>JAHTLZ010003518.1:3316652-3333492 GCA_023846285.1 Phrynocephalus versicolor | reverse complement strand
AATAATAATAATAATAATAATAATAATAATAATAATAATAATAATAAATTCAGATTAGACAAGTTTGCAATCCTCAGCATCAGAGGAAAGTAGACTGAAGGAATTGATATGCCTAATAATTTTATAAAAACATTGGATGAAGAAGAATCATATAAGTATCTTGGAGTACTACAAGCAGATAACATCAAGCATAAAGAAGTAAAGAATAAAGTTAGACAAGAATATATCAGAAGAGTAAGAAAGATACTAAAATCAAAATTAAACAGAAATAATGCCATCCAAGCTATAAACACACGGGCTATTCCAGTATTAGATGCATTAGATCAAAGTACAAGAAAAGTGATGACATTAAACCTTGTACTACATCCACAAATTGACGTCAGTAGGCTCTACTTGTCAAGGAAAATAGGAGGCAGAGACCTCTTGCAAGTTCATCAAACTGTTGAAGAAGAAAAACGATGAATATTTGACTATCTCCACCATAGTGAATATGCTGTGCTTAAGTCAATAGTTACTGAAGGCATAATAAAGGAATATCCAGAAACTAAGCAAGAATTTAAAAGTCAACAAATGCAAAGCCAAATAGAGAACTGACATAGTAAAGCATTGCATGATCAGTTTATAAGAGACATCAATGATAAGATCAACCAAGAACAAACTTGGTTTTGGTTAAGAAAAGCAACATTGAAGAAACAAATCAAAGGACTAATCATGGCAGCTCAAGATCAAGCATTAAGAACAAATGCCATAAAGGTGAAAATTGATAAATCATAAAAAAATAGTAAATGTCGATTGTGCAAATAAACTGTCGATCACATCATCAGCTGTTGTCCAAACATTGCTCAGATGGATTATTTAAAATGTCATAATAAAGTAGCAGCAATGCTCCACTGGAACATATGTAAAAATTTCAACCTACCATCAAGCAAGAGCTGGTGGGAACATCAGCCAGAAAAGGTGACCGAAAATGAAGTCATCAAGGTGCTCTGGGATTTCAGAATCCAACGTGACAGACATCTTGTTCACAATACTCCAGAAATCACGACAGTATACAAGCAAGAAAAAAACAGTTCAACTCGTCAATGTGGCAATACCAGGAGAAGACACAGGAGTCAGAGGCAAAGAGTTATGGGGATTTAGAAATAAAAATCAAAAAGTTATTGAATAAGAAAGCAAAAACAATACCAATAATAATAGGCGCCTTGCATGGAATCCCAAAATACCTGTATCAACATCTGAAAACCCTCGGCATTGGCAAGATCAACATCAGTCAACTAAAAATGGCAACATTATTAGGAACAGCATATATTCTACAAATATATCTGCAGTCATCCATTGGGGAAGGCCAACTCCAGCTGTGTTCAAAAGATGGTGGTGGTGGTGGTGATGATGATGGAAACGCAGAGCTGGAAGACACATTGTGAGAAGCATAGAGGGCATAGCGGGCACTCAAACTCCCATGCCTAGTTCTGCATGCAGATAGCCAAGCCACTGAGTTCTCCAACAATTCTTACTGAGTTCTATTAGGACACATTAGAACCTGCGCTGGATGCACCAAAACTATGCATGCTTTTTCATTTTCACAGCAATATTTAAAGGTACTTCAATGTTATGTCAATTCAAATCTATAAAAGAGCCTCCTGTTTGTGAATATGGGATATTCCAAAATATCGGGCCTGTGTTGGCAGCAGGAAAAATGATATCAGCCTTTACATAGGAAAGGGCAGCCTGCATGTTGACAACACCAATGGCAGCAGTCAAGATGCTCTACACTCAGGATACATTCTTTTGCTCACTGCCACTCACACCTGTTGAAAAAAAAAAGCCCTGACAACTGCTTTGTTTTGGGGTGATAAATGGTGAGCTGAGGAGAGGAAATGAGCCAGCTTCTGGGATTTTCCTTCGCCTGGTGTCACTTTGTGAATGGTATTGTTGCTGGGGGACTCAATGGAGATTATGCTTTGGTCGCAATGTCTGGCCTTCCAAACAACTGGAAAACAGGATCACCTTTAAACTCTTTCCACTGTTTTCTGATTATGATCTGCTTGCCAAAATTTGGAGGTGAGAACATCTCACAATTACATTGCATTATATTATTTAGTGATTTTTTTAAAAAAATACATTAAATAAAACAATGTGCTGTATGGGAGGCTTAAGCACTCTTCTCTCCTTTGCAGAGGCAGTCTGAATATTGGGATAGGACAGAACCATTCATACTGGCAGCTCTAATGATTTCTGCATTTTGCTGCTAGTAAAGAATTGAAAGGTGGCTGATTTGAATCTTCCCTTCAATCTCCCATCAATAAATGAGAGACAAGGCAGATCGGAAGTCCGTCTGGGAGAGTCATGTTTTTATAATTGCATTTTGCCTTTAGGCATGTGAAATCCAGAGGGTTATGAGTGCTGTTTTAGAGAACTGGATTAGGCCAGCAAGTAAGCTCAAAATCCTGAGACATAAATTAATTTGTTTGAGGTCCCACACCTTCATTTGCAGAAAGGAAGGAGACACTTGGTTATTCTATCTAAGTTTTTTAAATGTTCTTATGAAATCTCTGTCCAATCATTCCACAAAATGATTCTCACTCCTGCCCTGCTGATTTTCACATTGTAATGGAACAATCTACAAAACAAATACAGAAAGTCTATAGGGAACACAAATATGTTGGGGGTTTTTTTAAAAGGTAGATTTTACTGTTAGATTTCTAGGATGCTTTGAAACTATGTAAAGCTTTTGACCCAAGCACTGTGTCAAAGAGGAAGAAACAAGATAGCTAGTGAATGTGTCTGTGACTCAGTGAGGGTTATTTGTGAAATGAGGTGATTAATTTCCACTGAAGGCATTCAAATAGTGTCGCATTACTAAGATGCAAGACAGCAAAGTGTTACCAAGGGATTTGTTTTTGGAAAGAAATAAAAATTGCACAAAGGTGCTTCATCTGCTTGTGAAGAAAATCTTATAGTTCTAGCCATAAAACTAAAACCAATCCACAGATAAAGTTGTAATATTAAACATATTATTCAATGGAGATGGAAGGAGTGGAAAGTAATAGACAAATATGTTCACTCTTGCATACTTCATGCACCAGCCTTATTTTGAAGGCGGGAGTAGTGCAACATGCACATTTGTTTCTCAGAAATTCCTATATTTCAAGCAAATTCAGGCTCTGGAGCCCAGAGTGGCTACATATTTGTAAGTTTAATTAAAAGTGCCCTATATACCGCATATTAATGCAAAAGTCATAAATGTCTTTGCTTGAGAGTGAACAATTCAGTCTCTGTAGATAACATTGCTATACCTTCAAGAGACTCTCTCCCCCCACCCACATATCTGATATGGTGCCCCTGGGCACATCACAGTTGTGTTTGATGCTTTGAATCAATTTGCCTGATCAATATCTACAAGATAAAACATTGTTTCACAGGGTATCTTATGTGCAGTGAGTACATATATACATGATTAAAGCTTCCAAGAGACAAAGGGCATCAGGTGTTGCTCCAGCACGAGCCACACTGAAATAAATGAAAGTTGGGAGGCAACTGAGCTTGATATGCTGGGGTCAAGAAATCATACCTGTACAATCTAGAACAGTGGTTTTCAACCACTGATGTCTTATGTCACACCAACTCTTGTATTAAATAACTTGAAGCCCATCTTGGTAGCAGGGAAATACAAGTGCAGAGTGATGCATGTTGGGGCAAAAAACCCAGTTACATTTATAAACTGATGGGGTCTGAAATCTCTGCAACAAACAGGAAAGTGGCCTTGGTGTCCTGGTGGACAGCTCAATGAAGGTGTCAACCCAGTGTGCTGCAGCAGTGAAAAAAGCAAACTCAATGCTAGGGATCATTAGGAAGGTTATAGAAAATATGTCAGCAAGTGCCATTTTGCCTCTTTATAAATCTATGGTGAGGCTCCATCTGGAGTACTGTGTACAGTTCTGGTCACCATACCTACAGAAGGATATGATGGAAATGGAAAAAAATGCAGAGGAGGGCAACCAGAATAATTAGGGGACTGAAGCACCTTCCTTACCATCTGTGGCTGCAACAGCTGGGCCTCTTCACTCTTGAACAATGGTGCCTAAAAGAGGTGACCAGATTGAAGTTTTAAAAATCATACATGATGTGGACAAAGTAGATAAGGAAAAACTGTTTTTTCCAATTTTTTCTATTGCACAACACTAGAACTAGGGGGCATGCCATGAAACTTTTGGGTGCTAGATCTCAAAAAAAATAAGAGAAAGTACTTTTTTACCCAGAGGGTCACTGGCCTGTGGAACTCCCTGCCAGAAGAAGTCATGACAGCTGTCAGCCTTGACAGCTTTAAGAAAGGATTGGAGAAGTTCATTGAGAACGTGGCTATCATTATGAATGCCTAAGGACAACCTCCGGGTTGGAGAAATAGGCAGGATATCTCTCAGTGCCATTTGCAGAGAATCATAAGCAGGTGAAGACATCTGCTTGGGTACCCTCAGGCAAATGGTGAACCACTGTTTGAGACAGAAATGCTGGACTGGATGGACTGTGGCCTGTTCCAGCAAAGCTGTTCTTATGTTCTTATCTATTTATTTTTCATCTATTTTATTTTATTTTATTTTTATTTATTTATTTATTTATTTATTGGATTTTTATACTGCCCATCTGGCAGAGAGGCCACTCTGGGTGGTTAACAACAATCAATACAATATAATGCAATGCAACAAACAAACAAACATACAATTCATACAGTAAAATAAAATCAACATAAAATATAGTAAAAATAATAAAAATAAAAATAAAAAACATAAAATGACATGTAAACTCCACAAAACTATAATATTACTGGCAGACAAATCAGCTGGAAACATGTTTTAGTGGGTGGACACTAGATTTATGTTAAGTTTGATGAAAAGCCTGCTTAAAAAACATAGGGGGCCAGGAAGATGTCTGGTGGAAGATTATTCCAGAGGCGAGGGGCAATGGTAGAAAAGGCCCTGTTTCTGTTATTTTTTCCTTTCCTTTTGGGCCTCTTGTGTTGTTAATTGCCTCAAAAACCTAGCCTGGGAAGATTGGGTATTATGGGCAGCTTTCACTGGGAGAAGGCAGTCTGACAAGAAGCGAGTCCTAAACCAGTGATGGTGAACCTTTTAGAGACTGAATGCCCAAACTATGTTTCAAAACCCACTTATTTTTCACAAAGTGCCAATATGGCAATTTAACTGTAATACAGTGGTAACTCGGGTTACAACTGCTTCAGGTGCTACCCTGAGGGAAAGCGAGGATTGAAGAGCAGGCTTTTGAATTTCTCGTGGCCACAATACCCTTGCTGTGGCTGTGGGAAATTCAAAAACCTGTTCTTCTATTATCTCTTTCTTGAAGAGTAGCACCCCATCTGGGTGCTACACTGTCGGAAAAGCCAGGGGGAATGGCAGCAGCTTGTGGGCCACACCACTCTGGGCATCCCAAAAGCAATGTGGCTGGGGAGTAAACTGAGGCTATGAAGGAGCCCACAAACCACTGCCTCCCTTTTGCCTGGCTCTCTTCATGGAGCCATTTTGAGACCACTGAAATGGCTATGTGAAGAGAGCTGGGCAAAGGGGAGGCAGCACCTTCTGGGCACCTTCATAGCCCCAGTTTACTCTCCAGCCACGTTTCTTTTTGGCTGCCCAGAGTGGCATGGCTGGAGAGTAAACACGGGCTACAAAAGAGCCCACAAGCTTCTGCCTCCCCTTTGCCCAGCTCTCTACATGGAGCACAATGGCATGTTCCAAGCAGAGGAGGGAGTGACGTGGCTGTGATGGGATGATGTCATGTGCCCACAGAAAGGGCTCCACATGCCACCTTTGGCACCTGTGCCATTTTCAACACCATTCATTTTCAACACATTGTGCATGCTTTAGAAGGCATCTGTGATCAGAAAAGTGATTGAATAAATGAATAAATGAATAAATGAATAAATGAATAAATAAATAAATGTTTTTGAAGATTTAACTCTCCCACTACTTACTTCAAACTAGAAACCAAATTCCACCTGTTGAAAATCATTTGGTGGTGGAGGAAGTTTTATAAAGAATCTATATTTATAAAGAAAGAATTCTTTTATTCTGTGCAATAGGCAATTTTGAAAATAGAATAACTTTTAAATGGGAAGTTTAGAAGTCTAACAAGAATCTCTTGTCTTTAAAACCACACACAATAATATTTCCTATATTGCTAAATCTAAACTGAAATATAATAAAAATTAAAATAATGAAATTATCCTTCTGGGGATCAGTTTCTCTCTCACTGTATTTTTGCTCATATCTTATACAGCACTAAGGAATCATCAAAGTAAATTCCTATATAAGAACATGCAGCACTACTTTGTGATTTTTTTTAAAAAAAAAAATAAAGAGCAGCAATTAAAATTTGCACGCATGGCTCTCAAAAGATTGGCTTCATATGAAATATCAATCCACATTTGCCATAATAAAAAGTGAAGAGTTGAACTGGTGGCACTTAAATGGAAGAATGTAAAGCATTTCCAATTCAAATGAAACGGAAATGATTTTCTCTTTCCGTTAAAAAACACAGCATCAGTCCAGAAATTAAACTTCATTTAGAAATAGGTTTCTTTGCCCTGTACTGTAATTTCCAAAAACCAGATGTGTGAAAACTCTGCTATAATATGTCTTGTTGTAGGCATACATTTGACCTATAGTAAAGGTCCCTTGTGTTCAATAAAAATACTGACTTCCTAAGAAAGATTTCGATGAAAAGGAATAGTAAATCATTTAGCCAAAAATTTACATATCTTTATTCAGCATATGATGTCATAGACCTTTTTGAGTAGTTCTGAGATCCGCTACAACTTTTATGGAGAAAAACATGAAGTGGTTCAATATTTGCAGGAAAGCAATAGGCTCAAAATGAAATCTAGATAGAATTAACCCTGTCTCAATTCCACTGGGACTTCACACTGCAGCCAGATTTTGGATCTGGGGCACGTTCAAGAATGAACTCCATGGCCAGTCTGGAAACCAAGAGCTTTTTTACAACTTCGCCCCTAAAGTGCTTCAACTTCTGTCTCAGGTCATAAATAAGTTCAGCCCCCATGTCTGAGGGCAGCAGAAGACTGGGAGGGGGAAAAACAAGAGTAGGCCACATCTTTCTGGAGATAACAAAAAGCTAGAACTTTCTGCTTAAAAAAAATCTCGGAAAAGCTCAGAAAGACAGAATAACATACATAATCAAGGATTGGACAACGGCGGCCATCTTGGACTGTAATTTGCGATGTGCTTAATAGTGTGCAGCAGACCCTTTGCTTAACTATGTATGTTTAACTTTCTTTGAATTGTGCCCTGTGTGAACAACAAAAGCTTTTCCCATCTTGGAAAACCTCATATAAGAGAAGCTTATCTCTTAAACAGAAATATTAAATTAATTAGATTACAGTTGAAACCCCATTATCCAGATGTTACAGGACATATACCTTCTGATTCCAGCAGATGGCTATCAGAATATAGAGAAATCGTTGTCAGGGGGAATGGAATTAGCCCCTTCCATCTTTGTATCTAACCAAGGGATTCTGTGGCATTTTTTTATCCTTAATCATCATGCCTTAAAGACATGTCTAGGGCAGAGAGAGAAAGAGAGAAGTTCCTCTATAATACTTGAACACACATAGTCCTGATAAACCAAATACATATAAGGAGAGAACTGGCACATTAAAAGTAGATTCATGTTGCCTCTGTGTTCTTCAAAAATGTGTGTGTTGGGGCAAAGGCACATAATTTGAATCCTGATAGTCTGAACTGAGATCTCTGCATCATTGCTATAGCAGTACAATTGCATGTAGATCCAGAGGTTATACCAGCACAGTACACAGTTTCCTAATCCCACACTCAAGACCAGAGATGAGAAGAATTTATTTTCTGAATGACATTCTCCAGAATCCCACAGATATCATGGCCGGTGGCCACATTGATTGTGTGTGTGTGTGTGGGGGGGTGTTATTATGGGTTGTAGTTCAAAAAAGGCCCAAATGTCTCTCATCTCAGCCCAAGAGAATGATTCAGGTAAAGCCGCAGGGGCAGGAAATGCTTACTATGTTATACTTTAAAAGTAATAGTTTGGAAGAGAAGGATGAAATGCATTTCCAGTTTGTTTGTTTGTTTGTTTGTTTGTTTCAGAAATGTGTAACCTGCAGCTATGATCATGGGGAAGGGGAGAATACTTCCGTTTATCAAATATTTGTGAAACACAATTTTAAAGAATGGTGGTACATCAGTGAGCTGTCCCTTATCATTTTGACATCAAAACATTGCTCCCATTTTTAGACACATTAGTACCACCTTCCCCCCCAAAAAAGATTTCAAATAATTGTAGGGTACATGGAACATACAGTTTTGGAAGGAATTTATTCCTTCAAAGCTTCATTTGTCTGATACCCACAGTCTCACTCCACCCAACTGACTGATGGTGATATTTCACAGCTCTTATTATCAAGGCAAGGGGGAATTGTATCCACCATGTTCTATGAATTGGACATTTCTGGGGAAAAGAAGTCAACCAGCAACTCTCTGGAGCTTCAAGAGAATTCAAGTAATCCTCATCCTCTCGAAATTTACTGTTCTCTCAGTGAATAGGCAAGAAAGGAGTGATGGTCTATTTCCCCCCAATAAAACTGGGCCAAACCTTTGGCAGGTGAGCAGACTTAATACCATGGCATCCTAACTGTATGAAAGGTGTGAAGGAGTTAAAAAAATATCTCTATATATGTCTGAATGTGAGACTACATTATGGAATCCCCAATGCAGTCACATTGGAAATGTCTTTTTGTTAGAAAGTTTGCCCTATCAAGTTGTGTTTAGTGAGGGGAAACCCCCAAGGAATGTACAGTCGGCTCCTTTGTACTGCTGCAACTGCTTGGGTCTTGAAACAATCTGAGGGCCAACTGCTGCAATCTGTTCTCTCAATGTTATAGGGAAGGAGTGGCATGTTTTTATGAACAAAACAAAAACAAGTCCTCTTTTAGGCTGCTTTCTTTGCTTTGACAGAAAATTGGAGCTTTAAGCCAAGATTCCAGATTGGTTTTGTGAAAACACTTCCACTTGTCGGAAAGTGTATATATAATGGATATGTGATCACTGTAATATGATGTTGAAGCAATCTCATGAGAAATAGATGTCCCTCAGGAGGCTCAGTGCTGTGGTAGTACTACTACATGCCAGAAAGAGAAAATTGGTATTCTAACAATATGGAGAAAGCCCTTCGATTTGTACCTTGTGAAAAATACCAGGTCTCATTTATAATTCAGTTGTAATATCTGGGTTTTTTCCCTTTTAGAAAGTGTTTTGCTTTTGCAAGAAATTGAAGTGACAGTTTTGAAGGTTCTTTCTGACTTCACACAGGATCTGAAGTTACAATCATAATTCTGCAGTACCCTCGTGCCAATAAAGTCTTGTGGGAAGTGTAAAGTTCTGTTATCTGATAAATGGCTACATGTGGATGATAGTGCCATCCAATCTGTGCTGAGTTCAAAGAAATGGATGATTATGGCTCTGGCTCTTGTACAAAAGCAAAAGATGAAGTGAGCTAATGGCTTTAAGAAATGGCTGACAAGTGTGCTTCGGTATATATTAGTAAATGGAGTTCCAAGAGCTGAAATGCACCATCAGAAAGCAAAGAATTCCATTTGTGTGCTACTGTCCAAATAAAACTGAGCATATCATGGTGTGGGATGCACCTATTGTTTCTGACCTAGCTTTCCTGTCTTTGGGAAGAACGCTAACCTGGTTTTCTGAAAAGAGGATGAGTGATGGGACAATAGGAAGAGGGTGTCCTCTAGGGATGTGAAGAAATCTATCACAATCACTTGTTCTCTGTAAGAAAGGCTGTCTCAGTGCTAGCGATGTAAATCCTTGTATCCTCATACAGTATACAAGGGCATAAAATAGCAGGATTATTCTCCTTGATCCATGAGATAATGAAGCTTTTTATGGCAATCTCAATCAATGAAGGGGAGAAAGAATACAATTGGGAAGCAAATTAAACAAAATTATATAGATATGGCTTTGAAGCATATATTGCAAAATGACAATACCTGCTGGCTTGCTGCATTGACTTTCAGAAGAGGTGCAAGCACTGTTCATGTCTGTCATCACAATTGTCTGCTTGTACATGTGTGCTTTGCTTCTCGAAGGAAAAGGACTATAATTTTGAGCAGAGATGGTTTGCACAAATTATGGAGATCTTAATGAGAGAGAGAAAAATAATGCTTTTGTCTCACTCTCGCCTGGAGGGAAGGAACCTTGTAGAGTCTGGAAATACATCATTAGGTGTCCCGTCCAGCTGAAACAGACTAAATCGACAAGAGCAAAGAACTTAGTGGAAATTCTTTACAGCCCTACTCAGTGGGCTGAGTTGGACCTTCTCTGAAATTTCTTGGTTCCAACATGAGCGTAAGACAATGAACCCTCTTCAACCCCCCCTTGAGTTATCCATAATTTACGTTATTCATGTTTTTGTGCAAGAAAAGCTTTTCCCCTTGTGAAGCAAAGCACATACACACATATGCACAGAGAGAGAGAGAGAGAGCTAGAGCCTACTCAAGATCATCAGGAGAGGCCTTCCTCTAGATCCTTTCACTTTCAAAGGTACATTTGGTGGGGGCACAGGAGGGAGCCTTCTTCTCTGTCATTGCTCTCAGACTCTGGAACTCCCTCCCACAAGAAACTAGACTGCCCCCAACTTTTCTGTCCTTCTGCAGGCAGGCAAAGACCCTTCTCTTTAGAAAAGTTTTGCCTGACTAAATGGCTGATGGTTAAATGAATTGTTGTACCTGACTGTGTTGAGTATATTTTGGTGTTGCATATTTATTTGTGTTTTTAATGCAATATGCCCCTTGTTCTTAGCTTTAAATACTTGCTTTTAATTGTTGTAAGCTGCCTTAGGTCCTTTTTAAGGAGAAAGGTGGGTTAAAGATATCTGAAATAAATGCAATAAATAAATGAAATAGAGCAAAATAACTGATTAAGGTCAGGAAGAGTCAAACAACTCATTTGAGGCCTCTGATTTTTAAAAGTCTGTACAACAGAGCAGTACCTAACATACTTTTGCATTTTACAATTATTCAGATAACATTCTGTGACCACTTGAATTAGCTCAAAAATTCATTTTTGCCAATGTGAAAAAATATTGTCAATAGTGTGGGGGGGGGCACTCTCTTGCATATGAGGAGTAGCCGAGAGAAAGAAAGAAAGAAAGAAAGAAAGAAAGAAAGAAAGAAAGAAAGAAAGAAAGAAAGAAAAAGAAATATAATTAATACAGTAAGTAATGGAATCAAAAATGAGAATCGAAAAAAATAACAATAATATTAAAATACATTTATTTATTTATTTATTTATTTATTTTAGTGCTTATATACCACCCGTCTTCCAAAGGAACTCTGGGCGGTTCACAACAAAGGAAAACACAACATTACAACAATAGCTAAATAAGAACAACAGCACAATAAAACAATATAAGCAATTAAAAAATCAGTAGCAAAATGACAATAGCAAAATGGCAAGATGGCGGGACAAAAAGAAAAAAGAAAGAAAGAAATTAACTGTCACCAAATGCCTCCTGAAAAAGCATGGTCTTTAAGGCCTTTTTGAAGTCTGGCAGGGACTGTGCAAGGTGCAACTCACTCGGGCGATGATTCCATAATGTGGGACCAGCCACAGAGAAGGCTTGGTTATGGGTGACTGCTTTCTGAGCCTCCCTGGGCGTGGCCACCCGAAGTGAGTGCGCCCGTGACATTCTAATTGGTTGGGCCAAGGTTGATCGCTGGGAGATTCGCTCTGCCAGGTATTCAGGTCCCAGGCCATGGAGGGTTTTATAAATTAAAACCAGGACCTTGAATCTTATTCGGGACGCAACGGGTAGCCAATGCAGGTGAGCCTGAACTGGGGTGATGTGGTCATGACAATGCACACCTGCCACCATTCTGGCTGCCACATTTTACACCCACTGGAGTCACCAAACAAGAGTCAAGGACAAACCCATGTAGAGGGCGTTGCAGTAATCTATTCTCGAGATCATCAGAGCTTGTGCAACAGTTCTCAAGGAGTCCCCATCTAGATAAGGATGAATTTGGGTGATTTGTTGAAGATGGAAAAAGGCAGTCCTGGACACGGCGGCCACCTGGGCCTCCATAGAAAGAGCCGGGTCTAGGACCATGCCCAGGTTCTGGACATTTTCTCCCAGCTGGAGGGAAACATCCTCCAGACTGGGGAGAGGACCTCAGTATCTGGAAGGGGAAGTCCCAAAGAACATAACCTTGGTCTTCTTAGGGTTGAGTTTGAGTCTGTTGGTCTTGGTCCATTCCATGACTGCGTCCAGGCACTGGTCGAGGGTCTGAACAGCCTCAACTGCAGAGGTGGAAAAGGAGAGCTAGAGCTGTGTGTCATCAGCGTACTGATGACAGCAGGCTCCAAATCTCCTAGTGAGCTCAGCCAACAGCCTCACATAGATGTTGAACAACATGGGAGAGAGAGCTGACCCCTGAGGAACCCCACATGGGAGTATCCACAGGGCAGACAACTCCCCCCCCCCAAGTTACACAAACTGGGGACGGTCCTCCAAGAAGGATTGAAACCAACTGAGCACAATGCCTCCAATACCTATCTCGGAGAGCCGATCTAGCAGGATACCGTGGTCGATGGTATCAAAGGCCACTGACAGATCCAGAAGGGCCAACAAGGTAGAGCTACCCCTGTCGGCCCCCTGGAGGAGGTCAACTTGCAGTGTGACCAAGACTGTCTCAGTCCCCCGATATGGCCTGAACCCAGACTGCAATGGGTCAAGAACTTGTTCTACCTCCAGGAACGACTGGAGCCAGACAGCGGCCACCCTCTCGATAACCTTGCCCATGAAGGGAACATTGGCAATCGGACGGTAATTAACAGCATCACAATTTAAAAATTAAGTCGACTTTAGATTTAGATGGCGGGAAAGATAGCAAGGCTGAGCAGGTGTTATAATCTCAGCTACAGTGAGAATGCCTGGCAAAATAGCCATGTTTTAAGTTGTTATTTGAAAGTTTCCAAAGAGGGGGCAAGATGGAGCAAAGGCGGAAGATCATTCCAAAGATGTGGGGCAACCACCGAGCAGGCATGTGATATTGTCCTCTCCTTCTGTGCCTCCCTCAGGGACACCTGTCTTAGCCACCCAGTTTGGGATGATTGTATGCTGCTTCTGATTGGGATAAACATCCTGACAGTCTAAACTTTTATCATAGGACCAGGAGAATAGAAAACCTTAGCCACCTTATTTAAAATGGTAAATCCTCCAAAAATATTTTTGAATAAAATATCAGATAAATAATATGCCAGGGGAAAAAACAAAACAAAAACACAAAGAAGACAAAAACATTGTGACACCTTAAAGACTCACTGCTATATTTTCATATGAGCTTTTATCGACAACTCTACTTATTCAGACACAACAGTGGGACCTCATAAATAACAACTATTTTTTCAGCTCCTGATATTCCCAGTTGACCCACATTGAGAGAGAACTTTATTTTTAGAGTTTGTATCTGCAGTGAGTATGATAAGCCTTTTTCTCAGAGAAGATACAAGTTCATCATATTCATGCAAGGTTAAGAAAAGTGCCAAAGGCAGACCTTCTCACCAAGTTAATGTTACAGTGAGGCTGTAAGATTTTGCTAACATGAATTGATACGGTGACTCTGGAGACTAACAACAAAACACAACTGGGTAATAGATAGAAAAGCCCACATTTCTGTGCTCTCACCCCAAATTGGTTCAATTTGTTTGGCCTGTAATGCCTCTATTGCACCTATTAAAAATAAAATGCAATTAGAGTCAACTAGAAGCACAGTGGATTTTTGTATGCTGGCCTTGTTGTTGCTGACCAGAGTTTGTCTATCATCCTTGCTGCCAGAATCACCCGTTCGCCCCCTTCCTCTCCCTATCTATAAAAAAAGGTGCGCCGATTAAACAAATTATGAACAATGAAGGACTGAAATACTTTGTAAAATGGTAGAACCAGCTTTTAGAAACCTTTTAATGTTCCATTTCCCAGCGGTGAAATGCCAGGCTCTGTCCTCCTCTCTTTCACTTGCCCTTGCCACTTCAAAATGTGTCTGGAAACAGCTCTGCAGATGGCCTCGTATGTTTTACAGGAAATATTACTTAAACATTGGAAAGGATCACATTTCTCCTTTTAGGAATTACAAATCTGGATTTCATTTTCTCCTCTAAACCATGGGAAAAATGTTACTGTTTCATATGTCACAAAGGAAGTATTTAAAAGACAGGGAGGGAGGAGGGAGGGAGGGAATTACAAGCCCTTGTGCTACAAAACACACCAAAGTACATTGGAAATGTTCCTTTGTTTTATTTTATTTTATTTTAAAGGCAAATCAAAACTATTGTCTAAAAGTAATTCCACCCCTTCTAAGTGCTAGAAGCTAGAAAAATATTGCAGAGGGTCTTAATATTTTGATTGTTATGTCTGTGACTAGAAAACAGCAATAAAGTTCTGTTTCAACTCGATAGCATATTACTTAACAATTCAAGCATTTCCTCCATTCGGAACTCAAATGATTTACATTTTACAAGATCTGTTCAGGCTGCAGGTGGGGGGGTTGGAGGAACTCTATTGTCAAAGAGGGGATTAAAAAGCCCCACTGTTAGTAAAACACACAATTAAAATAGTAGCAAGTGATGTCTGGTTTACAGGTACTGACATTAATTACCCACTCATAAGCCCTCTATTTCCACACCAATATTGTTCTTTACATTTAAGTGGCTGTGTACATACTTCCCAGGTAAAAAACAACATTTTGTGCAATACATTAATTCCCTTCTTTCGTTTACCTTTAAGCGGGCATCTCTCGAAGAAAAGTAATGGAATTACAAAACGAGGCCAGAGGAAATTAAAAGGCAGATCCCGGGAGCCCTTTTATTTAATATGCCAGTTCAGAAGATGACAATTTCTTCATATCAGTAGAAGCAACCCTTTCCAGCCATTTCTGCTGGTTTTTAAGAAAGAGCAAAATATATAAAATTTACTTTAGGAAGTAGAGCGGAGCAGAGCTAATGATAAGGAAATTAATCTGCATTAATCATGCCATCAACTGATGTTCAATGAAACCCAAAGTACTATTGCTTAGCATTTATTTACCTCACCAATGCACCTCAAATGGTGTGGTAGTTTCTCATTTCATTAAATCAAGGTAATGTCATCAAACATTTAATTGACCTTTGCTGTTCCTCTTATTCTTATTCTTCCTAGCATGTTAGAGTACTGTGGATCATTTAAGATTATTAAGCATTAAGCCTAGTAGGACGAAAGGCTAAATGTGTGGTGATAGTATGAGGTTTTGAGAAAGTACCTTCCCCCTCATGCCTATCTCCTCCAGACTTTAGGAAGACCTTCACATGCTGTTCACTATTCAACCCGTGTGCTCAGCTGAATGTGTTTACACTACAGCTGTGACGTGATAAGGAGTCCTACCACATCAGGGCCCCGGGTCATTAAAGTGCCTCTGCAGAACTTTCTGTTGAACACAGAAAGTTGTACTGTACTTCTGGGTGGTTAGTGTTTTTAAGTGTCATACCTGAATCAGGGCTACAGTACAGGGCAGAACCCACGAAGCCAGTGCCATTTGCTCAGCCCCTCTATCGTGCTCAAACTATAGCTGTCACAGACTAATTGTTCTGTTCTACAAGAAGGCTGCTGAGATAACAAACTTCTGTGAACTTCTGCAGAATCTGGCTTCTGGGATCACCAATGAAAGATCATCTTCAGTGAAGGTTTTCACTAATGTGAAGTATATATCCAGGTGTCAGAACAGATTTGGTCTTATAGCGATCCCTTAGTACTGCTCTCTACCTCTGCCACCTCATAAACATACTTATGCAAGTATCATATTTTTTCTTGTAGCCACTTTTAGAGGCTCCAACCTGGAGGAGAGGCATCCTAAGGCAGATTGGGAAGGTCCTAAGAAGTTATGGGAAGGATAGACTCAAGCTCATAAAAGAGGATAAAAAACACATGGTATCACATGATAGCCTTGTTGTTTGTTGAAAGATGAAAATCCTCTGGTTTCATCCTCATATGGATCAGGAACTGCAACATCCCTACCTTCAGCAGCAAGAGGGGATGGCAAGGAATTTCCTAACACTCTTGGATTTATGCAATAACTGCCAGATTTTCGGAAGTCAAACTAAATAATTTTCAAAATACGCAAATTGTACCAATAGTCTGAAACTGCTTGCTTAAGAGTATATATCTTTCAACATAGTATTTGTATCTTTTTAACAATCACCAAGTCCTTCTTGATTGGCTGTGTTTGTGGATGTCTTTCTGTATTTGTATGTACTTCCTTTCTCAAAGAGTAAAAATAGAGACCTTTGTACAAACTACAGAGTCCTCAAGACAAAAGCAAATGTCTTTGACACATTCTCTGTTGGAAGTAGGGAATCATGGAAGATCTTATTCCTCATTAGGTTTGTCTTAGCATCCTGAGGCAGCCTCAAGAGAAAAGAATAGGGAATTAGGGGGAAATATACCTCAGATATCAGCATGGATGCTTTACTTTGCAATTTTATACATATTTACTTGGAAGTATCTAATGTTGTTGATTTCAAGCAATGATCCTTTTGAGTATGTCTGTATAGGATGGCCATTTTAGGCAACTGTCAGTCATATTTGCATCAGTTGAGTAATTAGTGAAATAATCACTTTAGCATCAATTTGCATAGAAGTAAAATCGTCTTTCCAAATCAAAATGTAATTTCTTTTCAGTTGATATATTGTAGCAATTATAATCTGGAATACTACTTTTCATTATCCTCCCAGAAGA
>JAHTLZ010003518.1:3263625-3304399 GCA_023846285.1 Phrynocephalus versicolor | reverse complement strand
GTGTGTGTGTGTGTGTGTGTGTGTGTGTGTGTGTGTGTGTGTGTGTGAAAGAGAGAGAGAGAAAGAGAGAGAGAGAGACCTGTTGTTAGATACTGTTAGATTTGCACTCCTACATATGTATATGATACACATGTTGGAGTGCAAATCATTTCTGAAATTTGTATTTGAGAATTCTTATTTTCTTGTGTAGTTTATAGTGTAATTTTGTATGTGTCTACTTGTAGGCAAGTTTTTCTGAGCTCAATGGGGCTTACCGCAAACTTGCCTGTATAGTATTGCAGCCTTAAGAACCCATTAGATTGGCATGATATTCTCTTTCTAACCATTTCTTTTAAAATGACATAAATTAGGAGTTTCTCTTGGATTTCTTTCCTTATTTAATTATTTCCCTTCCTACCCTCACTCAAACCAAATATTTCCAACTTTAGTGGGCCTGAGTCATTAAGCAGAGAAGTATACTACAATAATAAAATTATCAACCAAGCTTTTGACAAGCAGTCATGTGCTTGTAAATGAAATTTATTTAGGTGCCACTCAAAACATTGTAATTAAGAGGTACAGAATGTATTACCAGATGGTTCCTGTTCAGTATCTATTTCCTTTGGAGAACAAGGTGATTAGGAGTAAGCACTAACTTGTAATTGAGCACTAAAATTCCCCTAAGGGTCTGATCCTGCTTCCATTTTCAGCTAATGTGGCATGTGACCTAAATAAGAAGCGTTTCTTCTGGAACTACAACAAAAGTATGAAAACACAGCTAATGTATATTGCACTTGGCCACCTTGCTCCCAACAGCTGTTCAGTGTCACCTATGGATTTTCAGCTTTCTCATATTACACACAGCAGGAGGAATGGTGGTGCTGACCCACAATTCCAGTTGGAACAACAAAAGAGTCAAAAAAGGGCAAAGGCCCTTTCAGAGAACAACATAGACTTGGTCTGCTTATCTCCAACCCTGGACCAACTAATTTCTGAAAGAAAAATATTGCCTCATGTCACATTTCCTTTTATGAAACTGGAATGCCCGTTTCATGACTGGATCATAGAGGTGGCCTTCTGAAATTTTGGAGTGAGCTCAATCCAAAAGCTACCCTAAATGTTTCCTTTCAGTGTTTTGAAGACAACTGAATAAGGGAAGTAGAGAAAGCATGAGTGTTAGAGGTACTCTATTCTGTACACGGATTACAATGGAAGCTACTGGTGGTGCTTCAAATCAACATGGCATCTCAGCATTCTTGACATTAGTAGATGAAGAAAGGTGGACATATATGTAGGAGGATTTTTTTTCAGTGTTCAAAACTATGTGCAAAGCTGTTGTGAGTTTTTTGGGCTGTTTGGATGTGTTCTGCAAGTTTTTCTTCCTGACATTTCACCAGTCTGTGGCTGGCATCTTCAGAGAGCAACGAGCTCATGGAATTAGGAGTTTTCTCTGTGCTCTGGGGTATAGAATGAGTGAGATTGTGGGTTTTTTAAGTCGTGGGAAAGCTCATTAAGTACAGAAAATTGCTGCCAAGAGAGGATAATATTATCAGCAAGGATTGCTTTTTGGTAACTAAAGACTTCTTCCTTCCATCCCATGGCTCCCCACGTTCTATGTGATGAAGAGGTTTACATGGAAGTTAGAAAACCATAGGACATAAAGATGTCTCTAATTACAAAAAGTCGCACCCTGGCCGTGACAGTATAACCCTTCCACAGATGTTAAGTTGTGCAACAAGATTTCAGCCATTGTTTGCATTTATGATATGGTGGCCATTATCACTATAGTATTTAAGTGCTCTTAAAAAAAATGTTGTGATAACAATAACAATTATTGCTAGTATGACACCGTTTTATTGCTATACTGTTACTTATGCAGTAGGTTTCCCTTTTGATAGTTGTAAACCTGAATACTTTTTTCCCTTCTCCATTTCATCCTACCCTACGAAATATAACAATACTAGAGGTTCTTGCAGTAATTTTCTCCTTTGGTCTGGATCTAGCCAGTAAATTTATTTATAACCTATTATTCCTTAGTTTCCCTGTTTTGGCATTTTCTTTCTATTTCAGAACTCTTCAATTACATTTTAAAAGGTCAAAGTCTTTGACTCCTTAAAAAAAGAAATCCTACATCCTAATCTTTGTGATAACATAAAGCTGCATGATTATTAGCAGAATTATGCAAGAATACAAAAAGTGGAGAAAAACTCACACTTTGCCTTGTAGATATACTTTCATACATCTGAAAGATCCTTTTTTTGGTATCACTCACTGATGTTCAAGGGGATAGATCTCTGGGTTGTATCTGAGGCAAAATTATCCTCTCCCCCCACCGACTGCTTCCTTTTAGCTATTTAGCTATTTAAATACAGAAGTCTGATAAAACCAAAATATCAGTCATACCTGCTAATGACTAGACATGGGCACGACTTAGCGGAATTCCCATTTCCGTTTCCGTTCCTCGTTTCCGTTACGTAACGGAAAAGGAAATGACAATTACCCTGCCAGAACTCGAACTCGAACTGACGAACAAATAATTGGGTCTTATTTGTCATTGTCGTTCCTGGCATCGCGGCGATCGCGCGATGCCAATAGGCACAAAAAAAGTTTTTAAAAGTTAAAAAAAACCGATTCCCGGCCAAAAAAGCAGGCGAAAATATGCCTGCCTCTGAGAGTGCACCTACCAGAGGGGTGGTTTCTGGGGGGGTCCCCGGCCTCCCCCCTCTCCTCCTGTCCTTCCTGGGCTGCTCTGGTGGCGGGCAATGGCATCCTCGTCATCCTGTCAAAGTTGCCGGCTCGCCGGCTCGCCGCCATTCAAGCGGCACAGAAAAAAAGTTTTTAAAAGTAAAAAAACCCTGATTCCCGGCCAAAAAAGCAGGCGGAAATATGCCTGCCTCTGAGAGTGCACCTACCAGAGGGGTGGTTTCTGGGGGGTCCCCGGCCTCCCCCCCTCTCCTGTCCTGGGCTGCTCTGGTGGGGGGCATCCTCGTCGTCTCGCCAACTCGCCATGCCATGCGGAATCCAAAATGGTGCAACCACAATTTATTTTGAAATCATTTTCCAAAACCACACCAAAGCACCCAGAAACATGCAAAAATTGCTACTATTTTAAAACTGCCAGAATTTTTACAGTAGCAGCAGTGGGTTTTTCCTGCAACAAAATGTCCTCCTCTCCATTGATTTTATGTTATTTTATTTTATTTATTTTTACACCTGCACAATGATGGGCTGGCCATGGGAGTGGACCATGCAAATTTTTGGAGCCATTCCACCAATCACATGGCCACTTGGCCACTGAGACTTCTGAGATGTGCCAAAAGCCCACTAACCCTGCCCTAGCCCTAACCCTAACCCTAACCCTTACCCATACGCCACAGTACACTGTCCTTCTTAGTGGGTCAGAGAGGCACCCAGAGGTGCACCCCACTACTCACCCTAACCTCACCCATAACAGGCCTAACCATAGCCCTTGCGCTAACCCTAACCCTAAGCCAGATCTGTGAGTGTGTACTTGCATTGCACTACACGCAAGTATGCTTCCCTTCTTAGTGAGACACAGTGAGAGCCCGCATTCTCTCTGACTGACTGATGCAGAGGAGGCACCCCAAAGAGGGGTACCTCTGCCAGTCCAGTGTCCACTAAGCAAGTCTGCAACTTGGTATGCATATCCATATGGCTATGCATGCCCTTTTGTAGCGGGCGAAGAGAGGAGGCACCCACGAGGTGCCTCCAGGAGCCTGATTTCCCTTCCTAGCGGGTGGAGGCACCCACCCACCCCAGTGCCTCCAGGAGCCCGCTTTCCCTTCATAGCGGGCCAGAGGAGGCACCCACCCCACAGAGGTGCCTCCAGGAGCCCACTACCCCCTAAACCAGTACTAATGGCAGACGAAAAGGCAAAAAACAAAATGACAAATTTTTGAAAAATTTCACGAAAAATGGAAACGAGCCGAAACGGACCCGTCTCGAAAAACGACAACTCGAAAAAAAATTTTTCTGGTCGGGCCCATCTCTACTAATGACCCTAATATATATCTCATATGAAGTTCTCACATATGTTAGCCAATAGTTGCTCATTAATGTTTTGTAAGCTTATAAATACACATAGACATAGATAATGAAAGAAGCAAAGTGTGCTGCTTACATACTACTCCACATCACTTAATGCTGTCTCTGGACAGTTTGCAATTTAACTACTTGAGCTGCACATTGCCCCCCCCCCCAGTGAGCTGAGTCAACCTTGAGTCATCTATCTGAATCCATTGGGATCAAACACACATAGTGGGCAGAGTTTTTACTGCAATATTGCAGTTTATCTACTTCTGCAAAGCCACAAAATAGTTACATTAACAAGCTGCAAACAAGGCTGTTTATCCAGTTTCTTCATTTCCATGTAGGACTATTTAATTCATACAGATCCAGGCAAACCTATACCACCCTGTAGTGGTTTCACAGTGAATGAATTCATCTTTCTCACTTTATGTAGTTGCACTCTTAATTAATAAATCAGAGCACTTATATGTCTGAAGATAGAAATAGCTCATTTAAATGGTACTGTGCCTTAATTCTCTTCATGTCTCACCACTCCTACCAAAGTTAGACTGCAAAATTAAAAACTTTCCCTGACACTGCAAATCAAAATCCTGTCATAGAAGTGAAATGTACATATGCACCTTCTTGAAATATTAATCAAGCAGCTATTCTGTCCTCAATTAACTTCACTTAATTAAATTGTCCAGAAGTTGGTCTTTTTGAGTGCAGTTATTCTGCATTATAAATTCACATGAAATAAGAGTCAAAAGCAGGGTGGAGAGAAATACGAATGTTGCCTGGTACTTTTAATTATTTGAATTAGGTCAATCAAAAATATCATTTCTCATTCGCTGCATGTCATTCACCTTGTGCTAGAATGAAGTCTAGCACTTTCTTGAAAATTCACCCTTTTCACTGTTATTTCCCCCACCCCTCCACAAAACCAAGGGCATTTCAATTAGCTGCCCTAATTCCATCAACCTAAATTTAGTCTAGGCATGTCAGCCACTGACTTTAAACTTTCCTCTTTCCATACAATTCTCAACATCATTTAATAATACTTTTTAATTTTTAAGTCCAAAAAAAGTTAGCTCCTATAGGAATTACATACTGTGGAATGAGATGGAATAATGTTAATATTTATTTGCCAGCATCACGCCACTACAGTTCCTTCTTATTCGTAATCATCCTTTAGAATGTTGAAACCTGGGTCAATCAGATTATTGTGGATTTTTTTTTTGTATGCATTCTGGAGTATCCGAAGCCCATTGTCATACAAATGAGCATGTATAATTAAAATGAATAAAGAAAATATAATTGGAGCCTTCACCCTTCCAAACAGAAAATCTGAGACTAATAGCTCACATGGCAAATAACATTAATAGCATGTTTTAAACGATATCTTTAAGGTGGCAAAAACTTGACTTTTGCATTAAATGATCCTTTCCCTGTGTTGACTATTTTATTTTATTTTATTCTTCCAATGCATTTTAACTAAATTATGTTTTAAAAACTGTCAATGCATAATCATATCAACCTGTGTTTCAATGGCACCTCTGGAGGAAAGCAATAAATCAACCTGCCTGACACTATACTTAATAGATAAGTGAAGTGAAAAATCTTCCAGCCCCTTTATATCTCTTTATCCCCAAACCACTAGGCAAACTCTCCTCCCTGTTCTCTTTCCCCAACTCAGTCCCCAGCCCCCAGCCCCCAGCCCCAATCAGTTTGTAAAGCTACAAGTCTCTATCCCATTTGTCTGCCTTTCCCTTTAAACCAGCCACAGACACTGTGAAAGCAATAATGAAAGAGGTCATGGAGCACCAGTTGTGCATGAAAGATGCGAAAATTTACTGCAAATGAGACAAGAGCAGTAAATTCATTTTTATTCAAATTACTGTCATCATACATTACCACTTCTCCTGTAAACATTGTGCTTCAGACAGTGTGACAGCATATTATTATTTGCGAGATTATACTATTATTAAGCTATTAACATGTCACCTCCTGCTTGAAACAATGACTCAGCTTGCTACGGCATAATAGGACAAGTTAGGGAGACAAGCTGAGGTGACTGAAAGGTTAGTGGTAAGAAGGCAGGCCAGGCATGGAATGACAGCTGGCACTTAAAGGCTAACATTTATTCAAAAGTACTCACATAATCACTTGTTGTCATTATTACTGGTATTATAGCTGCTATTATTGCACCACCCTATTCATTTTCACCAACCAGCATCTAAATGTTCAGTTTGCACTCATTATCACACTAATTCTCTAACTGCTCATTATTTCATGAAGAGGAGAGAGAGAGAGAGAGAAGATTTAAATACATCTTCAAAGGCAAAGGCAACCAGGAAGTCTATATAGAGATGGCGAGGCTAAGTGGTTTTGGTTTTTTATTTTTTTTTAAAAAAATTGAATCCAATAATGTGGTTTCATTCACAACATATGTCTGCCTAATTGTGATAAAATAATAAAGAGAAATTCAGCTTTGACCATCCAGGGGCTAGAAATGTAAGATAGAGCCTGTGCCATGGTCTCTCTTACTTTTGACAGAAAAGATGTAAGTTGTCCTATAGGTATTATCACTAGATTCCCCAGGAGGTTGGTAACGATTAAAATTTTATGGTTTATAGGCTTCAAAGGCATTTACTGTAGCATTGCCATCCAAAGCTACTGTGGCATGCAGATCACAATGCATCATATGCTCTAATTTTACTTTGTGTAAGTGCTTGTGACAATTCCCCCCATGCTAGCCTTGCTACTTAGTATTCTTTTTCAAAAGTTCATTTGGTTGAGGGGAATATTTGACTCCCTGATATAATCAGTTCCCGTAAGTGTTAGAAAAGGATCTAAGTGGTGGCCCCTCCTCATCCAAAGTGGAGACAAACTCCTGGGGCCAATATAGGTGTCATGCCTTTCTTTGGCTTCCCTTTGGCTATGGCACTGAAACCCTGAAGACTCCATTTAAAGGCTTGTTGCCTCCCTCACAATTCCCAGATTTGTTGATGCTTTTTATAAAACTTGGGGGGCGAGTTATATCAAATTCAATATCTTATTTTCCAGAGTCATTGCCTTTGTGGTCAAAAACTCTCAGAGGCTATGCTGGTTGGAGAATTATGGGCGCTTCTCTGCCTTCAAATTATAGGCCACATCACCACAAGATGGTGGTCCTTAAGACAACTTACTGATAAGTAAGGTTTAGAAAAAAATGGTGGAACTATTTGTAGAGCTACTTGCTTATGGCTAGATGAAAGAGAGGCATGACTGGCTCTATGAAAAGATGAATGAACAAAAGCTATTACTAGCTTTTGAGTATGCTGTAGTGGATGGAATGATGGACTAGGACTCAGGAGATTGGAGTTCAAATCTCTGCTTGATCATGAAAGCTCATGAGGGGGTAAGAATTAGTAAAACTACTCCATAAATATTTAACTTACCTTGAAAACCCTATTAGGGTTGTTATATGTCAGACGACACATAACAAATTACTATTACTAGCCTTAGGACATTTACTTCTCCTTCTTCTAAGGACCTCAAAGAAATGCAGATGGCTCTTTCAACTCTAGTTTTTACCTTTTCAACAAACCTTTGAGAAAGGATAAGATTAAGAATGAGTGAACTGGTCACAGAGCTTCATGGGGTAAACAATGGACTCAATGCAGTTAATCTAAAACTCCTACTATTACACCACACTGGGATTGCCATGTTCCTCCTAGTTAGAGTAGGTCCACAAAAATCTGTGGGATGTACCTTAATTGTGACGAGTGAGACATGTCAAGTCAAGTCAAGTCAAGTTTATTACAGCTATAAGCCCATTAATTGTTAAAAGAAACACATAAAATACATAAGCCGTGATATAAGGGTAAACAGTGTTCATACATCAGCTCATAGCACATACATCGGGATACCGGGGGTACTCAGCAATGAGTAGGTTGCCCAAAGTGAATCATCTACCCGTATTATAGCTGTCCTGCCCGTTTTTTGTTTGTTTGTTTGTTTGTTTGTTTTTGGAAAAAATGCATTGAGAAATCTCGCCACTTGTAAGGTTGTATGTAAATCAATGTCCTGTAATAATAAAGCCATGTGGCGCTCGAAGGGCTTATCAGCTAACTTCTGTATAATAAGACTTAAAAATTTCCCCTAGGTGTACTATGCAAAGGGCAATAAAATATTATATGTGAAAGGGATTCTACCGACTTCTTATCACATTCACAAAAGGGGGACACTGAGCCCTTACAAAATCTATGTCTCCGCACATTTGAAGGAGAAACGTTAAACCTCGCACTAGTAAATGCAAGACGATGGGATATTGAAGAGAGGGACGACAAATATGATGTAATACGGCGTGATGGGACTATGCCGAAATTCCGGGGGGAACAAACGCCCCTACCTAAACAATAGTTACTTTGGAATTCAATGTCGTCCATTCTTTGTCCAATGAGTCATTTGGCTATGGCGAGATCCATTTTTAAGGATTCCGATGGGGAAATTCCAATACTCAAAAGTTTGACATGGATTTTACTAGACCAGGGATTTGTGTATTCATCACGCCAAAGGCATTGGAACAAATAATGATCAGGGAGCCTGTGCCATGTAGCCAACCAGTAATTGAAAACTCGTTTCCAGATAGTAGTCACTAGTGACAGGATTTGTAGCTCGAGACATATCGTGGCATTACTCACGCAAGGAGGAAGTTTTAGAAGATGGTGAAGGAATTGATTTTGAAGTGTCTCAAGAGGTGTTAAATTGGACATTGCGGCCCAAAGCGGGGCAGCGTAGCTAAGGGTAGATACTACTTTTGCTTTGTACACCTTCAGAGCCGAGGGGATGTGAGAAGCCCCATCAGCAGAGAAAAACTGGAGCAATGCATAGAGAAGCACTTTCCCCTTATTCTGTAGATATTGAATTTGGGGTGTCCAACTTAGGTTATAGTGGAAAAAGACTCCCAAATATTTAAACTTGCAGACTTGTTGATGGCAGTAGGTCTGCTCATAAGTGGCTTTAGTCCACTATCTCTAAAAGCTGTATGCTGGGAACAAGGAAGGAAGGCTCCTCATTTCAAGAAAAGGGAAGCATTGTCCATGCCCAGCTTATATGACTCCCCAAAGGAGTTACAGTTAAACTCTCTCTGTTTCGTGCCTATCTCTAATGGTATGTTTACCCGCAATGTATAGTTTTGTTCCTTCATATAGAAGGAAGGAAACAAACACCACTCACACAGTGAAGAGCAGTAACAGGAAGACATAGCTAACTTACATGCAAGTATAGTAACATATGGATTAGTTGTACTGCTATGATTTGTACCATTAATCTTATATTTTTCATGTTGGAACAGTGCAGTTCCCCTACTTCTCTTCTTTCCGTCCCTCGACCCTTATTATATGCTGTACTCCAGTCTACATCTATTCATTCACATAATACCTTTTTCTACTAACTTTAATTTACCATTGCTTTTTGTCATGAATGTGCACACTAGAAAAAGTTACAGAAAAGGTGATATGCATGAACAGAAGCTAAGTGACAAGTGTTAATAATTCAGATGCTTTCATGTTTTTCTTTTTATCAAAGTTGAGCCAAGTGGCCAATTAGTTTGCTAATTCATCCAAGCAGGAGCTATTTAGTCTCTCTCTCTCTCTCTCTCTCTCTCTCTCTCTCTCTCTCTCTCTCACACACACACACACACACACACACACACACACACACACACAAGGTGCCCATCTAGGATTCCTGCTATGATCTCACAAGACTCTTCTTACATAAATATCTCTGAAGGTTTCAGGTGCTTAGCCTACATGTAGGAATCATCCAAGTGTTGCTTTCTATGACTGCTACCAGTTTACTCCCCCCCCCCAGGACATCAAACCTGATTGCCGGCCATTTTGGATTGATGTATATGGGGGTAAACGTCCTATAACAGATTCCCCACTTTATAGGAGCAGGTGATTTTTACCAGTTCTGCTGTGATAGGGCTATTCTTTGCTGATTCAGACACTTTGATTTCCTTGTTTTAAAAAGAAACCAGCTCTTTTATTAAGTTGAAGCGTATTTGTGTAAATAGGTTTTTTATGGTTTTTGCTTAGCCAGTGTCTTCTGAGTAGAAGAAAAAACATTGCAATCAAGTAAATACTAAAGCTTTCAACAGCTTTTTCTCAAAATTAGTTTGGAAAGGGCCTTGTGTGAGGTAGAACAAACAGAGGCACATCAGTGCGTTATTAATGATACCCTTTTACGCTTGCAAAAGAATAAAAAAAACAGTCACAAAAGGCTTGAACACCTCAAAGGATCCTTTTTCTATCGTGTAGGATACAATGAAAGCTACAGTCCTTAACTACACTTCTTAGGCTTCATTCTCAGAAGTGTCATTTTAGTAATATTCCTGGCTTGAAGAATGCACCTTTGATGTTCTGAAAGCTTGGATAATATGTACTGTTTTGTTATCTTTGCCCTTAAAAGGCTAACCAGCTTCAAAATATGCAAATATGAATAGCCAACAGGTCCTTTATTGAAATCTTTGCAAAATTATAAACACAATTCTAAGGATGCTGATGTTACCTACATATGAAAGGAATGCCTGCGCACCCTGATTGGAGACTTTCGTTCTCTCTCTCTCTCATTTCATTATTTCTTTCATCTGTCTTTATTTAATACAGAATAACAGACACCCATTGCGGAAGGGCTACATTACTTCTGGGAACTGACCCTCCTTGTAATCAACTCCCTCTGAAGACTAAAGATACTTCAAAATAAAGCCTAGTGATATATCTGCCCTTTCCTATGTTTCCATAGCTAATCGTGACTCCAAACAGCACAGCTCCAGTTTCAGTGATACATCCCAGCTGTTGAAAACAATGTGGCTCCCTGCCATGGTCAGGCATCTCACTTTAATCTCTTTCTACCTTATCATTTGTCTCCCTTATATATACCTATGACTGGGGAAGGGGGAGGGGAGAAATATGTTGGTTGGGAGGGGTTCAGAACATTCCATGACTTGCAACTATAACTGGTGCTGGGTAAGCTGAGAGCCAATGAATCTGTTTTATGCTTGCAACAATAGCACCAACACCAAAGAGCAGACAATATCTTGATTATTTTCCACCATGGAGTGCTTTCCTATGAGCTGTGAAAGTCTTATGAGATGCCTATGATGTGACATTTTTCACCAATCTAGGCTAGTTCTTCTCTTCTGAGATCTTCTCTAAAATGTCAACTATATGAGTAAATAGGAGGCCCAAATCCAGCTCTTGAAGTCAGAAGTTATGCCTAGAGAGGAAGTGAAATGGCAAAACCCAACTTCCTACCCTTTCCTGTGATTCCTCCTGGGGGAAGATAGAAGATGGATGGCTCCAGCATCCAGTGCATCCCTTTTGTACCCAGAGCTGAAACTCAACAAGAAACTTGTGTTTTTAAATATGCATTGAACATGAATAAAATCAAGAAGCAAAGTTAGGTAACACCAGTACTGGGACATAAAATATTCTTGAAAGTTATTCTAAAGAATGTTCATCAAGCTATCATGCTATCAAGAAAATCTCCAAAAGCTCTCCAAAAGCTCTGAAACTATGTGTTGTGGTGGTGTTTTCAGGAGAAAGGGGGGAGCACTAGGCTTTGTTTCCAGGAGGAGGTCATTGTCAAACAACTAAGCAACTGTAAAAGCAAAGGGTTCTGCTTATATACCACCCCATACCACTTCAAGTAGTCTCTGGGCAGTTTACAGTTTTAATTACAGTATGCAAGCTACACATTGACCCCACCCCCAGAGAGCTAGGTACTCATTTTACCAACCTCGGGAGGATGGAAGGCTGAGTCAACCATGAGCCTGCTACCTGGGATTGAACCCCAGGTCGTGAGCACGGTTTTACCTGCAGTACAGGCATTTAACCACTGTGCCATGGAGATCCTTCTAGCTTCTGCTTGTTGTACTTTGGATTGTGAAGCTTAACAATCAGAAGAGCATAGCCAAGGAAAGAGGCAGCACATGTGGGATTGTTAGCAGAGGTACTTTCCCACCCACAATGAGTTTGAAAAACAAGCAACAACTTTTCCCCCACTCATTGACAACATTGTCAATGATTACACTTGAGCTACACAAAGTTCCAATTTCTTATTTTGTCACTTTGATGGCTGATTGCAAATTATTGTTTTTCTTTGCATTTATTGTTAACATCCTTGAGACCAGGAAAGGCTTTATATGTGATCAAGGATAAGTGTGTGTGTGAGAGAGAGAGACTTTAGCAAATACTGTATGCTTTTTTTAAACATTAGTTTTGGATGTTTTAATACTGAGTGGGAAGCATACTCTTCATATGACACTAAACTTATAGAGGATTTTCCCCATGCCTCAGAATCTTTCGGACCACTCTTTTCTTTCTGTTGCTTCCTTTGTTTGCCATGTTTCCTCCATCCTCCATTTTCTGCTCTCCAAAGATAGACATGTGGTAATGTAGCTCCATACCATATATGTAAAAGAACGAAGCCATTAATTGTACGTTAAAGGTTTTCCTATAACAGAGAAATGTCAAGCCTTATCTTATCTGTCTCCCCACCTCCACCCCCAGGGAATGGATGAGACTAGAAAAATTGCACCATCTTCTTCTCTGCACTAAAAAGGGAGTAACCATTTTCCAAATACGTCTAACAGCATTTCTCAAGCACATAGTTTAGGTCAGTTAATGATGATACCAAGATATATGCATGGAAGAGTATCAGATGGTGAAAGATGCCAGTCTTTCCAATCCTATTTAGTTCTCCATCATTGTCCTTTTTTCCCTCTTTCTCTCTTGGGTGGACCTGTCTCCAAATTAGACAATGACTGAAGGAAAAATTGTGAGAAATGTCCTGGAAATTTTCAGGGGAGTATTTGGCAAACAGGGAGGGACTACATCCCCACTAGAGATGGGCACGACTCAGAAAAATTTTTCATTTTCATTTTCGTTTTCGGCTAGGGGTCCGTTTCGTTTTGTTTCCGTTTTTGTGAGCTAATTTTCAAAATTTTTCATTTTCATTTCGTTACGTAACGAAAAACGAAAACCGAAAACGAAAATGAAAAATTTTTCATTTCTCCTCATTTAGCTCCATTGAGTGCTTTTCCAGTAACGAAAAACGAAAACTGGCACAAAATTAGTCGTTTCGTTTCCGTTTTCGGTCCATTTTTGAACCTTTTTTGTTTTTTGTTTCGTTACATAACAAAAACGAAAAACGAAAACAAAAACGAAAATTGCGCTAAGTCGTGCCCATCTCTAATCCCCACAGTCACCTATGCAGACTTGTTCAATGGATTTTTGTTTGTTTGTTTGTTTTATTTTATTTTATTTTCGGTAACCACCTCCCCTTCTTCATGTCATGAGGTTTGCCATAGAAATGTTATTTCTTATCTGCTGTTTCATAATTATTCCCCATGTTCTAACTGAACAACTCAAAGTGTGGTACAAGGATGGATAGACAACAACAGTACAGTAGGACCCCAGTATTCGCTGGAGATTGGTTTCAGATCTTCCCGTAGATAATGAAAAGCGTGGATAAGAGAGAACACAAAAATCCTCCAAACTGCTGTTTTGCGACAGTAGCTTGCTTTACGGCTGCAGTTTTAAGAGAGTAGCTTGTTTTGCAGCTGCTAAATTATTTAATTTTTCCTCTGCCAACTGTGGATAACTGAATCAGTGGATAATGAATCAGTGGTTACGGGGGTCCTACTGTATTGAAAAAGTACCTTCAGATGAAAGATTCTTCATATGCTTGAATATCCCTAGGGAAGGATTACATCTTCTTCCAGAAGTCAAAATGTTTCTGCCAAACTTATTAAGTACAAGCTTAGTCACACCAGCTACTAGCTGAACCAACAAACATGACACATAGCTATGCAGCACAACCACCGTGTAAGACCAAGCATGATGTGGTGATTGAAATAGACTGATGTCTATTCCTTGACCACCATGAGTCTGAAGTGTATAACCTATTCAGTGAGGGAAGGCTTCCGCTTGAGCAGCCAACCAGCTTTACCAATAGCCAAATGATGCAAGCACCTCAGGTGGCAAGTACTGGGGGAAAACAGTAGCAGCTGTCTGACTTTCCCTCATGTGTCACCTTGCCATTCCCCTTGGCTTAATAGCAAACCTGAATGCAGGCCGCATGGTGTGATGTTCTTATGCTATGCCTCTGGCCCTTTTACAGACTATTGACAAACACTGCCTCTAATTCACTCTTCCACAGCCACCAACTAGTTTTTCTAGTAAATTAATGCTTTACAGACTGATTTAAATTGAATAAAGATAAAGGAAGCTTATTTATAGCAAAGTAGAAGTAAAAGCGTAAATAATTACTTGTTCCGGTACAAACAAAAGGAAGAATATAGCTTAAATGCACTTAGGTTAGGTTACAGATGGAATTGTTCTTAAGTTTATAGACACTCAACAATTAAATGTTATTTCAAAAGTTTCTAAAGTCCTATCTCTTCTCTCTCTCAGTTTCTTATCTGATCCCTCTCTCTGTAAGTCCCTATGCACTTACTATGCACTGTTTTTCTCTCCATCCCTATCTGTATTTCTCTCAGTTCCCATCTGACCAATTCAGTAATGGGCTGAGCCTCAAAACCACACAGGCTCCTCCCCCAAAACTCTCCCATTGGTAAACAAACAACAAATTAACACAGACAAATATCTCATAAGTTATTCATGATAAAGGGGTAAACACACACATGCATGTTCCATTGCCATACTAAGCTGGAGTCAACTGGCAGGTTGGTCAGCTTATGTACATGGGATGCAAAGAGAGGGACACTAATTTGTCCCTTACCTTGGGGAAACCATCCTGCTGCTCTTGGTGCCCATATTTCCTAAAAGAAATCATTTCCCATTTTGACAACCATGACTTTTTTTCTCCGTTTCTCCAGGCCTTTTTGTTTGAACTCCGCCCAAACGTCAACAACTATTCCATGTAATATTGCATCCAGATAGTTGGACAAGTCTGCATCAGAAGCAGCACTACTATTGTTGAGTTTAAAAGGCCTCTTTGGGCATTATCAGGGACAATGTGCCCAGTTCTAGAATGACAGAGAAAAACCTATTACTGCATTCCTCATATACTGACAGACACATATTGTTGCAGTGTGGATTACAGCCATAGACTTTCACTTGTGAACTGGGAAGTTCCAAAAGCTATCAGTGTAAACTCATGTGCTCTTCAAATGGCTCAGTCCCACTGACATCAGCTGGTTTAAACAAACAGAAGTTGTTATTCAGCAACGCAGTCAGAAAGTTGCCAAGCTGTATAGGAAATCTGTGGCAAAGGCTGTATTTGAATTCTACTCAGGTGTGTAGCAAGCAGATAATATTTGCTTCATGTAACATATCATCAGGCTAGCCACTCCTGAATATAAGATTTAATTGTAATTGTGCATACAGTGACATTTTCCACTGGGGATCATTCCACCTTCCCCCAAATCTCCCTCTGCTATTAATAAACAATAACTGAAATCCTGTTGCCTTGTTTAAGACAAATTATAATTTCTGTCTGTCCATCTCCAGTAAACAAACTGTGCTTGCTGGGATGCTCATTGAGTGTAAGCTCAAGGACTATTTGGTTACTGAAGAGGAATGGACTGAAAGTTACAATTTGACTTATGCGAAGGCACAGAATTTTCATCAGTGAGTGAATATCCCATACTCTGATTTTGAAAACAGCCCCATAGGATCTTGTGTAAGGCATCATAGTCACAACTAGGGATGGGCACAAAATGAAAAACAAAATACTGTTTTGTCATTTCATTACATAATGAAACAAAAAGAAATGAAACGATGAAGCAGCATTTTGTTACAGATGAAATGAAACAGTCATTTTTGCTGTTGTTGTTAAAATGAACCATTTTGTTTCTCTGTAAAATCGCTGCGGCTCCCTTACCTGCTGGTCTCCCAATGCGCAGGTCCCTCAATGAGCTGCCACTGATTAGCAGTGTTGTGGGAGGGACTGGAAAAATGAATTGCTCTAAGCATTCATAATATTTTGTAAGACATTTGCATAATAAAGCTTTTTATTTATTTATTTATTTATTTATTTATTCATTCATTCATTCATTCATTCATTCATTCATTCATTCATTCATTCATTCATTCATTTTAGAATATTTTTACGCCACCTTTCTCCTTGGAAGCTGACTTTTGTCATCTTGGAAAACCATAACACCTAGGGCTCATAGAGTCAGCATCCTGAAATTTTTAATTAACAAGTTTTCTGGTACCATACACACCCACCCACACCCTATTAAAAGTGTTCTGCTTATATACCGCCCCATACCACTTCAAGTAGTCTCTGGGCGGTTTGCAGTTTAATAACAGTATGCAGGCTACACGTTTCCTCTGAGTTTAGCTGTAATTGTCATTGTAGCTGAGAGAGAAATTGATTTTCCCAGGAACCATACATTGTGGTAAGCCAATTCCCCCTTTTTGTGATGCAAATAATTTGAGAGCTCTTTGGTGTTCAATGGCCAGATAAGAGCCATTAACTTTACAAAATGCCTGCTCTTTATTCATTCATATGAAACAATCCTATGCTGCCTGCCTTATTAGACCCTCCTGAGGGGGAGCAGTTGGCTATGGGAAGTATCATGATTAGGGAGGGGCACCTTACGAAAAATGACACACTGTTTCATTGTTTCATAACCATTGTTTCATCGTTTCATAAGCAAAACAAAATGAAACAGCAAACAGTGTGTCATTAAGAAATGAAACAAAACACCATTTTTTTGTTTCAGAAATGAAATGATTTGTTCTACTAGTGATAAGCCTCTTGATCCAGCCATCTTGAGAACAGGAGGTTTGTTTTTAAACTGATTGGTTTGTTTTCCTTCCTTCCCTCCCACACCTCAGCTGGCGAGCTAGCTTATCTCTGATCTTGATCTGCCTGCAGCTAGCCAGGAGCTGAGCTCTTCCCTTCCCTTCCCTGCTGGCTGTGCCTGGGTCTGCAAGTTGATACTGTATAAAGTTTAAACTGATTGATTTCTTTTCCTGATTAAGTAGGAGTGTGGAGGGTTTTTTAAAAAATCTTTTCCTCCCTCCCCAAGCCAATCAGCTCTTGAGCTTATCTCTTTGATCTCCCTGATCTGAGATGCAGCAGCTAGCCATTAGGTTTCCTGCTTGTTTACAGAGGGTTCTTTGTTTGAAAGCAAATTGATTGGAAGGTTTAAGGAGGGTCTTTGATTTAGGGCAGTTGGCTCCCTGTTAATTAAAAAAAGGAACACTCCTCATTATTTATAACCTTGTGAATAGTTTTGTTTTGTGACGAAAATTCTTTTTAAAAATCCATTATTAAAAACACAGAAAAATAAAGACTGAAATGAAACAAAATGAAACAAAACACTATATTTCTGTTTCATGTCCATCTCTAACGATGAGCACATGCAATTCCAAAGATACCATGACAGCACTTAATAGTCATATACAAAATAATAGCTATTGTTATGAAATGTTAGGGAGCATGTTATACAGGCGCGTCACCCCAGTCACTGACAGTGAAGAGTTTTTCCCTGCCATGACAGATTAGTAAGACATTTGGAGCAAGCAGTAGAAAGTGGAAATCTATCCTCGACTTTCTGCCACACAGCGACAGGCCAGTTATGCTGCTCAGGATTTGGAAACCTGCTCAAAGATGCTGAATTGGAGTCGCCCAAGTCTCCATGCTGTTGTGAATGTTGGCTCTCCTGTGTTGGCTGCTGATTAGACTACATTATTTCTATGATCCTATTGGGCTTCACAGGAGGCAGAGAGGCACTTGCCCTTATTTGAAACTAGCCGACACCAAGAGAATTTGCTGATTGCTAATGAGAAAGTGAAGGTTTTGTTGATATCACCTGGGACATTCTTGCTGTGGTCTGCTATTAAGATCTGGAGCTCTACATAACACACCATATTAAACAGGCAGTGATTTTATTATGGGATCAGTATAACTTTTCATGTCTGTTGTATTCCAAAAGCGTATTCTGAGACACCTTTTTTTCCACTAGAATATGAAACATAATATCTCGGTTCAAGCTGCATTATTTAAAAAGGGGCAATGTGGTTCATAATGTTACATTTATTGCATACTCTTTAAGCCACTTGACCCGTATAAATATTACTATAGAGTTGCCCTCAGTTATTAAATTCTTATTGCTTATAAAAGGGGCAGCAGGAAGTATATAATCTATAGAGTGAGGTGTTTTTTGATCTGAGTGCTTTGGAGGGAGGGGAGAGGGGTGGGAACAAATGGGTTTCAATTCTTTCCATATTCTCCGGGTGAATATTTTTTTCTGGCTGTAACTAACCAGCAGGCAATTCATTCAATTATATCTCTTGGCATGCCAAATGGCAATTTGGCTCTTGAGAGATGGAAATGGGGGGGGGGGTGTAAGGGGCAGACGAAACCCACCAACCCTTTCAGAGAAATGGGTTACAAGAACTTTTGGCTTTCCTTGGATGTGGTTGAGAGGGATAGAACGGGAGTTCAGGATTTGCCCCAGTTCTGCGACAGTCCTTTGCCAAGACAGGAAACTTCCCACCAAACCTGGCATACAGCTCTGGAGCCGCACCAACAGTGATGCCTGTGCTCATTTATTTTCACCCCCTGCCTCAGAAAACACAAATGCAGCTGCAAGAAAGATCTGTGTATGTACAATGGGCTCCAGTCCTCCCCCCCACACACACACACACACGATCCCTTCATGCATTTGCTGGAAATGCACAGAGCCACGGACCATGTCCATGACTTTGTCACACTCCTTTAAACCCTAGGGTTATCTTTCCAAGAGGGGATACAGTTATTCAGACTGGCCTTCTTTCCACCTGGTTAGGCGAGTTGAGAATAAACCCAACTCCATGTTATTTGGCAGCACTTGCTTTTATACTAGAGAGCTTTCTAATGCATTGCTTTTGCTTGGGTTTCAAACAATCTTCTCTAACAGCACTATCCACATGTTCACGTTTCTGTTCTCTTTCTCTCCCTTTCACCTCTCTCTCTCTCTCTCTCTCTTGCTCGCTCGTTCTCACTATCTCACTCTCTCTCTCTCTCACACACACACACACATATGGCAGAGACACAACAACATATTAACATAGGTAATTTCACTTCAGAGTTGCTTGGGGGCAGAACCTTCAGACCTAGAGGTTACCGCTGTCAAAGTAGGACCTTTTTTCTTTCTGTCACTCCTTTCAAAGATGAAGGGAGAGATTTCCCTTAGCCTACAGCATTTAACGTGGAAACGCTCCACCACAACATTTTGAAACTATAGAAATCATGAAACCAGCCTGTGACCTTCCGTTTCAGTGACAGTATAGGAATCCCTGGAGCAGCGGAGGCATCCTCTGATATTTGGAAAAGTGTCATGTTTTCTTTACAGAGAAAACTGTCATATTGTTGTTGGCATAAAATGCAACACTTCCTGGAGTTGTGATTTCCTTGTTTGCTACAAAATGTCACCTGGGCTACTGACATGTTTTTGCTGGGAGGAGGGAGGTTTGCTTAAAGCAACTTGCTACTGATGATATTCAAATAAAGTAGCTCCGAACAGCCCAAGCCATGCTAGGAAATGAAAGCAAATTACACATGTCTGAAATTCCTCCTGAAGATGTGCAGAGGCTTGGGAAAGCTGATGTTTCATTGATAGGACCTCTGTATCATTTTCATTGTATTGATGTTCTATGCCACAATTGTTTGGATGTAAAGAAAATACCATTATGAGTAATTACATCTCCAAAATAAGCAATATGCATCATGTTGTGTAACTTAATTGAGATAGTCACTGTTCTATTGATGTTTGTTTTTAACCTTTTTGTGTGAACCACCCAGAATTCCCTTTGGGAAATGGGAGAAGTATACAAATGCAAAAATAAATAAATAAATAATAAACCTGTGTGATGGGCATCCAATAAATTCAATCAGACCCTACTGCCTCCCCACACAAAATAAAAACACCCCAATTTTTCAGTAAGGACATTGCTATGGTCTGTTCTCCCCCCTTTTAATATTGTGAACTACATAACAAATATTCATACATACTTTCCCATAAGACGGGCCTTTTAGAATATATCAGTAGCATTTAGGTTTAGCAAATAGTGGTCTATTTTCTATTCTTTTCCCACTCTCACAGACCTCCTAAAACCAGGAAGAGGAAAAACACTTGGAAAACAACCAGCCAGCCAGGTAGTCCCATGTGAGGACACAGAAAGCAGAAATAGCCTTGTCTTGTAGAAACATTCCATCCATTGTCAAATCGAGATAAACAAATAATAAAACCCCTTCCCTTAATGATAAAGTTTAATTAAGACACCTGAGCTGCTACCAGTAGCCGTTCAGCACAAGATGCTAAAATAAGTGGGTGCCCAAATATTTCACAGGTTCCACTGATCTTGCTGTACACCCAAAGCCTTTGTGATAGAGAGGGTATGGCATGATGTCCAATGGTCCTCATAACTGGTGCAAGGGAACGGATAGTAGAGGGCCATTAGCTTCAGGGATGCTGGCCTTTTGTTGATGCAGCGTTCTTCTCCTTCATAAGGTTTAAATCAGGGGTTGTAAGATCTAACTCTGACACCATCAAAGAATGACTAGTGAGGCCGTCTAATAAAAGCAGATATGGAACATAGCTTAAAGAATGGGATAGAATGGGAGACTCTTATCCTAAATTGTTGGTGGAAGGTTTTTTTTTAACGAATCTGACCTACAATTTGGGAAGGAAAATTTGTTATTGATGTAGATCAGCAGAAACAGCTGCTGATTGTGCACACTCACTCTTGTCAAATGAAATTATTTGGGTACAATGTGTATGTAAGCTTTCTGAAAATGAAAGAAAAAATGACACTATAAAATGCATGTTGCAGCACATGTTAACATTCTACAGTTTACTATGAATGACTAAAGATCCATGGGTTTGGATCTTTTAAAATGGTATTTTTGTTTTAAAGAAGTAGAGCATAAAGCTTCAAAAACAAATTGAAATGTTCAAAATGTGAGAAACAGCTTGTGTTAGGACAAATTTGGGCATTTCCCTTTAGATATGGCCTATTCTGTAAAGTATTTGCCACATTCAGTTTTTGAGGTGGGAAGGTGGGGACAGGTCAGACTTTACAAGCAATGCAGATTTATCACGTGAGTTCAATAAGGAAATTTTCTCGTCAGCATTTGCCTCATAGGTCTTTCCCCAGATGCTGACTGCAACTGCCTGTTCTTGAATGCAAAACATGAAATGTGCAGATGAAAAAATACACAGAAAATATACTAAAATCTGCTGCTATTAGGAATCACATATATTGCACTAACAAGAAAGAGACATTTATGGATAAGAATAACCATCCCTTAAAGAAGAAGCCTAGTTCTGAAATGCACCCATTTCAGAATGGGAAGATTTCAAAACTGCTGACCTTTCCCTTGTATAGATCTAGTTTTTATATACATTAGTGGCTTATGGTCTTCACTGAAATTCCATGTTTCATCATGTTATATCCTGCAGTCTTTGTCAGACCAAAATATCTGTTGTGTTAGAGGAGACGAAGCTTTGCTCTCTGGACAGAAACAGTAAAATCAACAATTCTGGGAAGAATGAGTTACTAACTTTTATGTGCATCCAAAGGCAGCCTGTGAGGCTTTGTACATCTTGATTCCAAGGCATATTGACTTCCACAATTTTCATACAGGATTTTTTTTTAAAAAAATCATTTGTTCATTACTGTTCTACATTTTGTTTGCACACTTGAAGATTGTGAGCGAAAACAGGGGAATTGTAAAGGCAAGCACAGTTTTGCTCATAGTTACAGATCCTGAGAATTGTTTCAATAGTAGATATCTGAAGGAATGAATCATTTTATAACACCTGCTAAAGTGAATATATTTAGCAGGACATGCACTTGGATCAGTGTATAATGATGGGAGTTGAATCAGTTGCATTTCAGCTTCCTTTCCTTTTTCAACTTTCCCACCTTTTCCTTCTGGTAGAAGGGCAGAAAAAAAAAACTTTGTTCAGGATTTTTTAAAGTGAGTCTGCATTTATTTCTACTGGTAATATTTCATTAGAATACATACTCCATGAAGAAAGACAGAAAGAAACAAAGAAAGAGAAAGGAGAGAGAAAGGAAGGAAGAAAGCATGATGCAAATTGAGCCAACCTACCAACAATCTGGGTAGATATGTTTGCAGAAATCTATATATATTCTTTTCCAGTTGAAAAGAAATGTTTATCAACTGTCCCTAGATCTGAATTATACTATGTTCGTAAACTGAATTTATAAAGGCTTTGTTTTTGTTTTGTTATTTGTTTTCAACTTTATTTTTTTTAATCAATTGTTTGCCTCTGCTAGTGGGACTTTAATTTCTTCCTTTAAAGTAATATATAGTTCTGAAATACCAAAGGTTTCTGGTGCTTTTCAGCTGTCACCTCTGTTCAAAATCACAGAGTTCAGCAATATAAAATATAATAAATTTAACTTGACCTAAGCAGGGGTTTTGAAAATGGCTTTCAAAAATAAAGTCTGTGTGTTCAAGACACTTGCTCTCTCTCTCTCTCTCTCTCTCTCTCTCTCTCTCTCTCTGTCTGTCTTTGTGAATTTTCTGCAGTATCCATAATCATGATATTTTTGTTTTTATTTTTTGTGTTATCGTACTTGAAATATTCCAAGAGAATTCTACATTTTAAGAAAAGGGATATACATGTCTCATACTCTTTAAAACACACACACACACACATTAAAAGGTGTGCTCCATCTTAACCTGTTTGCCCCCTGTACATACTTGCATGTTATGCCTTTAATATAGCATTTGAACAAGAAAATTGCTGGGTTCATAATGTAACCTTTAGCCCAAATGACATCTGACCTGCTATTTAGTGCCTGTAGAGCTATTCCCCTCTACACATGCATGTGCGCACAGTCAAACAAACACACACACTTTTTACACCAAAGTAAACTTTCCTCCAACAGCTCACATTTAATCATTTTTTGTTTTGTTTTGCAGTCTTTTGGAGATTGAGTCTTTTGTTAGGGAAGGACATCTTGTTTCCAAAACACACAGGAGGCAATCACTGGCATCAGAGTGCCACCAAAAGGCAGGAAGAGAAATTAGCAAGTGCATTCTGACCTTTATAAAGACAGCTAAGGTTATGCACATAACATTTGCCTGTTTACTTTGCAAAATCAACAATGAGTTGTAAACTCAATGCTTGGTAAGCATCTTGTTGCAACAATGACAAATTGCCGAAGCCGTCAGAGTTTTGTATAACCCCCCCCATTAAAACATATTCTTCCACATAAAACCAGTTATCTGTTTTGCTCTGTATTTATCATGATGCAACTTTAATAACGTTAGCCAAGACTGCTCAGAAAATCACAGCTGTAGCTAGAGGCAACACCCCCCCCCCCCCCAAAAAAATGAAGTGCTTCTCCAAAGCCTCACCTAGTGAGCTGAGTATTGGCTTATGCGTGAGAATAAGCAAACGAATTGATCGCGGCAGTAGGTTGATGGGTACTGGTCGTTTTGATGGATATGACTGTAAAAAAAAAGTCCAGATTGGTTCACAGTGGACCTCATACCATGTCAGCTAAAACCAAAGAGACACAAAAGTGACAGCTGTGGAGAGTACACTGCAGGCAGTCAATGGTTCCTGTGATTTATTGTTCCATCTGCCTTGCCGCTGTGAGGACAAGTTCCCCCTGATTTGGTTAAAATGAAAAGGACCTCAGAGAGCACAACGTGTTTTTTGAAAATGTGCAGAAACTATTTTTTTTATTTCTTGATTTATGTCCCTTTCCCTGCCGTAATGTTTGCACCAATTGTTACCCGGTAATGATAGCTGGGGGAAACTGGGGGTGGGCGGGCAGTTGAGAGAGAGAGAATGCAAAGCTTCCTGATCCTTCCCCACCCACCCAAAACAAGCTGAAGAAAAAGAGTAAAAGTGAATAGAAAATTTTGCAAAGACAAACGGAACTTACATGTCCTTAATCATCATGAAGCAAAAAAATGAGGATTTTTTTAAAAAAAGAATGTGTGTGTTCTTTTTTATGGTTGACATTTAGCTTATTTAGTCCACCTGACTAAAGGTTCCATGGCTGATATGTGGTTTTTTTTCCTAAAGTCATAGAATTTGGATTGAAAGGAAGATGCCTTCCTGACATTTACACCCAAACTTTTTGTACTGGTCTGAACTTGAAAAGAAGTCTGTTCTTTGTAGGGCTGCTTCATCCTATTGCTCCCATTGAAGAGAAGCAAAGCATGACACTTCTGTCACCATCACATGAAAACCTAATCAACACTTAAAGGTGTAACACAACACAAATATGCTCGCTCTTAAGGGAAAGTCAAGTAGCAGTTGGAGAAACATTTGAACTCCCCCCCCCCTTGGAGAATTGAAGTATGCCATTGTGGAGAAATATGGTTAATGTTTTAATACATTTATGGGGTATAAATAATAAATGAAGCATTATCCAGTGCTCTCTCCGAATAAAGTTTTAACAAATCTGAGCAAATTGAATGAATCTCATGAAGTGATGTATTGATAATTTGCCGTATGGATCACATGTGAAGGAGAAAAATGGCTTTTAAAGGCCTGGGAGACCTTTCAAATTCCTGCATATGTTATAATTCACTACTTTAAAAAAAAAAACGGCAGGAGCCGGTAATCCACGGTAAGTTAAGTAAAGGCTCTTACTCTCCAAATCTCATAAATGTTTAATGCAGATCAGCAAATTTTCATCAAATTTCCCATGAAAAGGCCTGTTGGTTTTGATGGTGCATGGAACGCACAGGCTGCTCTTTTTCCTTCATGCGATGTCCCCAAAGCCCTGACCTCTGTGGCAAGCACTTCCTGGCTCAAGGTTTCGCTAGGCCTCCCAGGTCCACCCTGGGTGTCAAAAGCTGGCCTGTCTCCTGTCTCAGGATGTTGGTTTTACCTCTCAAGTGCTTCCTGAATTTGTGAACATTCTTTTCTGGCTGGTTGTCCACAGCGTTTAAATGCTCAAAAAATATTTATCTTTTTGAGAGATCGAAAGAGAGAGAAAGGGCAAAATGAGAGAGAGAGCAAGAGAGAGAGAGAGAGAGAGAGAGAACCAGCCAGGGTGGGTGGGTGGGGGCATGGGAAGGAAATCGCAGTGGCTACTGTTGAGCAGGGGATGGTCCCAAGAGATCAGTTCTACGTTTGGAACATGTTATTGTCAGGCAGAGGTCAACATCTTTTACCTCTTTTTTCCATTATTCAAAATAAGTATTGATGTTATGTTTTAGCTATTTAAAAGCCAGCTGCCTTGCTCATTTCAGAGGGGTTTTTTCCCCTGGTACTATTGTATGTGGTAATAGCTGGCCTGTGTATCGTCTTTCACAAAATCTACCCTTTCAGGGTCTCAGTCTTCAAATGATATCAATCAAAATTTATGCAATTCAAAATCCATATGTATAGAGTCCCAGTTCACCTCATTTAATGATAATAGTAAACCACATGTTGTGTGCATGTCTAAAACACTTTTCTGGCTCTTGACTGTGTTAACCCTAGGGGCACTACGTTTTCATACAGCTTGCCCAACTGAGCAGCATAATATATTGATTAATACTTGGCAACAACTGAATTCTTGAATAATAAAACTGTGCACATAACAAATGTGTACTAATAAAACAAGGGGAGTGTCAATATTATTTGGGCACAAACGTTCATGGGCTAGAAGAACTGGAAGCTGTTGAGGTTTTCAAAGCAGCAACAAAAAGCACAACTAATTTTCACTTCCTCACAGAATCAGTGTATTACCTGACCATCATCCCCTGATGAAATGCATGTTGTGGATCTTCTCAAAGCTAAATCAGCTGCGATTTTGCAGGTGTGAAAAGCTGGCAACTGACACAAAGCAATGTCAGATTAAAAAGTGTCCGTCCATGTGAATAAAACGAGTCATAGAAAACAGTCAAAATAAACACCAAAAAGGTGGAGGAGTCTCTGAACAATAGCACTGCCATCTGATATAACACTGTGATGCAACAGCAGAAGCAGGGTTTGCTTTTGTGGAAAAATTGTTCCAGCATTTGGCAACCGAGGAGTTGAAACACGGCCTCAATTTGTTTTGGCCAGCCTACACAATCTATCCCTTCGTGCATATATCTTCCAGAAACAGAACAATGAACAGTAATCTTTGAAGAACAGGGGTGAGGGCACTGATTACAATTAGGAATATTGTGATGTCACCAGGAAGGCAAGAGTAAATGAGATAAATGGATTTGGAAAGTTATTTTTCATTTGGAACAAGGTATCTGTGGCAATTGTGAAACAATACAATTAAAGAACCTGGATTATGCAGCCAGCCATATAATGTTCCTCTTTTGTAAAAGTGCTTGTTTATGTTTGTCTAATATGTCCTTCTTTCAAAATGTGTTTCTGTATGTGCGTGTGTACTTATATGCCTATTTTTTAATGCCAATAAATAGTCATATTTTTGCATTAGCTTGAAACCTCTTCCCTAAAAAAAAACAGATGCTTAAAAATTAAACCATATAATACACCAACTAGCTGGAATTAAATTCTTTTTTTAATTCTCACCCCCCCCACACACACACACACATACACAAACACAAGGTAGATCAGTGAGGAGGACTGAATCCCTGTCTTCCTTTAATGCCATTTGCATGAGTCATCCAGCAAGGCAGGAAAGCTGTTGACAAATTAATACTTTAAGAAAATAAACTATGGTCATGTTGAACACAGGGCAACTTTATCCTGATTAATTTGTGTTGGAATCGCTCCAGCCCTCATTGACAAAGCCCCGCAGTTTGTACAAATGTAATTTCCTAATATTTACACGAGGAAAGCCTCAGCAGTTAAGCTTTGCCTCCAGTGTGAGTTTTGTGGTTGGGGTTGGGGGGGGGAGAGAGAGACAATAAAAATACAGAGAGCTAATTGTAAGCACATTTGGAAAGGGGAAAAATATTTTTGAATCTCCTCCCTCTGCTGCCCTATAAAACTGTGTTATTATGTTGTTTTCAAAAAGAGTCCAGTGCCAGCCTCCACCTGGCAAACTTTTAAGTAACACAACATTTCATGCTTACTAACAACTGTACCACTGCTGTCGAATTCAACACACAAAGCAAATGTTTATCGTATGGGACAATATATCTGAATGACATTATTCTGTTGTTTTTTTTTTTTTTAAAAAGCTGGCATAAATTCAAAGCAACCTGCCTAATCATACTGCTCTGCTTACTTTATGCCTTTTTTCTGAAGAGAATATTAGACATTTGTACAAATGCATGATTTAATAAAATCTGAATGAGAGAAGAACTGCAATTATAGTCTATTGCTGTATTTTAAGAATATTAAAAAAGAAAATCTTTGGTTTTAATGAGATTTCGCTTGCCCTCCCCCCCCCCCCCAGTTTACACAATTTTCCAGATGCAAAATGAGCTTTTGGCTGTAAAACATTTTATCACATTGTCTTACACAATAAAGATTGGATGTTTTTGTGCTCTCTCAACTGAACTGCAATTATTTTTTAGTGTTTGCAAATCATAATATAATTTAAAAACCATATTTTATACCTCATCTAAAATACTTTTATAGAACCAGTCTTTTTTTTTGGGGGGGGGAGCGAGGAATCCAAACAAGAACTCAGCAACAACATCTATTTAACTCTTCTTTTAAGTGGTTGTAATATGCTTAGGTGTACTCCCGGGTTTAAAAAAAAAGAGCAAGGGAGGAGAAAGAGAGGGAGGGAAACAGACTGAAAAAGGCTTAGCTCTGTTCTTGAAAACAAATTTCTCAAGCAGCATCTTTGCAAAAATCCCCAGTATTTAATTCCCTCGACTAAAGAACCCAGAAAGCCTCAATGTAAAAATAGTAGCCTTGTCATTTCACATTCATTAAGTGAAACTCAGAAATTAATAATGCAAAATATGCTTTTTAATTAGTCTTTCATTCTGCCCAATGTACTTAAATGGGATCAGCTACTCCCCAATGATTTTTTTTCTTAATAAAGTATTAGCCTGTGATGCACAGGGGTTGACAGGTATGATAAACTGGAAAGTAGTTTTCAAGGCACATGAATGATACCAAAATAGTATTCTCCTATTTAAATGTAATTAACATCAGGGAGCAATATTAGTTGAAGTGAACCCTTTAAGAATTTTATTTCAGGGTGGAGATCTTCTCTCCTCCCCCCTTTTCTTCCTTTTCAATTTTTTTTTTAAATGAGTGGTTTGATGATTGCAGGCATGATTTTATAATTCAATTACCTTTGTTAAAAAGGAAGCTTTTGCTAATAGCTGGACAACAGGATTGTAAAGCAGTCTTAAAGAGCACTGAAAAGAAAGCAAATCTCCTTTGGAAACTTCAACTAACGGTAGCACATCTCCAGTCGCAGCATGTGAGCACACCTAGTTGTCTGTCGTTGTGTGCATGTCATTTTGTGTTTATGAGGGATCTCTTATAGATGATTCCATGCTAAAACACTTCTCTCATGCTTCTGCTCTATAATGTAGTTAAAATTCAGCAATAGGCTGTGGGGACATTCACCTGTAAAGATGCATGTCCCATGGTAAGAAGAGATTTAAAAAAAAATAAACACTGAATATATACCAGGACTGTGGCAAGCAAAAATAAAATTGCAGTTCCAAGGGCAAATTGTAACCAACTGTCTCCCAAATATTTTCTCAAAAATGGAGTCACTTTTTTTTTGAATTGCTTTGAAGATAAAACCAATAAGGGCTTGTCAAGTAGCACCCCTAAACTGTCCAAATGTCAGCTGTGCTTACTTATGATTGTCTCCTGTCTCTAAATAACTGCATTCCCAAATGAAACACTTTAAAGAGTAAACATATGCAAAGAGACAGTAGTGCCAGAGAAAATGACAACACGCACACAAGCACACACACTTTAAAAGCGCACTTAAATTTAATAATACAGTGGACCCTTGTATAACAAACAGTTTGTATAACATAAAATTTGTACAACATAAAAAATTCTGGAGATAGGGGAAATTTGCTTAACATAATCGCCTATGGGGTGAATTTGTACAACATAAAAAATGGAATTACTCTGTTTTTAATGCATTCCTATGGGAAATTTGTATAAAGGAAAATTTGCTTAACATAATTTCATTTGGAACGAATTAATTCCTTTATACAAGGTACCACTGTACAAAGATTATTTTACTACTGGACTTTGTAAGGACTTTCCTAAATTCACAGGAGTCATCTGTGTAAGGTACAGATAGGATTCAGAGAAGCTACCCCTTCCTGTGTTTGGCTGTTAATATTATACATATTGTTTCTATTCCAGTTTCATCTCTGTCCTGTTTTGATGCATATGTCTTCGTTTTCTCCAATGCATGCCACATTTCTAAATATGTGCTGACATTGCTATGTGTTTTCACACTGTTCATCGGTTAACATCCGTTGATAACCATGCTGGGTAGCATGTTTGGTAGCATAAAGTGTTTGTGACACTAATGTACTATGCTGGCTTGCTAAATGCTTCCTCAGATGTATGTCGTTCTAGCAGCACTCATGTTGATTAAACCTGGTGTATGCGACAGAATCTCCTGCTGTATTTTGAGGGAAACACATTACATTTTCAAGGGAGTTTCCTAATTTCTCAGTCAATTGCTAAATAGCTCTGGATCTGAAATACAAAGAAGAAGAAAACAATTTGTTTGTTTCCCCCCACACCCATGTGTACTTATAGCTGCTTATTATTTTATTTGTTTATTTTAGAGTATTTTACCCCTTTCTCCTTGGAAAATAATGACATGACCCTTTCATCATAATTTTTTCTTATTTGCTTAAATGTAAAAATGCTGTTATGTAGAATATCTCTGCAACTGGAAATAAATGAAGCAAATATCCCAGTGGAACTACAATTATATGGGTGGAAATGTACCGGGTTTTGCATTCTTTAAAGATACAGGAAATCAGAGCTAAAATGAGAATACTGAAATAATGAAACCAGAATCTTCTAAACATGCATTTACCATGCATTTACCATGAAGACACACCCATCCTTTAGCTTTTCACACTAGCATCTTTGGGGGGAGTGTTTTATATAGAACAAGTGTCTAGCAAGGTCTCTCTCTCTCTCTCTCTCTCTCTCTCTCTCTCTCTCTCTCTCTCTCTCTGTGTGTGTGTGTGTGTGTGTGTGTGTGTGTGTGTGTGTGTGTTGTATCGTTACAGTCATGACTGACTCTTCGTGACTCCACGTCCATGGAGTTTCCTTGGCAGGAATGCGTAGGAACCCACAAATACTCCTCTTCCTATCCTGCTTTCACAGTGTGTAACTCTTTTTCTAACTGAAGCCAGTGTATGTGATTGTATGTCATCCTTCACTTTGCTTACAATGGAAATGCACTTCTTTGGGGTCCATCTACCAAATGTAAGAACTTTTAGAACATTTCCAATTGCAAACATTATTTCAGTATTCCCCAGAGGACCAAAGGTTATATCTTTCTATTTATTTATGTGCCCATGAATCAAGAAACTGATCAAATTGATGTGTAGAAATATAATATGTGCCATTTGCAAGTTCTGCTGAACTTATACTGCACGTGGGGATTCCTAGAAGTGCTATGTTACCTATAGAAAACCACCAGAGATGTTCAGTTATGGCTGAAACATTCATAGGTACTTTTTTAATGTAAACATTATAGCTTACTATATAATTCTGCACTTTTAAAACAGCTTTTGGTCAATGCATATATACTTCTAAAAAGCTAATGGCATATGATTTGATTCATGAGTTGATGCAGTTTCTTATTCTTCTTTTTCAGGGCTAAATTTATTTTGAAAATAGTTTTGGAAAATATAATAGAGACTAGCATTTGTTTAGGGAAGTCTAAAAAGCTACTTTTCCAAGTTAAGCTTGTATGTATGTATGTATGTATGTATGTATGTATGTATGTATGTATGTATGTATGTATGTATGTATGTATGTATGTATGTATGTATGTATGTATGTATGTATGTATGTATGATCCATTTCTTTTCCCATTACAGAAGCCAAGAGGGTATAATACATGGCCTACACAATCCCCTTACAATTTTTAAAACCTTTAAAAAAAGTTACAGTAACAGTAATAGTCTGAATTCTAGAATCTACTGTATGCTTTATATGCATTCAAATTATTCAGCCAAAATCCTATTGCAAAATACAAAGCAAATAAGGGTTCTGTGTATGGTCCATGAAACCTTTATGATTCCAGGTTTTGGAGGATGCCTGACTATGGAGTTTTCATGAATTGTTTGTTTGTTTTTCATCTTCTTAGGTAAATTGTAGGAAAGATGCATCAGCTTTCACTTTGCACACTCAAGATCACATTTGTAATTAGAGATGGGCACGACCAGGAAAATTTTTTTTTCGAGTTGTCGTTTTTCGGGACGGGTCCATTTCGGCTCATTTCCGTTTTTTGCGAAATTTTTCAAAAATTTGTCATTTTGTCATGTCGTTTGTCGTTACCGACGCGATTTAACGCGACTTGACTTCCAGTTCCCAGAGCATGGGGTTAGGGGGTAAGGGCTAGGCTTAGGGTAACGGTTAAGGTTAGGGTGGGTTAGTGGGCTGTACCTCTGGGTGCCTCTGGCCCACTAAGAACACAGTGTACTGGCGTATGGGTTAGGGTTAGGGTTAGGATTAGGATTAGGTTTAGGGTTGGTGGGCTTTTAATGCCCTCTCTGGCACATCCAGAAGTCTCAGCAAAACTTGGCCATGCAATTGGTGGAATGGCTCCAAAACTTTGCATGGTCCCATCCCATGGCCAGCCCATCATTGCATGTGCGCAGGTGTAAAAAAATAAAAATAAAATAAAATAAAATCAATGGAGACGTTTTGTTGCAAGAAAAACCCACTGCTGCTACTATAAAAATCAGGCAGTTAAAATACCTAATTTTCACATGTTTCTGTGGTGCTTTGGTGGGTTTTTGGACCACGATTTAAAAAAAAATATTGCGGTCGCATTTTTTGATCCCCCCGCACCGCATGGCAAATGGAGACGCCGAGGATGCCCCCTCCCAGTCTGGTACCAGCAAGTCTCAGCATCAGCAAAACCTGGCCATGCGATTGGTGGAATGGCTCCAATAATTTGCATGGTCCCATCCCATGAGCAGCCCATCATTGCGTGTGCGCAGGTGTAATAAAATAAAATAAAATAAAATAAACGGAGACTTTTTTTTTGCAAGAAAACCCCACTGCTGCTACTGTAAAAATTCAAGCATTTAAAATAGCTAATTTTCGCATGTTTCTGTGGTGCTTTGGTGGGGTTTTGGGCAATGATTTCAAAAAAAATATTGCGGTCGCCATTTTGGATCCCCCCGCACTGCATGGCAAATGGATGCGCCCTCCCAGCCTGGTACCAGCAGCGCAGCAGTAGCAATAGCCAAGGAGAGGGGGGTGGGGAACACCCCCAAATAAAACACCCTTCTGGCCTCGTAGGTTTTGGGCAACGATTTCAAAAAAAATATTGTGGTCGCCATTTTGGATCCCCCCGCACCGCATGGAAAATGGAGACGCCGAGGATGCCCCCTCCCAGCCTGGTACCAGCAGCCCAGGACAGGAGGGGGGAAGGCTGGAGTGGGGACCCCCCCCCGAAACCACCCCTCGGGTAGGTGCCCTCAGGCAGGCATATTTTTGCCTGCTTTTTTGGCTGGGAATCGGGGGGGTATTTTTAAAACTTTTTCTGTGCCGCTTGGCATCGCGCGATCACTGCGATGCCAGGAACGACAACGACAAATCAGACCCAATTTTTCTTTTGTCGGTTCGAGTTCGAGTTCTGGGGGAGTAATTGTTGTTACCGTTTCCATTGCATAATGGAAACGAGTAACGGAAACGGAAAGGAGAATTTCGTCAAGTCGTGCCCATGTCTATTTGTAATATGTTTCACTAAACAACATTTTGATCACAAACTTACATGGCAGCTGAGATTATTAAACAACAAAGTATAAATAAATAAATAAATAAATAAATAAATAAATAAATAAATAAATAAATAAATAAATAAATAAATAAATAAACAAACATGCATTCTCAAAGGCTTTCACAGCCGAGATCTGATAGCTGTTGTGAGGTTTTTGGGCTCTTTGGCCGTGTTCTGGAAGAACACGGCCAAACAGCCCCCCCCCAAAAAAAAATCTCACAACAAATAAACTTTTGTTGTAACTGGAAATACATATATCAGCTATTGGGAATATGTGCTAAATCCTAGGGATGTGATTTGCCATATCATTCTTATATGTTTTATGATTCTAAAACTGCTCCATTCCATTAGCTAACACTGCAGAAACATTCAGGAAATAAATTCAGGTCAGACTCAAAATTCCCAGGACTCTTTGATTTCCTTAACATGTATACAGTGGTTTTGCTCATATGCTCAGTTGTTCAATGTGCTCGTCCTCCACTTCCTGCCCAAAGGCACCCCGTACAATTTCAAGGAAAAGTTGGGTTCTCATCCATGAGGAAACATACAAACTGAAAAGGCTCCTTCTTTCAAATGCATATTTCTAAGATGGAAATAAGGACCAGAATTGAAAAGGATGGACCAAACTAGACCATGTTGTCACCAGGCTCTCTCACTATATTGGTAACTATTTCTTTTGCAACTTTACTAAAGAAATCCTCAAGATACATATTTGCATAGTTATACAACAAAACCGATTTGACATTCAGATCCTAAAAAAATATTTACTAGGAAATTTTTAACTATTAGAAGAGGACTTTCTTTGGAACTAAAAATATTGAAGCCCAGGCACTGCCTTTAATTTCCAAATTAAAAGCAGTGTTGTTTAGAAATACATATTGCTAGGGCTTAATTGGTGAAGGGATGGAATCATCCAGGACATTTTTAAGAAAGGGAAAATTTGCTTATGTAACTCCACCCAAGCCAATTTGATGTTGACATGCTAGCCGTTTTGTGTGCCCATAAAAAAGCGATATCCCTAGTTAAACTGCATGGTTATCATTTGTGAAAAGTATCAATGATGAGCTCTTCTTTGAAATGCCTGGGGATGTGTGAGCATAAGCGTGTATGTGTGTATGTGTGTGCACAAGCGCACACACACATTCACACATACTTCCAGGAGACAGAACGCTTCGTGCTGAGGATGTGCTTATTCTTTTGGAAGGATCAGCCACATTTCCCTTGTACTACCCTCTTAATTGACAGTCCAAGAAATGCCATTTCTGCTGGTGCCAGAGGGACTGCTTCGTTGCCAGTTGGCTGAAGTTAACATGCTGCAGTGGCCAGAGACAAAGAAAGAAAGAAACACCGGACAAATCTATAGGACACCGAGAGGCAATGAGGGAAAGAACCGTGCTCCATTCTGAACACGTTGGCCATGTTAAGGCTGCCCAATCAATCACTCTTAAGTGCTATTCATCATTCAATCAAAAGAAGACAGGACATGTATATTATTTAGACAAGACTAAAATCATTTTAGGTTACGGAAGGTCGGAAGAGCCACCTTTTGAATCATTACGAATAGATAGAAAAATGCTCAGGAACTGTAACAGCACTTCATCTGTGAACCCGGCTAACAGGCATGCAGTAGCTACTTGTGCAGCACATTTGCTCAGGGCTAAAATAAATAAAACCATGCCATTGTAGAGAAGCTCCTACATAAATAATAAGTGTATGAATAAGCCAATGTGGTTCTAGGATATTTTGATTAATATAGTTATCTAAACTGACTGGGAATTTATGCTTTTTCAGTAACATCCGATACATTTTTTTCCAACTCTCACTGAACTGTCATCTTCATCTAAGCAGAAGCAACCCAATTCTGCAGATTTCTCACAGAAGACAATGGAATAATAAAGGTCCAGCATACTGATACCATTTAGTTGTCCAGGATATTCTGATACATATCTATTACTAGTACAATACAAGCTCTCAAAAATACACTGATTTTTATGCTCTCTAGAACCCTTTAGGCATCCAGTGTATGTTTTTCTGAGTGCCTTGAAAGAAGAACACAAAAATGAGGTATGATGTAGTCCTCTTCCATTTGTCAACATAGTGTCCATAACAAGCTCAAGCTACATTATTATCTGAGGCAGAGTAGAAATGACATAGCTTGACATGGCTACTGCTGCAAGCACTGGAACAAGTGACTTGGCCAAATTAAGCCACAAAGCCTTCTAATTTAGGCCTTTCCCCAGGTATAACACATCCCAGTGCCTGTAAGATAGGAGTTGTTGTTGCTGTCATTGTCATCATCATCATCGTCATCGTCGTCATCATCGTCGTCATCATCATCATCATCATCATTGTCATTGTCATTGTTGTTGTTGTCATTGTTGTTGTTGTGGTGGTGGTGGTGGTGGTGGTGATGTGATGTGAGGTTCTTTTGTTTTATGACAACCCAATGAGTGATCTCCAAAATGTCCTGTCCTCAAATCAAAGGTAGATAGAACTCACAAAATGGAGAATTAGGGCATTTGTCATCCATTAAATCTAAAAATCCCATCCTTAGAAGCATCTGCTTCTCACTCTCAAATGGCAAGGTTAGCTATGATGCTACCCTAGTGTCTATACTGCAGATGAAAGGTGGCTTTATATCCTACTTTACATAGGAGGGTTTCCTGTTTGAAAGATACACAATTCTTGAGATATCTTCAGCCTACAACATGCATCAGCCCTAGGCAGAATGTCAACTTGTGATAAATCGTGCTAACTGAATTCAAAAACATTAACCGGAGCCCAAATATTTTTTAGACAAATGACAGTCCAGCCCCACTACCACCACCACTTTTCTTTTTCATCAGATTCCATCTCTACTTTTCAACTAATGCCATTCTCAAGAAAACATTCTCAAGAAAACATTGCATTTAAGGTTGTACCTTAAATGCAATAATGCAAACTAACTAGTTAAACTTCAATTTAGACAAAAGAAGATATTGGTGGTCAGTACAGAAGGTAACACAGAACTGGGAGTATAGTCTTATGGAGGACTAAGTTATGAAAATCTGAGCATTAGAACTGTCACTTAACATCTTGTTGAGTCCTTCTTCTCCTCTCTAGAATCAGAGTATCCTATATTATGTAGTGGCCTCTGTTGGACGCCTCCAGCTGTGGAACGGAAGTTTTTATAAGTTAAGCAAATTACTTCCTCTGCAGCTTGAGGGTGCTTCTGGATCCTGTATAGATTCTAGAAGTGCGAGTGATACCTGTAGCCAAGGGATCAGTTTGCCCTACTTCAGCTGGCAGACTCTTTTCTGGAGCAAATGGCCATAGTTATCTATACCGTAGTGATCTCTTTAGATTGCTGCTGAAGGCTGTACAGTGACTACAACTTGTACAAAGCAGATGTCTTTCTAGTCTGAGCTTTGGGGATCATACTATACCAGTTCTGCACCAACTGCAAGCTTTCAAATTGTTTCTGGACACAGATAATAAATAAATAAATAAATAAATAATAAACTTATTTTTATGCCGCCTTTCTCCCTGATTTTACCTGATTACATTTGCAGTTTTACCCATTGTGACAGCTTTTAGCTGGTACTATAAACAACTGAACTGAAATGAAATGTAATGTAATGTAATTTCCAGTTTTCTGATCTAAATTTTTCCAATTCCGTGGACATCTTGAATACCCTCCTCCATTTCCCCCTTAACTTTTTTTTATGTCTGCTCTTTGTGCAGCCATACAGGATGCACAGCAAATGTGGCACACATGGCAGTGATCAGGTGCTCTATCCACTGAGACTTCTTGGGTAAATTTAAGTAGACTGCACTGTTGATGGGCAGGGGTGTGGTGGGGAAGATAACTGAAGGGGACAGGCTACAAATTGGCACAAAGAGACTCAATTGCTTCATGTAAGACAAATAATTGGGACCAAACTGAAGCAGCCTATGGTCACACAGACTTTTTTTCTTTCTAGTTGTGAGATTCACATGTTCTGCTGAGTCCAAGGCTTAGACCATGATGACATTTGCATGTGCATCTTAGGGTACAAGCCTTTATCATCTAGAATTGACTGTTAAGAATCCAAAACCCATTAGGTGAAGTTACTTTGAGAGCTACACCTCCTCAAATCCCTTAGCTAGTAGGGATACTGATAATTCTGGTTGGGAGAGAATCTATGATGGAACACTTTCCTTCTCCCCACCACCACCACAGTCTACTGTAGGATCTCTGTACCAGAGGTGATTGGTTCCATGATCTGCTGTGAATGCCTAAAACTTCAGATAGCAAAACCATAAAAGGTGGTGGGACAAAGACCTCAGTGGGGCACCTTTGTATGTTTTATATAAGGATGCAGTAGACAATGGGTAAATGAAATTGCAGAGATCCATCCCATGGATACAGGGTTCCTACTGTACTCTGACATGCAAATTTGTTTCTGTCACACCATATTTCCCTTCCCCATGTTTTCTATATGTTGTCTTTATAAAGAACAGAAAGAGGGAGATACTGGCCCCATCTAAAATAGATAAAGCAGGCTCAATTACTTACTAGCCACTCCAGCTGAAATAAGCTGAGATGACCAGAGGATGACCTTTCGAACTGGTTCCTCTAAAACAACAGCAGCAGTTCTGTCCCTATTGTGGATGCTTTAGTTATAGGTAAAGATTTCATTGTTCGCTGCAGCTGAAGTGATATCTAGAGATGGGCATGAAATGGAAAAAAAATCGTTCCGTTATTCATTATTCGTTTCATTACGTAACAAAACAAATAACGAAAAATGTGATGAAATTGGAAAGAACCGAACAGAACCACGAACATTAGATTTGTCACATTTTGTTTTCATTAATGGCAATGCGGAATGAAATGAGCGGTTTTTAAATGTTAAAAAATGTCCTGAATATCCAGAAAAACCCAGCGATAATTATTTATTCTGCCTGATAATACTTACCAGGGGAGTTGGGGTCCTTAAAATGTGCATTTATGTCTTTTCTCAGATCGCTGTATTTTTTTTTTCCTTTAAGGGAAGTTAGGGGACATTGATCCAAAATGGCTCCCAGATGCCTAATATTGATTTCTTGGGTATTAAAATTCCCTGGACATTCATAAAAACACAGCGAGAATTATTTGAAATTAATACCTACCGGGGGTTGCAGTCCTTAAAACGTTTGTTTTTGTCTTTCTCCCATCGTGATGTATGTTTTCTTTTCCCTTTAAGGATGACACAAAATGGATTCCAGCCACAAGATGGATGCAAGCCATGTGATGGGATCATGCAAATTCTTGGACAATTTCAACCAATAGCATGCCCATGTTGCAGACTGGGTAGGTGTGGCAGCCACAGAGGGCATAAAAAGCTTTGGCAGCCCCTGTCCATCCTCCTTGCAGTCTGCGGTGGGAGATAGGGTGGGATTGCTGTCTCTGCAACTCGTTACTTTAGGCCAGCCAGGCAGGTGTGTGTCTCTGTGTCTCTGTGTTCCTTCTGGCTGCAGCCTGGCTCTTAGGGGAGAGAAAGAAGAGATTTCTCTTGCAGCCTCCCTGTGTGCATGTGTACCTCTCGGTGAGTACACTCCCCTGCCCTGCAGTGCAGTCACTCTGCGGCTGCCTTACGCCCTGGGCAATGTCTGCTGCTGCCTTTGCAGCCACCCTGCATACCTAGTCTATACTGTGTCTCTGCCAGCATCATTTTTTTAGTGTTTTCCCTCTGGTCTGGGGCATTGGGGGACGTCCACGCGTGGAAATGCTTTATGTTGTGCAAAAAGCAGGTAAAAACAAAAAAACAAAAAACAAAAAATGAAACATTTTTTTTCAAAAAATTCACAAAAAAGGAAAACAAACTGAAACAGACCCGCAATGAAAAACGAAAAACCAAAATGTCATTTTTTGTATTTGTGCCCATCTCTAGTCATATCCATTAGAAATTGGTACTTATTGTAATTTCCACATCATATAGAAAACTGAGAGATTATGCCAATTTCTAACATAATTTTTGGCTTCTGGAACGCTTCCGGATGGCATATTTGCTTAGCATAATTGCTGAAATTGATTAAACTGCTGCCATCACCATTGGTCTGATAGCGAATTGCTCCTAAGATTTTACTTACTGCCTGCTTTAAATAGGAATATGTGTGATTTACAAAACCCAGATCCAGATATTTCCAAAAATGGACAGCAGATGGGGCTACAAAAATAATCAGATAGAAAGTACAGTAATGTGAAACAGACTATTGCTAGTTGTAGAAGCAATTCATTTAAAAAGTACGATTCTTCTTTCTTGTTTTAAGACATCAATGAATCTGTTCATAATGGGCTTTTGTAAACTGATTATCCTTGATAATCTCATTAGTTGAAATTATCTTGCTTTTCTAACATGGTAGATTTTTAAATACCTTTTATTTCAGATCCCTCTGGGCATGTTGTACTGCAATTTACTGTTAAGCAACGTAATTATCTACCTCAAACCTAAGTGCTTAGGAGTTAAAAGAATCAAGACACGGCTATTGAAACTGTGGAAAAAATGACCCCACAGTCTATCTCACAAAAATGTGAGGAAAAACTACTTATAACACGATTTTCAAAATTATGATTACTATGATGATGCTGTAGAATTTGCATCATGGATAACATAGCCAGACTGACTTTAACACATTGCTTCAGCTCCGCATGTATACAAGACACAAATATGAAAACACAGCCATCCTGACTACTAAAACCTATGTCTATTTACTTTCATGTTAATGGAACCTACTTCCCAAAATATATGAACATTCCTTGAAGACAGAGAGATATTCTACTATGTTAAAAGTGATGAAACTTAATTTAGTGATTACAAATTACAAGAATGCTTGGAACCCAGAGGCTTACGACCTATCTTGCCTATAACTCCCAAAATTCCACAGGCATTACAGTCATAGGTCATACAGGCTGGAGAGGATTCTGGGACTTGCAATCTGAAAAGATTACAGTTTCAACCTAAATTTTTTTTTATTTTTTATTTTTTTTAGAGTATTTTTACCCCGCCTTTCTCCTTGGAAAAGGACCCAAGGCAGTTTACAGTAATGAGGGATAATATACGGTCCAGTACAATTAAGACATATTCAGGTATGTAAAAACAAAGTAATCGAGGGACATCTTACAGCTAGAGATGGGCATGAAATGAACTTTTAGTTTGTTTCATTATTCGTTATTTGTTTTATTATGTAATGAAATGAATAACGAACCTCAGGGTACATTTAAAATGAAATGAAACAAACAAACAAAATCGGTTCAGTTTGGTTCGTTTTGTTAATGGGGAGGCAGAGATGTCTCCTACCTGGTGCTGGTCCTGAGGTTTGGTCTTCCTGGTTGTAGCATGGTCACGTGGTTGGCAGTAAATAAACAAATAAAATAAAATAAAAATAAAAAGGGACCCTAAAATGAATAATAATAATAATAATAATAATAATAATAATAATAATAATAATAATAATAATAATAATAATAATAATAATAATAATAATAATAATAATAATAATAATAATAAACAAACAAAAAAAGGAGCACTGACACAGTGATGACCTGGGCCCAGGGGCTGCACGTTCCGCATTTGAAAAAATATATTTTGTTTTTTAAAAAAAGGAGTGCCAACTGGGCCCTAGGGGTGGCCTGGTCAGCATCCTAAAATGGAAATATATATATAATATATATTTAAAAAACCCAGTGCCGACCACGCCCCAGGGGCCATACAGTCAGCGCTTAAAGAAGAAAACAACAACAAAAAAGCCCCACACTATCCCTGTAGCACAGGAACAGAAACTTGGAAGTTAAAAAACTAATTAATAAATAATAATAATAATAATAATAATAATAATAATAATAATAATAATAATAATAATAATAATAATAATAATAATAATAA
>JAHTLZ010003518.1:3238188-3263615 GCA_023846285.1 Phrynocephalus versicolor | reverse complement strand
AATAATAATAATAATAATAATAATAATAATAATAATAATAATAATAAAGGAGCATCAACCTGGTCCCAGGGGCCGCACAGTAGGCGCTTGGGGAAAAAAAAGAGGTGCTGGCCCCATGCCAGTGCTTCAAAAAGCCTCTGCCACAGGGGCCAGGATCCACCGCCGCCACCACTGAGGAGCCACCGCCGGTAAGAACCTGAACCTCGAACCGGTTTGGGTTTGTACGATCTTTTTAAAAATTCGTATGAACCCGAACCCGAACCGAACCAAGGGTGGGCCCGAACCAGACGAACCTGAACCATGGGTTTTCTGGTTCATGCCCACCTCTACTTACAGCATTAACAGACAACATTACATTAAAGCAACATGGTTATAAGTAGTCATAAACACAAAGTCTATGTGAACCTGTAGAGGCATATAAAATACACATGATAGTCCATCATTCAGGGAAAGCTTGACTGAAGAGAAGGGTCTTTGCCTGTTTCCGGAAGGACAACAGAGATTAGGCAATCCTGGCCTCTGGTGGGAGGGAGTTCCAGAGTGTGGGCACAGCAGTCAAGAAGGCCCTTTCCATGGGTTCCTACGAGACGTACCTGTGAGGGTGGCAGGATGGAGAGAAGGGCCTCTCCTGATGACCTTAACACCCGAGTCAGTTCATACTGTGAGATTCAATCTTTGAGGTAGCTACTAGCTAGGACCCAGGTGATATAGTGCTTTGTAGGTCAAGGTCAGCACTTTGAATTGTGCTCTTTAGGATTCCATACAATGCCATGACATTAGTCCCACCTCCCTCTTTTTTGAATGTGAAGAGTGAAAAGTCATTGTTGCACATTTTAGATATACTGTATCAAGCTTTTTCACCTCCATGTCCATTCCATGCCAGTTCCATGTGGATTTTGGAGTGGGAGGGAGGCAGCATCTACTTACATGGATTTTTCTTTCCCTAAATGTGTGCATTGATGGACTCATCCTCCTACTGACTGGAAACCTGTTCCTTCCATGACACCCAGGCAAAACAGATTGCGCAATTTGGTTGTGCAATCTATCACATGAGTTCATATCATGGCTGCTTATGCAATTGTGCCAGCAGACATACTTCCTGAATATTATTTCCAACTTGACACTTATTGAACCTGCCATTGCTGTAATATCAAATTAAGTTGGCACAGCAATGCAACAGGATTTTCGCCTCTAGTTAAAGTAGGAATGTGATTGTGTAGTAATTTTAAAATATATCTATATCTCTGCAAGTTTATACTTGCTTGTTTTGTTGAATGTCGTTGAGCCTTTTGTGAAATGCATTTTACACATTTCCACATATTTTGCCCAGTTAGCTGTTCAGTGAGAGGTGGGAATCAGGAAAATCAAAATTTTCAAAAGCCTTCTGAATAGAATGAATTCTTGCCCATTACTAGTTCACAAGCAAAATTCTTGCTCCCCCTGTTTTCAAGAATCCAGCTACTAGCCAATAAAAAAAAAGCAACTAGAGAGTCAAAGAGAAATCCTGAACATTTTCAGAAGATTCTAGATGGACCATAAAACATTTGCCAGCTATGGCAAGGCAAAAACTTGGTGGGGTGGGAGGTAGAGAAATGAATTAACACACACATCTGCCACCTTTGGATAATCCAGCCTACAAGAAGGCACCACAGCCCCAACTGGACAGTTTTGGGCATTTGGGTGCACTTCTAAAGAAGGCAGCCACGGAGCATACATCTAACTTCAAGCTTCAAGAAGATGAACTGCCAAGTGAGAACTGACTTTATGTTTCTGGTGGAGGCTTGAGCAATTAAGAAGTTGTTTTGGAGGGGGGGGAGAGAAAGGAGGGGAGGGGAGGGGAGGGGAAGGGAGGAAAAAAGCTTAAATCTGCATTTTATGTCTGTAAGTTTGCAGCTGTAATGGGATTATGATGTCAGCAAAGGGAGGGAAGTTTGCAGCTGTGCTGGGTTATGGAGGTAGCAAGCAGCTGTTAAAATAGAGAACTAATGGTGATTAATTCTTATTATGTGTTTGAAGATCTCACAATGAGTTCAGGACCCAAACTGTCCCAAAGGATATAAAATTAAGGAAGAAGGATCTTTTTTTAAAAAAAGGAGAAATTGAAGGAAGGGAGCATTTTAAAAAATGCAGGTATGCCCTCCTCTGCCTCCTCTTCATCCACATTATTAATATTTAAACACAGTAGAAATTGGTGGTTAAATTATAACATTGAGAGCAATTATTACTTACTAGGAAAAATAATAAGCCAGTGTTTTTATAATTTCAATTAAGTATTATACAGCCTGGGAAATTACCTGGGTCCCAATGTACACACACAAGCGTGCACGTGCGCACGAACACACACACACACACACACACACACACACACACTGAGTCAACCAAGAAGCACACATTTAAAATGTTGGCCACATATGCAGCGAAGAGTCTACGTTTACACGCATAGATTGAGTGGGATCTCCTGCAAAGATCCATCATTGATTCCCAGTTACTTAGTGCCACTGACAGCACCGTTGGCATGCTGTGCTGTGGAAGGATGAACCAATCACTCGGTTGGACTGGCATGGCAGATAGTGGGAAATATTACTCAAATGCCTTTGAAAATTCTGAGCCACATTTTGTTTTCCATAAGCCTCCTCCTGATGAGAACCCTCCGTTTTCTCGACCTCACCTTCAGGCCAGAGATTTCTCCCATGAAATTAAGTGGGCGATGAATGCAGAGGTTTTAGTAATCAAAAGTGTTAGGACCAAGCTGGGATAACCCTGCAAAGAAGCACAGCAAGCTCTTCTTGCAGAAGCTCCCATGAATGCAGCTGAAACTTTCTCTAGCTTTCTATTTCCAGGATTTACCCTCTATCCTCCCCCACAAAAAACACCATTACACCTTTATCACCCCATGGAAAACTACACACCAGTACCCTTGAGTGGCTTCTTTGTAGAAAGAAGACTTGTCCCATTGTATGGATATTGTTGGCCAGTGTACATTGGAACAAATTGTAACTAAGCCAGGTCAGATGAAATAAGCCTGCTGGTCAACAGTACTATTAATAAAGGTATTAACATTAGCAATGAAAAATAAAATAGTATGTCTCTTCAGGGTTATTTACTGATGTGATTCTGATAACATTGTCAAGGGGAGAAACACAGGGCTTTCAGAATGGATTTTTTTTTAAACTGAGTGATCAGTCCCATTTCAAAATTTACAAGAGATATTGAACTTCTTACTAGAAGCTACTAAGTCCTGTTAACAAAAGAGAATGTGATTAATAAGTACCATCAATTAGTAACAGTGAAACAAATACATGGATTATTTAATGTAGTGATTGATTCATGCTGTTGCCCAAAAGACACATACTTTACGTATCAAAATGTACCACTAGAACATTAGCCTTCACTTTCATGTAAATAATTGAACAATCCTCTTTCTGATGGCCTTTGGGTACAGAAATGACCAAAAATATTTAAATAAATGTGAATGCTAGCATCCTACTTACATTTGTTGAGGTGATGTGTATGTGTTGGTAATAATCAACAATTGAAATGCATTATCAATAGTTGCATGATAAAAAGCCTGATATTAGTTTCATAATTACTTATTTGAGGGATTTATGAGTCATGTTGTCCTTTGTAACAGCACTCAATTCAGCTTACAGGATTAGCCAAGCTTTTAGTTGAAACAGTGCTTTTAATTTAATCCTATTTGCTGTTGTCCAAGCTGTAAAGCTGCTTGAAGGAAGTAGAGAAGTGACCACACAAGACAGCATCTTAACTGAAGAAAATCATGGTGACAGCAGTTGGTAATAGCTGCCATAGCTGTGGTGCTAACAAGGAAGGACAGATAATCACATCTGCTGATCTTTCTGAGAACATCTCATCTCACACCATCCTCTAATTCAGAGATGAGGAACCTTTGCCACCAGATATTTTGGACCACATCTTCCACAATCCTTTTTCATTGGCAATATATGTTTGAAATTCTGGGAATTGCAGTCAAAAATATTGGGAGGAGCAAAACTTACTCTCTTCTTCCTGAAAGTTCAAGGAAACTTGAAACCTGATTGAAGAGCCTGGGAACTGGAATTTTGGGGTATAAAATGAGGAGAGAAGTTGTTTAGTTTAATCTAGTCATCTCTTAGGAGAACACTGTGCTCATCTGCAGCATTGCAGCCATAACCACATTTGACCCTCCTGGATTTCATTCACAACAAGACCAACAGATTAGTGCAGCTGAGTGGTTAATGTGGGCCTTTCTGACTGGGTAACCTTGACACATGAGAATACAGGAAACTGCTTTATACCAGACCATTTGCCCACATGGTCCTTCTGTGTGAAGGGACTGATTCTTGGTCCCTCTGTCTCCTGAAAGATGCAGTCCAACTTCTGCTGCTGCAACAAAGGTGGAGCCACCTACTGCTGGTCCACAAGCAACAGCCCTAACAAGAGCAGAATTGTCAAGTGGAAAGCTTTTAACCACAGGGACAATAATTTCCTTTGTTTGGTTTTGATCGGGATTCATCAAAATGTAGGAGAATGTTGGCAGCAAGTTTCATTTTAGCATGTTTTTGTTCCAAATTTATCAAAATTTGGATGTGGGAGAAAATTAAACTGGCAGATTTATCACTCCCCTTAGAAGTGTCTGAGATATTCTTCTGAACTCATTTTTATCAGGATATACCAACATTAGAAAACTGGAGGAATGGACAGATTTGCATACATGCTCTAAGGCAATTACTTCATAAATAAAAATAAAAACCAGCCCACGCTACAGCTGTAGTGTGGAACCCAGAAGTAAAATAATAAAATAAATTAAAATTAACATTAAAATTAAAATTAAAAAAGGTGTCGGCACCCTAAAATCACAAAAAATATATTAAAAATAAAAGAAGTGCCGACCGGGCTCCAGGGGCCTTGCAGTCGGCACTTTAAAAATAAAATTTTAAAAAACCGGACCGTGCTACAGCTGTAGAGCGGGTCAGGAACCGGGAAGTAAAACATAAAATAAATTAAATTAAACATAAAAATAAAATAAAATAAAGGAGTGCTGACCCAGCTCCAGGGGTGGCTGGGTCAGCACCCAAAAATAAACAAAAAAATAAAAATAAAAGAAGAGCCAACCGGTTCCCAGGGGCCACGCGGTCAACTCTTGAAAAAAATCATTGGCATGGGGGAGAAATGTCTAAAGAGACCCCTGTTCCCCCCTCCCAATAGGGAGGGGGAAAGAGGGGTCTCTTTAAAGGGATCTTCCCCACGTCTGATGGCAGGGAAAACTGTCTAAAGAGACCTGTGTTAAAACTGTCTAAAGAGATCCCTGTTCTTGCCTCCGCATGCAGAGGCGAGAACAGGAGTCTTTTTAAAGGGATCTTCCCTATGGCTGATGACAGCGGCCAGGTACTGTCATCAGCCACAGGGAAAACTGTCTAGAGAGACCCCTGTTCTCGCCTCCAAAGCAAACCAAGGGTGGGCCCGAACCAGACCAACCCAAGCCATGGGTTTTCTGGTTCGTTCCCACCTCTAAGCATCATTTCAAATACTCACTTGGTCATGGAGAATTAGTCACACTCTCTCAAGCTGACCTTGTGGGAGGGTGCAGAACCATGTACACTGCACTGAGGTCTCTGCTGGGGGTGGTGGAGGATGAATAAAAAAGGAAAGAAAGAAAGAGGGAGGGAGAGAGAAAGAAAGAAAGAAAGAAAGAAAGAAAGAAAGAAAGAAAGAAAGAAAGAAAGAAAGAAAGAAAGAAAGAAAGAAAGAAAGAAAGAAAGAAATTCACAAATTTAACACTGCCTTTATACTATGGAACATTTGAGGGATTCCCCTCCCATTCCAGTGCCAAGAGCTGCAAAGATCTATGGGCATTTTGACTTCTACCGTGAAAGTCTATTTGTGGCAGTATTGCTAAACCAGGTTGTTAGGAAAACCTTGTTCTCTCTCCACTGTTCTCTATTGCACCTTGTGTCATTCAGGCAATGATATATTTTTGGTTGGAGGGGATCATGCATTAGGAAAGTCTAAGAAAAGAAAAAGCAGTGAAGGTTGGAAGAAACTTTTATAGCTTTGAGAAGGTCTGAATGGGCACAAGCTGCTTAATGGCGGAGTTCCAAGAGCTAGAGGGGAAATCGGTGAGTTAGTCAGGGACTGGTTGATGTATGATCAGCTGCTGGAGAAAAGAAAGGTAAGAGCTGTGGATTATAACAGAAAATGCTGCCGAACAGAGAGAATGACATTAAAGATCAGTGGGGTTGCTGTTCTTTTTCGTACTTTAAGTTGCTTTTTACACCTTTCTATGAATTTAGGATACACTGTGCTGCAGAGGAGAGAGTGCTTGTCAACAAGCTTCACACCAGATATTACGGCCAGCCTCAGCATTAGGCATGGTGGAGCAGCCAATTGTGGCATGAGTTTTGGGGTGGCATGAAAGTGCATGAGGTGATTATTTGCTGAGCTTGAAAGTAACATATTATAAATACTGAGTTACTTGTAACCAATTTTGTCTTGCCATAAGTAAGGTACAGTATAGCAAAGTCATGTTTTAGCCAGTAGGTTGTAACATTCTGATGTTGTTTTTAACATAAATATTATATTTACTTTCAAATAATGAGATAGGCTAGAGTTACCTTTAAAATGGCAACTGGTATAGCAGTTACCCACTTTGGGGCACTGGAACTGTAAATACATTTTTTTTAAAAAGTGTTTGTCTAAGCTTTTATTGGAGCCAATTTTTCCTTTATTTTTTATTTTTTTATTTAGTGTTTGTGTGTGTGTGTGTGTTTAAGGGCCAGCAGAAGGAAGTAGCATGTGTGAGATTTACAGCCTCACATACCTAAACAGTTTCATCAGTTTAGGGAGCATGTGGCTCAAATTTGGTAATGGGGAAGATGGTATTTGCTGTTCTGCCTCAGGCAGGAAAATATCTTGAGCTGTCACTGCCAAAGATTAAAGATTTAAAACTAGGCTGATAATTCATAGGGTTAGTTCTCATTAAATGTCTTGAAAATTTTACTCACCTTTTGTCTTCGTGCATATCTCAGCACTCTTCCTAATTATCCTATAACAGTGATGGTGAACCTTTTAGAAACCGAGTGCCCAAACTGCAATTCAAAACCCACTAATTTTTTGCAAAGTGCCAATATTTAACCTGAATACAGGTGGCTGTGAAGGGGCAATGTCAGGTGACCACAGAAAGGGCTCCGAGTGCCACCTTTGGCACCCGTGCCGTAGATTCGCCAGCACTGTCCTAGAAGCTATTTTAATAGCCTCAGATTACACCACCAAACTTCTCTTTAGTAAATGATAAAATTAGGTACTTCTTTAGAGGGGGGTACCATGCCTAGCCACAAATACCCCACCCACTATGGGGAGAGGAGGAGTATGATCTATTCATAAGCCATCACTACTTTCTACATTCTTCCTAGTAAGTGGGCTGAGCCTAGCAGCCCTGGACTAGATACACCAGTCCAAAAACTGCCAATGAGCAGTTTGCGAGAATGCTTCTAAGAAGGCTTTGGCCAGCCCTTGCCCATCTTATATATGTGAAACAGCCCCAGTGACTTGGGTGCTGTGGTCCAAGTGCATAGGCACACAGATGAGGTCAAAGTTCCATTAAATATAACACATTATTCATGAATAAACATACATTAAGTTCTGCTGCACACTATCTTTTCTGAATGAAAGTAAGAAAAAAAAAGCAGGATAGCAGAACTGGGAGAGAAACATTGCATTGTGAAAATGTGGCAATTGATGTTTCTTGGAAGTGCTGACATGAAGACGAACAGAATGTCACCATACTAACTTGCAACACTTTAAAAGTTGGCAGTGGACAGAATGCATCAGTGGGTAAGTGTGAATTCACTTACACAGGTGATGTACCTTGGGACCAGTGCACCTCCCTTCAGAAGAAGACTCTTCCATGCATTTCTCCCAAACTTTTTGGTCAACAACTGTAGCCATATTTTCAGATTTCTTAAACATTGGTGGCAAAGCATGTAACTTTCCATGGGTGTGTGAGGGAAATAATTTCATTTATCAATAAGCATTTACCCAAATTCTCAAAATTCTTCACATTCATGGTGGGCAGAAGTTGTTTCTAAAATTTCAAGTGTGGGTGAAAGGGAAACTGACAATATTTTCTTTCTAGTGGCTATCGAGAGTAAAGCTTTCTTGGTGCTTGCACCTGCTCTGTGCAACACCAACCCACATGGGGGTTGTCATGTTCTTACATTGTATCACACCATCATTTAAAATGTTCAATAATGTTTCATTGTTGCATTATGTTGAATTTATGTTTAGAGATGAGCACAAAATGAACTTTAGTTCGTTTCACGAACTTATTCGTTATTTGTTTCATTATGTAACAAAATGAATAACGAACCTAGGGGTAAATTTAAAATGAAACAAAACAAACAAACAAAAAATGGTTCGGTTTGGTTCCTTTTGTTAATGGGGTGGTGGTGGTGGTGAATATGTCTCCTACCTGGTGCTGGTCTTGAGGTCCAGTCTTCCTGGCTTCAGGGATGGCAACCAGGAAAAAAGCCTTAAAAATAAGTAATAAAAAGCAATATGGCAGCATTAAAAAAAACTATTAACTAGAATATGTACCAGCTATAGAGTCAGGCATAAATATCTTCCATTGGCAAAAATCACCTTCTGCAAGCAGAATCCTTTTCTGCCTGGTTATCTCAGCAATCTACCAATTAGAACAGTCTGCCAGCAGAACAGAACAGCTGGCTGTGATCTCCTGGCAGAAAAGGGATGGGTGTAGGGGAAGCTTACACGGGATCCAAAGCTCTTCCAACTCAAGGACAAGGATGGTTCTGAGTCACAAAGTTCACAGTGTTCACAAAGTCACAAAGTTTAAAAAGGCACTTAGCTATAATCTTTCAGTGTGATTGCACATGGGAGGGGTTTATGCTATACTCTTCTCCCCCCACCACCCTGTGTCTATTTTAATTGCTTTTCTTGGGATACAGTGCTGGTAATCTTATTTTAAAGGTAGTTATTTTGTAACAAGCCTGCTTAGTGAGAAAATGTGATATATAAGTTTTAAAAATAAGTAAGGATAGATAAGAAAACTGAAAGTTGATTCCTCTGGTGTCTATATGTTTCTGGTTTGGAACAGAATGTGTGCTTGATTCTCACTGTTCACAATAGCTACAAAAGTGCATACCAATTGCTAATGTTGTAATAACTAAAGCAGTTAAGAAAAAATGCTAAACTTGTTTGGTTTAATTTAATTATTCAAAGCATTTCACCTGTTTCTAACTGAAATGTCTTCCAGAGTAGCTGTTAAAGATCACTACAAAGACAGTTGCTGCTTTCGGGTTTGTAATATAAATGTCATGACGTACAAGGAAAAGGTAAAGGGGAGGGATAAGAGAAAAAAAATCAGGCTTAAGCACCAGCTCTTAAAGTCACAGTCCTTATTTATACAAGCCAGGTGGGATGGAAACCGTTCAGGTAGTTTGATGCAATGACAGCTGCAAGGTGTCAGTTGAGAGATAATGAAAAACAGCTGATCTGTTGAGAAAGTTGACAGAATATCTTTGCTTCTTTTCCTTTCGGCTGCAGCCTGATGGAATGGATGCCAGCAGGTGACAATCACATCCTTCTATCAATGTTCGTTACTCAGTGTGTGGGTTGGTGATTAACAGGAAGAGAGACTCAGAGAAGAGACAGGCAAATGCTAAAAGATGAATGGATAACCTGATAGCCCTAGGTTGTTTTGGGTTATACTTCCCATTACGATGACCATTGGGTATTCTGATTATGGTCTATCTGATTGGTACTCCAAATCTGTCTAAATTAACCCCAGATTTGAGGGAGGGAAAAACTGAAAATGTGTTTCAGGATCTGCTTTGCAAATCCTTCTCTCTCTCTTTCTCTCTCCCTCTCAATGCCTTCCCAGACCATCAAAAAAGGGCTGCTTTTCACATGAGAACATTGCAAAACATGTTCCATTTCATCTCGATTACTTTGCCCACCCAGCTCAAAATAAAGAGATGAGACACAAGTCTTTGGGTTAAATTTGAGCCACTATTTATTAATAACAGTATTTAACTGTTAAGTGTTGACCAACAAGAGGACCTGTTATGTAGTGCAAGGATCCAACCCCTATTGGTTAATAATAAATGCCCCTCCATGGCTTTAACAAGATTTCTAAATGGAGACAAAGGATGCCACCAACATGTTAGGCACCCCCCCACACACAGTCCCAAAAATCTCATCAGTCCAAAGCAGACCTCATTTCCTCCCTGCCATTATAGGTTAATCTACTGCAACCTACTGTTAATCTAAGGCTGCCTACTGTTATTAATTTATTTTAATAAATTTAACAGTTATAAATTAATAAACTAATAACTAGCACTCTATAGGTGCCAAATGATGTGGGGCGTACACAATTTGGATACCTCTTGTGCTACCTGCTAATTGTGACCTGATAGATAACAAATTCCCTACCATGCATTGAAAATAATGGGATGGGCAAAAACACACTGTTGCTCAGGGCCAATATGAGTGACAGTCAAAAATTCCATGCTGCCCTGAAGCAACCAGCTAATCTCAGCATCTTCAACATACGGTGGGAGGTTGGGGACCAAAATGTGATGAAACAAGAGGCTGGAGAGCTGCGGGGGCAGCCTTAAATAGTCTCTCCCCCCCACCTGGATAATGGGTGTGAAATTAGGGTGCCTTTTCAGACAAGGTAGGCAAACAAAAAAAACACCTAGGCATAAAGCCTTGCAGAGCCTCCATTTTCATCCTAAATTACTGTTACTTCAGTGCAGGTGCTGATTAAAGTTTAACATAGCGTAATCAGCAGACAATATTATTAATCATTATTGAAAAACAAATATTTTTTCTGATGAATATGGATGATATGTCAAAATTCATCATTTGTAGTTGTCATATAAGAACATAAGAACATAAGGAGAGCCATGCTGGATCAGATCAAAAGCCCATCTAGTCCACCTTTCTGTATCTCACAGTGGCTCCACCAAATGCCTTGGAGATTACACATCTCCAGCATGGTTTGTAACTAGAGATGGGCACGACTCAAAAAACTAATTTTTCATTTTTCGTTTGTCATTTTGGGTTCCTTTTCGGTTCATTTTCGTTTTTCGGATTTTTTGCGCATTTTTTGTTTTCATTTTTGTTACGAAATGAAACAAAAAACAAAATGAAAATGTAAAATTTTTTCATTTCCGTTAGCATTCTTTTCGTTGTAATGTGTCTGCCATAACGAAAACGAAAAACAGGTCAAAAATTTTTGTTTCATTTTTGTTTTCGTTTTGTTTTCTGGAAAATTTTTGTTTTCGTTTTCGTTGCGTAACGGAAACGAAAAACGAAAATGAAAACAAAAATTTCGCTGAGTCGTGTCCATCTCTATTTGTAACCTGCGATGGACTTTTCCTCCAGGAATCTGTCAAATCTCCCTTTGAAGGCATCTAGGCCAGATGCTATCACCACACCCTGTGGCAGCGAGTTCCACAGACTAACAGCATGTTGAGCAAAGAAGAATTTTCTTTTTCTGTTCTCATTCTCTCAACCTCAATTTGAGTGGATGTCCCCTGGTTCTGCTATTTTGTGAGAGAGACTAACCACTTTACTCATACTCTGCATAATTTTGTACGTCTCAATCATATTCATATGCCTTTTTTCAGGGCTAAAAAAACCCAAATGCTGTAGCTTTTCCTCATAAGGGAGGTGTCCAAGCCCAGTAATCATTATAGTCACTGTCTTCTACGCCTTAAATTGAGTCTCAACAAAACTGAATCTCAGTAAATATGAATTTATGAATTATAGTCATTTTTATTTTGTTCATTTTGGGGGCTACAAAATGGCCTTCAAGGTATCGAGAGACACCAAAATTGTAGGGAATTATCCTCTGACCCTAATCGTTAAGCCTTCTAAGTTTGGTGGAAATTAGAGTTTTGATGTCTGACATGCAACCCACAGGCACCTACAGACTCCAAACCTGCAGAGATGCCTCCTCTGAATTTCATCTACAACCTCTTCTAGTTTTGTGAAGACTGGGTTTTTCCAACCTGGTTGCTAAAGCTCAATTTCCTAGGTGGCCTCTTTTTGTGGGTGTATAACTCAGAAGTCTGGAAAAAAATGATGAATAACCATTTTTAATTCATCCATGTCCCCCCCCACTTTTTTCCTCAGAATTGCCAGCTTTTTGGCAAAACTGATTAATTTATTCAATTATAACATATACAATATATCAAAAACTAGGATGAGTGCTGTCTAAGAATTGAAGTCCCATGTGTGCTGTTTGCATTTTTTTTTATCGCAGTCACACAGTCCTTCTCTGATTGCTCTCTTCAAATGCTGGAGATAAACATTTTGCCAGATTATAGAGACCTGGTTTGTGGGGGAAGTTCCTCATCTCACTTTTGAATGGAGGCAAAGACTCTCACTGGGCTTTCAAATTCCTCACCATGGTCTCCAGTTGTATCAAGAAAGCCTACATCCAAAAGAATAAGGGATTTAGAAAGCATTCCTTCAGGTCCTACTATAAAGGCTGGGACGGTGGGGGAAGAGCATTTGCTACTCCAACGCACACAATAAAATGTCTTGTGCTGGCCTTGTAGGTGGCTAACGTAGCATTATCTTCCCAGTCCATGCACTCCTAAAACCATTAAGAAATATGTTCTAATAATCTGTGCTGTGACCTGAAGATGTGTGGGACAGAAAATTATATCCCCAGGGGAGCTTTACTTTCTGGAGTTGTATAAACTAGGAGGAGTGTTCTACAACTCACCCTCCTACCTCTGACTTCATGCCCAAGGTCTTTGCTTATAAGGCACGGACTAGTACAGAGTGACTTGAGACAGAGCATTCGCCTGTGAGGTGACAATTTCCAAGTACATTCAAATATATACTGCCCACCTGTATATACATGGGAAAAGAGACTATAGGAAGAAGGTGGACATGTTGTATGTGCTATGCATTTGTACTGAGCACAAAATATATGAAATACCTCCCCCTGCCACAAAGAAATTATGAACCAGTGGTAAGGATGCAGTTAAGAGCATCTTTATCTTGAGGTGTTGTCTTATAAGAGTTATATGGAGACATGTTGGCATTATACCTTTTTTGTCAGGCTGACACCATACCTAACTGATGTCATATTGAGAATACGATGTGCATGAAATTGCTTCATATTGACTAGGTGGAGAAATAATAAAGTATATTCAAATAATTAAAAGAAGAACCTTTCAGGTTGACTTGCAATATTAAGGTCTTTCCATGGACTTATCATATTCATTCAAATTCTATATTCCCAGGAAACTGCAGGTTCAAATGCCATCTCCTTAGTGAATTTATTATTTTACGCAGTACTGAAAGACTGTAGTATCTTATGCTGACTTAAATCCTGCCAAAGCTTGGAATGTAAGGCTTGAAAATTAATTAATTAAAGTTGAGCATTAGAAATTGGGGAATTAATTCAATGCTATTACTGTTTATACCTGTTTAATTTAATGTTTTACTCTTATTGACATCTTAATTAAGCATCAGTTTGACACATCCTTTGCAGATGACACATGCCAGTCCACAGCTGGAAAGGGGCATATATCTCGCCTATATACTAGGAAACTTTGCACAGCCATGAGTCTATGGCATTTCTCAAGACTTTTGGACACTATAATCCATTCCATGATCATGAAGGAATCCCAAGGTTTAGAGCAACTTTTAAAGTGTCAGTTGAGCTCTTTGAATTACATTTCTTTAGCATAACATCATAAGGAGCTTTGACTGACCATGGTCTGAAACCTTCCAGTTGCTATTCCCAATGTTTACTATTTATTTATTTATTTATTTATTTATTTATTTATTTATTTTTAAGGCTTGTATACACAACTCGGAACTCCGGGCAGTTCACAACAATATAAATCAAAAGTAAGTAATCAAAAACAATTTAATGAACTATATAAAAATGAGACTAATTATAAAAGCAAAGAGCAGATGGCGGGGGGGGGACTTAGATTAAATTAGGTCACCAAATGTCTCTCGGACGAGCATGGTCTTTAAAGCCTTCCGAAAGGCTGGCAGGGACTGTGCAAGGTGCACTTCGCTGGGAAGGTGGTTCCATAAAGTGGAGCCAGCCACAGAGAAGGCCCGACTCCGAGTAGAAGTTTTTTGGGCCTCCCTGGGCATGGCTACCCATAGCGAGTGTGCCCGCAACATCCTCGTTGGCCGGGCCAAAGTTGACCGCTGGGTGATCTGCTCTGACAGGTAGTCAGGTCCTAGGCCATGGAGGGTTTTATAAATTAAAACCAAGACCTACACCCACAATCTGTTCAGTACGACTAAGGGCATGGCTTCGGTCTTATTCTAGGGACACTGTTTGGAAAATGACATTATTTGGAGCAAAACCACAAACCACAGTCTCTGTGCAAGATGAAGCTGGAGTGATTTGCATAGTCTATTTATGATGACTTATTAAGTATGATACTGGGGGTCCAACAACATTCAGAGGGGGAATGCATTTCTCCCACTGAGAAAAATTAGCAAAAGCCACGAAGAAATGTGCCGGGCCAAGTGAACTTGAAACTTGTGAATGTTGGCAAGTCCTTGTTTTTTTAAAGAAATGGATCACAACATTTCCTTCATACCCACTGGCCAGACTCAAAAGGCAACCGTTGCTCCCTTTCTCACTTCCACATCATTAGAAGATTGACAAGTGGAGAAAGTTTTCCCTGTTCCATTGTTCACACAGCAGCTCTTCCTTTCTAGTAAGACAAAAAGAAGGAAGAGAGACCACTGACATGCTTAGATCCAGCGGTGCTTGGGTTGCAATCATTATCAGTTACTTCAGGCTGGAACAAAAATTCATAGCAAAGCCCAGGGCATCCCTCCACATCCATTCATGAAATACAGGATTTTAGCACAACTCTAAGTCTGTTTTTCTAGAAGACAAAGAGGGAGAATGAAAAAGAATTCCAACCGCTTGCCGGTCCTGCAGTAACAAAAGCATCCTGCCACAATTCTTTTTCATTCTGCTGTTCAAAGCCATGTAATTATTAAGGCCTGACAATGTGGCTTTCTTTATGGTCACAAGTGCTGCGTGCACCCGGGTGTTGCATCTCTAATTATTATAATGTTAACTGGCTTTGAATGGTGACACTCGGCTGATTCCAGAGCAATTTTGAAACATTTATTGGGGAAGATAAAGTCCAAAGTTTATTTATTTTTACAATTTGTAATAAATTGGGGCCCCGAAACAACATCAGTTGGCTGGATGTTCTGAACAGTGATTGTGAGATATACACAAGCTGCGTGTTATTCCTGCTCAATAAGTGAGGTGAAAAGCAGAACCGAACTTCTGCACAAAATGGGATCATCTTACTTAATAACAACAGATGCTCAGAGCAGTGGCATTTTGAAAAGAGCCCCATAGGCTACTAGTTATTAAATGGCAGGACATTTGGCATCCTCTAGCATTATCGCATTTGAAAAACCACAGAGTCACATCAGTGGACAAGGAGATGGCAAGAGAGAAATTTAACTCCTCTGCGCTCTGCACTACAGAATTCATTCCATTGAAAATGAGAGAGAAAGAAGGAAATGTCAGGTTCCTTTTTTTTTCTTTTTAAGGAGAGCTTCCAAAAATATATTGAAGACAGATTGCTATTCTGTCTCAGAAACAAAAGTGGATCAACCAAAACCTGGTATGGAAGTTGCACTGCTTTCAATGGTTGATTAGACGCAGGGCAATCACAAACAATCCAGCAAACATTGCTCAGTATTGTTGCTGAATACTGTTGTTATGAGGTTTATTATTTAATTAGATTATTTATATGCTGCCTTTCTCCCTATAGGCAGTTCACAACAAGTAAAACAAAAAAAATGTAAACAATATATATATAACATATATATTGTATATGTATATATTGCCTGAGGATAAAAATCTTTGCATATGCCAGACAGTCAAGAGGTAAAGTACCAAGCTAGCCTTTTGAGGCAATGCATTTCGAAACTTGACAGCAACCACAGAGAAGACTTTCTCTTGTGTTCTCACCAAGAAAACTTGGGAAGGTGGTGGAACCAAGAGAGGGCTCCCCAGAAGATCTTAAAAGCAGAGAAGGCTCAATGGGGGATGATACAATGCAACAATTGTCTGCACCAAAACTGTATAGGGCTTTATAACTTATAAGCAATAACCACGAGTTTGACTTAAACCTGGAAGCAGACAGGCAGTAAGTGATGATGTTATAATAAGGGAGTTGTATGCCCCCTAGAACTGGCCCAACACCAGTTTGGTGCTGCAGTATTTTGAACCAGATGAACTTTCCAAGCACTCTGCAAAGCCAAGGGAGGTTCTGACCAGCCCTGTGCTGGGAAAGGGGCGCTTTGTCTACGTGCCTGGAAGAGTCATTCTGGCTACTGGCCATGCTAGCCAATAGGGCTCTGCCAACACTGGTTGATGACTGCTGGTCAGCTGACCTGGTGACAAACCCTCATGTAAAGATTTGCATTGAGGACACCATCCTCTTTGTTCTTCAGCCATTCACCCACCCGCCCTCCCCTTTAGAAGAATGAGACTAGGTGGTTGTGTAAGGGCCGGATGGGAATTTTTGGCCACTGCTCTGATTGGCAGTGCTTCAGTGCATTCCTATGGGAAAATGAAAAACATAATGGAACAGAACAAAAATTTCCATTTCGGTTCATTTTTTGAGGGGTCATTCCATTTTTGTTTCATCAGGAAATAAAATGAAAAATGAAAAATGAAACAAAAAATTTGTTTTGTGCCTATCTCTAATGGTATGTTTACCCGCAATGTATAGTTTTGTTCCTTCATATAGAAGGAAGGAAACAAACACCACTCACACAGTGAAGAGCAGTAATAGGAAGACATAGTTAACTTACATGCAAGTATAGTAACATATGGATTAGTTGTACTGCTATGATTTGTACCATTAATCTTATATTTTTCATGTACAGTGCCCCTACTTCTCTTCTTTCCATCCCTCGACCATTATTATATGCTGTACTCCAGTCTACATCTATTCATTCACATAATACCTTTTTCTACTAACTTTAATTTACCATTGCTTTTTGTCATGAATGTGCACACTAGAAAAAGTTACAGAAAAGGTGATATGCATGAACAGAAGCTAAGTGACAAGTGTTAATAATTCAGATGCTTTCTTGTTTTTCTTTTTATCAAAGTTGAGCCAAGTGGCCAATTAGTTTGCTAATTCATCCAAGCAGGAGCTATTTAGCCCCCCCCCCTCTCTCTCTTGTTTGTCCCCTCTAATGTATCGGGTATTCTATACACACACCACGCACACACAAAAGCACACATCCCTTCATCCTTTGTTAAAGTCAGTGAAGGGTTTGTTCTGTAGCGCTTGGCTTTTCATGGATGTTAAATAAAATCTTAAAGATAAGAAGTTAGAATGGAAGTGTGTATGTATGTCCTTAACCATGGAGTAGCAAATGGCTGTACTATAATTAAGGGAGTATTGTTGTTTGCTTTATGCTAATCTGCCTTCAGTGTGACAGACTGCCACCTGCGTGGGGGGTAACTTTCAGCTCTATATTAGCCCATATGGCGCAAACTGACTTGTATCTAAGCTAGAACCTAATTATGGATGAGTTAATAAAACGAAGCAATGTCAGTCTGGCTTTTTCTTCTGGTGTTCTGCCGACCCCCGAGTGAGGTATTTTCTTTCTTGCCTTCCTAAATTGATTTTTCAGGTTTATTCTGAGTATTGTTGTACAATATGCTTAAAACCCTGTAATCCCTTTCTTTTTCTTGCTCCAGCCTAAATTTCAGATCCAAACTATTAACATATCCCTCGTGATTCTTCTAAGTAATAGTTTGCTGCTGCCAATCTACAGATATTTGTGAACCTGTATTTCAAGTCTGAAAAAAATTGGCATTCATTGTATACATCAGGTCAGCTATAAGCATGCATTCCTCAGCTTAATTTGGAACCAGCTTTATATTAACGAGCTTTTAAAGCAACTGTTGGTAGAAAAAAAGAATGCTTTCTGTAAGTTCTGTTCCAGGTAATAAGGCTCACAGTGCATGCTTGTTACAGCTCATGAGTATTTTCATATTGCCTCCTGAGGATGGTTGATCCAGGAGCAAGAGATCCAGTTGGAAATTCAACAGCCTCAAGCAAACACATCCAGGAAAAAAAACATAAGATCAAATTACACCTTAAGGGAAATGCAGTTTTTTTTTTGTTGCTATGCTGCACATGCAGTTCCTTCCAAGTCCAATCAGACTTGTAAATGATGCCCATGTTTATCATAAGAAAAGATCACTTATTAACAAAAACACAAGTTGCTTTGCAAAATGCTGAGACTAGTAATCTCAACCAGGCACCTTTCATTACTGCAGAGACCTCAACTCAAGGTAGTGATAACTGTCATACCTGGATGGGACAAATGTCTATAAAGACAGTAAGCTACAATAAAAACACTGCAGCTATGTGGCCTGCAGAAAAAGCATTGTCTTGTGTTGGGTGTCTGCAGGTGTGTGTGTCAAAACAAGCTAGAGTGGAACCTTGACTTACGTTCCACTTGACTTGCGTCATATTTGACTTGCATCCACTAGGGGGCTGTTTGACTTGCAACACAGGCTCCGAGTTACATCGGGCGGCAGCTAGGACCCAGCATCCTGGATGCCACCTCCAGACTGCTCCTGCCTTCTTTCTCTCTTCCTCTGGCGGCGGCTTCGGCGTGGAGGGGGACGGACAAGGTGCCACTTCTTTTGTTTGTCGGCTTGCATGTAGCTTTACAGGTGCTGAACTTTCTACTTGGATTGTGGCTCTTTCTCTCTCTCCCCCCCACCCCCTCACCTCCTCCGTGCTGCGATACCACACGTTAGTTGTTGTTTTTTAATCCCCCCTCCGCCCGCTTCCTGGTTCAGGCGCTGTTGTGTTTGCTGGATCATCACTGCCAAGGTGTGTCACAGCAAAGCCGAGATACGGACTGCCAGAACATACAATGCTTGCAAAGCCTCTCTCTCTCTCTCTCTCTCTCTCTCTCTCTCTCTCTCTCTCTCTCTGTGTGTGTGTGTGTGTGTGTTGGGGGTGGGGGAAATTGAGGATCTTTGTATGAAGGGATCTGGGACCTTTTCAGGCACCCATTCCTCCTTCCCCTTCCTGTTTCGCCTCTTGTTTTAAGGAAGGCTGCAGGGAGAAGTCAGCCAAGGGTTCCCTAACTTGTGTGTGTGTGTGTGTGTGTGTGTGTGTGTGTGTGTTGGGGGGCATATCCTGTAGGTGTGGGCTTGGGCTGCTGTAGGGCTCCCTGCTCCTCCATCCCCACGACCCCTCTTGCTTGAGTGTCTGGGATGGGGGGGTCGCGAACCCGACACACGTGAAGGAAGTCCTGGGCTCCGACCTCAGTATCCCAGAGGGGGGGAGAGGGAAGGGCAGGAGGAGGAGGGGGAAGACAGACACGTTTTTCTGTCTGTCTCTGTACCTGTTCCTCCCCCCTTCTTCACCCCCCCCCCGCTTTGCGGCATGCATGAAGAGGAGAGTCTGAGGTTTTAGCTTGTCTGGTGGCCGGTGGATGTTGAGACCCTGGACCCTGTCCTTGCCGTGTGCAGGGCCAGGCTAGATGACTCGCTGGATCTCATTCTTTGACCAAGAAGAAGGCAGCCTTGCTGGTGGGTGGGTGGGCAGGGAGGCTCCTTTCTTTTCAGGAGCTGAGCATCTTCTTTTAATCCAATGGTTTTCAACCTGTGGGTCCCTAGATGTTCCTGGATTGCAACTCTCAGCTTCATCACTAGCTGAGCTGGCCAGGATTTATTGGAGTTGCAGTCCAGTCCATGTTTTCGGGGGTCTTTTTCATCATCTAGAATGGATTAATCCACTTTCCCATTACTTTCTATGGGAAAAGTTCATTTGACTTAAGTCATGTTTGACTTATGTCTAGACCTCCAGAACGGATTAATGACGTAAGTCAAGGTTCCACTGTATTTCTCTCCACTGAGCCCTTGTTAAACCTATTGTGACTAATACATAACTATACAGTGTCATGCAGAAAGGTTGTAAACTTTTCAGGCATGTCCAGACTTTGGCCTCCAGATGTTTTGGACCACAACTCCCAGAGTCCTTTGTCATTGGCAATCTAATTTTAAAATTCTGGGAATTGTGGTCCAAAACATCAGGAGGGCCGAAGTTTGGACATGTCTGGAAAGCTATGAGCACTTCTTCCTACATAAGCATGTTTTGTGTTCAAACAGTACACTTCATGTTTCTTGTGCATGTTCTACATTACCTAGAATGAAGACTACACACTTATGGGGAACTAAATCACAATGACCATAATGAACTTCCTTCTGAATAAGAACTGCATTACAGTTTGCATTTGAGCACAGGACATTTTGGAGATCATTCATTCATAGAGTCTCCATAAGTCACGATCCATAAGGGGAGCATGGTGGCTCAGCAGACTAAGGCTCCAAAACCTGTTGGCTGCAAATTTGGCAGCTCAGTGGTTCAAATCCTGGGTTCCATGCAGCAGAGTGAGCACCCACTGATATCCCCAGCTTCTGCCAACCTAGCAGTTTGAGAGCATGTAAATGAAAGTAGGAAAATAGGTACCGTCATAAAAAGCGGGGAGATAAAACAGTGTTTCCTTGCAGCCACGCCAGCCATGTGGCCATGAACTTGCACAACACTGGCTCTTTGGCTTGAATACGGAGATGAGCACTGCCCCTAAAGTCGGACATGACTAGCATGCATGTACAGGAGGAACCTTTACCTTTTTTAAAGCCAAGATAACCAACAACAGCAACAGTTTACAAGATGTATGCAGAAATACATTATGAGAAGACAAATGAAATATTTTCTCATTAAACAAAGCAAGTGCATTGAATTGAGATATAATTGTGATATAATTGCAGAGAGAGATTGGAAGAGTAAAAAAGAACAACTGAAATCATGTTGCTTAGTACATTACAGCTAGAGAGGCTTGTTTGACTCAATAAAATATATGGAGGAGCTGACTCACCAACCCCTCATTGAGTCAATGACCCTACTCTAATGTTTGAAGGAACGGGATTTCAGACAATGTTCTTATTAAACAACCCCACCAGAGGTGAGTAATCCCATCAAATCTCTGAGGACCATTCTCTTCTTGAAGGCTGTCCATGTACAATCCAAGACCACATTAATGGTGAAGAACCATTAAAAAAGATTGCTTTGGTCTTGCCAACAGATTGTTTCTTTGGAAAGTTTTTGGGGCACAGAGGATTTGTGGTATTTGCGGGGGGGGGGGGTTGTACTGTGTAAATCTATCTGTAGATGAATTCTGATTTTTTAAACTCGCTTGTAACGACACCACATTATCTTGTTAAAGAATCTCCAAAATCAATATTTTTTGTTTATAAATGTCATGTATGGCTTTCCTAATTCAATAATTCAAGAGTTTAATAAAACTTCTTCAACTTACTAAATTATCCACTAAATCTTATTTTCCCCAAGCTACTTAACGGACCTTTTTTAATTCAATGCAACCTCTCTGAGAAAAGGTTTCCGGCATCCCAGTTTCATCTTTGATGTCTCTAGAACAAATGTGAGCTAATATTACAGCTGCATCTGGGCATATTCACTCCACAAAGCTACCATAAAGCCGATGGGAAGTATCCTGCTTCCCCTGAGATCCTTCAAATACTTAGGAAATTCTAGACATTCTGCAGTTATGCAGCACCTGTTAAGCCTGCCACACTCTAGCTAATTAATCCAAGTGTCTATCCGATCAACCTTACCAGAAGAGAGGTCTGGGTTAATCAGTCAGTTTGTATAAGCTCTTATCAGAGGTTGATCATGAGCTAATTTCAGTTGCTAGTCCTAATCACAGTCAACTAGAGATGGGCACAAAATGCCAAAATGGCATTTTGTGGTCGTTATTCGGGCCCTGGGGTCCGCTTCGTTCTGTTTCTGTTTTTTCAGAGCTGTCATTCACCAATTGGAGATGGCTGGACAGGGGGCTGGGATCCCACCTCCATGCATGGAGGCGGGATCCCAGCCCCTGCTCGCCATCCTCCGCTGCTCCATTTTTTATGGCACGAGCGGCACAATGCCAGTAACAGAAATGAACAGAACCGAAGAAAATTTTCGTGGTTCTGTTCTGTTTGAGCCTGCCCCATTGCAACAGTCGTTATCCGTACCGTTACATAACGGAACAAATAACAGAGAACGGTAACGAAAAAATGATTGTTTCATGCCGATCTCTACAGTCAACCTATTGAATTAATGGCCACACTTTTGTGAAATCCATTATATGTCTGATTTATTTGCAACTGTGAGAGCCACTGTTGTGTAGTGAACAAAGTTGCTGCCCAATGAGTGGTATAACAATGCAACAAACAACAAACAAACAAATCAATCAAGTGTCAGACTAGATTTTACAAGAGGTGGGTTCAAATCCCTAATTGGGCATGGAAACTTACTTGGGTGTGTGTTACACTTCTCAGATCTCACATATACCTTGGAATCCCTTGAAACTCACTTGACGGCATATAGCACACACACACATGAGTTGAGTGTAAACCTATATCACTAGAAAAAAATTATCTAAATGCCAAAGAAATTAAAATCAGCAGGTTGACAATCTGATGAATGTGGCATCTTTCTATGGAAAATGTGGCTTTCAGACATTGTGAGACAAACAGCTATTTGCCCGTTTTGGGGTCATTATTATAGCTTGAAGCTGTTTACCACCACTTTGGCACTATTGTTGGTACACACTGTACAGTGACAGTACAAAACTACTGGGAACTTCTCCCACACAATGAATGGGAGAGAGCAGTTCTGGAACTGCTTTTTAACTCAGTTCTGTTGTATTTTAACTGAGCTGTGTTTTAGAATTGAAACTTTTGTTTACCTGTATCTGTTTTGTAATCTTTTTGTGAGCTACCTTAAGTAACAGTGCCATGATTCAAATAAGTGCATAAATCAAGGAACAGTATAATGGATGGTGTTGAGGAATTCATGCAGGCCTGTCCCCAAAACTATGGGGTGTGGAGTTGGACTTAGGAACTTCATTTCCATGTTGATGCTGAACTACAGAGCTTATGGGGTGAGCTGTTGTCAGTTCCTCTTTCTAACTGCACAAACACATGGAGGTGGAACATCCAGTGATATCAAAAAAATGAAAATGATACACAGGGTCACAGGATGTAGTAAACGATAACTAATCTTTATTTTGGTTTAGAATAAAGACTATTTACATTTTTCTACATCATGATGATCGTGCTTGAGCTCCTCTCTAACTGCCTGCCCCACAGGGCTGCTGTGAGGGAAAAAATGGAAGGAGGGCAGTCATATTCAGCCTCAAGGTCACAAATATAAGATATAAATGTCACTAGAGGAAGGGAAGGAAGAAGCAACTGAAATATGTGTCACAATGCCATTTTGCCTGATCTCACTATTAAAACCCTTGTATTTTCCTCTTCGGTTAAGAATCTTTAAAAAGAGTACATCCCTTTTATGGGCTGGGCATGAGAAATTCTAAGATTTTCTTCTAAATGACAAAATCTACTTGACAGTTTCGACTGCAGAAATACATGGCAAGGGGCCAACTAGTTTCTTTGACCGCAATGGGAGAGATGGGTTTGGAGGGTTTTTTTGGGGGGTGGGGGGGCTCAACCTCCAGCTTCTTCCCAAGTCTTTGGTCCTCTGAATTACAGATCTAGCTGACTTCTCCTTCCTAGATATTATTTGTATCACTATGTGTTTGAAGAGATCTAAATATCTGGCCATTTAATGGCACACTGTGTTCACATACACAGTATTGATTGACAGCTTCTAGGCCATTTTCTCTTAGTGTCTCCTGGAGCGAATTGAGAGTGGAGTACAGCTGATAATATGTGTTCTTTCTTCAAGCCTCAACATCCAAACACTAGAGAGAGAAAATGCTCTTATTACTCTGTTTCTTTTCAATTTAGAAAAGAACCTTTCATGTTGTCTGCACAATAACATTGCCCTTTTTGTTTTACGTTGTGCCCTAAATATTAAAATGGTGCAAAACCAGACGAAATCAAGAATACAGTTTCTGTGTGATTCGGTGGTGGCTGTAAGGCAAGCAGCCACTGTTCGCTGTTGTAGCAGTGCAACATTACAATAGATCGTTCACATTTCATTAAGCATTGCTAGTGTTAAAAAAGATGGTTCATGGTTTGGACTGAGGAAAGGGAAAATTTAAAGTAGACCGCTAGTTTAGTTTTCCTTTTTTTAAAAAAAAAAAAAACCTACCTGACATTGCACAATTCTAATAGATTTGAGGTGACTTTCAATACAATCTGCATATGCTACATTGATGCAGTCCTGTTTCGCTATGCCCCCTTTTAAAATCAACAAAAATGGGAAAGTCACTATGGGCATCTTTAACTGCAAGAAAAGGTGGGGAAGGGAGCTACGTTAACTCCATGGACTCTGCTCCCACAAGGCAGCACAGTCCCAGCACAGCCCTGGTGGAGGAGAAGGAAATGGGAAAGGGGGGTATCTCTCTTCCATCAACCCAACCTCCACCCTAAATGTTTTCCCTTTGCAACAGTATCCCCAGTATCAGCACTGCCAGCTTGCAATGATGCTGCAGTCATCCTCTGGTGTTGCTGCTGCCTCATTACTCACAGGCAAACCAGGTAAGCATTGTTTATCAGTAAACTGGTCACCTAAAGGCACGTGGATCCTTCTCATGAGACCATAAATATGTCCATTGTGAATGGAAGGCTTGTTCAAGTGCGAGATATGATAGAGTACGATGAAGATAAGAACCTTTTAAGCCAGAACCAAATTGCTCCGAATTCCCCTGTCTAGAGAAGCCCTAAATTGACTACATGTATATATAATTCCTTGCAACTTCCCTACTGGTCATTAAGTGGAGCTATAGGTGAAGACTGGCATCACTATTTCGAAAGCATTTTACATTCCAGAATACTGTATTTATTGCTTTTCATTTTTCCTGTCACTAACTTAGTTCACTTAATCAAAATATTAGCTCAGTGAATTCAGAATGTGGCTGTGAAATATTTGGTTGGGAGTTCAATTCTTCACTGTGCCTCCAGGAGGAAAACCTAGCGTGTGGCCCTGAGCGAACTTCAAATGTCCGGAACTACATCCAGAAGAAGAGAATGGCAAAGCACTTCTGAATACTCATTTCTACTTAGAAAACCCTAGAAACAGTCACCATAAGTCAGAATTGACTTAATGGCATACTTTTAAAAACATTAAAACTGTGGTTGAAATCCTTCATGGTTATCAATGCAGGTTTAATTTTTAGGGTGTTTGGCCTGAGCCCATGGCCATTGGAAACCACTTACATTGGCATCCCTCAGCCTTTTTGGCACACAGGACCAGTTTTGTGGAAAACAGTTTTTCCACTAACCAGTTTTCTTCCTCAATTTGCCTTTTACTTTGTGTGTGTGTGTGTGTGTGTGTGTGTGTGTGTGTGTGTGTGTGTGT
>JAHTLZ010003518.1:3216928-3235819 GCA_023846285.1 Phrynocephalus versicolor | reverse complement strand
CACACACACACACACACACACACACACACACACACAAACTTCATATCAAGATAGGGTAGATGCCTGGAGTCCTATATTAGCAGGCAATCTTGGCTTGGGAAAAGTGAAGTCAGGTGGAGCTAAGAATATACCCAGCGAGACACTCATATAATGTCATGTTTCTTGGCAGCCCCGGGAAATTGTATTGCTATAGTGCATATATAACTAGGCATTCTCTACTGCACAGAACAATTCATTCTTTTGATATTCCACAGCTGGATGATGTAAAATCATGCTTTCTCAAGTGAATAGTAACTTCTTGTAAACAGGTCCACTTCACCCTGAATCTTGTCCTGTTTTATTAGAAGACAAGACAACTTGATATTTTCCTATGCATGCCAGCACAGTCGTGATTCTCTGTGGGGCTGTGCTTCAAATAGGGATTCCATAGCGTTTCTGAATACATCTTTTGCAAAGTCTTTTCAGTTATCATTATTGCCCATACTTCCCTTTTCCTCTTGTCCTTGGTAATTTAAAGAGATTGTAGGCAGATAGAAAACCTGCCCCTATAGGTAGAAATTAATGGTTTTTCAGGATCACTACTGTTTTTTAAAAAAAACATATGGTAGAAGGGAGCAGAATATCTTCACCTTTAGGGCTAGAAATTCTAAATTATTATTATTTATTATTATTATATTTATTTATTTGTTGTATTTATATCCCACCCATCTTCCGGATCGGAACTCTGGGCGGCTAACAGAATGCAAAACCACAATAGAGAGACAAACCTAAAAATCAAAACAAAAAATAAAGATCCAATAAAATAGAGGGGGTCAATATTCATCAGAATAGACGAGGCAGGAGGCAAAAAATATTAAATAAAAAGGTCCCCAAATGCCTCCTTAAAAAGGTGGGTCTTCAAAGCCTTTTTAAAGGCGGGCAGGGACTGTGCAAAGCACAGCTAACTGGGGAGATGGTTTCACAATGTGGGACCCGCCACAGAAAAGGTGCGGTTATGCGTGAGCGATTTCCGTGCCTCCCTGGGTGTGGCCACCCTCAGTGAGTGTGCATGCGCCATTCTCGTGGGCCTGGTCCCAGACGATCTCTGAGAGATGCGCTCCGACAGGTACTCTGGTCTCAAGCCGTGGAGGGTTTTGAAAATCAAAACCAGGACCTTGAACCTTATCCGGAGGGCAACGGGTAGCCAATGCTACCCGTGATTTATATCAATTGTATATATACAATTGAGTCATAAGGATCCAAACTTTCCTTTCTTTTCCTTCTTCCTTACCTTCCCTCTGTTTTTTCCTCCTCCACTTTTAAAACAAATTATGGCCCTGGATGCTGCAGTCTAAAACCATAGTGAAGTGCTGGAAGTTATAGATTCATAACCCTTTCTCATAGCAGTATTTCAAATCTGCAACTTCTCCCCAACTCACACATGTGAAGAAAACATAGGCATGTCTCGTCTACTCCAGCCCACTTCAAATGAGCACAGGTAGACAAGCTCTTAGTTTCAGGTTTACTATCATCTCTATGTTCAGAAATTTGTACCTACCCTTCACACTCCTTTCTGAGTTTTGTTGTTGATTGGTAAGGCATAATTTTAACTTTAAGAAAACGACATATTCATCTTGTTACAGCTAAAAGTTAAAAGGGAATACAGGGTTTTCAGCACGAGTCTCCCCAGGCTTAAAATAGTGCTCAATCACTATGTGAATTCACCAAAATAAAATAAAAAATATAAGCAAAAGCAAGAAGGTGCTGGAATTGTACAGTTCTTCTTGTTGATTTTGGTATCCTCATTTTGTTCAAATGAACTCATGCTTTTGACCAGGACAAAGGAGCCCATCATGGAGAAATTTATCTCTATTTACACACACACCATCAATGACCATCACCTGTAAAGGTTGAATGTGTCAGTCCTCTGCATACCCCTGGGATGGGGAAAGTGAAATCGTCCAGATGTTCTTGGGACTGCACTTCCCTGCACTCCACACCCTCAGCTGTGCTGGCTACGGCTGATGGAAGTTCAGTGTAACAGGAACATCTGGAGGACCACATTTTGCCTACCACAAGTGTACAGGCCAGGGACCTGGTCCAGCAGATAGAACAATCACATAGGGAACAATTACACACACACACATTTCAGATTTGGAAGCATGGGCAACTGTCCGGGAACCAATTATGCCGAAGATAACTGTCACCCAAACCACACTGTCATTTTTACATGTTCTGCAGCCTGTGACATAAAATGTTCTTTATGAGATTAGAAGATAATGCTTTTGTTTATCTCAGTTGCAATCTCCTTGCAATAAATGGAGGCATAGTTAACTTTTGACTCTGCCCCTCACTGCAGATTTATAGAGCTGCCAGCTATGTTTAAAGAGTAGCAAAGGAAAAGGCCATAACATTTAGCATTCTGCAGTCTTTTAGTGCCATGAATTAAGCTGCTGAAGTATTGAGCATCATGTTTGTCAATAGAGGATGATAAAAAGTCCACTCTTTGCTGTGTCATAATGCTGCCTAATAGAAAACAATTTTGTTCCTCCTGATTGCAGGTACACGGAAACAAAGTGCTAATGAAAAGACCACACAGGTTCTACAGCAAGAGGAATGGATGGTCCCCTACACTGTACATATTGGGAGGAAATTCCTAAATGATCAAAAAGGGCAAAGGAAACTACAGAGGCATACTAGGGTCACGGGAGTTTTGGTCCGTATTAGGGCTATAGTAAGAAATGCTCTCACGAGTATTCTCTTTCTCAGCGGTATAGGTGTTATGGATAACAGTCCACCATATATGTCTTTATCTAGAAGCATAGATAATTTATGTTTCTAAATGAATGTTTTTGGAATGTAAAACATTCATATCACACATTCATGTAGCAGCTTCAGAACGGCATTCATCTTACGGCATGTTTTTGACAATGTTTAACATTCATCAAATGTTGCCCAAATGGTTTTCCAATTGCTTTCAGATCTAAAGGTATAATTTTTATTTCTCTTTACTGTGTATGTTGTGGCAACGAAGGCTAGTCTTCCAAAGGGGGTGAGGAATATGCATCCCTTTCCATTCATTCCTAGAAAATTAATTGTGTTTTGCACTAACCAGGACTAGCTGTAGGTTTGAGGAGGCTTTTCTCACACTTCCTTTTAATGACCTCCTACAACAACTGATAGGCCCCCAGTACCATCCCAGTATACTGCAATATTGTCTCAGGGGTATTTTAGAAATTGTGTGACCTGAGACCCAAAATGAAATCTGGGACATCGTGAGAAATTGAAATGACCCTCACTATTGTTCTCAGCAGCTAAACCCTCAGCTAGATTGAGGGGGTCCATGGTAGTGTTATATTTGATGCCTTCTCATTTTCGCTCCATTTCCGTTTGCCACCAAAATCTAGCAAAATGGTATTTCAAGAGTTTTGTGAGAAATTTAAAGGCTCCTCTACAATTGGTGCCATCAACAAAACCTGCAGCTGGAGTCGAGGGTGCAAGAATTCACTATGTGCCTGATATAAGGGCCCATGTTTCTAAAAGTTAAGATACTTCCTAAACATCCATCCATCCATCCAGCCATCCATTCATTTTTCTGAGCTTACCCATATGACTACTAAAATGCAGACTGCTCTTCCTCCCAATTTAACCAGGGCTGTAGTACATCTCTTTCATTTGGCTAAGCTATTGAAACATCACATATTCAAGGCCATCCGTGTAAAGATAAAAGATGCTGCTGTGAGAGAAAAAAAGCTGGAAGACACATTGCCAAGCTGGGAATTAATCCATGCCTTCTGTATAAGTTTCCAACCTGCTGCCATGTAAATCAATGAATTAAAACAGCAATGAAAAGATGAATAACACAAGGGGGAAAGAAACAGAAATTTGTCTGAGGTCGGATGTGGCATCTGCAGACTTATTCCAATGCCTCATTGTCATGAGAACCATTGTTACCTTTCATGATAACAGTGCAGTCATTATGCATGGATTTTAGTAACCAAAAGAATCAGTCTCTTCTAGGAAGTGTGCAAAATGCTTAGTGCACCGTGCAAATAAATGTCAAAAGTCTGCAGAAATGCTATGACCGCATTTCGGTTCCAATTATCATTTTCTAACAGGAAAACATTTATGTTAAAATTGACTCACTATAATTAGCCTAAATGGATAACTATTATGGTTTGTTTGCTTTTTAAGAGTTGATTATCTCACTTTTTGTCAACGAACTTCTAAACCACGTCTCTAGAGGTAACACTAAGAATACTCAGTGATGGTGATAGTTTTGCTTGACTAAAATAACCTGAAACATTCTGTTTGTCTGGGGTGCCTGGGGAATTTGTGGAGTAATATTTATGTGCTCTGAATAGAGATGGGCACGGAACAAACATTTTTTCTTTTCCGTTATTCGTTAGTCGTTCCATTACGTAACGAAACGACAAATGAAAATTGTGATGAAAATTCAACAAAATGAACAGCACCACGAAAATTGTGGTCATTATGTTTCGTTTCCATTAATGGTGACGCACAATGAAATGAGCTGTTTTAAATGTTAAAAAATGCCCTGGACATCCGTAAAAACGCGATAATTATTTATATTCTCTGATAATACCTACCAGGGGGGTTGGGGTGCTTAAAAGTTGTGTTTATGTCTTTTCTCAGATCGCTGTATTTTTTCCCTTTAAGGGGAGTTAGGGGACATTGACCCAAAATGGCTCCCAGATGCCTAATATTGACTGATTTCTTGGGTATTAAAACACCCTGGACATCTGTAAAAACGCAATAATGCGATAATTATTTGAAATTATTACCTACCAGGGGGTTGGGGTCCTTAAAACGTTTGTTTTTGTCTTCTCCCATCGTGATGTATTTTTCTTTTCCCTTTAAAATGGATGTCGCCACCAGCCACAAAATGGAGGCAAGCCATGTGATGGGATCATGTTCAACCAATAGCATGCCCAGGTTGCAGACTGGGCAGGTCTGGCAACCACAGAGGGCATAAAAATCTCTGGCAGCCCCCGTCCTCCTTGCAGTCTCTGGTGGGAGTTAGGGTAGGATTGCTGTCTCTGCGACTCTAGCTTCAGTCCTGCAGCCTCCCTGTGTGCATGCATGCGTACCTCTCGGTGAGTACCCTCCCTTGCCCCGCAGTGCAGTCAGTCTGCAGCTGCCTTGCACCCTGGGCAAGGCCCGCCGCTGCCTTTGCAGCCTCCCTGCATACCCAGTCTATACTGTGTCTCTGCCAGCATCCATTTTTTTTAGTGTTTTCCCTCTGGTCTGGGGCGTTGGGGGACGCCCGCTCACAGAAATGCTTTAAAAATCGCACAAAAAGCGGGTAGAAACGACAAAAAAAAATGGAAACAAAATTTTTCCAAAAATTCACGACAAACGGAAACGAAGCGAAACAGACCTCTCAACGAAAAATGAAAAACCGAAACACCATTTTTTTTTTATTCATGCCCATCTCTAGCTCTGAATTGAGAGATTGGTCCAGTGAAATGACACCTATGGGCATCTTGACGTTACGTAGTTTTAAGGATAATCAATATATCATACATAGATTCAGTGATTCAGCAAAATGTGTGTGTGTGTGTGTGTGTGTGTGTGTGTGTGTGTGTGTGTGTTGACCAGTTCTATGAAGACTTACAACTCCTTCTAGAATTGACACCAAAGAAAGATGTTCTTCTCATCACAGGGGATTGGAATGCTAAAGTAGGGAGTCAAGTGATAAAAGGAATAACTGGCAAGTTTGGCCTTGGAGTTCCAAACGAAGCAGGGCAAAGGCTAATTGAGTTTTCTCAAGAGACCAAGTTGGTCACTGCAAATACTCTTTTCCAACAACACAAAAGTTGACTCTACACATGGATATCACCAGATGAAAAATACCAGAATCAGATTGATTATGTTCTCTGCAGCCAAAGATGGAGGAGCTCTATACAGTCAGCAAAAACAAGACCTGGTTTTGACTGCTGCTTGGATCATCAGCTTCTTGTAGCAAAATTCAAACTTAAACTGATGTAAGGTACTTCCTAAACCACTGAGCCAGACAGGTACAATCTAAATCAAATCCCTTATGAATACACAGTGGAGGTGAAGAATAGATTTAAGTAACTAGATTTGGTGGATAGAACACCTGAAGAACTATGGATGGAGGCTTGTAACATTGTACAGGAGGCTGCCATGAAAACTATTCCAAAGAAAAGAAAATGCAAGAAAGCAAGGTGGTTGTCCAACGAGGCCCTACAAATAGCGGAGGAGAGAAGGGATGCAAAATGCAAAGGAGAAAGGGAAAGACACAGAAAAATGAATGCAGACTTCCAAAGAATAGCAAGGAGAGTCAGGACAGTCTTCTTGAACGAACAATGCAAACAGAGGAAAACAATAGAAAATGATAAAACAGAGATCTGTTCAAGAAAACTGGAGGGGCATTTCATGCAAAGATGGTATGATAAAGGAGAAAAATGGTAGGGACCTAACGGAAGCAGAAGACATTAAGAAGAGAAGGCAAGAATACACAGAAAAATTATATCAGAAAGATCTGGATGTCCCTGATAACCAAGATAGTGTAGGTTCTGACCTGGAAAGTGAAGTCAAGTGGGCCTTAGAAAGCATTGCAAACAACAAGGCCTGTGGAGGTGATAGCATTCTAGTTTAACTATTTAAAATCTTAAAAGAGGATGATACAAAGGTGCTACACGCAATATGCCAGCAAATTTAGAAAACTTAGCAATGGCCAGAGGACTGGAAGAGATCGGTCTACATCCCAATCTCAAAGAAGGGCAATGCCAAAGAATGCTCCAACTATCATACAATTGTACTCATTTCACATGCTAGCAAAGTTATGCTCAAAGTTCTACAAGGAAGGCTACAGCAGTATGCGGACAGAAAACTCCCAGAAGTGCAAGCTGGATTTCAAAGGGGCAGAGGAACTAGAGATCAAATTGCCAACATGCGCTGGATTATGGAGAAAGCTAGAGAGTTCCAGAAAGAAATCTACTTCTGCTTCATTGACTATGCCAAAGCCTTTGACTGTGTGGACCACAACAAACTATGGCAAGTTCTTAAAGGAATGGGAGTGCCTGACCACCATATATGTCTCCTAAGAAATATCAACAACCTCAGATATGTAGATGATACTACTCTGAAAGCAGAAAGTGAGGAGGAATTAAATAACCTCTTAATAAGGTAGAAAGAGGAGAGTGGAAAAAATGGGCTGAAGTTCAACATCAGAAAACTAAGATCATGGCCACCAGTCCCATCACCTCCTGGCAAATAGATGAGGAAGTAATGGAGGCAATGACAGAGTTTACTTTCTTGGGCTCCTTGATCACTGCAAATGACGACCACAGCAATGAAATTAAAAGACACTTGCTTCTTGGGAGGATAGTGATGACAAACTTAGGCAGCTCTTAAAGAGCAGAGACATCACTTTGCCAACAAAGGTCCAGATAGTCAAAGCTATGGTTTTTCCAGTAGTCGTGTATGGAAATGAGGGCTGGACTATAAAGAAGGCTCATCACCGCAAAACTGATGCTTTTGAGCTGTGGTGCTGCAGAAGAGTCTTGAGAGTCCCATGGACTGCAAGGAGATCAAACCTATCCTATCCTCAACCCTGAATGTTCGTTGGAAGGACAGATGTTGAAGCTGAGGCTCCAGTACTTTGGCCACCTCATGAGGAGAGAGGACTCCTTGGAAAAGTCCCTGATGTTGGGAAAGATTGAAGGCAAAAGGAAAAGGGGACAGCAGAGAATGAGATGGTTTGATGGTGTCATTGATGCAACCAACACGGATTTGACGAAACTCTGGGAGGCAATGGAAGACTGGAGGGCCTGGTGTGCTCTGGTCCATGGGATCATGAAGAGTTGGACACAACTGAACTACTGAACAACAACAAATATCCCAGCCAAACGGGGCACAATAGTTGTTCACCCGCTATGGTGGCTGTGAAGGCAGGGAGAGAGCTTACTTAAGGCAGCACCGTCCTGCTCCCTGTCTTTTGTCCAGCAGCCCATTTGTGGGGGCCCCCCCCCCCCCTAAAATTGATGATGATGCTTAGCTGGTCGCTTTGGGGCTGGATGGGAATTTTTGGCAGTCACTCAGATTGGCATTAGAGTGGCTGTGAGTTTTCGCCCATCCCATAATCTCCAATGCGTGGCTGGGTTTTTGTCGCTTTATAATACACTTAAAATGTCACAATTTGGTGGGTAGCATAAGTGGTATCCTGATTATTTATTTATTTATTTATTTATTTATTTATTTATTTTTACATTTGTATACCGCGCCTATTCCCTTTAAGGTGCTAGGCAGCCCTCACATAAAATTCATTGACATCAATTAGATAATAGGTTTAAGACCTTCTAACAGCAGGTTAGGTAATAAGGATGGCACTTGCCATAAGGTGATTCAGGAGGGGAAGCATGTTTAATCTCTTGGGCAGCGTCTTCCCCTATGCAGTTGGAATCTCCCTGAAGCCTATAAGGGGCAGTTATTAATCACATCTAATGATGATGCCCACTTGAGCTACGGCGTAGGTCCCCTTTTAGTTACAGTTAAAGACTCACCTTTAAATACTGTTATTAATAAATTGTGGCCCATATTTTAACCCAAAATGTTGGTTTTGTCACGTTATTTCTGTCTGGGTGGGCAATGGCATTTCAGGCAGACCAATACACTTTTTTTAAAAAAAAATTACCACAGTCTTTTCTGTTTTCCCCTAATTTTGGCCAAACGTAATTGGAATGGGAGCATAATATAATTAGGTCCAAATAAATTTGAAAATGAAAGGTTAAAAATGGAAATGTAAAGGTGCTGTGATTAATTAAGCATGCAAAGAGTCTGAGCAGCTGGGATAAGGAGTAATCAGGGCTGGTCATGGCAACAACAGTAACAGGACACAGGGCACAGAGCTCAATGTGTGTGTGTGTGTGAGAGAGAGAGAGAGAGAAAGAAAGAGAGAGGGGGAGAGAGAAGAATAATCAAAGCAAAAAGTGTTCTGCTAACATAGGACTTCAAGCACTCTTTGGGTGGTTTACAATTTAATTATGCAGGCTACACATTGCCCCCCCCCCAGCAAGCTGGGTACTCATGCAGCCCAGACCCCCTTCCAATAAAAATAAGAAGCCCTCTTGATTCTTTAGGCCTTATTATGCCAATTTTTCAAGTTTTCTCTTCCATCCATTTTCTAAGCCAGCTCTGGGAGTAGCCACTGGTGCCTACTGCTCATTGGGAAGTCCTTGAACACAAATGGTATGACTAGGCTCTCCGATATTGGCTTCATGGAAACACCTGCATTTTAGGGGCAGTCGTTGCCTTGCAGGACAAGGAAGCTTATGAAATCACAGGCATAGGCAGCTCTTTGAACTGAGACCAGAAATGAAATGATAGCCAATCACAGCAAGGAAGTTGCATGCTTACCTGGAACAAGCCATGTGTTTAGATGCTCTAAGCACATCCAATCTCGCCTGATTTCAGGAGCTAAGAAGGGTCGGCCCTGGTTAGTACTTGGATGGGAGACCACCAGGGAATACCAGGTGCTGTAGGTGCCTGGAGTAGGAACTGGCAAACCACTCCAGTATTCCAGCCAAGAAAACTCCATGGACATGGGGTCACAAAGAGTTGGTCAAGACTGTAATGGAACAACACACACACACAAAGGTTCTAAACCCTTTTCAAAGTCAAGCCCATGTGGAGTGCATCACAGTATTTCAAACAGGGTGAAACCAAGGCACATGTCACCATGGCCAGATCAGATGTTGCGAGAAACAGGTGCATTTGGCACACAAGGATGGAACCCTGGCTATGTTGCCATGGGGATTCTGGGAGAAGTAATCTAGAAAGTTACTTTACCAAGCTTTGCCTTATGTGCAGCATATCCACATGCTCAGCTGAAGCTTTATTCGATGGTAGAAAGAATATTAAACATCTTACATGGCACACAAGACTGATAAATCTACATTTCTTGCTGTGAATGGTTGAAGTAAAAGCAAGTTACTTAAAATTGTGAGTAATTTTAGTTACCTATCAATATGCTAGTCTTGATGTAAAGTACTGGATAGTTCAGTCATTTAGGCATCTGGTTCCCTGACAGCTCTGCTACACAAAGGTTAGAATGATTATTTGCCAATCTGAGATATGTAGCCCTAAGTTGCATTAAGATTTGCTTATTTAGTTCACACATGAAAAATTCTCAGTGGCTTCAGATAATATTTGCATCTATAAATTCCCTGCAAAGTGGGACAAGCACATGAAAATCTACTGCACTTGACAGTCTTTTTTACATTTACAGGGACCCCTGGTTTTCTGAGGCAACACCAAGGGACAACACAGTTGCCCCTCTGTGCAGGAAAGGGTACTTCACAAGCCCATGCATTCAAGGCCTCCCCCATGATGTAAATATGTTTCTCCATTCCTTACAAAATGTAAAAAAAAAAAAAAAAACCTAGAATCTGTGTGCATATATCTCATAATCTGTTTGTTTTCATACCATGTTAAAATACAGTCGTCCATATAGCAAAGTGCCATTTTGAGGACAAAATGGCCCCTTGATGATCCCCACCTGTACTGGGAGTCCCTTTCTCTAATGAAGCTGGAAAATGGCAGAGGCAATTTGAGTGAGCCCAAGCGTGTTCTTTCACTTGCCTTTATCTTCCCTCAGAAGGGGTCAAGAGGATATCCATTTGGGAGCATTGCTTTGTGAATGTCATTGCTTTTTGCCTCTTATTCGTTTATTTGTAGGCCCTTTCTTCAGTCATTTACAAGGGTGGAGCCCAGGTGCTTGGTAAATAACAGTATTCTACAGGGTTCACGCCTTCCCTCCTTTCCCCTCTCCAAGACAAACAGTGTGCACAAAAGCCCTATGGTGTCTTCCACAAACATGTTGGGATGTTTCTCACTTAGGTCAATAGTGACAATTATTGGAAGTGGCACATATAAACACAAAAAGCAGGAAGCATTAACAGGTCTATTCACTAAGGGTTCTGCACCCTTTAGATTGGAAAAAAGTCCCTTTAAATAAAAGTAACATGACTAAACTGTGTAAATGTCAAGATTTTCATATTTGTTAATTCCCACTTCTTTGATGCACAATGTCCCCAATTGTGCACAGACACTGAGGAAAGGTGCAGGAACAAAATATCATTCTGGTACATTTGTGAACTGAAGGGAGGAAGGGGCAACAAAGAGGGAAGGAAATGGAAAATGATCCAAAAACGCACTTATGTGAATTGCACTTACGAACCATTCACTTAACGCACTCATTTTGCCCAGCATCCATTGGGGACTTGGAGCAATACTGTTCGCTGCAGGAGACCTCTTGTCCCTGAGAGAAACTATATTACAGTGTACATCTTATTCATGATATACAAACGTACATGCAATGTTTCCAAACAGAATATGCAGACATCACAAACCATTGGTGCTTTCTTTGCTTTCTTCCATTAAATTTGGGTGGCAGAAGTCATCTTTTTAAAACATAGCTAAACATGAAATACCATTACAGACCTTTTATTTCTTCCTGGGGAGCAATTTGACCATTCCCGGGACAAAAGCAGATGAATCCACATTAGTGCTTCTAGCAATACATCCACGGTCTCTTCTTTTTCCCTTAGAATAATGCAGGGCATGAGTAAAGTGGATAGAGGGAAGCTCTTCTCCCTCTCATTAAATACCAGAACTAGGGGACATACACTCAAATTGAGGGCTAGGAGAGTAACAACAGACAAAAGAAAATAATTTTCACCCAGAGCATTGTTAGCCTGTGGATCTCCCTGCCACAGGATGTGGTGATGGCATCTAGCCTGGATGCCTTCAAAAGGGGATTGGACAGATTCCTGGAGGAAAAGTCCATCACAGGTTACAAACCATGATGGAGATGTGTAATCTCCAGGCTTAAAACTGGGGTACTTCAAGGGCCAGATGCAGGGGAGTTGTATCAGGAGACAGATATCTAGTCTCATGCACTCCCAGACCCATCTGGTGGGGCCACTGTGAGATACAGGAAGCTGGACTAGATGGGCTTTTGGCCTGATCCAGCATGGCTCTTCTTATGTTCTTATGTTCTTAATTCTGTTTCCAGACAATTGTGCATCTATCCTAGCAGCATTTCTGCCTGTTTTAAAAACAGTGGTACTATCATCTACTACACACCGGGTTGCTTTTAAATTTAGGGTGGCAGTCGTAGTTCTGCATCAGTTTATGGTAGGACATAGACAGACTGTTGAGAATGCAAAAGCAACATGAAGTATTCCTTCTCTGGTTTGATAAGTTGTTGGCCACTTAAGATGCTGAATGAAGCTGTCATCTGTTAACAGGCTTTCTAGTAGAGGAATGTACCTCCAGCTCTCTGGGGTTGGTGCTATGGATGTTAAGAAGTAAACTAGTAAGTGTGGAGAAGGTAGTTGTATTGCATTACCCTCTTTAGGGTGGCAGGAGGCAGGTTTTTTTAAAAAAAAATCTAACTCCCACCACTTTAGCCAGCAGAGGCCATAATCCAGAAAAATGGTGTTCTGAGTCCAGCAACACCTGGAAGGTCAAAGTTTCATTACCACAGATTTACTGCTACTAAAGACACCACACAAGATTAGAATCATGGCATCATGAAGTTGGAAGGGGCCTATAATGCCACTGAGTCCAACTCCCTGCTCAAGGCAGGAATCCACATCAAAATATACCTGGTAGGATTACCTGCTAGGCTGCTAATCCTCAAGGGCTTAAGTCAAAAAGAAATGCTATACTTCCCTAGACCTCTAGGCAAATATCTTTCTGAAAAGCACTGGATGAGCATGAATATACCATTTTCTACCATCTAATTTGAAGAACTATGAGAAGTTCTTAAATACCAACAATTGGAGCTTTATTGTGCAATTTGATTTAATTTTCAAAGAAGTGTTCCGCTTATATACAGCCACATACCACTTCAAGTAGTCTCTGGGTGGTTTACAGTTTTAATTACAGTATTCAGGTTACACATCCCCCCCCCACAAGTTGGGTACTTATTTTACCGACCTCAGAAGGATGGAAGGCTGAGTCAACCATGAGCCTGCTACAACATGAGAATGAATTCCATGGGTTTGCATAGGACTGCAGATTCAGTTGTCATACATAGGCTGGATCTCTATAAAAAACATGTTCAAATACATCACTGATTTTTGTGTAGATTTGTCTTCCATATTATACATGTACTGAAAACATGTCTTCCATTTGCTACTAAATATATCCCACAGTTCTTCACAAATATTAGGGTGCATAATTGGAGTCATGACAATGGACAACACTGATTGAATTAGAGATGGGCATGAATTGCTGAACCGGTGGTTCATGCTGGTTTGTACTTCAGTCAAACAGGTGTTTGGCACTTAGCAACCCCACCCCTTCCAGTGGGCACCCACTCAGAGGCATTGCCCTGGCTTTCCTCCCCTGCCTTCTCCAGGCACAGCCTCTGAGCAGCAAGACGTGGGGCCAGGAAGTGGCAAAAATCTCTTTCACTGAAGTACAAACCAGCAAGTCATGCCCATTTCCAGCTGAAGTCCAACAGCAAGTTGCATTAAAACTGTAGAGATGTTATAAGTTCAGTTGATTCAAGGGTACATACTCAAGTTGTAACTTGTTACACTGATTTAGTGGTACAGTGGTACCTTGTATAAAGGAATTAATTTGTTCCAAATGAAATTCTCCTAAGCAAATTTTCCTTTGTACAAATTTTCCATAGGAATGCATTGAAAACAGATTAATCCCTAATTGCAACCTTTTTCTGTTGTACAGATTTGCCCCATAGGCGATTCTGTGGAGCAAATTTCCCCTATCTCTGGAATTTTTTTCCTTTAGGAGGATTATCTGTTAAACAAATCGCTTGTTATATGAAGATCTACTGTACTACCATAGTACAACTCACTGTGCTAAACCATAGGAATTTAGCAATTACGAACTAAAACAGATTGCAAACTTGCAGCTCTCTGTTGAATGGATAGACGATTCTGTTTCAGAAAAGCAAGACAAAATCAAACAAGTGAAAGGTTTCCTGATTACTTTCAATTTCGTTAAAATTTCAAATGAAAAACAGTGTCTTTCATTAAATAATGAATGTGAGTCAAGAAAAATGTGGTAATATGTAATGATGTTTCTACTTAAAATATGTCTCTGTGTTTCTTCTTTTAAATTACCAATGATGTCTACAATCTCCTCATGTCACTTTGAAAAGCAACAATCCTTCTAGAAGATAAAAAAGAGCTACTGAGAAACCGTTTGCAATATTCATGGGGGCTTGTAAAACTTTTTGTCTCTCCCCCCCCTGCACTTCCCATGTTTCACTTAATTGCATGACCAAAAACAAGGGGAGAGGATTAGCAGCCCAATGCAGAAATCTGTGCATGCTCAGAAGCTGATACAACCTTGTGTGTATGGGACTGTGGACTTCCCCATTCATTTTTAGCAGGAAAATCCAATCCACCTGCCCTTTCTAACAACTTCAGGGGTGTGTGTGTTGATGTCAGCCATATAGTGTAAGTGCCTTTCTTTCTTTGACAGGAGAATGTTACTGTGCTGTTGTTTTGCCTTTGGCAGTCCAGTTGTCATCTGACTTTACATCTGTTTTGATTGTCAATCTAATTCTGGAAGCAGTCATAAAACTTGGTTAGATCTCCCCTGAATACCCTGACAAGTTATCACTTATTCAGGCTCCGAGGAGGTCTTCTGGCATCATTTCTGAATGTCTCAAAACAAAAACAAAACCCTGACCTACTTGTTTGTCTGAATCCTTTGTCCTTTACAATCTTAACCTGTTCTAAGAGGGGAAAATAAAAACCATAACGTACTGAACAACAAAGTGTGATATGAGCCTGCTCATATCCTCCTGATATTCAATCCAGCTCTGACTGGGTGCTGTCCGAAGCCTTGGCAGGCCCGTTGCTGCTAAGAGACCTCCTTCCCTTCTCCAGAAGGTTGTTCTCAGCTGTGCAGGAGGCTCTTTTCCTCCTCAGCTGCATCAGCATCAGCAAGGTGAAGTGAGGGAGCTCTTTAGGGAAGGCAGAGCAAATTAAAGCTCACCGCAGGAAAGTTGTGCCCCTGGCACTGTTCTTGTGCAACAGCTGCAGATACAACGACGATCATCTGACATTCTGACATAGACGTTGAGCAAAGCAGCAAGTGAGCCAATGCCTACACAATATCGCGGAGGACTCCAAGTCCCAGCCTCAAGCAAAACAGGTGTATGACATCCTGTTGCTAGTCTTCAGAGGTTACGGGCATGAGCGGAGACATTGGAGAGAAGAGCAGATGAAAATAACAAAGCAGGTTAGGGCTTGGGTTGACAAGCTCATTGATAATATTTTAGATGGAACAGACCTGCATGTTGAGTACAAGTTGCTCCTAATAGCTCTTTGTAGACTGCAGGCCATAGACAGATAGGTTATGGGTTCATTATTCATTATTTTAGGAAAGCAAATTTCTACAAAAAGGAACCAATGGTCACACAGGTTCCCATTTGTCACCAGGGTTTTGACTTCAAAAGATGCTTTAGTACCAAAGCAATATGGCCGTTGTATGTATCTTAGTTGTGTTTCTGCTTGAGATTAAATAAATATGGACACTAAAATCCTTTAGTAAATATTTGGAGGGAAACCCTGCTTCAGTGCATTGCATTTTAATGCTCCAAGGCTAATTGAGTATTTGCTCTGAGGCATGTACATTGGCAGAGAGTTGTCAAAATTATCCTCACAACCAGAATGGCTAAAACAAAAACAGAAAAACAAAAAAGCACCCAAAACGAAAGGGGGAGGGGGAGTCTTCCAAGAAATGTTGTAAGTATCCTCATTAAATAAATAGCAGAATACTTTGAAACAATAGAAGAGTACTTCCTTCTGTTGTTGATCATTAGTTATGTTACACTCGCTGTAGTCCAGTAATGGAATGTCAACTGACATTTTTATGAGTTCACTGCTTCATTACACACAGCACAATAAGCTAATCAGCCTTTACCAAGTTGGCATATTTTGGAGAAGGGGAAGAAGTGTATTAAAAGTATGGAGGCATGGATATAAAATATGCTCTGAAGAGCACTGTTGGATATTAAAGTTAGCATCTGCTATTGTCTGGTTAACAATTGGCCATTAACAGCCAGTTTCCAGAATGGCTGATGAGATCACAGATGGCTGATGAGAACTCTACTTGGTCTTATTTAGTGTAATCTTGCACTATCATATATTTGGAAAACGAAAACAATACTTAAAACAAAAACAAATGACAAAAGACATTGTGTTCCAATGAGTTCAAGGTCTTTTAAATTTAGTCTACATTGCCTAATACTGAGGGTAAACTAAAAAAGCAAAATAATGAAAATGAAATTAATATTGTCCACTTTGCCAAGTGGTTCATTTATTTTTTTGGGGGGGGGAAATGTTTTTGTTTTACAGTGTCCTGTTTTTAAAACAAAAACAAAAAAGCCAGATTGGCTAAAAGGTGTGGCCGAAGGACAAGAAAACACTTGTCTCCTATGAACTGCATGGGTCTGAATACATTATTACAGTTCTGGTCGTACACATATTTTCAATAAATGAATAAATATTCAGTAAGTAAGTGTTCAATAAATACTGTGCCCCTAGCCAACCAGAATCCCACAGATTCAACACTAAAGCTGCCAAGGTGTTCTGCTGGTCCCCAAACACAGCTCAACTTCAGCCTCTAGATCGAGAGGTTATAAGAACCTTTAAGGCTTGTTTCCGTACAGTACTATGTGGAAAGAATTGTCAGTACAGTGGAAGAGAACCCCAAGAGAGAGAACTAGTTTGTGCGCGCACGTGCATGTGCTTTGTAGTTATGTGTTTTTTTGGTGCTATAACCTCTAGGTTAGGTTCCTAGACCATGAGTGATAATAAATATTTGAGAATGTTTGAAAAAACGAGGGTTCAATGAATAACTCTTGGCATTGTTGTTGTTGTTGTTCAGTTGTTCAGTCATGTCCGACTTTTCGTGACCCCATGGACCAGAGCTCGCCAGGCCTTCCTATCTTCCACTGCCTCCCGGAGTTTAGTCAAATTCATATTGGTTGCATCGATGACACCGTCCAACCATCTCACTCTCTGCCATCCTCTTTTCCTTTTGCCTTCAATCTTTCCCAACATCAGGGACTTTTCCAAGGACTCCTCTCTCCTCATGAGGTTGCCAAAGTTCTGGAGCCTCCGCTTCAAAATCTGTCCTTCCAGTGAACATTTGGGATCGATTTCTTTCAGGATGGATAGGTTTGATCTCCTTGCAGTCCAGGGGACTCTCAAGACTCTCATCCAGCACCACAGCTCAAAAGCATCAATTCTGCGGCGATCAGCCTTCTTTGCATTAGCTCTGCTTATATCTGAAGGAAACAAGTATATTATTTGGACACATCCTTGTGCATGAATATTCACTCAGATGCCTAAGTAGTCATGAAGATGTAAAGTGCTTTATCTTCTCAGAGAGAGAGGAACTGTGTACATGAAATCTTTAAAAATGACCATGAAATGTGTCTGTTCTCTCCTGTTCTCTATTACTCTTCTATGCAGTCTTCAGTAACATGTTCTATCTGCAGCTCTGGTCATAATTTCTGGCATTAGATAGACAGATGCACATAATGTTATTCTGTGAACACTCACATTACTTGTATTGATTTATAATACCAATTCAAGACAAAAGTTGTGAAGTTGCACTATTGAGAGTGCCTTTATGTGTGATACTGCACACTTGTTTGCAATCATCAAGCCTCATAGGAGCTGCACATCAGGCTCTTAAATATACATTTTATCATTTTATATCCTATACATACACTGAATCAATAAATCTGACTTTAAAAGAAAACATTGAGACAGTGTGGATACCCAAATCTTTCTAAACAGACAGCAGGAAAGTCCTGGCCTAAAGTTAATTTTAGTCGTAAGAAATATTTCCACTAAGAGACACATGAATTGGGAGAATTATACAGCCCACTCCGGTTTTAAGTAATTAGAAATCCTTGAAAGCTGCACTGGACATGCTGAACAATTTCACCAGTCTTGACAACGGCAGCCAAAGCTATGTTTTCAGATTTCCCATGATGCTAAGCATTCTCAATAAGGGTTTTCAAAAGTGCAAGCATCTAAGGCACTTCTGAGATATATATTTCCCAAGTAGTATGTTTATAATTTAATATGTAGATGGCTAAAATGCACCTAACCAGGAAGGAAAAAAAATACTCCCAGAGCAAGCCATGGGGAAAATTATCCAACTCAGTTGAAATGTGCCAATAAAGGTACACATTAGTGGAAAAAAAATACTCTATATGCACACAGAACTTGGTGTGCATTTATAATACCAAACTATAAAATACTGTAATTAAGCGCAAATAGAAAACAAGAAGAACTTGCAGGTGAGATGTGGAGAAACCCAGCATAGTCCAAAGGGAAAAAATAATATTGCTTTGGCAAAGCACACTTACTCTCAAGCAAGCGTGCTTTTGGTCCGAGTCTATATTGATTGCTACCCCTGTTTTAGCTTAAGCCTTCACACTGGAAGTGAATTTGATCCACTGCAAGCATCCATGCTTTGGGGAAGATCACTGTCCTGTCTTCATTCTTTTCATTGGTTTGTCAACTCTGGCAATATGAAATCATTCCTGAAGAAGCTTGGGAGAGCAGCCTTTATTGTGCCTGCTGCAATCCGCTCCCTGGGTTGGTCCTCTGCTGTTTGGCACTTTGTGAAACGTTTGCCTTTAAGAGTGAATGGAGTATTCATGGGTGTGAATTACCTCACTAGAAGAGAGTTTTTTTTCTACCAGAATTCAGCATCACATAATCTGCAAACAGACCACCTACACACTGCTCTAATGAATTAAAGCCAAGCACTCTGGCTTTGATAGCCTGAAGGTTTTTTGCTATCCAGAGGGGTAATACTTTGTACTAAAATATAGGTTTTGAAGCCTCTATC
>JAHTLZ010003518.1:3209428-3214428 GCA_023846285.1 Phrynocephalus versicolor | reverse complement strand
GCTGGTCTTCTTTTTTGACAATGGAGGTTTCTCCCGTTTGGAGATCTGTAACTGGATCCCCCCCCTAGCCCAGGACCTTGTTCTGCAGGATGAGCCATAGGCTTCCCACAATGCAGCAGGACTGGGAGACACATTTACAAGTAAATTAACCCATGTCGATTAGACAGTCAGAGATGGATGACTATTAAGTCCTAAGTCTCACGTTTCCTGATTGTTCCACCTCACAACATTGGAAAGTCTCTTCCTAGCAAGGCCCTTGAAATGAATGAACCACCTCCTGGTCCATCTTTAATCGTAACTCTGTGTTAAGTGTTGCCAGTATTTCGTTTGCGTAGCCACTCGTTATCTAATTAGTGGTAAGCATATGATAACATATCATTTATTGTTCAGCATCTGGCATGTTAATCTGCAAACCAATTTCATTTTATGGCAAACAAGTTTAAAAAGTTGTAAACCAAAATGGCAGAAAGCAGTCTTCTCTGTCAAACGTTCATGACTAAAATGGCGGGGGAGAGAAATATTAACATTTGAGATGAAACTGTGGCAGTGGCGGGGGGAGGCAGATCAAACTGAACTCCGGGTAACATCAGTGCAATTCAGATAGCTGAATTCAAAGTTTAAGACACACCCTGATATCACTTCTTACATACATAAACAGGTCCTTGCTTGACTGGATGTAATTTCCTATTATTTAAAACTACCATTAATAACATTATTATTTCTTTCTATTAGAAATGAAATTTTAGTTTATCATGCAACTTGAGTTAACACATTATAGCGTTTCCTCTTTTAAATCCTTGATACAGCGTTCTTATGCCCAGCTTTTCTATGGCCCAACAACGCACAATGAATACTACACAATGAAGAGGAAGATTATTGTCATGTATTGGACATACAACTATATGGTGATCCAGATACTTCTGATCATCAATGCACGACGTGAATATACTCATTATTGCATTGGAGAAATGGTGGTGAAACATGGTTATAGAAATCACTGTTCACCATGTGGACAGACTTTTGTACAAAACCAGCTTGTTACATATATGTTGACTTCCACCTTCTTACTGAGTTGCCACTTGGGAAAGGATCACTTTACATTTATTATAGTTGGTACAGTTGAGGTAAAGTGTAGATTATGGTGTTTGGAAAAACTCTTACTATTTATGTAAGAAAAATAGTAGCTACAAATTTTCCTTCTGTCCTGAAGTGCACATTTCCTAACATTGTTTTGGATGAAAGCAGCACTCTCAATGGGCAGGCCAGGAAATAAATAGCATACATTTAGATGTCTGTTTTCCTTATGCCTGACTTCACATATTCATGCAAAACTACCGATCCTAAATGTGTGCATACCAAGGTCATTCATGCAGGTATTCATGAATAGTGAATAGAAGGAGGCTTCAAAACAAAGCAAACAGCTGTTTGGAATTCAAATGAATGTAGCTCAGCAAGGTTCCATGGGAGCTGCCCATTCCTACAGAAATAGATTCCTGATGGATTAACTCTGCTGACGTGCCTTAATAGCAAATACCACGATGGGCACGACATTGTTGACATCCACATTTTCCCATATTATTTTCAGGCAGGATGTGAATGGCATGGGAAAGAAGGGGCTTGGCAATAGGTATGGTTTTCTCATTGTCCCCGTATCAGAATGAAGGCACAAGTGAGACCCGCCTGGCGCCGACTGTTCCTGTTCCAGAAGTTTTTTAACTGGTGATTGTGGGTCCTGGTGGCAATTTTAGTGTTGTGTTTTTAATGTATTGTATTTATTGTATTTATATGTTTTTATTGTTCTAATTTATTGTAATTTTGAAGTTTTAATTGCCTATTTTGATTGTGAGCCGCCCAGAGACCTTTGGGTAGTGGGCAGCATACAAGCTATATAAATAAACAAACAAACAAATAAATAAATAAATAAATAAATAAATAAATAAATAAATAAATAAATAAATAAATAAATAAATAAATAAAACATTGCGTAGCAAAGACCAAGATCCCCTTAGGTTCAACCGCACTCAACATCATGATGAGCAGCAGGACTTTTTTTGTGCCAGATGCATCAGTAGCTGTCCAGGACTTCCTTATAAAAAGTATATAAGGCTGGCACAAACAGGGGGCACCTGTTTTATTGCAACAGCACAGATTTAAGTTAAATGAAAGAAAAGTGCAATGAGGCAAAGAATGACATGGATATATAATGGCATACCTTTGAGAGGCAGTATTTCATTGCCTCCCTCTGAGTGAGGCTACCTTGGTTGGAAGCACCAGAGCTAACAGATTCTTTTGGGGGGGGGATTAGGCCATCGAGAAGATAAACCAGGGGCCTATGTCTCTTGGGCCACCCTCACCGTAGGATGTGATGAAATCTGGAGAGTCAGGATCCAGTTGCCCCCCCCCCCTTTCTAAAGATAACTAACAAGAAAAGATAAGTTGTGTTCCCAAACATTCACCCTTCATTGGCACCTTTATTCACTGGCACTAAGAAGTACCAATTAGGGATAGGTACCAAACAAAAAATGAAATGCTGATTTGTCGGTTTGTTACGTAACAAAACAAAATGAAACAAAACAAATTGGGGAAGCAGCATTTCGTTAAAGATGAAATGAAACTGTGGTTTCTTTGTTTAAAATGAACTGTTTCATTTCTCTATAAAATGGCTCCTTTACCTGCTAGTGTCCCTCTGCTGCCACCGCTGGAGCCCAGCCGGCTGGCCGGAGAGGGCGAGTGGGCCCAGCAGGCTAGCCTGGCCCTCCTCATCCACCACCACCACTGCCGCCACCGGACCTCACCCAGCTGGCCAGATAAAACAAGCGGGCCTGGCAGGACCGATGCCCCGTGGACCCAGGTGCACTGGTGGCCCAACATGCGTGGGGGGTTAAGGGCGATGCGGCATTATGTTGGCCCGGCAAGTACAGGGGTGGAGGATGGGGACCAGCTACTGCCCCCTTTGCCTTGCCTATGATTGATGTGGGCCATTGGGCCTCACCGGGCCACCTGGGTGACGCAGGGGGGTGCTGGTCTCAGTGCTACTAAGGCAGCAGTGGCTAGGCCACGAGGCTGCACTAGCAGTGATCAAGACACCACTGCTTCTGGCCCTCCCTTGGGGTGATCAAACAGTGCATGAAGGAGAGGGCACAGGCAGCACCGGGCCCATTGGCAGGTGACTTTGGCAGTGGGAGGAGTGCTCTCGGGGGCTCTGGAAGGGTGGTAAGCAAGGCCCAGGGACCCCCAGGGGAGAGTGCGGGTAAGGGAGTGGGGTGGTGGCAGTGGCAGCAGGCCTAGGGAGATACAAAACAGGGTGGCCATTCAGTGAGTGGTTGCAGCTTGTGGGGAGGGGGGCATGGCATGTGGCCGCAGTACTTTTCTCTGTCCTTCACCTGGTTGTGTTTTTGTTTAAGTAATCGATAGCTAGACAAGCCAGGGGGCTGGCCCCAAGGGAGCACTATAAGTGCTTACGGTCCTCTCCCCATCGTGGAAGGTACCCGGCAGCGGCAGTGGCAGCGGAGGAAGAAGAGAGGAGGAGGAGGAGGGCCAGGCCGGTGACTGCAACCTCTTTCTTTGGCCCTCCTGGGCTTCCAGCTACTGCGTTCCCCGATGTAGGGTCACATCAGTGTTGCTGGCTGTACGGAGACCAAGAGGCTTTGGAGTGCTGATTAGTGGCTTGGACTGTTCTGTACACACCTCCACTGCACATAGCAGAAATAAATATTGCTCATAAAAAAAAATCTTCTTTTAATCTATTAACCCTACATCCCTCAAAAAGTGTTTCTAATTGGATTACATGTCTAAAAAGCAAAATTGCTTGATACAATGTTACCACTTGTCATATACTGGATGTTGCTTAGGGAACAGAAGAATTATAAAGCCCCTCACACAATAACATCAAGATTACATATGATTGATTATGATAGGGCAGATACTGGATGATATTGTAGCAGTATCAGCACACACTATTCTCTCTGCCACTCATACAGTGACTCTAGGACTAGGATGTTAATATGTCAGTTCTGCTCTTGTTCTACAGGTTTATTGTGATTTGTTTTTCATAACCACTATAAAAAAAGAGGTGGAATTTCAAGGAGCCTTTAATGACAGTGTCCTTCAGTGCTCTGGATTTTGAAACTGCTTAGCTTTGGCTCATAGTTCAATAATTCAAAATTACATAAGGCACTGTTTCGGCCGATTTTCCTGGTGCTGAGACAAATTTTATGTATCCCCATATTTTGATTAGGTTCTCGAAATTTACATGAATCTAGGCATTGCTCTATACGTGACCTTGAAAACACATAACCAGCTATCCTTGTTCCAGAGGCAAACCGTCCGATAAAACATATGGTAAGTGCATTGAGAATAAATGTGCACGAAAGAGCGCCTGGACTTTAGAGAAAGAGATTAATTGGACAGCGAGTGAGAAGCTGCTGCTTCACTTTCATCTGTCTTGTGGACTAGGTGGCTGTTTGAGCTTCCATCATACATTACCACTTTTCTTTCCTTTTTTGTCAGTCATTTCCCCCTCTTTAGCATCCAGCTTGACAAAGAGCTTGCACGTCTCCAAAGAAGCTCCACTGCTGTTTTGTGGGCTTTGGCTGACTCTGAGAACCACAATTTATCTTCCCCACCACCACCACCCCGGATCATGGTTGGCCATTTCATTGACACACTGGGACAGCCATTTCACCTGGGCAAAAAGTGATAAGTAAGGGACAGTAACAAAGTGCCCTGCAGATTCTGCTGCATTTCTTCAGCTATCTTTTTGTTTTCAGGTATTGGGGAGAAGGCTGTTCCCTGTCCAACTTTGAGGCAAACATCTAGGCTTCTGTATGCAAAACAACAGGAGTCACCACCTTGTCCTTTGCTTCAGGCAGGTGACCTTTTGATACTGGTTAGAATTCAGCCTCTGCAATGTATAAGAGCATGAGTACTTACTTACTTACTTACTTACTTACTTACTTACTTACTTACTTACTTACTTACTTACTTACTTACTTACTTAC
>JAHTLZ010003518.1:3180748-3189067 GCA_023846285.1 Phrynocephalus versicolor | reverse complement strand
AGAAAGAAAGAAAGAAAGAAAGAAAGAAAGAAAGAAAGAAAGAAAGAGCTCTGTGGCAGGTGTCTCAGAATTCAAATAAAAACAGATTCCAGTTTAATTTTATACATAGAAGTCCTTTGCAGGAACACTGCACAGTTTCTGAGCTTGAAGAAGGAAGTATTAATAAACTGTTATGAAAGCAGAAGGACCAAATGGGATTCTATCCTAAACAAGTATAGTGCCTAAGGTCAAAATAGAGCATTTCAACTGGCACAGAGAAGAAAGATGGTACAGTACTCTACATATTTCCTTTGGCTGGGCACTCCAAAGACAGATACAAAAACTCCTCTCTTTTGTAAATGTATATGGTACTTCTGTCACCAATGATATACAAATTGCCGCCAGGAGCTGTAGTCCACAAAACAAGAGAATGTTGTGAGCCATTGTCTCCAGGAAATAACTCTTCCAGACTCTGATCCAGATTATATTCAAATCCGTAAAGAGATGTTGCCTCACCCTGTTGCCTCACTTTCCAACCTCCCTGTGTTAAGCAAAATAGTCAGCAGGGCCTCCCCCATTCACACAAAGGTGATTATAACTTTCCAAGAAGTGACAAGGAGCCACACTGCTTTATTTCATTCTGTATTGAGTATTGTGTCCACATTGAATACAAGTCAAAAAAAAAAAAAAACCACAAAGCCCCTTTTTACTTCTCTCATTAGTGCTTGGGGATCTTAATTTTTGGATTGTAACTCCCAGAAACCCAACAACACATTTGTGAGTCAGCTGTTCAAATTTGTGCTGTTTTTAAAAATTGGGGTGCTTCTCCTAAGGATTCATTGATGGCAGTATTTCCTGCCCTGCCGGGCAAACACTTTTCCTCTAAGTTATTTGAACTGGCTGAAAGAGGCTCTCTGTTCTTGGTTTCTGGGTAAAATAAAGTGCCTCCAGATCTAGATTTAGACCTGAATACTTTCCTAGGTAGGGAAAGGAACTACAACCAGAGCTGAATGGAAGTTGTGGCTAGGTATACATTGGAATCAAGTGAATACTGAACCAGATTGGGCAGATTCTCAGAGTCAAGATTGTTCCGAATGAGCAAAGACCCTCTATATTACTTCTGCAAAACTGAGATCCTCCCAAAGCTTCACATCCAGCTTTGGACATCCTGAATGACACACACACAGAGAGGATAGATAAGGAAAGTTCCAGAGTGAGTGAGGGAAGGAGAAGAATTAATACCACTTTGTAACTGACTGACAACTCTAACTTCCAACCAGGCAGTAACTTTACTAATGTTTCTGTTTTTAATTGCTGCTTGCAATGTTTTGGAGATAAATGCAGAAGGAATTGACCAACCACAGGTCATGAGTTTTTGCTGCATTTACGTGGTTACTTCACGCCCCTCTCATCGCAGTTCACTGTCCTGCTTGGGACCAGTACGAAAAAATGTTACTGCACACCCATCGCATGATGGCAGGAGTTAGTCCCGACCACGCCCCCTGAACTGGGATTTAAGTGTGATGAGCCATACCTCTCCCTAACCTCGGGAATTCTCTTGTCTCAGTTCCTGTTTTGAGACAAGTGCCCGTGAAGTAAGGCTCATCACGCAACGTGCGCATTCTCCATCTAGTGGCAGGAGTGCGAAGTTGCATTCTCCAGTACAATCCCAATGGCATAAACAATGCATCACAGAGAGGGAAGAAGGCATAAAACCTCAAACTTTGCTGCTTAACGCATGGAATGCAAAGCCCATACTCAGTGGCAGATTCTTGGACTACTTGGCCTTGATATGAGCTTCTTGGCAGTTATGTAAAGTATAAATTCTCTCAGCATGAGTCGACCTGCCACCCCAAAAAAATCTGGTTACCAGAACAGGAAATGCACACCACCACTTTTCTCCTCATGATAATGCTTATGAGGAACTTGTAATGCTGACAAACACACAAACTCCAGGGATGTGGATGTTTGAATACAGAGAGAGAATTGGCCCTGCTAGTTCTTCTGTTTGGTCTCTGTGTGTGTTTATAAGTGTGTGCATGAAAGAAAAGCAGGCAGACAGAGACAGATGTGACTAAACAGTGCAACAGCTCACTTTTGGATCACCAGTGCGCTATTTTCTGGTGACCAGACAAAGTAAAGGGGACTTCAGACCAGGCCAACCCTACTCCATGGCCAAACTGGATTTTTAATTAAGTGGCAAGTCTCCTTTTTGGTGGGGGGGGGGGCTGGACTGGGGTTCTTCCTCCATGCATGGAAAGATTGACTCAAGGGTGGTGACTCCCAGCAAAGCAGCAGTCAAAACACTCTGCTCCCAAGTACCTTCATAAAGAAGACAGCTAACTACTTGCAAACGGGATAAAATGACTCCTAAGCACCAATATACCAAAGTTACCCTTGTCCAACATCCTGTGCTCAAGTCTCTGTAGTTTTTCTCTCAGTAAAGTATAGTCTATTTGCTCCAAATTGTGTTGTCAACTGAGCAGAAAAACAAGTGAATAAAAAAAGCAAGTAATGCCTCAAAGCTGCTTACTCATCAGATTCTGTATCACCTGCACCTGGTCCTTCTGAATATTTTCTGCATTTTTCTTCTTTGCAGCTCTTCTATAAAATATGCAAAATAACAGAGTTGCATGGCACCTTTAAGACTAACAAATCATCAATAATATATGCAATGCATACAAATTATTCACAAAAACATAAGAGGGGGAAATTAATCCTTTTTAGTTCTCCACCCCAAAGTCTTTTAAAGACCCCAAAAACATCTGAAAACTGAACATTCCATGAGTTCATTCTCTTGGGAGTACCACTGTGGGGGTTGGTGGGATGGGGTGATTAATCTCTATTTGCAGCCCCCCAAAGCCCCTTCAACCTTTTGTAACTTGTTTGAAATTTGGCAAGCTTTGTACCCTCATAGAGAGTTTTTACGGTTGCAAATTTCCTCCATTTCTATTAGATTTTTTTTTAAATCACCATTTGTTGCTCATTGTTAGCTATTCCAGTGATAGCTAATGGGGTAGCATGAAGCATGTGACACAGTGGGGAGAATGCAAAAGGTTGAAGTCTCCAAAGAAGCCCCATGCTGAGATCCACTTCCAATTTCAGATCGTTTTGCTTACTCCTGAAGAAGAAGAATAAAAATAAAATGTTGTTAACTGATATATTCTCTCCTGGCTTCTCCGGGTTTCACTTGATTTTAATGAACATTGCAGATGTAATTATAAATGTTGCAAGGATTTTCATTTTAAAATGCATAACAAAATAAGAACAAGAATAACAAAAATATATCCCGAGCTACCCGGAGTTCTAGTCACTGACAAGATACCAATGTATACATTGCTTGAATTATCCCACAAATCTCTCCCCAAGACAAGCAATCATAAGAACATAAGAACATAAGAACATAAGAACATAAGAACATAAAAACATAAAAACATAAGAAGAGCCATGCTGGATCATGCCAAAGGCCCATCTAGTCCAGCTTCCTGTATCTCACAATGGCCCCACCAGATGTGTTTGGGAGCGCATGAGACTAGATCTCTGTCTCCTGATACAACTCCCCTGCATCTGGCCCTTGAAGTACCCCGGTTTTAAGCCTGGAGATTACACATCTCCTTCATGGTTTGTAACCTGTGATGGACTTTTCCTCCAGGAATCTGTCCAATCCCCCTTTGAAAGCATACAGGCCAGATGCCATCACCACATCCTGTGGCAGGGAGTTCTACAGACTAACAACACGCTGGGTGAAAAAATATTTTCTTTTGTCTGTTGTTACTCTCCCAGCCCTCAATTTGAGTGTATGTCCCCTAGTTCTGGTATTTAGTGAGAGGGAGAAGAGCTTCCCTCTATCCACTTTACTCATGCCCTGCGTTATTTTGTACGTCTCAATCATATCCCCCTTCAGGTGCCTTTTTTCCAGACTAAAGAGGCCCAAATGTTTTAGTCTTTCCTCATAAGTGAGGTGCCCCAGCCCAGTAATCATTTTAGTCACTCTCTTCTGCACCTTTTCCAGTTCCACTATGTCTTTCTTGAGATGCGGTGACCAGAAATGTACACAGTACTCCAGGTGAGGCCTTACTATTGTTTTCAAACTGTTCAGATTTCCCAGAATATTCTGTTATACACAGCCCAACACATAAAAAGACTGAGGAACCAGCCAGTGGTGCTGCTGGGCAAGGCGTGCCATACAGAGACCCCAAATGATCAGAGGAGCCATCTTTGATTTCCTTAGACCAGGCATGTCCAAACTTCAGCCCTCCTGATGTTTTAGACCACAACTCCAAGAATTCCTAGCCTGTATTTCCAATGGCAAAGGACTGTGGGAGTTGTATTCCAAAACATCTGGAGGACATGCCTGCCTTAGACCAAGTGTTGGATAGATTGAGTTTGGTGTCAGAAGGAGCAAAAGGCCTGAGAAAAGTCTTGGCAGTAGGAGGTGCCATTTGGGTGGAAAAGAGGGAGAAACAAAAGCAAGGGGACAGGAAATAGGGGGACAGTTGGAGGAAAGCAAGTCAGGAGAGTGTTGCTGGAGCAAGGTGGAAGACAAGAGTGAAGAGGGATGGATAGTGCTAATCAAGCAGAACCCTTGGAGAAGTTAATGCGTATATCTGGAAGTTCCCAAAGAGACTGCTGAAAAAAGAATGGTGAGAAAAGGTATATATTAAACTTCCTTATTGGGGCCAGATGGAAGATAGAGCTTGACATAAGAGAGAGTCCGAGTGGAGAGCCAGAGAAGTAAGCAAGGGAGAAAACATAGCATGCCCAGAGTGCCCTGGGAAATGTCTTGGGAAGAATCCTTTCAAACCCAAAGTCAAGCCAAAACTCAAGATGAAGGTATGGGAACCCTTTGGGGGATGGGCCTTCTGCACTCCACAGTAGATAAATCTAATCATGACCTGGGCAGTTACAGTTTGGTTCTGAGCTGGTTGGTTCATAATACAAGTTCTGCTCCTGCATCTCTTGCTGGGAATTTGAAATGCTCTGAAGGCAGAAGCCATTGTCTTGAAAAATCCTATTGTGTGACTCTCCTTTAGAAACAATAGACTTCCCTTTGTTTAATCATGGAGAATCTGGGTCTCCCATGATGGGGGAAGAGAAAGGAGAAGAGGAGGGTTCCCCCAATGATCACAACATGTGTGCACGCATGTGCGCACGCGCGCACATGGAGGGAGAGAGGGAGGGAAGGAGGGAAGAAGAAAGGGACAATTCCAACAGGTATAAAAATCAATGTGCATGATAATTCCTGGTTCCTAGAGAATAGCACCTTCATTCCTCTACAGCTCTTTTTCTCTTTTTATACCAAGATTTTACAACTATAGACCTTTCCTTTAGCATTTCTCATTTGCTAGGTTAAACCAATCCCTTTTAAAGTGCCTTCAAGTCATAGCAAAATATTGACCCTAAGAGTGCTTTGAAGGTAAGTGAGATATCATAGAGTGCTTTTACCAGTTCTACAACCCCAGTGAGTTTCTATGGCTGAGCTTGGATTTTAACCAAGGACTTCTGGGTCTTAGTCTGTCATTGCAGCGATTACACTGCACTGGGTGTCTTAAACAACTTAGTCAAAGGAATTACCTTAGCTGAATTTGCTTAGATCTGACATTGTGCATTTCCTGACAGCTACAAACAACCAATTATATGGTGTGGGCAGCTGGAAAAAATATATATATGAGAAAATGTTTTTAATTTGCAATATAAATGATGTTTGCTAGGATACACAAACTCAGTATGAGACAACCACATGTTCAGTGTAGAAACAGGGTAGGACCTTGCTATCTATCAGAATGGCTCCTACTGCAGAATACCACCCATGACACTCGATCTTCTCTAGTAGGTCATTTGAGGGTGCTGACCTCAAAGAAGCCTGGAAATCAGTAATGAAGAACTGGACTTTCTTGGTGGTGGCCCGTAACTTATGGAACCAGCTCCCTGCTGAGATCTGTCTGGCCCCTATGCTGTCAACTTTCAAAAAACATCTGAAGACTTGGCTACATAGAAAGGCTTTCCCTAATTATTAATCATTTTTCTTGATTTGCTGAGCTCTAATCTATCCTTTTTGTTTTTAGTTATTCCTCCATTCTTTGAGTTATTTTATGACTTTATTGTAGATTTAGCTATGTTAATTTTGTTTATTACACTGTATTTATATATTGTACATTGTTTTTATTTTCGTTCGCTGAATTATCTGTGTCCTCGTTGGTAGAGGTTGCAGTATACAAGTCAAATAAATAAATAAATAAATAAATAAATAAATAAATAAATAAATAAATAAATAAATAGAAACATCTAGTTTGGCCCTCACAAGGAAGGTCTCTAACTGGCAATCAATGGGGATATTGTGATATAATGCTATGCACATTAGTGGAGATCCTGTGATTCTAAGCTACTGAATCATGCAGAGAATGCTTCAAACAAGAGCTCTCACCTTCATTTGGGCCACTACCCACCAGTGGGTAACAAGAGAATAGAGCTAGAGAATGTTACATCTTTCTTCTTGATATGTGTGTCATTTGGGATGTACAGTATGATGAATCTGATATAAGAATCCTCATCCTAGTTTTCCTAGGTATAAATGTTTGCTGCATTTAATGTAACCTACTTTTTGCTACCCGCGCTTGGGTCTGAAGTCTTTATGTGTGAGAGGGCATGCTCTCTATCTCTTCTTTTCCAATTCTTTCCCTTCTGTTTGGTTACAGAAGTGAATACCTGAATAAGGTTATGGTATGTGTGTGAGGACAGGAAGAGTGTGCACCACCAAAACAGACAATCATCTGTTATTTTGCTGCAGTTAGTTCAGTACTGCAGGTAATTGATCGTTATTGTACTCAAGATTCCTAAGACATGAATGAAAGGGAATGCAACAATATTCATTGATTTGCCAGCTACAACACAAAAGGAAATAGAAATATGCAGGAGCTTCCCAAACAATGTCCTGATTTTAGATAGTAGTAAGCACAATAAGGTAATCATGCCTCTATAGTAAGGCATTCTTTTTAATTATCACTGTGTGAAGCGAGCTAGCAAAAGCAGGACAAATCCAGGCAGGCAGTGGGGGTAAAAGTATTTGTCACAAAAAAAATTCATGTTCATGGATCCTGCTGTGCCTATTACTCTACTTTCCAAGTCCATTAATATTATTTTCCTCATGATGTTAATAACAAATTTGTTTAAATGTCGAAATCATTAGCCCAGAGATTACTTCTATATGAGAATAATCATGGTGCTAATACTCAAGTATTACGCACATAACCATCAGGGTCTCTGTGGTTAATTGGCCCTTCTGTCCAGCTAAGCTCCAGGGGTAAAGAAAATTTAAATATACCAACAGTATCACACTTTGAATCTGCCTTCCTCTAGTTGTTTGCTTTTGTTTTCTTTTGAGCAGCAGGGATCACAACACAGCATAAGCTTCTAATCTTATGATGAAAGTGCCAGAGGATTCGTGAATGTTAGTTTATTAAAAGGGAACGCAACTATGGTGACTCCAAAAACAGCACAATAAATGTCCTTTCCAGGATGTCTGATCTCTGTATTTATCCTAGTACAGTAATTTGAAAAAAAAATTCACTGGGGCCATCCCTAGACCCACAGCAATGACAACGGTGGAAACAGAAGTGAAGACAGAGGACTATACCAAATGACAGCCCAACCCAACTAGTGTTTATAGGTGCTATGATTGGGAGGGGAGTCAGTGGAAATTATTTTAACGTAGAAATTTCAAGCTACTTCTGAAATGGCTACACCATGAGCATTGGGGAGCTCTACACTTACTGTGGTATCGAATGAGAATCAGTGCAAAGGGATGAACAGAAAAGTCCCTCCCTATCATTCCACAGAGCTCTTACACTGAAGCTTCTGGAGTGAGCCCTGGAGGGCAGAGACTGTCTTTTTCTTTGAGGGGAGATCTCCTCCAACTGAAAACAACAGGATGAAACTGATCTGTGATACTTGGCCAATCTCAGAGAAAGCCTCCTTCCCTCCTCTGGAAGTCCCAAGGCTGAGAAAAAAACTAGGAAAGAACCATGATGATCAGTTCTGGAATGGCCAAAGGGGAACGTCTGAGGTCAGATTTCTACCTGTGAGAATGGACTTCTTCCCCCGCCATCAGTGGAGAGCTCAGTGGAGAAGATCAAAGCAGTCCCTCTAGTTCTGGCAGCATTCTTCAAAAGATGTGTGTGTGTGTGTGTGTGTGTGTGTGTGTGTGTGTGTGTGTGTGTGTGTTGTACATACATTGCTTGATGAGTAATCTCTAACTTGTCATATATAATTACTTATATACATCAAGTAATTTATGTACAATTTTAATTCAGTTTTTGAAAGACAACAATAATTAAAGTAACC
>JAHTLZ010003518.1:3140748-3178248 GCA_023846285.1 Phrynocephalus versicolor | reverse complement strand
TTTTTGGGTGGGAATTAGCAAATCCTTAGCAGGTTGGTCTACCATGTCACGATACCCTGTCCTGACCCACAATGAAACACTTGCAGATAAGGTGTCCCATCCCTTCTGTATACATTGCTCTATAAGAGACAAGGGTTCTGCGGTGGGAGTTTATCACATGTTCATCATGAGTTTAATAATGGTAGGAAGTAGAGATGGGCACGAAATGCCAAAATGGCTTTTTGTGTTCGTTATTCGGGCCCTGGGGTCCGCATTGGTCCGTTTCCGTTTTTCGGGGGGCCCAGGGCCCATTTCGTTTCTGTTTCTTCATTTTTCAGGTGTGGCAAGCTGCGGCCCCAGGGAGCCTTCCTTGGGCCGGGTGCCACCAGAGCCGGCTGCATGCAGGCCAGGAGAGCATTCCTGCAGCCACAAGGAGCCCTCCCAGGGCCAGGGAGGCTGCTCCGGTCACGACCACCCCCAACAGGCCGCCACCCCCGGAGCCCCATGCAGCGCCGCCCTAACTGGGGCCCTTCTCCCTGGGAACCACTCTGCCCCGGGAGCTGCCACCCCAGCAGACCGCTGCCCCGCACCCCCCGGGCCTAGACCCAGAAAACCTGTGGGGGTTCCGCTGCACTCCCACCATGCTCCAATGATGCCCTCCACTCCAGGTTCCGAGCTGGCTGCACCGTTGCCGCTTTGCCACATGACTGAGATCCCAGAGCCCAGCCCATAAGGGCTTGGATCCCGACTCTTCTTGCAAGATGAGCAAAGTCTCGCGTCATTGACTCCGGCGGGGAGGGGGGAAAGAGGCTCTGCCAGGCCCAGCCCTGTCTCGCCGCCCTCCGCTTGTTGAATGACAACCCAGCGGGCTGTCATTCACCAATCGGAGATGGCTGGAGGCTGGATCCCAGCCCCCTCTCGCCACCCTCCGCTGCTCCATTATTCATCGCATGAGCGGCGCGACGGCAATAACAGAAATGATCAGAACCAAAGAAAATTTTCTTGGTTCTGTTCGGTTTGAGCCTGACCCGTCCAAATGGTCATTATTCGTACATTATGTAACGGAACGAATAACGGAGAATGGTAACGGAAAATTGGTTGTTTCGTGCCCATCTCTAGTAGGAAGTGTTTGAGCTTTATGCATACTTGGTAACCTATGGTCTAGAGCAGGGATGGTGAAACGTTGGCACGCGGAGAGCTTTCCCTTGGCATGCAACATGTTCCCTGCCCCCCCACTTCCCCCTCTGCTGGACCAGCCACGAGGAATTTGTGGAGGAGGAAGTAGGGGGTGGGCAGGGAGCATGTTGTGTGCCAGGCTGACCCTGCCACGGCCTGTTCCATCACATCACCATCGCCCCCGCCCCCTGTCCCTGCTTCCACTGCCATCACTGCTTCCATCCATGCCCCTCCACCGCCGATGAACCTGACCTCACCGCCCCATCACCCTGCTGCCTTCATCAAGCCCCCCACTGATCCCAACCCCCCACCGCCGCCACCGCCAGCCTGCTGCCTTCACCCCCATACTGCCACTGATCCCGACCCGACCCCTGCCACCGCCATCACCCTGCTGCCTTTACCCCTGCCCCAACACCACCACTGATCCCACCCCCACCGCTGCCACTCCGCTGCCTTCACCTCCCATTGCCACCAATCCCACCCCACCCCGCCCCACCCCGCTCCCCCACCACTGCCACCACCACTGCTATAATCCCTGTCACCGAGTTTGGGCACTCGGTGTCAAAAAGGTTCGCCATCCCTGGTCTAGAGAAACAATGTTGTTAACGTAAGGTTTCCTCTGACTTAAACATCTGTTGCTTAGGGAAGGCAAGATAAAAAGCAACTGGTTTGCTTTTGCTTTAGCAATGAGCAACTGGTGATGAAGGACAATCATGATACAAACAATTGCTACTGGGCAACCATACAGCAGAACAATAGTGGTTGAAGAAAAGTAGCATTTATGTTGTTCCACTTTACTAAGAAGTCTTTGATTTTGCTTCACTTGTATCTTATTTCAGCACAATTTCAGTGTTGAGAATGCAGAATGCAGTACAATTGCATTTATTTCCAGTACACTGTTTTCTGCCGAGTGTAGTGTCCTTTCGTTTAGACAATTAATCTGGAATTAAATATTAATAAATATACTGCAGGTAATAAATGACATAGCCTAATTTAATTAAATATAGATTATACTGCATTTTGTAAATGGTACATTTTTATATGGAAATATAATGGAGTTGTTGTGTTTCTCTTTTATTGCAAAAATGAACAAGCTTCTCCTGTGTTTAGCAGTTATTGTGTCTCATTAATTTTTAAAAAATAGCTATTTTAATTGTCCAAGCCTTAGACAGACTGCAAGAAAAAATTGACACTTAAGTTTCAATTTTGCAATATGCAGTTTTAATGAAAACTCTTGCATCCTGCTTTGAGATCCTGTCATGCAGTTGTTAAAGACCCAAATCCTTTATCTACAAAGGACAACAGCAAAATGTCATAGAAATATTATTATTTCAGGAGGCAACTGTTTAAGTAGCAGCACTGGAAGAACTACCCACTGTGCAGCAGCAGCAAAGTGAAGGCGATTGAAAGTGTGTTCTCTTAGGCTTACAGTCATCTTGGACTACTTCAAGGAAGCTATAACTGCTAACTAGGTAACAGTACCCAAGTATAGGTTATTGATATGAACAAAGGAAAGTGGCTTCTACGCACTTGGCTATCAAGCATTCATGTGGATTCCTGAAAGGGGAAGTGTAGGGAAGCTGCCGTGCTTCCCACGTTTCCATCTATACTCTTGAAGTAGCGTTCATCATGACACGTCGCCATAACTATACCAGAAGTTTTATTGACACATATTTGCATGTGCCCACACACCAGCTAAAGAGTTTCATCTCCTAGCATGAGGCAGGAGATTCCCCTCTGGTATCCTCATAATACACCCTGCAGATGTGAGCAGAAGAACAAGAAGATTAAGATATTATTTATGCTAATCAAAAGTCCCAGTATTTTGATATTGTGAACATTGGATTCACAACACCACGGGTCTCTCTCATGTCTGACCTGTTTGGGCCCTGAAATCAGTTGGCTTGGCTTTCAGAGATCACAGCACAAAGGTTAGATGAAGAAACAGAGTCTAAGTCTATGCAACCAATAGAACATATGTGACTTCCCTATGTAGATACACCTTGTATGATACAGCTATAGCACTTTCCCTGCACTACTGAAAATTAATCATGACCAATCCTACTGCACAAAACTATACACCTCTCCTCTTTTGTCCTATAGTTACCACTAGAGATGGGCATGAACCAAAAAAACAGTGATTTGTTTTAATTCGGTTCGTTTTAGGGTTTAGTTTGTTTCATTTTAAACAATTTTTTTTGGAAAAAAAATCATTTCATTGATTTGTTGATTCATTATTCATTTTGTGTTATGTGTGTGTGTGTGTGGTGCTTGTGCAACTTTGGCTGGGGGAAAGAGGGGCTTAATCTTCCCCCCAGCCACTGTGGGGTGGGGGAAAGAGATGAGAGGCGCTGGATTGGGGCCAGCACCTCGAAGAGACCCTTCTTTCTGCCTCCGCGGAAAGATGAAATGAACGAAGCAAAAATTTCCATTTCATTTTGTTTCATTTTTCTTTGCTGGGTCAGGTCATTATTCATTTTGTTAGGTAACGAAATGAATAACGAATAATGAAATGAATTAAAAATCTTTAGTTACCACTGTGACCAGATCCCCACAAACACTGGCATCCGAAGTACTGTTGTCAGGCCTGATATTTTTAAGCAAGTTGACCCAATAGTGTATCTTTGTTGACGTCTATGAATTTAGTCTCAGCTCAAACATTATGTGCAGAAATGTGTAGTGCAAACATATTTATTTATTTATTACCCATGTTCTAACCAGAACTCTGGGTGGTTTACAACAATACAATAAGATTAAAAGGGGAAAATCATCAGCATAATAATAAAAGCACATTGATCATGGAAAGCTGAATTTTTAAAGGAATACTTTGGGAAAATGTGGGTGTGCAGAGCATATAGCAGGACTTTCTAAGAGAAAATGCAGGCAGAAGTGAAGATTGGGGGGAATGCACATATGACTAAATAATGCAAAACTGACAGGGATCAGATAGAGACTGATCCTTCCATCTCTGCTTGGCACTCATAAACTTTCTACCTATCACTACTTTTCAAGAGTAGTCTGTTGTGTGCACTTAACCACCATTACAGAAAATTTAATGTAGCCATTATTTTTATTGGTACTGAAGGTTATTGTCACTTGAACTTCAGCCAAGCACTCAAAATGCTCTCTGGACATTTCCAAACAGTCCCAGGAGAATCTTAGCCACTGTTTTCAATAAGGTCTGTTGACCTGAGACGTACCCCTGTCTGCAGGAGTGCTGGCTATTCTTGACATGCATTTTAGCAAAAACAATGCCACTTCATCGTAACAATCAAGCATGTGAGTTTGAAAGCCTGATCCAAACTATCACAAGATCTAGATGGTTGGAGCAATATGTATTCCCTGTTTTCCATCCAGTAATGGGATTCTGTCAGAGGCACCTGTCTTAGCAATCAGACTTGCAAAATACCCCATGTTTACCTTACAATGACCAACTGCAAAAATGCACGCTAAATAAAAGATAGCTTGGTGTCTTTTTTTAAAAAAATCCACATACCATTACAAAACAGTGGGGAAGCACCTCTGCCCCACCTTCAAGAGTGGAAAATATACCATCTAGTTTGAAGTTGAGTCATGGCTACTAGACTTCTTTTTGAGAGAGAGAGAAACGTTTCGCTGCTCATCCAAACAGCTTCCTCAGTCTGAATACAGCTAGTGCGAGTCCTCCATCTTAAAGTCAGTCTGCTTTGACCTCTTGTCACCATGGTCTGAATTAGGCTCATAAGATGAATAATGGCCATGAATAGTTTCTTTAGGGAGACAATAGTATTCATAGCCTTAAGGTGAACAATGGCCTAAGGTGCGGAAACCTATCAAGAATGGGTCGTTAGCTATGGCCTTGGTGGTGAAGGCTTTTTGATTTTTCTGGGTACTTTGGAAAGCACACCCTGATAAGTAGCAGATAGACTATGCCTGAGGCCGCCACCTCTGTTGAGGGAGGGGGTTTTGATGCTCACATGAATGGCTTCCCTTACTCCTGTCTCAAACCACTTTTTTCTTTGTCTAATATGCGTACATCCTCATCTTTGAAAGAGTATCCTTTGTCCTTCAAATGGAGGTGTACTGCTGATTCTGGTCCTGAGCTGTTACCCCTTCTATGTGGGGCAATGTGTAATGTGTAGCCTGCATGAATAAATTCTAAAGTGCCAAGAGAGTGATTTGAGTACTATGGAGAGGTATATAAGCAGAACACTTTGCTTTGTTTTGCTTTAATACTTACATTATGTTTGAGACATGCAGCATATGAAAGTTGCAATACATACATTAAGATTACAGCAAAAATCGACATAGGAAAGAAAATAAGGTAAGATGTAAGATTGGCATCAATGCAGGCTCAGGTGTGAATGAACCGCTACAGCAGGCATGTCCAAACTTCGGCCCTCCTGATGTTTTGGACCACAACTCCCAGAATTCTAAGTGTAGATTGCCAATGGCAAAGACTGTGGGAGTTGTGGTCCAAAACATCTAGAGGGCTGAAGTTTGGACATGCCTGCTCTACAGTGATACAGCACAGTACATCAAGCTACTCAAAGAGAGTGGTAGATAACCCTAAGCCTAACCTATAAAATCTACTATTGTGCCTACTATTGCAAACTCAGTGCACCTAGTACATTCTAAAAGATCAAGCCAAAAGAATGACCAGAATCAATAAGAGATACCATTGGAAGATAACTACTCCTGAATCCTTGATGTACCAGGCTGATCATCTGGGGCAGAGCATATATATTAGGAGCAAATGGTATGGAACACAGAAATCTCTCCCTCCTCATGCATACTTTCTTACAAAGCTCGTCCCTGAGAGACCCATGGCTGTACTGAAATCTAGGTGTCATCCATTAAGGTAAGACTATGGGTGACTAAAGATTCAGCAGCTCTTGGCCATGAACCCATTTTGCTTCTACAACTGGACATACTGGACTAGGAGAAACCTATACATAACCAGGAACAGAGAAGAGCTTTGAAACTGAAGATCACCCAGAATCCAGCAGCCCAGATGGTCAATGCCCTTCTTTTCAGAGGGAATGTGGGAACTGATTTATATATATATATATATATATATATATATATATATCTGGAAGTTGAGTCATGGAAACTGGACTTCTTTTCCTGAGAGAATGAAGACATCAAAGAAACTAAACAGCCATTAAACAGGAGGATAGCCCAACACAGGAAGGGCAACAGCTCAGGACCACAATCAGCAGTACACCTCCACTTAAAGGACAAAGGGCACTCATTCAAAGATGAAGATGTACACATATTACACAGGGAAGATAGTTTGTTTGAGAGAGGGGTCAGGGAAGACATTCATTTGAGTATTGAAAACCCCTCTCACAACAGAGCTGGGGGGGGGCTCAGGCACAATCTGTCTGCAACTTATCAAGAAGCCATTTCAACATTCCCCAGACAAATCAAGAATACTTCACATCAACAACAACAAGGCCACGGCTAATGACTCATACTTTTTAGGTGTTGGGAAGGTTGCAGAGGTGGGCCATTGTCCACCTAATGAGCCTATTGAGACTACTGTCCACCTAACGAGCCTATTCAGGTCATTATTCATCTTCTGAGCCTATTTCGGACCAGGGTGACATGAGGCCAAAGTGAACTATAAAATGGAGGACTCACAACTAGCTTTCCTCAGACTGATGAAGCTGTTTGGATGAACAGTGAAACGTTTCAGTCTCTTAAGAAAAGAAGACTAGTTGTCATGACTCAGCTTCCAGATAAACTCACCTGGATGACTGAGAATCTTCTCATATTTTTTTTTCAAAATCCCTTTCTGAATTGTGGTGATTCTAATTGTCGGTTTAAGGCCAGTTAAGGCAACTGATGAATGTGAAATATAACCTGCCCTCTAATATCAAAGTTACATATAAAAAGTACATTAAGGAATGGATCCAACAAGTACTTCTACTTAAAATAGACCCATTGGATCAATGAGATTTACATAAGTGTTAACACCCATTCTGCAAGTCTTCATTCATAATGACCACAATCCGGTGGTGGTTCTGGAGTGGGATGCAGACACGGTGCTGTCATTCCCAGGGGATGCTCAATTGTGTTTACAGACCTCAAATTTTTCAGAGGGGGTGCCCAACTGAGTTTCGTTTCAGCTTGAGTGACCCGTTAAATCAATTCAGGAATTGATTTAATGGCTGCAATGTGTAACTGGATTTAGGCCACAGTAGCTAAAATCACTACCTGCCTAGGTGTCTGGCATAGACATCTATAATCCAGAAACAGACCTTGCAAAGAACTTCATAGGTCTGCATGTATGAGTGTTTACCATCCTGGCCATGTATGCCACCCAAACTCATCACATCATTACATTCCACTGTTTTCAAAAGCCAATTGTAATTCTAATGTGAGTGACGCAGCACAGTCCTGCTTTTAAAATGGTGCTTGTATATCACCGCTTGTGTGTCATTTCTAAACTGCCCTGCATGAGTTTTGCCTAAATCCTGGTCACATGCCAGTACCCATCTGTATAAATATGCAGGTTTTTCGAGTTGAATTGCACATCTACATCACAGACTGAACCACAGAAAAAGCATGTAAATAATGGAACCTGACAGCATAAGTAATTCTTTTCATGTCTCAGACCCCATGGTTGATTGCTGAACTGTGAGATTGGCTGTTTTCAGACCATGCTAGGCTCTACCCTTTAACCTCTGAATCCTGCAGAACAAGACAAAACCTTGAATCATGTACTGAAGAGACAGTCTTTGTATTTTCTACCTGGGCTGACACTTGTTACCAACAGATGACCTCTTAGCAGCATACAATTTATCTCTGGCCTAACCTAAAGACTACTCAATACGAGTTAACAAGTATATAACTGGAAATCATAAAAATACGCAGATGGAACAGACTGCTTCCTTCCCCATCCCACCCCCACCCACCCATCCCACTGCTCCAAAATAGGGGGGCAAGAAAATACAGATGTCATTATTCCTTGGACAAATGGGAAATACATCACACCCAAAAAACAGGTCATGTGGTTCTTAATAATAATAATCATGTGCTGTCAAGTTAATTCTAATTTATGGCAACCCTTTTCAGAGTTTTCTGGTAGAGAATACTGAAAAGCGGTTTACCATTTCTTTCTTCTGGGGGCACACTAAAATTGTGCAGCTCGTGCGAGGCCACACAAGCTGGATATGTTTCAAGGAGGCAGAGTGAGGAATCAAACTCCCAACTTATGGCTTGGAAACAGATCCCTAACTCCATACTAGCCAACAATGTGGTCCTTAAATCACAAGAAACATCATCAAATAACAAATGCTGGTTTTAAAAAAATAGACAGTGTTCAGATAGGTAGCAGACCAAAAGAGCATGTTATTTTCCTGGTGGGAGGTGAGAGAGAATTCAGGTTCATTACACAATGGAGTGTGTAATTGGCTCTTTTGAAGTTTCTAATCATTTTTCTGTAAGATCAAGTGAAACTGACAAGCAAGGCTATCGGAAGACTGCCTCTATACAACGGTGGCACTTGGGATTCCAACCAGTTTATGTGGTAATTGTTAATTATTTTGAGGCTTCCTCTCAAACACAAAAGCATACCCAGACAAGTTGCCACTTGTTTGTTTGTTTGTTTGTTTGTTTAAAAGTTCCTGACGAATAAATAATGTGGTCGTTATTTCCAATCCCAGATGGAGCATTTCCCTGTAAAGAAGGCACCAAAAAACAAGCTATCCCCTTCAAATGTATTTTAAACAATGTTAATGCATTTTCACATGTCATCATTTGACAGTTCCACCATACTTGCTAGTCAGCCACCAGGGAAATTTACATGCATTTGAATTCACCCTGCCAAGCACAGTCATCCCAGACTGACAGCCCATTTAACTAGGTGATAAGTTAATCTGTACAATGTTTGATAGATTTCTGTCTTTTACCCTGGCCATACTTTGTGAAAATGATTCTGCTAGAAAAATTGGCAAATGTGTCATGTCTCTGCTTCCAGTCACAGTGAAGATTTTTTTTCTTAAAAAAAAATAGTCATGGGTGTTTGCATCCATCCACATCAGATACTCCAACGTAAGCATAAATATCTTCCTTCTCGAGAGAATAAAAAATTTAAGATAATATCCTTTTTGCCTAAATACAGAGCAAGAAGACTATCACATAAGTATTCCCCTTCCCATTCTCCACCTGGTTTTTCGTTGCACAACCACTTGTGTGACCATTGCTGAAACGAATAAGAGTGAAGGCAGGACACTTCCATGATCACCCTTCTACTGTGTGCGTAGGTAACTGAGTACTGGCCTTCATGTTCCTTCCATGTCATTCCTTCTCCAGAAATCACAACTTCCTTAGAAAGATTTCATCTAAACTGGAGAAATTATCATAAATCATAAACTGCCCAGAGTGGCCTTGTTGCCTCATGGGCAGCATAAAAATAAAATTGAATAAATAAATAAATAAATAAATAAATAAATAAATAAATAAATAAATAAATAAATGGGAAATTTTCTTGGGTGCCTTAATTGGGAGAAAGATGGGATATAAAAGGGAGGGAGGGAGGGAGGAATTATTTGAGTGGAAAATACTATTCAAATTGGCTTGTGTATCCTGTCAATTTTAAAAAAATCAGCATGTTTAGAAGCATTTTTATAAGTTGTCTGTTGCACATATTGTCTTATTGACTGTAATTCCTCTCATTTAGACTCACTCCCACTGGGACCCATAAAAGATACATTACTTTGAGTCACATTTTCTTGACTGAAACCTCAAGTGCATGAGCTTCTCAGAGGACTGAAATGATGTATCACTTTCTTGTTCTGCAGAATTTTAAAGATGTTCTCTGAAACCCGTTTTAGTTAAGGTCCTTACTATTCCAATTTTGTTTTGTTTTCACTATCTGTCTTTATGGCAACATCATGAGCATTGGCCAAATGTTTTTCCACTGAAAATGAGTATGGCTGAAATTAACATTGGATGATGTGAGAGTCCTGCTTGTGCCTCTCAGCCCTTATATTTGTAATGAGTGTATTCAGTGTGTATTGAATGAGCATACATAGTGAACCAGTTCATAATTATACCAGTTAACTGAAGCTTTAAGCAACCAACCACATTCAAAATCTATTCTGATATTACCAATGGTGTATACCCATTGTAGGCAAAAGAGTGCACACTAGACCTGTCCCCTTCATCTCCATTTCCATCAAACTCTTTCATCATTTTCCTACAATGTGAAATCTGAGAAGCCTGAACAAGGAGACCTCTGCTATCTGTGTAGAAACTCTCCACATGTTGCAAACTGAGGATCTTGACTGATGTGAAGAATGTCTATGCAGAAGCACTACATCATTTATTTATTTACTTACTTTAGAGTATTTCTACCCCACCTTTCTCCTTGGAAAAAGGACCCAAGGCAGCATAGAGAATGAGGGATAATATACAGTCCAGTACAATTAAGTCATATACAAGTATTGAGAATAGGTAATTGAGGGACATCTTACAGCATTACTAGACAACATTACATTAAAGCTACAAAAGAGTGTGAGCAGTTAAAGGGGAGTAAAGTTCCATGTAAAGTTATGAGTGATGGAAACTAACATTGAAAACATGTGTGTGTTGTGTCATTACAGTCGTGACCGACTCTTTGTGACCCCATGTCCATGGAGTTTTCTTGGCAGTGTGTCAATGTAAATCCATAGGGTTATAAGTACTTATAAACACAAAGTCTATGTGATCCTGTAGATTCATATAAAAGACAGATAGTAGGTAGACCATCATTCAGGGAAAGCTTGTCTGAAGAGAAAAGTCTTTGCCTGTTTCCGTAAAGACAACAGAGATTATGAGGCAGTCCTGGACTCCAGTGGGAGGGAGTTCCAGAGTCTGGGCACCACAGCCGAGAAGGCCCTTTCATGAGTTCCCATGAGACGTACCTGTGAGAGTGGCAGGATGGAGAGAAAGACCTTTCTTGATGACCTTAACACCCAAGCCAGTTCATACTGTGAGATTTGATCATTAAGGTAGCTAGGACCCAAGCTGTACAGTGCTTTGTAGGTCAAGGTCAGCACCTTAAATTGTGACTGATAGCTGATTGGGAGCCAGTGGAGCTGCTTATAGGGGTGTAATGTGATCTCTGTACCCCACCCCAGCCAGCAATCTGGCTGCTGCATTTTGGACACGGTGAAGTTTCCTAAGGCTTTTCATTGGTAGCCCCACATAGAGTGCATTACAGTAGTCTAGCCGGGATGCCGTGTGGGGAAGGCGAGACACCCGTTCAGCACCTCTGCACACAGAGGGACTGAATGGGGGTCCCAAAGGGATCTTCCCCGTGCCTGTCATGACAGTGCCCAGCACTGTCATGACCAGCGTGGGGAAGGCGAGACTCCCGTTCCACCCCTCTGCATGCAGAGGGGCTGAACGAGGGTCCCAAAGGGATCTTCCCTGTGCCTGTCATGAAAGCGCCAGGCACTGTCATGACCAGCGCAGGGAAGAAGAGACCCCCGTTACGCCTCCACATGAAGAGGCAGAATGGGGTCTCTTTAAAGGGATCTTCCCCGCAGGGGATGACAGCGCGCCTGGCGCTGTCATCCCCTGTGGGGAAGAAGAACCCCAAAACATGAAAAACGGAACAATTTTTTTAAAAAAATTCATGTCCAAAAAACGATAAACGAAGGGAGATGGGCACAGAACAGAACAGAAATGAAACATCATTTTTCCGTTTCGTGCCCATCTCTAGTTGCAATTTAACAGAGTCCTCAGGCAGAGTATCTGCAGAAAATGCTTTGTTCTGGCATTGGCGGGGGCAGAATTAAGGAGGCATGTGTGAAAATAAGAAGTGAAAATGTGTGACCATACAGCCAATGTGAAACTGCAGCTCTGCCTTGATTTCCATTTCTGTCAGAAAAACAGAGTACAAATTCAATAAACAAACAAAGTCAAGTGATCCCTCACCTGTGGCTATGCAAGTAAAGCCATTGGGACTTGCAGTCCAACCAGGATTTAGAGAGGTTGCTGCTTTGCGTAACAGGTGCGAGAAAGCAGTCATTTGGACCATCTCCGTGGTGACTCAGAGACTTTTGAGAGAGAAGTCCACAAAAGTTTATGAAGATTCTTAGTCATCCAGCTGAGTTTATCTGGAAGTTGAGTCATGATAACTGGACTTCTTTTCCTTGAGAGATTAAAACATTTCACTGCTCATCCAAACAGCTTCATCAGAATGAAGGAAGTCTCTCAAGAAAAGATGTCCAGTTGCCATGACTCAACTTCCAGAAAAAGTCCACAAAAGATATGTTTTCCAAATCCTGAGTCCAACAATATTTGCAGAAATGCTGGTATAAAACATGTAGTAGCAAAACCCAGCATCCAAGGAAAAAAGAGTTGAAAGGGAAAAGAAAATGGGTTTTACTGTGGAATTTAACATGTCATTAGGAAACTGTTCACATTTTATTTTATTTTCTCTGAGCTTAAAATGAAAAGAAAGCTATGAAAACCATAGTTTTATATCAGTGTTTAGTGGTCTTGAAAGTATCAAAAGGCCTTTAAAAGGTGGAACCAATACACTGAATTGTATTTAGACTAGGGAAGATATTTTGGAACAAGTATTATATATATTCCATTTGTCTATCCTAGAAACTGGGAAACTTACTGCTGCCCTCAGGTGGCATGATGTCAACTCATGAAGAGTGAAATGGTGGCTGGACTGGTCAGCTTCTCCTCAAAAATGAGCAGAGATGACATCTTGTCCTTTGCTTCAGGTACCAAAATATTCAGCATTTTGGAATCTCATAGTAGATTTGGAAGGTGAGTCATGATAACTCCAAGCAGCTTCGTCAGTCTGATGAAAGTTAATAGTGAGTCCTCCAATTTATAGTTCACCTTGATATCACATTGCCCTGGTTTGAATAAATTGGACATAAATTGGTCATAAATTGGACAATGGCCTGAATAGGTTCGTAGGTGAACCATACATTTGTGAACTATAAATTGGAGGACTCGCCATTAACTTTCCTTAGGCTGACAAAGCTGCTTGGATGAGTTGTGAAATGTTTCGCTCTCTCAAGAGGAGAAGTCCAGCTGCCATGACTCAACTTTTGGATAAGCTCGCCTGGATGACTTGGAATCACCACAGACTCATACTTGGTCCTGTCACCTAGAAGCAGGGTATAATTTTACAACAAACTCTCTGATAGACAGAGATTTTCTTTTTTGCATTCCTTCTATGTTTTCTGACTCTTCTGATTTTGAAAAGCATGTAGCTTCTGGTTTTTAGGCTTTACCTTGTCTGGTGTTATGTCAGTTTGGGCTCATTTGAAATGGAACTAAAATCTTCAACTGCAGTACATACAGCTAAGTGCACTTTTTTTCCCAGCCAGGAAGCAGTTGGGGGTTGTTTATTTTGAATCGGTTTTGGATGCATTTTATTTTGCTCAATTTGGCATGTTTTGCTCATCTGTGTCAGAGTAAATAGTGTCTATGGGGCCTGTGAGGCTTGCCAAGTACAACAGTTTTTGGATTGTAGGATAGCCTGCAGTCCAGACTCTTCCCTGCCCCCCTCCCCCACATCTGTTTCTGTTTTAGCACTGCATTGATCTAGCACTATGCCAGTTCAGAACTTAATCTAAACAAATAAAGAAATGTTTAAAAACTGATTTCCCAGATATGATTATTCCTAAAAGACTGAAGAAACAGCTGTTTGATTTGTTGTGGGCTGTGTTGCAGATTGCCGATGCTGGCTTCGCTGAATAAAATCTACTGAGTTTGGCATCAGCTATCTCAAGGCAGGTGAACATCTCCTCAAGAATGGGGTGAAGAATTATGTTCCTGGTACTGAACAAAACCTGAACACTGATGTGCCGATGTACTACATAGCTTGCCAACATACTAAAAGCTGTTCCCTGTGGACACACACAGTGACACAAAAATTACATGACATTAAATCGATTTCTAAAAACTCCAACCCACTACCTACTTAACTCAACTGTAAAGCAACACTCTCAGCCACCTGTCCATTGCCTATTGGAGCAGGACACAGGATTGAAGATAAGAATGACCATTGAGGTATGTGTGTGTATGTGTGTGTATTATGTTGTGACAGTAAACATGAGGCAAAATAGAAACTGATCAGCAGGTGACAGATGGTATAATACATCTATGTAACTCCTCCAAAGGGGGAAACATGGATCTCATGCAATCTATTATCTTATGTGCTTCCTACAAGCTAGACCTAGTAAAGCAAAACACTGATCAGCTACAATACAAGAAATCTACGAAACAACAACATGGTTACTAGCTGCATTTTTCTGTCTTAAGACAAATGTGTTATGGACCCAGCACTGTCACTGAATCCTGCCAAATCTCATTTTCATCTCTTCATGCTGTGCACACCTGTGGCTTGTTGACAATACCAAAATGAGGGCAATGGGACACCCTGTGACTCCTCAGTGTAGATCAGCACAAAGCTACTTAGCACAGGTGTTAACTGTAATTTTGATATATTAGGAAAATTTGTAGCATGTGGTGGCCTGAAAATTTGCCTCTCTGCTTTTGCGGTGGATAAGGCTGGCACAAATTCATAGCAGGAGTTTGATACACACTCAATCAAGTGGACAATGGGTATTTCTCAATGTAAGGCAACTGTTTAAAACAGCTGAATCTTCTTTCTATTATCATGAATGTGAGGACTGCTAGAACTAAGTGCTGAAAAGTTGTATCAGAAGTCACCTGTGGGAATGGAGGTAGACTGAGAGAGAGCTAGGCAGGCCCGGGCATCTTGTCCTTCTTGACCTTTGGTACCAATTTCTTCCTACTAGTTCAGTTCCATCCTTCCATTGCTGTTGTTATTCAGTTTCCTTTGTTCTCTTGCAATGGAGAATAAACTGTGAAGTCGTATCAATGATGCTCTCAACCCAACTTGCACACTGAGAAGCCAGCTCTAGAGGTTTCTGTTTCCAGGTTTTACCTTATCTGATCCTTAGTGACTTGAAATGGAACAATAAACTTCTGTGCTATATCTTACCATGGGCATCCAGAGTGATTGTTCCTCATTATACCCATGCTTTCATTGCAGTAGCCTTCTCATCAGTGCTAAATGGCTGCCTGTTTTCCTACAAGTATATGCAGCAACACTTTGTTTATGCATTGTGTAAGAACACCATTGGCTCTCCTGGTGCCATTACAACAATGGCAAGGACATCTGGGGCCCTGCTTGTTGTTTGTGATCTATAAACAACATGAACCAGAAGGAACAGGAGTAGGGGAGGAACTAAAGAGGAATGAGAAGAGGCAGAGTCTCACTCCAAGAATGCCTGAGCAAAGAAACATAGTTTACCTTTATTTCTGGAACCACATCAAAAGGTACAGAGTTTGAGGATTTAAGTCAGAGGGAGAGACGATTTCACTCCAGGGCAGTATTGGCAAACCTATAACACGGGTGCCAAAGGTGGCACTTGGAGCCCTTTCTGTGGGCACCCAACATCGCCCCTTCACAGCCACCTGTATTCAGGTTAAATTGCTGTATTGGCACTTTGCGAAAAATTAGTGGGTTTTGAATCACAGTTTGGGCACTCAGTCTCTAAAAGGTTCGCTAACACTGCTCTAGAGGTTCCCACTGCCTTTAATTCTTTTGCTTGTGAATGTTTAGACTCTCTAGGGGCTGTCTACATGGCTGGACTGGAGCAGGCTAAACAGGGTTTTGAGGAGGTCAGGTACAACATTTGGTGCAACCTTTCCATCCACATGGCCTATCTTAAGCAATCCAATTTGAGTACACATACCTAATAGACTGCTCTTAAAAGTCCGATCAAGAGTCTGTCCACAGTCTAATACATATAACTAATACACATTTTCATAGATTTGTCCCTTATCTTAAAGGAGGCAGATTGAGCTGCAGATTGACCTTTTTAAGAAAAGGAAAATATATTTTAAATAAGTGATATAGTGCATTTTCACTGCCCTAATGGAGTGCAAAAAATAAATTCAATTCCTCTGCTCCTTTGGACAAGGGGCAGAGGATATGTTTAATTAGCTGATATCCTGGAGTGGGTCTCTTATTAAGCCAATTCATAATATTGGCAGCTGAAAAGAGGAAAGCTTTTGTTTCATTCACACAAACTGGGAATAAACCAAAAGAGGGTGTTCCTACTACTCACACTGACAAAGGAGGGACCAAAACAGGTACCAGAATGGTATAGGCAAGGCTGCTCTAGAGGTGGGCTGGGTTGCTCCAACAAAGATGTAATCTGATTGCCATGTTTTTGAATGAACCAACCCTTCCCTGGAGGGGACCAACCACTGGACTAAATGTCTATGTTATCAGCTTATACCAGTGTTAGTGAATCTATGGCATGTGTGCCAGAGGTGGCACTCAGAGCCCTCTCTGTGGGCACCCTGAAGACAGCCACCAGTGTTCAGGTTAAATTGCTATATTGACACTTTGAAAAAAAAAGTGGGTTTTGTATCACAATTTGGGCACTTGGTCTCTAAAAGGTTTGCCATCACTGGCCTATACGCTTCCCACTGTCCCATCTCAGTGGCCATGTTAGCTGGAGTTTCTGAAGTCCAAAACATATTGGGCAGACCCAGATTTCCCCAAAATTTGTCTGATATTTTTTAAAAAATTATCCTGGTTGTTGCAACACTTTGAGAAATTGGAACAGTACCTGTGTTCCAATGTCAGAACTGCAGTTCAGATAAAAAGAGGATGTCAGAGATTTCTGCATTAGGACAGGAACAAAATAAATACTGTACATGTAAAAATTGACAGGCTATGTTGATACTGAATTGCCTTAATTTTTATTTTGGTTTGGCTTTTAGTGTTTTGTTTGTTTTGTTTTGTTTGCCTCCGGGTGTTGAGGTATTAATTTCAACCAGACTGAGAGACATAGCTGACATGGAGGGGGTTTGTGTTTTTTGTATTTTTGGTGATGTTTTCATGATAGTTTGTGGCAGTTTACATGTTTATATGAAGAGATGGTTTCCTAAACTATTACAAGAAACCAATAACACAGCTAAGGCTTGCTCCTCCTCAGTGTTGGGCATCTTTCTTCTAGCTGATGAAGCCGTAAATCTAAAATCCTGCATATTATGTGATACTGTGTCTCCAGTCCAAACTTCTCCTATTCATACACGCTTAGTGCCAATCATTCAACTGCATCTATGCCCGATATAATTTTCCACCTATGATGGAAAGTTTATGTGGAAAAAGCAAGGTTTAAGAAAATAAGGGAGAGAAGAAAGGAGAAATATCTTAGAACTGCAATTCATTCAAAGTTTTATAAAGATAGGCTGAAAAAGAAGGCACACATCAGAATCAATGGCCAGTTCAACTGTTGATAATTTTCTAATTATTATATTTCAACCCCATAATAACCCTCCAGCCAGCTCAAGTTTAGCATGACCATAATGACAAAAGGGATCTTTTCCGTTTGAAAACAAAACCCTGTAAATCAAACAGCTTGCTTGTGAAAGCCTGCAAATAAAGGCATGATGCTAAACACATGGAGACTAAGCAAGTGGTTTCTCTTGAATGGTAACTATGCACAAACACTCCATCTCACCCTTCCCATATGGCGCTCTCACTATTCAAGGATTGCAGGTAGCAGAAGGAGACCTTCGAATGCAGGCTGATCTTAAAGCTCATGAAAGTATATTGGGGGGTCAGCCTGGCACTTGCTCTTTGTGGACTACAGAACACTAACGAGCTGCAGCATCTGCAATCCAGAACATCATATGGCACATTTGAATATGGAACATTTGATTCCCTACCATCTAGTGATGATTTTTGTCCTTTTGAGAACCAAATGCAAATGCAGATATGTTCCACATGCATAATCAAAGGGAGTGGTCTCTTAGCAACAGCAACCACTTGAGAAAGACAGTATTGTCCTGTCTAGGGCATTAAAAGATATATAATTGGAACTATTATAAAATATTGCAGAAACACTCTCTATTAAAACTGTGCGATGTTACTGAATAAGTGGATATTTAATAAAGCAACCATTAATCAGCATTCCCAGGGTTGCATAGAGGTCAAACTACACATTACAGATAGCACATAATTAGATGAGGGAAATAATTCAGTGCTTCAGACACCTGATTACCACAGTGTGAGCATTTCATGCTGTGCAAATTATCTTGTTTTGTTTTGCCATTGGTTATCAATACAATCTTTTTTTACCAGTATGATTGTTCAGCCATGAGGTCTGTGACAATCATGTTTCTTGAAGAATAATGTGGCTTTATTGTCTAATCACATGCTACTTGTCATGCTATATTCGAGCCTCAGGTTTCCCTTGATGTTACCTTCAGCAATATGGGAACTTCTATGAAGAGGTTTCATGTCTTCACCTCCCGGCAACACCAAGAAGGCCATAGTCATGTGGGAAATGTGCACAGCCCTGCCCAAGCCTTTAATGTGGCCTGGCAGATCAGGGAGAATAACACCTCCCTTCCTGTTCTTTTGCCACGTTATTCACAGTTTCGAGTCTAGGCTTAATGAGGAGATGCTGCCGCTCCAGTCAGGGCTGGCACTAGGTTTTTTTGCACCCTAGGCAAGGTGCGGTGGGTGGGTGGCAATGGGTGTGGGTGGCGGGGGGGCGGACGGTGACTGGGGGGATGGACGGCGGTGGTCAGCGGAGGGGCAGCGGGGGGGGCAGCAGGCTGGCAGGCACCCTGTCTCCATTTTGGCGCCCTAGGCAACTGCGTAGTTCGCCTTAATGGACGTGCCGGCCCTGGCTCCAGTGAAGGCCATACATGTGAACCCTGGAGAATAGAGATGGGCACGACCAGGAAATTTTTTTTTTCAAGTTGTGATTTTTCGGGACGGGTCCGTTTCGGCTCGTTTCCGTTTTTCACGAATTTTTTCAAAAATTTGTCATTTCGTTTGTCGTTTTTTTGTCTGTCGTTAGTACTGGTTTGGGGGGTAGCTGGCTCCTGGAGGCACCTCTGTGGGGTGGGTGCCTCCTCTGGCCCTCTATGAAGGGAAAGCGGGCTCCTGGAGGCACCCGTGGGTGCCTCCTCTCCTCACCCGCTACAAAATGGCATGCATAGCCAATTGGATATACATACCAGTTGCAGACTTGCTTAGTGGACGCGACTGGCAGAGGCACCCCTCTTGGGGATGCCTTCCCTGCATCATTCGGTCAGAGAGATGCGGGCTCTCACTGTGTCTCACTAAGAAGGGAAACGTACTTGCGTGTAGTGCAATGCGAGTACACAGATCTGGCTTTAGGGTTAGGGTTAGCGCAAGGGCTAGGCTTAGGGTTACAGGTAAGGTTAGGGTGAGTATTGGGGTGCACCTCTGAGTGCCTCTCTGACCCACTTAGAAGGACAGTGTACTGGTGTATGGGTTAGGGTTAGGGTTAGGATTAGGGTTCGGGCTAGGGTTAGTGGGCTTTTTATGCCCGATTGGCACATTCCAGAAGTCTCTGTGGTGAAGACCTGGCCAAGTGGCCATGCGATTGGTGGAATGGCTCCAAAAATTTGCATGGTCCACTCCTATGGCCAGCCCATCATTGCGCAGGTGTAAATAAAATAAAATAAAATAAAATAAAATAAAATAAAATCAATGGAGAGGAGGACAGGAGACATTTTGTTGCAAGAAAAACCCACTGCTACTGTAAAAAATCTGGCAGTTTTAAAATAGCAATTTTCGCATGTTTCTCTGGTGCTTTGGTGTGTTTTTGGACCACGATTTCAAAAAAAAGATTGCGGTCGCCCACCCCATTTTGGATCCCCCACCCGCACCGCATGGCAGGTGAGGCGAGTTGGCGAGATGACAAGGATGCCCCACCACCAGAGCAGCCCAGGACAGGAGGGGGGAAGGCCGGGGACCCCCACCCGAAACCACCCCTCTGGTAGGTGCACTCTCAGGCAGGCAGGCAGGCAGCATATTTTCGCCTGCTTTTTTGGCCGGGAATCGGGGTTTTTTAAACTTTTTTTCTGTGCCGTTTGAATGGCGGCAGCGAGCCGGCGAGGCGGCCGCCACTCCGCCAGAGCAGCCCAGGATGGAAGGACAGGAGGAGAGTGGGGGAGGCCGGGGACCCCCCCCGAAACCACCCCTCTGGTAGGTGCCCTCACTCAGGCAGGCATATTTCCGCCTGCTTTTTTGGCTGGGAATCGGGTTTTTTTTAAATTGTTAAAACTTTTTTTCTGTGCCGCTTGGCATCGCGCGATCGCCGTGATGCCAGGAACAACAACAACAAATCAGACCCAATTATTCGTTCGTTGGTTCGAGTTCGAGTTCTGGCGGAGTAATTGTCGTTTCCTTTTCCGTTACGTAACGGAAACGAGGAACGGAAACGGAAATGGGAATTTCGCTAAGTCGTGCCCACGTCTACTGGACAATCTTAATTCCTGCTCATGTGTAAAACCTATACTTGAGCAGGATGCCCCTCCTCTTGAGACCTGGCATTGAAACTCTGAAGATCGTAATGACAGAAAGAGCATGTGAGCACGTTCTCTTTGTGGAATTCAAAAAGAGAGAATGTCACAGTCCTTTTTGAGATCAGCAGTGCTCTTATTTTTAGAACAGTATGGAGTGTGTGCACTGTTTCCTGTGGTCTTGTGTTTGTTATGTCATCAAACAGCATAGAAGGGAGGCCCATTGCAGTGGCTTCACACCTCTGATCGAATGGACCCACAGAAAAGTTACAGTTTCTGATGACATCTCTCAGAATTCCTTGACCATTATATTCCATGACTGTGATAGCTAGGGAGTGCTGGGAACTTTATTACAGATAAATTACTTTTCCATGCAGTAGTAATGGATTACTTTCTGACAATTACTCGTGTAAGAATACAAATAGATTGTGTGTTGGATCTGGACCAATGAATGCAGTTCAACAAAAAAATCTGCAAGGTGGTGTAGATATATTTAAGATAAGATTCTAAAAATATACCCTACTTCATGTACTTTCAGAAGAAGTTGAGATTGATTGAAATTATTGAATAAAAACACCTAGAGACCACCGTAAATGCTCACTGATGTTGTCCAAATGTGTTGCAGGTGTTAAAAAGGTCAAGACAGCATTTATAATTACAATTTATCATTTGATAAACAACAAGCAATGATGGGCAACTCAACTGGATCCTTTACGGGGGGGAGACACATTTCTTAAGACAGTGGTGTCCAAACTCTGGTGCTCCAGGTGTTTTGGATCTCCGCTCCAAGAGTCCTTCGTCGTGAAAAAAGCTGTAACTTTTTAGAGATGTTGAGGAGGAATAATGCACAGAATTTGTTGTGGCTGTCTTTTCCATTGTAATAGCAAGTCAATGAGTTAAACAAACTCTTGGAGAAAATGTCTGTCAATACTATTAACTAGGAAACTTGACAGAACCAAAACCACAAGCCAAATTCCTTAAGCATTTCTTCTTCCTTCCATGTGATTCTCAGTAAAGATTTTAGAGCTTTAGATTGGGATGCCTTTCTGAGATTTGGAAGCTCAGGCCCTGCCTATTTCTAAGGCAGGATGTAGGACGTGTGTTTGTTTTTGGCTTTTAAACTGTGATCACAGACTTATTTATCTGGCAACAGGCTGAAGCCTTATTTCACTGAACAGTCAAAATATTTGGCTGCCTACATTGTTTGTTTTAAATTCCTGCTTTTCTACCTGGCTATTATAGAGTTAAAGCTGACATAATTAGACTTCCTTGGTGAAATGAAGGGTATTCCATATAAGTCAACACAACAACAATAACAACCCAATCCTTGCCAAATGGCTCTGTTCGTTTACCAACGTGTCACCTTGGATGCAGATCCTGAAAACTATACTAGAACAAAAGAGACAAAATGATTCTGTATTTGGCAACATACATTGTAAAAACATCCTTCCCGCTCATTTAATGCCAACAAGACTGAGTTTATATGGTACAGCTTATCAGAAGATGTAGACACTCAAGAAAAAAGGAAAGGAAACTTACACAGATGAGAGCCCATCCATCCTTTCTATCAAAATTATGCATATACTCTTATCATATTTACATTTGCATCTCCATTTTATGCACATTCAAAATGTACATTTTTGTAACAGTTCAGACACTACTGTGTCTAAATTCCTTTCAGTTCCTGGTGTTTAATGTCAGCTTACAGATCTACTGTGTGAAGACAGAACTGTGGGGTGTAGAAATCACCAGGGAGCAAATAAATGGGCTCTTCGTGCTAACAGGATGCTTTGAACTCAAAGACAACTCTATACTGGGTTGCAAAATTATAGAACAAATTGAAAAATGAAGTGCCCTTTAAAAACAAAAACAAAAAAATGTTTCATTCCCTTTCATTTTGTTTATTTTATTTTGACAAGCACTAATCTCAGTGCTTGTCAAAATAAATAATAAAACTGCTGACTGGCCGGGCCCATGCGCAGGCTGGTCGGTGTGAGTTTTCTTTTTAAAAAGTGCCAATTGGCCGGCAGTACAGCTGATTGGTGCTTGTTTAAAAACACAAGTGCCGACCAACTGGGTCCACATGCGAGCTGGTCGGCATGAGTTTTTAAAAAGCGCTGACCAGCTGAGCCTGCGCACAGGCTGGTAGGCGTAAGGGTTTTTTTTAATTGCCAACCGGCCCACACTACATTTAGTCGGCACTTGGGGAAAAAATAGCACTGACTGGCCCATGCACAGGCTGGTCAGAACTTGTAAAAAAAGCACTGACTGGTCCACACTTCAGCTAATTGGTGCAGTTTTTAAAAAAGCACCAACCAGTCCGCACTACAGCTGGTCAGCTCTTCTTAAAAAAAAAGCACTGACTGGCCTGTACTATAGCTGGTCAGCACAAGTTGTTGTTTTTTTAAGCGCTGATTGGCTGGGCTTGTCAGCTGCAAAAAAAATTTAAAAAAAATCATTTTGTACCAAACGAAATGAAACAAAAAAACGAAAAATGAAACAAAATGCCATTTTGGCGTTTCATGCCCATCTCTAATTATAAACATGCGTAAATGAACTGGAGACCAATAATTTTATGGTGCAGCTTTAGAACTGTCCTGCAATCTTCATTACATTAATACCTTGGTTTACATGCATAATCCATTCAGGAAATATGCTTGTAAACCAAAACACTCATATATCAAAGCAGATTTCCCCATAAGAAATGATGGAAACTTGGATGATTTGTTCTGGGGCCCTATAGCCCACATACTCTACACACAAAATCCCCAAACTCACAAAATAAGTTGTCTAGAAGTCCATGTCCACACCATGGTTTAGGTACCTGGCTGGTGAATCTGATCTGCTTGAGACTAACAACTGGATTTTACTCTTTGTTTTAATGGGACAATAATGCAGTTTGTAACCATATGCAGTCTTGACTAGCTGCCCCATGACTAGAAATGGATTGAAAAATAAGAACGTATGTTGAAAACAAATTAAAGAAAAATAAAACCAACCCCTAAGCTGCACTGACCTTTGAAAACATTGCTTTTAAGGCTTGCCTAAAATGGAACTTTCCAGACAATCACTCACCATCCAGCAGGGGAGAAAAAGAGAGCCAGGATTGGCTTACTTGTGATCATGCGGCCAGTGCATGTATTTCAATACATTGCTCATTGATAATGGCAAAATTTAAAAGAAATATTTGCTTGCCTTGTAAAACACTCTTAAACCAAGATACTTGTAAACCAAGGTATTGCTGTCTTTTTTAAAAAAAAAAACCTTGCACAGAGGGGGAGATCTCATTGTCTAATTAAGATAGTCAGTCAGTAAAGACCTTTATTGGGATCAAAGAAAAGCATACAGTACAACAGGCAACAATGCTCGGCCTTTTGGCCCAAATATTATCTTATAAATTTAATCACCTAATGAAGATATGCAGAATACTGCATCCATAAAAGCTACTGCTCCTTAGTCAAAGATTAACCCAGATGACATGCAAAATGGATCAGGTTGGGTGTGAGTTTTTCTCTATATATGTTTTCTGAAGGTATTTACCTCGTTAGTTAGCTAGTCAGTTAGATTCCTTTAGGATCCAGAAAACCACATTTTTAGAGAAATTTGATACCAGAAATAAGCAGCCTACCAACAAACATACCACTACATGCAAAGCCCTGTGGCTGGCATTGCCACATCATGCCAAGCAGCTTCCATTGTGTCTGATTAATCAACAGCTCCTTCTGATAAAGCAAGATGTCCTGATGCTTTCAGAAACAACTAATCATCTGATGGGTGGGTGGCTAGGTTTTGTTGCTTGGCATTGATCTTCCATATGCTGGTATTAGTATTGTGTAGATCTCCATCCCTGTTGTGTGTATCTCATAATTAATCTCAGTAGAAATCTCTCATTATGCTGTTTTTATTCATTCAAGACCTCTTTCTACTGACCTCCATAGTTTCTGCGCCTTCCCCTGGCATGTTGCTGTTGTTGAGGCACTGAAGCTACATAGGGATTATGTGTTAGAAAAAAAATCAGCTGGTACTACCACTTTGATGAAGCACCCTCTGATGGCTTACAGTTCATTAAAACAGAAATATTTTCACTCTCCATTAGTCATTCACTTGGCGGGAGCCAGAAGTTCTCTAAGAACTGAATTAGACATAACATTAAATATGCCTTGGCATTTAATATGCAGATTTTGTAACATGCAAATTGAGTCACGGGGTGGTTATTAATTAAAACTTACCCTGTCTTCTCCTGCTATTGTCCTGAGAAAAATTCCAACTCTGGCACCCATCAGAGGTTTGCCACCAAATCACATTAGACTTGAACATGCGTTTAACCTCACATGTAATTTGACCCTCCTAGAAGCCAACAGTATACCACCTAAGGTTACTCTTCATCATTTGGCCCATATGAACAGAGAGAAGTAACTGCCTAGGTCTTTTCAGTCACTGGCAAATCATGCATAATCAGGGGAGTGCTCTAACTCTCCCTGTTGTGGGTTTTTTCCCCCCACAAAGAGCAAAGAGACTAAAGAAGAGAACTGCTGTTCTTAGGTATTTTCCATGTCCGTTGGGATTCTGGAAGGTCAGCATCCCTACCTACACGGTGAGCCTGTTAGCCCTGTGAAAATCCCCCCCCCAAATCAAGGTGTTGCTATGTTAAACTCTGAGTAATCTAGAAGCACAAGATGCACCCGCGTATGATCTTGCCCCTGTGCTACAGTGCTAAGCTGTGAGTTAACTATAAATCTTCTGGAGGCAGAGGAAGGTATGTACTAATAAGAGATGCTTTTTGTTTTTAGATGGTTCCCAAAACCAGAAACAATTTCCTCGTAAATGATAGTGAAAGGAAGGGGGAGGCCACTGAATGCTGACTTTCAGTTAATATATCAGAAGAGTCCCAGATGTCCTCTAGAACTTTTGCCAGGATGCTTCCACCATTTTACAACATACATGACCACAACAAAGAGTTGGGAGGAGGAAATCAGAGCATTGGGACGACATTTCAGAGGTATACGAAACAGGAGCAAACTCTGCAATAAGGGTCTTCAGGGGAGATCTCACATGTGTGATATCTCAGCTGGTTTTCTGATTCAGCCTGGATGCATTTTCATTTTCTAGTAACTATAATCAGGGTTCATGTCTGTGTCTTGTTTGCATTACTTAAATTTTAACAAAATATGTGTCGGTGTAGCATATATTTGTTTAATTTATTTTCAATAATGTAATAATTCATTGTTTTAGCTTGTAATATTGTTCCCATTAATACTGCATGTCACCTTGGATTATTTTATGAGAAAGGAAGCATATGAATTTTATTTATTTGTTTATTTATTTATTTATTTATTTATTTATTTATTTATTTATTTATTTATTTATTTATAAATATTGATGGTTTCCTTGCCATTAATAGCCTGTTTTTGTTTTTTGTTTATTTTTTGTTTATTTTAGGGTTTTTTTAAATTTTGGAATACAGTGGTCCCCCACCTTTCTGTGGTTCATATACTGTGGTCCCACTACATTGTGGGACTGCAGTATATGAAAAAGGCTCCCTGGGGTAAGGGGGGAAAGGTTTGTTTCAGGCCTCCCATACTTACCCCAGGACTGGCGCTGCCCCAAACAGGCCTGTGAGGGCCTCCCTGTGAACCGGAAGTCACTGCCAGAAGGCCAGGGAAGGCCCTCACTGGGGCAGTGCCAGGCTGGGGGCAAGTACAAGAGCCCCCAGCTAGGCCTCCCAGGCCCGGCCCAGCTCAACCTTCACCCGCATATAACAGATTTTCAATTATCGTGAGTCGGGTCTCGTCCCTAACCTCCGCAATCGGTGCGGACTCATTGTAGTAGGTAAAGTTTATTTGTAGAAGAATGTCAGTCTCATGTCTAGATATCTTCATAGCCACATTAGAATCATTAAATCTGAATCAGAGTACTCTTCAAAGTAGTATACACTGAATATATAAGTTAACTGCACAATACTGCCCTGATGAAATTGGATTCACATTTTCCTGCACAGAGATGGAAGGGCAAGCAGTAATTGAAGCTGGAGAGAACTTCGGATCCCCAGGTTTTAGAATCAGGAAGAACCCACCCACCCCCATATGTGGTTATGAGCTGTCTGTGAATGATAATAATACCAAATGTAACACAGTTTTTAATAAGATAATGTGTAATTTCTGATCAATGTCATAGTGGAAAGGGCTGTTGTGAAGTATGAAAGGTTCACACAGGAAATGTCGATCAGGACTCAACCATTTCCCTTTCACTGGAGGAAGGAATTCCTTAGGTGCTGGTTATGTGTGATTATCACATCAGGAGCTTTTTTTCACCTCCTGTGATTTGCTGCTTTCATGATTGGTCTTCAGTCCATCAACATGGTTCTCCTTCATAAGCACGATTTATCAGACATAAAAGACTGCTTTGGCCATGTGTCTTCAGCTCTAAAGATTACTCATCTGTGATGTACAGTTTGGCATTAAAATATATGGAGTATCTGTGCATGCCATTCAGTGGACAGATTAGGCTACCATTCACTATTTTCATGTTGGCATTCACCTCTTGGAGTTTAAGAATGGCAGAAGAAGAGTAGGTGGAAATGGGCTCAAATGTAATAGGTGTTGGCAGCCTTGCAGTATTTAGTTCCAAGATTCCTCCTATAAGGTATGATGTTCTGTGTTATCAAATACATGCTGTGCATACAAATCTACATAAACATGTAGGAGGAGAATAGCAATTTGCATTTTACACTTGAAACTTTTCATCCTAAAAAATAATAATGGAGGGCTTCTTTGTCAGTTCAAAAATATTAGTAATTCAGCAACATGCAATGGGTTGTCAATCTTAGCTCCACAGAATATACTTAAAACAAAGTCCAGCCTAAAAAATCCACTCATTTTCAATTTTTTTTTGCAACTTCCTCAGCAATTCTGAAATCTAGAACTTTATAAAATTGTGACCCACATCCTGCTGAACAATGGAATTCCTGAAGCCCTCAGGTGTGCTGCCAGTGCTATGTTTTCTAAAGTTATTACACAGTACTGTTAACGCTAAATTCCTCTTTGAGCACAAATCTGTATGACCTTCCTAGAAGATTATATGAAAGCTCATTATCCTGTTCTTCTTCCAGTGAGAGTAGTCTGGCAAGAGAACTGTGGGAGCCATTAAGCAGACCCCCCCCCAACACACTATATGCAAAATTTGAATTTTGCATTCTTTAGCTTGCGCTGTACTGACTTACTCCGCAGAATTCCCCGAGGCCCAACACTCTTGCCAAGCAATGCATGATATCATACATAATATTAATAATTACAATTTATTCACAGATGGATGGACAGATGGACAGAGGTTTCTTTTAAGCTCAATAATATTACTCTCTTTTATCCCTGCACTCTTTCCTCCCTTTGTCTACAAGTATTTGGCTCAAGAGAGAAGCAAACAGATGAAATTAAGAGGCCAAAATAAAAGGTTAAGAATTATTGAAAGCCTTTCAACCCAAAACAATGCACACACTCAATGAATACCTTTGTTCTCCACCCAAAGTTTCAATTCCACTCATTTTAGTAGCTAAATATTTCATCTTTCTTGGATTATCTAGAAACAATGTTTCCTGTTACATTGACTACACTCCAGATCCTTCACTTACTGTTCATTGATTGTTCATAAACAGAAATATGTAAAATATTACTTGTAGTACACATATTGCTTTCCTACTTAGCTTATTGTTGATTTTACTAGCATATTGTAATCAACTCCAAATAGTTTAAGCCCATAAATTTTATTTGTTTATTTATTTAAAATATTTTTACCCTTCCTTTCTCCTTGAAACGGACCCAAAGTGGCTTACAACACTGAAATACAATATTTAAAATTGAGAACAATGAGTGACCAGGAAAGGGAACTTTGTGTCCTGGTGGATAGCTTATTGAAGGTGTCAACCCAATGTGCTGCAGCAGTGAAAAAAGCAAACTCAATGCTTGAGATCATTAGGAAGGGTATAGAAAATAAGTCAGCATGTGCCATTTTGCCTCTTTATAAAACTATGGTGAGGTCCCATCAGTATTGTGTACACCTCTGGTCACCATACCTACAGAAGGATATTATGGAAATGGAAAAAGTGCAGAGGAGGGCAACCAGAATGATTAGGGGACTGGAACACCTTCCTTACTGTCTGAGGCTGCAGAGGCTGGTCCTCTTCACTCTTGAACGACAGCGCCTAAGAAGTGACCTGATTGAAGTTTATAAAATCATACATGATGTGGACAAAGTAGATAAGGAAAAACTGTTTCCCTATCACACAACACTAGAACTAGGGGCACTCCATGAAACTTTTCGGTGCTAGATCTCCAACTAATAAGAGAAAGTACTTTTTCACCCGGAGACTCACTGGTCTGTGGAACTCCCTGCCAGAAGAATTGGTGACAGCTGTCAGCCTTGACAGCTTTAAGAAAGGATTGGACAAGTCCATTGAGAGCAAGGGTATCAATGGCTATCATTATGGATGCCTAAGGACAACCTCCGGGTTAGAGAGATAGGCAGGATATCTCAATGCCATTTGCAGGGAATCATAAGCAGGTGAAGACCTCTGCTTGGGAATACCCTGAAGCAAATGTGACCCACTGTGTGAGACAGAATGCTGGACTGAATGGGCTGTGGCCTGTTCCAGCAAGGCGGTTCTTATGTTCTAATGCTTTTATGTACTGATCAACATAATTAAAAATTACTATTTAAAGCTAAGAAAAGGAGAGGCTTATTGAATAATTAAAAGGCAACGTTAAAGCTAAGAACAAGGAGTATGTGATTTTTTAAAAAAATGCCACTCTGAGAAATGGAAAATACAAAAATGGAAAACACAAGTAGTACTACAAATCCAATCCAAGCAGTAACTCATAAAAATCCATCAAGAAATCAAATAACCAGTGGCTAGTTGCTGAGGGAAGGCTTGCATAAAGAGAACAGTTGCTCTGACTGGCCCTGTGCTGGGAGAAGCTCCATTATCCACCCGCTTGTGACTGGAATGTTGGGCCAGTGGTCACATAGTCCTAAAGGACTCTACTACTAGCCAGAGTGACCAGGGTCAGGGCTGACCACATGTCATGTGACCCAGGGGCCAGGGGCCATTTAAAACCTAACCCTCACCCACCTGCCCTCCCCTAAAAGAGATTGAGATTAGCTGGTTGTGTAAGGACCAGATGGGGATTTTTGGCCACCTCTCTGAGTGGCCGTAAGTGGTGATGCATTTTTGCCCATCCCATTCTCTTTGTTATGGGGTTACCACAAAATTAAGTCTGGTCATAATTGGTGGTCAGGTCAAGTGGCTAAATGACCTCAAGATAATCATAGGCAAATAGGAGCTGGTACATCAGCAGCCCTTGATGTTCTTCACTAATAGATTTTGATATTAGAGATGACAGATCAGGCTGATTTATGAGACAGGCCTGAAAGTGATTGATGAGGGCTGCCTGGTTCCAATAACCCAGAAGTACCACAGAGCCACTTGCACTGACAGGTCTCTCTTGGAGGAGGTAGCAAAAGCAATAGCAGGAATTAATATATCAATAAATTGTGGCCCAGTTTTAAATCCCACAAACATATCTCATCTCTTTATTTCCAGGCTGGGGGGGGACAAAGGTCTTTGGCCTGCTTAGAAAGGACAATGAAGATGGGGCCAGTCTGGCCTTCTGTGCACTGATCACACAGTCTTGCCACACAGGCGTCTTTAAGTTCCACTGGGCAGGCAGCATCTAGAGAAGTGGTCTGCAGTCCACAAAGTCAATGAAAAGTTAATACAGTGGTACCTTTTATAAAGGAATTACTTTGTTCCTAATGAGAGTCTGTTAAGCAAATTTTCCTTTGTACAAATTCCCATAGGAATCCATTGAAATTGGATTAATCCTTAATTGCAACCATTTTTCTGTAGTATGGATTCGCCCCATAGGCGGTTCTGTTAAGCGCTTTCCCCCTATCTCTGGAATTTTTTCCTTTAAGTGGATTTTCTGTTAAACAAACCGCTTGCTATATGAAGGTCCACTGAAGTTCTTAGCCTTTTCAAGTGGCGCAAGACTCTTCATGGGGGGGGGTCACCCCACAAGCTATAGCAAATACAAAAGAGAGGTGGTCTGAAAAGAATGACAATGCAGCAGTCCTGTTAGATATGACATTACCTGTAGAACACATTTGAAAAATTTTTGGAATTAAAATTAACATTTGTGTTACCATTCCTGAAAAGACATCAGCTATCTGATGATAGGACATGGGTTTTACCATGGTAGGAAACTTAGTAATGCTTTCTAGAAACAGAAGGCCCTGCACAGGCAGTTGTTGGAGGTATGAACCTCATAAGTTTTTTTTCCCTACCGATGTTATACAAAGAACCACTTTTACAAAAATTACTGTGTCTGCACAAACAGAAAGCAGGACAAACATGCTCTCCAGAGAAGATGAGGCATTAAATCTTTACAGAAAGGAACCTGTATTTTCATTGCTGCTTAGCTTTCTCTGGATTGCACCCAACACAACTCATAATTTATTTATCACATATGTAACCCCCCCCTTCCTCCATGGAGTTCACAGTTGCATGTGTGAGCTTGTCCGTTTTTTTTCTTACAATGACCTGTCTAAATTAGGTTAGACTAAACCAGAAGTGATATGCCCAAGGCCACAAATGCTTCAAGAAGATTTGTGCTACAGGAAGTGCTAAAATCCTGTTGGGACTGCGTAGTATAAACCAGCAATTGTGTAAGTCATGCATCCAATCTTAGCAGGTTTCAACCACAATGCTTGGACATGCCTGAGTTGCAGTCTTGATTGTGGACTTCAGCTTAGTTGTGACCAAGCACATAACTGGCAAAGTGTGAAATCCACTGGTGCAAAAGTTAAGACCCCTTAACTTAAAGTAGGATTAGTTCAGATCTGTACATTCTGTTCCAGATGATGAATGCAAATGAAATATGTATGTGTGAAACAGTATTAGGAGGGGCTTAAATATAATCTCACCTTGTATTTGCTCAATCACAATCAATTTCAACAATTCAATGGCTGAAATTCAGCTCTAGGATGGTACAGAAAACAGTGATGACTTGAAACAACTTGATACAAGAAAAGGACAAAGCAGGGTTGCAGCTGCACATTAAGAAGACCAAAATCAGTACTACAGAAGAACTACACAACTTTAAAATTGACAATGGAGAAATTGGAAACAATAAAGATTTGGTATGCTTTGGTTCAATATTCAAGCGAAATGGAAACTACAGCCAAGAGATCAGAAGAAAACTGAAGGGTGGCAATGTGGGAATTAGAAAAGAAAATAGGTGTATGATTGTGTCATTGGAGAGGAAGACTTAGATCATTCCCACTCATGTATCTCCAGTCATAGTGTATGGGTATAAAAGCTGGACAGTGAAGAAAGCTGACAGGAAGAAAATTGATCCTTTTGAAATATGGTGCTGGTGGAGAACTCTGCGGATATTATGGTCTGCCAACCAGTAAAATGAACAAATAGGTCCTAAAGCAAGTCAAGCCAGAACTATCTCTGATTTAAAAGAAAAAGAAAATAAATCAATTTCTTTATTGTTATTTTATAGCTATTGTGTGTGTGAGTTGTTCTTGTTAATCTATCTGTACACTGGCAAGATTACTGGGTGATCCAAACATGCAATAAAAAAAAAGAAACAATTGAATGAGAAGATTGTGCAGTAGAGATGGGCACGAAATGAACTTTTTTTGTTTCCATTATTCATTATTTGTTTTGTTACGTAACAAAATGAATAACAAACATTGTGATGAAATTGGAACAAACCGAAAATTAGGTTTGTTATGTTTCATTTTTTGTTAATGAAATGAGCTGTTTTAAATGTTAAAAAATGCCCTGAGCATCCATAAAAATGCAGCGATAATTATTTATACTGTCTTATAATACCTACCGGGGGGGTTGGGGTCCTTAAAACGTTTGTTTTTGTCTTCTCCCATCATGATGTATTTTTCTTTTCCCTTTAAGGATGACAAAATGCATGTCGCCAGCCACAAAATGGAGGCAAGCCATGTAATGGGATCATGTAAATTCTTGGACAACTTCAACCAATAGCATGCCCAGGTTGCAGACAGGGCAGGTCTGGCAGCCACAGAGTGCATAAAAAGCTCTGGCAGCCCCCGTCCTCCTTGCAGTTTCTGGTGGGAGTTAGGGTGGGATTGCTATCTCTGTGACTCATTATTTTCACTTTAGGCCAGCCAGGCAGGTGTGTGTCTCTGTATTCCTGCCGGCTGCAGCCTGGCTCTTAGGGGAGAGAAAGAAGAGATTTCTCTCTAGCTTCACTCCTGCGGCTTCCCTGTGTGCATGCGTGCGTACTTCTCAGTGAGTACCCTCCCCTGCCCCGCAGTGCAGTCACTCTGCGGCTGCCTTGCACCCAGGGCAATGCCCACCGCTGCCTTTGCAGCCTCCCTGCGTACCTAGTCTATACTGTGTCTCTGCCAGCATCAATTTCTTTAAAAATCGTGTAAAAAGCAGGTAAAAATGAAAAACAAAAAACAAATATATGAAAATGTTTTTTTTGAAAAAAAATCATGAAAAACAAAAATGAACCGAAATGGACCCCTCAACGAAAAACCAAAAACCAAAACACCATTTTTTCAATTCATGCCCATCTCTATCTTGCAGCACAAAAATATATTGACACAAATCCAGAGAAAGCTGTAAAGTCATGAGTTTGTTTAAGGATCATTTTACATGCTTCTCCATCATTGTCAGTGGTTGCTCAGTAAAAATTATATGTTAAAAATAACAGTGGCATTATGCGATTACGATGGCAAACTCCATCGTAATAATGGCTGAGTAAAGCATAGATATAAATGAACTGAACTGAGTGTATACATCACCATCTATTTTCACAATATGCCCAAAGTGTTCTGTATTTAATATATGTGAACTCTTCAAGTCCATTGGTTGTCTAGGAAAAAAACTGAAACCTTTATTTGAAGAAGGATGGATATAATTCAAAGCAATCCAAAAATGAATTCTTTCTTCTACTCTTTTTCCAGGATATGAAAGTAATGGAAAGACCAAGGACAGTTAGTAATAATTACTAGACCTAGGACTGAGAGATGGGATGCTGCTAGAGGCATATATGACGGTGTATCATAGCTTTCAGAAACATGGAAAACAGGGATTTCTACAGCAGCTCTCATCTTTCTCTATCACACAATCCTTATTTTGATGAAGTATGTTTAAGAAAGCAACACAAAAATTATGCTGCTTATACCATCCCATAGTGCTTAAAGTATTAAACTATTAAAGTATTAAAGTATTAAACAAGCTTTCCCTGAATGATGGACTACCATTATGTGTCTTTTATATGAACCCATGGGTTCAAATATACCTTCTGTTTATAACATTATAACTACTTATAACATTGTAGCTTTAATGTTATGTTGTCTATTAATGGTGTAAGATGCCCCACAATCCCTTGTTCTCAATACTTGAACATGTCTTAATTGTACTGGACTGTATATTATCCCTCATTACTGTAAGCTGCCTTGGGTCCTTTTCCAAGGAGAAAGGTGGCGTAAAAATACTCTAAAATATAAATAAATAAATAAATAAATAAATAAATAAATAAATAAATAAATAAATAAATAAATAAATAAATAAATAAATAAAGTACTGTTTGGTCTGTTTGCAATTTAATTATACAGGCTATGCATTGCCTCCCCAAACAAGTTAGCTACTCATTTTACTGACATTGAAAGGATGAAAGGTTGAGCAACACTTGAGCTGGCTGGCTACCAGAACTGAATGCTTGAGCTGTCAAAATCATCTGGGTGGTGGTGGGGAGAACCAAGCAGAGAAAGATTCTCCAGATTGCAGCCCCTTGACTGAAGGGAGATCTGGTGGCGGCTTTGCAGTTTGGTTCCTCTGAACCGAAAACTTCATTTCACTTCAGTTCATAATGACACACTTTCTGTCATTTTGTAATGTTTCAAAACCTTACAAAACGACAAAACCATGTGTCGTTTTTTGTAAGGTGCTCATCCCTACTTATAATATAAATAGTATAGCAGCTCTTACTTCCAACCATGATCTTGATACCTTTTTTGGAATAGGCCCAGCTGAGATGGGAACCAAAATTATATTTATTAGAATTATACTAAATGAAGCCTTTTTGTCTAGACCCATTCCAATCAAATATTATATAGCCTTCAATTATATAATCAATAAATTATATCAATTGGAGACAGGAAATAGCAAACACTTGTTAGTTCTTCAAAAACAAGATCAGGACATACTATAGTACAAAACACAAAGATTTATCATTAAAATAGAGTAAAGCTGGAGTAGAACACTAAAATAATCATGGTAACAATATGTAGTTTAAATAAGATTTCTACAGAATCTAAGGTAGAGGTAAAAAACATGTAGGAATGATAACTTAATTGACCATAAGCTAGAAGAACTGTGGATTGAAACCAGAGATATTAAGAGGGGAAAATCCAAAATATACTTCCTGTAAACAAAAGATAAGAAAAATTTTGAGGGAAACTCTTTAACCTGTTACACAAGAAGCAAAAGTAAAAGCTGCAAGACATGGGATCAGAATCCTAAATGAAACCTTTCATTGATTTGCACATAAGGACAAAGATAAATGTTCCATAAAATTAAAGAAATCAAAGAGAAAGTTAAAAGAAGAGTGAGGATGCTGAAAGAGCGACAGGGAAACATATTATCTGATTAGACTAGAATAACTAAAAGATGCAGACCATATGCTGAAGAACTACACAGAAGGATGAGGAGACGTATCAAGTACTAGAGATTGAGAAATTCAGTCTTATTGATACCGTAATTGTAGATGAATGTTTTTCCCTCTTTGACTTTATAAAACATATCATGTCTTTGTTTAAAACACAAACCCACTTCCCCCTTTTAATAATCCAGCCAGCCTTGAGCTAACCTTGGTTCTCTATTGTCTGTGCATTTATCTTTTGTGTTTGACACCCAAATGTGTATAACTTTGTACTTCTTAAGTGGGCACCTTGACAAACTTTTGTTCTGGACGTGACAAAGCTTTTCCTCCTCGTATTGATAACCAATCATCATTTATCTCACAAATAGGCATTTGCCCTACAACTCATGCTGTGTCTTGCATCCTTTGAGACTCAAAATAACAAAGAAATGTTTGCCATCTCCATGGACTTTCAAGCTAATCAATGAAAAGTTAATGTGGTATACATTGTACTATTTTCAAAACAGATGTGCTCATCTAAAACATTTATATGCCTGAACTTAAGTATAACGTCAGCAAATATTGTACAGATAAAGCATTTCTTTGTATCAAGTAGAATAATGTGAATATATTAAATTTGGAAGAATAGTGAAAACGACACCTGATGTGGTCCATAATCCCAAAAGCATGGGCAATGGATTTCCTTTTCTCCTCAATGTATAAAAATAATTCCACACACTCATTGAGAGGCATCTATTGCAATTTCTTACTATTTTCCTATTGCATTTATTCATATCTGCACAAGTGGACCATAATACAGAAAACTTGTATTCAGATAAGTATTAGTGTTAAAAATGCCACAAGACTACATTTTGTTTTGCTTTGTTTTTATATTGATAGCCTAGAGGTCCCTTTCCTGACATCTGGATATATGATTTTCTTGAAAGGAAAGGATATCATCCATCTTTGTCCCTTACTGAACTAATTTTATAAGATTTTATACTTTATCAGGGCCATAACTAGGGTCTCTATTATCCAGGGCAAACATGGATTTGATGCCCCCACCCCCCACAATAGTACAAATACTATTTTGTCATTTTAGCATCCCCTTCTGAGTATGGCACCTGGGCATGTGTTCCAGCTGCCTTACACCCACACCCCCAGTTGCAGCCCTGTTCTTTACAATGGGCTGGATCCACATTTGACTTGCTCAAGAACCTTGGTTTTAGCAAGTCTACTCTAGAAAGCTAGTGTAATGATGGACGGACGGACGGACGGACGGACAGATGGATGGATGAATGGGTGAGTGAGTGAGTTGGGTGCATAACTGCACAACCAGAGATTGGGAGTTTTATCCTAATGTGCCTCCCAGAAGAAGAGGCAATCTCTGTAGCCTTAGGCAAGCAGCATAATCTCAGAGCACCACCATAAGAAGAGAGTGGTAGAGCACTGCTGAGTAGTCAGAACCTAGAGAACCCTGGAAAGGATTATCATAAGCCTCATTCGCCTTGATGATACCTTTTTAAAAAATCAATAGTGTTGGACTATGAATAGAGTTTGTGTTTCTGTGTTGTCAAGTCAGAATCTACTTATAGCAACCCTAATATGGCTTTCAAGGTAAGTGAGACATTTAAGGAATGATTTTGCCAGTTCCACCCCCCCCCCAGTGAGTGTCCATGGTCAAGTGGAGGTATAAACCCTTATCTCCAGAATCCTATTGCACTACCCACCACATCACACTGGGAATACTGCAGGGTGCTGGACTATGATTCAGGAGACCTGGGTTAAAATGCCCTCTTAGTCATGAAAACTCTCTGATAAGTAGCAGCAGTAACCTGCTCCTTAAAATTTTCATATACAGTACCTCAAAAACTATGTTAGGATTATTGTAAGTTGAACCTTATGTCATGATGGCACACAACACCAACTCTAAGTATGACTGAATCTGAATCTACCTTGGGTTTTATCCCTGTTTATAGACATGATGGAAAAAATTCTTGATATTCCCCCCCCCCCCTTAAATAGAAATATAGGATGACATTCACCTTCGGAATTATTTGGTATTGAGTGAAATGACTGATATATCACAAGAATCAATCAGACCAATTTTTCATCTGATGGACAGCTCAGGGGATTAGGTTGTGGGGTCAACTGTTGGGAGTTTGAGTCCCCACTAGGAGCTTGATTCCTCTTTGTGCCTCTTTGACAGAAGCTGGACTCAACAATCTATTGATGACTGTTGTTGTTGTTGTTGTTGTTGTTGTTGTTGTTGATGATGATGATGATGATGATGATGATGATGATGATGATGATGATG
>JAHTLZ010003518.1:3087899-3137215 GCA_023846285.1 Phrynocephalus versicolor | reverse complement strand
GCTCCTGGAGGCACCTCTCTGGGGTGGGTGCCTCCTCTGGCCCGCTACAAAGGGAAAAGTATGGTAGCTATTGCGTTTGCGTATGCGTACCAGTGGCACTGGCAGAGGCACCTCTCTTTTGGGTGCCTCTACTCTGACTCACTAAGAAGGACAGCATACTGGCATACTGGCATACTGGCGTACTGGTGTACGGTGCACTTGGGCTGGGGAGAGAGGATCTCTCTGGGCGCCCTATGGCTCACCAAGAAGGGAAGTGTACTTGCGTAGTAGTGCAATGCGACTACAGATCTGGCTTAGGTTTGGGGTTAGGGCAACGGCTAGGCTTAGGGTTACGGGTAAGGTTAGGGTGAGTTAGTGGGGTGCACCTCTGGGTGCTTCTGACCCACTAAGAAGGACAGTGTACTGGCGTATGGGTTAGGGTTAGGGTTAGGGTTAGGGTTAGGGTTAGGGTTAGGGCTAGGGTTAGTGGGCTTTTAATGCCCTCTCTGGCACACCCAGAAGTCTCAGTCAAAACCTGGCCATGCAATTGGTGGAATGGCTCCAAAAATTTGCATGGTCCCATCCCATGGCCAGCCCATCATTGCACCTGTGCAGGTGTAAAAAATAAAAATAAAATAAAATAAAATCAATGGAGACGTTTTATTGCAAGACAAACCCACTGTTGCTACTGTAAAAATTCAGGCAGTTAAAATAGCTAATTTTCGCATGTTTCTGTGGTGCTTTGGTGTGTTTTTGGACCACAATTTCAAAATAAATATTGCGGTCGCCGACTCGCCATTTTGGATCCCCCACCCGCCCGCACCACATGGCATGGCGAGTTTGGCAACTTTGGCGAGACGACGAGGATGCCCCCCCACCAGAGCAGCCCAGGACAGGAGAGGGGGAGGCCAGGGACCACCACCCCCAGAAACCCCCCCTCTTTTCGCATGTTTCTGTGGTGCTTTGGTGTGTTTTTGGACCACGATTTCAAAATAAATATTGCGGTCGCCGACTCGCCATTTTGGATCCCCCGCCCGCCCGCACCGCATGGCATGGCGAGCTTGGCGAATGGTGACTTTGGCGAGATGATGAGGATGCCCCAGAGCAGCCCAGGACAGGAGAGGGGGGGAGGCCGGGGACCCCCCCCAGAAACCACCCCTCTGGTAGGTGCCCTTACTCAGACAGGCATATTTTCGCCTGCTTTCTTGGCCGGAAATCAGGTTTTTTTAAAACTTTTTTTCTGTGCCGCTTGGCATCGTGCAATCGCCGCAATGGCATGAACGACAACGACAAATCAGACCCAATTTTTCTTTTATCGGTTCAAGTTCGAGTTCTGGTGGAGTAATTGTCGTTACCGTTTCCGTTACGTAATGGAAACGAGGAACGGAAACGGAAACGAGAATTTCGCCAAGTTGTGCCCATTTCTATTCCCTACTTCTTTCCTGACTTCTATCTCAGACATGCCTAGCAAAATCTATCTTGTCAAGAACTTTTGGGCTTGAAGATCTTCACACTGATGAACTGCCCTGGATCCACAAATGCTTGTTTTCTGTATGGTGATTGTTTTAGTGGTCTATGAAGGCATTGTTTCTTTTTGCATTCATATTTTGTGTTGACCACATGGCTCTCTTTCATTTCATTGGTACTCTGAACAACTTTGGGGGCTAGTTTTGGATAGTAGTCTCTTGTTTCACACATTTACTTTTCCCACTCTGGTGGTACAAAGTATAGACCCAAGAATAGCCACTAACAAAAAAACAAGCATTCCCGAGTAACCTCCATATGAAATTAAATTCAATGAGCTATTTGAATTGATATAGGAGCTTCACTGCCCCATGTGAACAACAGACTTGAATTTGGTGGCAATGTTAATTGAATGGATAATTTATCCCTCTTATTTAAAAAAATCAATTGAAGGCAAGGAAACCTGGGATGCTGAAGATGTGCCTCTAAGGATAATTCAGCACAGGTTACCTTTCATCTATTAAGCATCTTCTGTCGATCATCCTCCATAATAGGACTACTGGGTCAAAAATAATGTGCAGTATCTGAATGCCATCAGCAGAATATTTTAGTATGTGCTTTCAGACATTTTGGTTGTAAAAGATCCTTCTTGCAGCTTCTACACAGATGATTTTGAAACGTATGTCAATAGACTTCTATGGTGGGAGAGTGTGTTCTGATTAATTAATCATATACCTTTTTTCAACTTCAAATGAACTTTCTAATGGAGTGTATTCATTATTTCTTCTTCTGTTTGTTAGAATACATCTGCATGCTACATGGTTTGAGCATATTAATTATGATAAATAAAAAATAAGGAAAGCAGCAGGTGTCCTTCGACACAGTCTAGAAAGAATATTATTTTTGCAACTTTTTTCCAAATCTCTTTTTTCCCCCTACTGTTAGATACTATAGGGTTTGTACCATGAATATCTTTATTCAAACATATGCATAAAACATAACTCACTTTTTGGTGGTGAGTTGGAAAGTATTATATTTTTGAATAACATACAATTGCCTTCTGTATTCTTAGAGATTGATCTTTTAATATAAATGTTGCCCAGAACCATGTCTGACAAGATTTATTTGAGTTATACAACAATAACAATAACAAAAGATGGCTTTTACTGCTTTATCCAAAGTTCTACAAACACTGCCTCATACTTGCTTTATATTGTCAGATTGACATTGGACATGCTTTGATCAATGTATTTCTAGCTCAGATAATTTCATGTTGTTCTTTCAAAATAAGATCCATGCTATCCTCCATTCAGAAGTCCAATCTATCCTGCTTTCACATCAATGTGCATTTCTGAAGAGAGAAAGAATACAAAATTATGCATTATACTGCTCATGCTTACCACTTGCCATCATTATAACCAGAACTGGGGATCTTCTGCATGCCAGGCATATCCTAAACTCCAATTGCTAGTCACAGATAAAATAAATCCATTGAATTATTTGCTGAATGTTATTTGGCTCTTATATATGTAAATCCCATTAATTCATCAGGTCCAATTGAGCCGAGTTAAGAGTAGCTTAGTTCAGCTGTTCCAGTCCTGTGAACTGTAATGTCTATGGTAGAAAAGCTCAACAGCATGGCCCTTATATGACCACTTCCACTGCTATCCTCATATAAGGAGTTACCTTATAGAAAGGAAAAGTCTGCTTGATCTTTGGAAGTTCCCCTCAAGGTTCAAAACATTTCTTTTTCTAACATTCACATGAATAGAGGAGCTGTTCCTTTGGAGAAGGTTACATTGGCTGGATAGAGAACAATGGAAACAAGCAAATAAGAGGCAGGGATGTTACAGTCTGCCTTGGTTTGCCTAAACACAGCCAACACTTCACTTTTGCTGGCATTACAGCAGATCCCCTAAATCCATAGTGACTGGGTTCCCATCCCCCCCACCACGTAGAGGCTGAGAAACACAGATAATAGTGAACTGTATACATGGCACAGTCTCTGTTTCCCTCTTTATAAGTTACTGAATTGACATTACTTGGCTTCTGTCAATTCCAGAATGTCCGGGGATTGAATGTGTGCTTCTTTGAAGGAATTTGTCAAAGGTATTACTGGAAGGACAGATTTTGAAGCTGAGGCTCCAGTACTTTTGCCACCTCATGAGAAGAGAGGACTCCTTGGAAAAGTCCCTGATGCTGGGAAAAATCGAAGGCAAAAGGAAAAGAGGACGACAGAGAATGAGATGGTTGGACAGTGTCATTGAGGCAACCAAAATGAATTTGACAAATCTCCGGGAGGCAGTGGGGGATAGGAAGGCCTGGTGAGCTCTGGTCCATGGGGTCACGAAGAGTCGGACACGACTGAACGACTGAACAACAACAACAACATTAATAAGAAGGCATTATTTTTTTCCTTCTTATTCCAGTTTCAAACATGTCAGTTTATGTATCATCACTGTATACCAGCAGCTATACAACTGTTATTCAGTAGTGAGAACTTTATCCTTTTCCCAATATTTGTATGTGTGTTTCCTTCCATCCAGTTGGAACCCTTTGCAAGGTAAGTGAGTGGTTTTACCAGTTCCAGCCCTACCCCCGGTGAGTTTCCATGGTCAAGTGAGGATTCCTGTTCTCCAGAGCCCTAGTCCATTACTCGTCCCGTTACACCACACTGGAAATCAGTATCCAATATTTAACTATCAAGATTTTTGTGGAGACAAATTCAACATCCTTATTCAATGTGTTAGATGAAAAAAGGCTCTAATGGATTCAATAAGAAAAAATGTGGTTACAAAGGTGTGTCATGAAGCAGTGCCTCTTGTTTTTGTATCATGCATTTCCTTCCAAAATGCATTTACTTTGCTATGTTCTCACCATAGAATCACAGAACAGATGAGGTAAAAGGGACCTATAAAGCCATTGAGTGCAACACTCTGTACAAGGCAGGACCATGTACTGTATGCCTAAAAGCGGCAGTAGCATATCTACAACACCAACATACTGCATTTGATGCTATAAATGTTTTATTCAGCCATGTTCGAGTACAATACTCTCAGCAAATTATTTTAACTGATTTTGTATTGATCTACTATTCTTGAAATTCTTATTACACTGTACTGATATAAATTTATATCCCTTATCTTTAGAACTTATATCTATAGTCTCTAGCTTGTCAGACAACTCAGGATATGACTATAATTGGGGATAAAGTCTGGATTTTGTTTTCAGTTTTAAAACCATGCAAAAGTCCCTTCCACCATCTTGGTTCGCTGTTGCTGTTCACACTAACATGATAAAGACAACGAGCTCTATATTCTCAAAGACTTTCACGGCCAGGGACTGATCGCTGTTGCGAGTACTGTATTTTGGGCTGTTTGGCTGTTTTCTGGAAGTTTTTCTTCCTGACGTTTTACCAGACTCTGTGACCAGCATCTTCAGAAGACAAGGACCTCAGGGAACTAGAAGTTCTCTCTGTGTGAAGAGAGAGCATGGCCAAACAGCCCGAAAAACTCACAACAGCTATCAGAAAGAGCTCTGTTTTGAGAGTACACTCTGCATTTCTCCAGTCATTTCTATTTACCTTAAAATTATGGCCCACCCTCATTACCGTCCTCCACAGTTTCCTCCTCCTCCTCCTGACTTCATCTTCTCTCATATCTCTGCCAGCTCCATCAAGGATGTGGCAACTGCATTAAGAAATGAAATGAATTGACCACTGGAATAAAGCAATCAAATATAATTGTGGATCTCCCACAATGACCCCAAGGCAATTGATACAATGGTAGATACAGGGCTCATCAGTTTCTTTTGCTTCCTGGTTTCTCATGTGAATGTTCTGTTTGACATCTGGATTAATCCATTTTCACGAATAGGCTTCTTATTAAACAGCCCTTTCCCCACCTCAAATGCATACACTTGAGCAGCTAAGTTATCTCTCTGCCCCTCTCTCCCAAGTCTTAATTGCATCTTAGATAATGCCCATTAGATTGAACTGTATTTTATCCCGTCTTCATTTATATTCCCTTGTGAAGCTGATTGGGCAAGCTATGTGGGTTCCTCCATCCCATTTTTACTCTTCCCCATAGAAAGACCCATTCTCAGTTCATCTGCAGAACATTAGGTGGTTGCTTCATTTATTGCAATCTTAGAAGGCATTATTACATTCCACCATCTGAAATGTGATCTTAAATAACAGCTTGTACCATAATTAAATGTAACTGTGAGAACATTGTTAAAGTCAATGACCCAATGCATTAGCAGTTTAAACACATTTTACGTTAAGTGGATTATGAGGAAAGTAATTTGAGATATGTTAAATAAGCACAAGCTATTCATATGAGTGTCCAGAAGCAGTAGCGTCACTGTTTGCAGTACCTACCAAGTTTCTTTAAGCTACAATCACAGGGTGTAGGAGCCATGCCATGGCCTTGACATCACTGGTGAAAGAGCAACGACATATTCTGGACCATGTGGTCTGTGGCCAGCATGGCTTAATTCATGATCGCCCCTGGTGTACTCATTCCCTCAAGTTGTTTTTTCATTACCATTTGAACTGGCATGACCAAGATAGATCTGCAGGAAGACCTACCACCACAGCTGGCCGAACACAGGATGATGACATTTGGCATATCCATTTGCTTCTTATTCACTCCCTCAGTTTGCCTTTAAAATGAAGTTTGATTCTGAACACATTCCATGTTCATTTTGCCTCACTGATTGAGTATCAGATTTGCTTACTTGGCAGGTACATGCCTCCTTCAGTAGGAGGACCTGTGCTATATGCAGTTCTTAGAAACTCAGCTATCCAGAATTGGTGCTGATCCAAATTCAACTTTTTGTGATTCAATCTGGCCTAGTGCTAAGTAATAAAACCCCTGAAAAGTTGGCCATTTTAATATTAAAAGCATTCAATGGTCCAAAGCAACTCAACCAACCAACAAATGGCCAACATTTTTATTGGACATCAAATATTGCCCGTCTTCATTCAATTTCTCATCTCCCACATGCTGACTTATCCCAATGAATAGCATTAAACAAACAAAATTTGCTATCTTTCCAGAATATGGTAGATAAGATCTTGAAACACAGATGTTTATTATGTTCAAGACACTGTCCATTTTACCTCTGTCCATTTCTTGGCATTCCTCAAAACTCTAACTTGAGCCAGCGGTAACAAATGATGATGGGTAGGTAGGTGGAAGAGATTCTTGTAATTGATTATTTAGTGCTAAAGAGGAAAAAATTATCACAGGTGGTGATGGCAGATGTGACAACACAGGATACTTGGCAGAATGCAGCATGAATTGGATCACTAAGATACTAGGATGAACACAGAGCTGACTGTTGGAGTATCTTATTTTTGTCCTTTGCATAGTAATAAGGCTTGTACTTTTAAGAATGCAATCAACTTTTTTTCTCTTTGTGTTAAATCCTTGGCATTGTTGACATTCACTGTATGAAATTATGCGACTGTAAATTCCCTCCAAGGCAAGAATGCCAACAATTAAATGTTTTAAAATATGCCAGTCTTCTCGGATCCTAAAATGAACATAGGGCCATTTGAGAAGCAGCCAGCCACCATTGACACACTTATTTGGGGGGAAAGGCTAAAGCTGTGTTGCTATGTAGTAGTTCAGAACTGTCATTGTTGTGGTCAATGTTACTGTTAAATTGATACTTGGGGGGTGAATTTCTCCCTCTTGTTGTCATTTCTGAACATTTCAAAATATTAGAATGATCAAGACATGTGATGCTGCTTGGATCATCTTGTTCAAAAGAGAGGGATTTAATAAAGTAGTCATACTGGGGTGGGGTGGGGGGAATCTAGTTTTGACAACAATGACACTCACAAAAAGAAGAATGTGATGGGACGTTTCCTCTCTGTATTTGTCCTGAGTGACAAAAAGATTGAGTGTCCATCCTCTCATTGGGTCAGTCTGTCACAGCCTATGAAATTCAGTGTGGAAGCTGAAGAGTGAAGAAGCCAACCAAGTGATTTTCAATGATAACATTGAGACCGATTCAAATCAAGGTGACAGAAATACCAACCAGAAAGACAAACCCATATGGCCTTGATATCTCAGTGTTTCCAATTAAGAAGAAGCAGAGATGGGAAATGGTTGCTTTTTAAACTAAAGCTTCTAAAACTCCACAGTAGGGTTATGGGAATTGTAGTTTAAAAAGCAAACTCTTAGTTAGAGATGGGCACAAAACACCAAACTGATGTTTTGTGTTTGTTATTTGGGCCCTGGGGGCTGCTTTGTTTTCATTTTTGTTGTTTGGGGCCCCCGGGGCCCGCATCGTTTTTGTTTATTCATTTTTCAGGCATGGTGGTTAGCCTGCCGGGAGAGCGTTCCCACGGCTGTGGGAGCCCTCCTGGGGCTGTGCACCACGCGGGCATGGAGGGAAGAGTGAGCTACCTTTCTGGGATCTCTGGGATCTCCTGGACCCCTCCCACCCAGGGCTCTCTGAGGAGGTGGTGATGGTGGTCCTCACATCCTGGGGGGATGCCAGGTGGGTGCGCCATCGAGGGGTGCCATTGGGGAAGGGGCAGTGGGGTGGGGGCTGTGGGGGCAGGTGGGGAGCAGATCATCGAGCTGTGTGGTGGTGATGGGGTCATTCCCGGTCGTTCACCACCCACCTGGAAGCAGCATCTCCTCCTGAGGCACTGCTGCTGCTGCTGCGTGGGGGCCACCACCGCTGGGCAGCTCGGTGGGTCGGTCAGTCGGTGGCACTCCGCCCCACAGGTGCACTGGCTGGCTGGCTGGCTGGAGCCTGGCGGGTCGGGGAGGTATGAGCGAATGGGGGGGCATGGCGCTTCTACCCAATGCCCAATCCACCACCCTGGGGGAGGCTCCTTGGAGGCGCTCCGCCTCTGCTAGTGCAAACAGCGAGGAGCCCGCCCTGCACACCTGAATGCCAGCCCTCTGGGGAAGCATCCCCTTTGGAACATGAGATGGTTGTGGGGGGTTTGCTGGACTTGTAGTCCCCGGAGGATAACTTTTTTGGGGGTTCGCATGCTCCACACGCGCCCCTTCCCCTACCCTACACACACACACACACACACACACACACACACACACATCGTGTTCGATCGGGGGGACGCTGGTGGTAGCTTCCCAGCTCCGACGGAGACCCCCAGCTCACCCTCCCTCCAGCCATGGCTGGTGGGAACCTGTCGATGTGGCCAGCGCTACAGCTCTATTTTATTTTTTACTGCTTACCACATGGCCCACGCTACAGCTGTTGTGCGGCCATTTTTTAATTTTTTTATTTTTATTTTATTTATTTTTTTTGTTCCCTGAAGCCAGGAAGACTGGACCAGGAAGGCCAGCACCAGGTAGGTCATTCATCGTGTGTGGCCATTAATGAAAATGACCAGTAACAGAGATAATTGTCTTGGTTCTGTTCGTTTCGTTCCTAATTCTTCACCAGGGTCGTTATTTGTTCCGTTACATAACGGAACGAATAACAGATAACAGTAACGAAAAATGGTCATTTCGTGCCCATCTCTACTCTTAGTATGCTTGTCCCTTCCTATCTCACAAACTAAATTTTCCCCATTGGCTTCCTTATCTATTTTGTTATCGCCCTTCTAGATACCTTCACATTTTCATCTTGGGAAGGGATTTCATACACATCCAACATTTCTGAATAAATATGCAAAATGTGCTTTTACTTTGTTTTTAAAAGTCAACTTATTAAAAAAGCAAATAAAGTTCAGGTCACACACTCATATATATGACAACACAAGATATTTTGCAAACTACCGCATATATATGCATACACAAATACACACTAGACATGGGCTTTTCATTTTGGAAGGGGGATGGTTCCGAAACAAAACACTCCGGCACAACTGGCACTCGGAATTCAGTCCCACCATTCAGAACAAAATCAACCACTGTCTTACCTTGCTTTACCTTGCGCCGGGTGAAATTCCAATCAGGAAGCAGCCTCTGAGGCATCATCTTTCCCTCTCCCTGGTGCTGGCTAATCAGGAGCTGTGCAAGGACATGCATCATCCTGCCTCCCTGTTTGATATGCCCAGCATGAGGTAAAGCAAGGTAAGACACTGGTTGATTTTGTTCCAGAGGGTGGGACTGTGTTCTGAGCACCAGCTGTGCTGGCGCCTTTTGTTTTTGAACCATCCCCCTCTGAAACAAAAAGCCCATCTCTAATAAACACATATATAGTGGTACCTCGACTTACGAGTTTAATCCGTTCCACATGCATGTTCATAAGTCGAAAAACTCGTAACTAGAGCAGCCGTATCTAAAAAATAAAAAATAAATTGAAAAAAATTGAAAAACTAAAAACAAATTTTAAGTAGAGCAGACCGCATCTAAAATTTATAAGACAGCAGTTAAAACGCCAACAGTTTTTAATCTTAAATCAAATTGCTTGTAAGTAGAGCTGCTCATAAGTAGTACCACTGTAAACATATACATATGCATATACATATACACTATGTACTGGATAGTCGATTTCCTTCTTAAGCAGACAGTCTTCTTTACTCGTAGCTCTCAATTGTATTCCTGGTAAACATCTTTTTAATCAACTGTTAAAAGAGTAGAAACTCAACATGACATTGCATTGGTGTCTTTGTGGGCTGGAGAGTTTGTGGTTTACTAAATCCATCTATGCTCATATTGATCAGTGGAGGAATTCCACTTGGCTAGACAAATGTTCTGCCTTTAAGATAGGGGTGTCCAAACTTTGGCCCTCCAGATGTTTTGGACCATGACGACTGTGGAAATTGTGGTCCAAAACATCTGGTGGGCCAAAGTTTGGGCACCATTGCTTTAAGATTTCACAAAGCCAATGAGGCATCAGGACTCTGAATATGCACAATAAGGTGATCTAGGAAAAAGTACAAGGTTAAGAAAAAAAGTAAAAGGTAAAGACAGCTGCAGAAAAGTCCCAGGTAGCTACTCAGATGTTCCCTCAGCCATCACCAAAGCCGTCACAGCACTGGATAAGTGTACCAACTGATCTAGAAGAAGTAGAAGGTCTTTTAAAAAGGTATGTTTGTGTGTGTTGTGTCATTACAGTCATGACCGACTCTACATGACTCCATGTCCATGCAGTTTTCTTGGCAGGAGTACTGGAGTGGCTTGCCAGTTCCTACTCCAGGCACCTACAGCACCTGGTATTCCCTGGTGGTCGCCCATCCAAGTACTAACCAGGGCCAACCCTGCTTAGCTTCCGAAATCAAGTGAGATTGGATGTGCTTAGGGCATCTAGGCAGCTCTTTAAAAGGCATAGAGGACTATAGATCTCACCATCTGGGATGAAAGCTGAGGCTTTTGACTTGATCCAGAACGGAAGACAGCATTCTATTATTGGCTGTACTTGGATTTCCTGACAGCATGAATAATCAGGAGATCTCATGGAATATCCTCATGAAACAGAACAGAAATGTGGGTCTTTGTCTAAACAGATACTTCCTCTCTTTGCTTCAAACCTCTTTCATTCCATAGGCTGAGCTTCAATCTGTCATCACTCTAAGCAGCTTCAGTGAAAATCCTCTTACCAAGGTCTTATTCCAATGACTGATCCAGACACTGAAAAAACAGGGGGACCTGACTGTCCAAGCCAAATGAGATTAGCAAAACAAAATCCCGGCTGCTCTTCTCAGTGACAATGGTCTTTCACGTCCTTTAGCAAACATGAACTCCTGCCTTCTATGTCACTTCCACTCAAACGGAGCAATATGAAAGCCAACCTTCAAAATCACTTGCAAATTTCTGTTAGAAAAGGATGGTTTCTCCGTTCCATGCGTTTATGCACCTTTTCCTTCCAGTGATAATGCATATATTTAACCTTTTTGTTCTGAACACCTGTCATTATACATTCCTTTAGGCATGCAACAGAAAGAATGGAGTGTGAACTCCACTGTCCAAAGAACACAGTCACCAATTAAAAGCATGTCCTCACACTTCACAGACACAAGTCTCATCAAGTTCAACAAGACTTGAGTAATGGGATGTGAGATATTTCAGCAACCTGCAGTTCAGGGCAGTCTCTCCAACAGCCTATAGAATGTCCTAAACTCAAAGGGTGCTACCCTATTAACTGCTGCTCATTTTACTCTATCTTTCTCATTTCACCTCCAGCAGGACTGCTACTATTGCTTGCATAAGGTCTGTAATAACCACCCCAACCCAAGGCAGCTTCCTCTACTTGTAAAAGAGATATGTTACTGGGTTTGCATAAACAGCCATGTGCCTATGGGAGAAGCAAATGTTGAAATATAGGCAGTTCCCATGACTAGACATGGGCACGGAGCGGCGAAATTCTCATTTTTGTTTTCGGTTATCGTTATCGTTACGTAACGATAACGGTAACGAGAATTACTCCGCTCCAGCTCGAACCTGACCTGAAAAAAGAAAAATTTGGTCGGGTTTGTCGTTGTCGTTAATGGCATTGCGGGCTCACGTGATGCCATTGCCAACAAGCAGCACAGAAAAAAAGTTTTTAAAAGTTTTAAAAAACCCAATTCCCGGCCAAAAAGGCAGGCAAAAATATGCCTGCCGGAGTGAGGGCACCTACCAGAGGGGTGGTTTCGGGGGGGGGGGTTCCCGGGCCTTCCCCCCTCCTTTCCTGAGCTGTCTCTATGCCATGCGGTGGGGGGGGTCCAAAATGGCAACCGCAAAATTTATTTTTAAATCGTAGTCAAAAAACCCACTAAAGCACAACAGAAACATGAAAATTAGGTATTTTAACTGCCTGAATTTTTATAGTAGCAGCAGTGGGTTTTTTTGCAATAAAAAGTCTCCATTGATTTTATTTTATTTTTATTTTTATTTTTATTTTTTTACACCTGTGCATGCGCAATGATGGGCTGGCCATGGGATGGGACCATGCAATTTTTTTGACCCATTCCACTCAGGTTTTGACTGAGACTTCTGGATGTGCCAGAGGCCATAAAAAGCCCACTAACCCTAACCCTAACCCTAACCCATACGCCAGTACACTGTCCTTCTTAGTGGGTCATAGGTACCCAGAGGTGCAGCCCACTAACCCACCATAACCCTAACCCTAAGCCTAACCCTAAGCCTAACCCTTACCCTACCCCTACTCCTACCCCTAACCTGTACACCAGTACGCTTCCCTTCTTAGTGGGTCAGAGTAGAGGAGGCATCCAGAGAGGTGCCTCCCAGAGCCCACTACCTACCCCTACCCCTAACCCTAACCTGTACGCCAGTACGCTTCTCTTCTTAGTGGGTCAGAGTAGAGGCACCCAGAGAGGTGCCACCCAGAGCCCACAAACCCTAACCCTAACCCTAACCCTAACCCTAACCCTAACCCTTGCCACTACCAGACTGAATCTCTAATCACTAGATGACCAGGGTTGCATTTGCTTATTTGCTTGGCTTTACATACAAGGAGTGACATTGGAGATGCGGGGGACATTGAGAGGAGTAGACCCTCATCCAGATTTGGGGAGGAACGGAATGTCTGTGTCTCCTGCTGCCTCTGAGAGGTGGAGGGGAGATGGGATGGATAAAAGCTTCAAAACAAAACAAAAAAAAGTATAACAGGCAGCCAGACCAAGTAGGGTGGCCGGTTCAGTCAGTGTTGACCAAGAGAAAAAAAAGAAATATATTGCATTCTGCCCACTTTGTTTGCTTTATTGCATAGGATGCAGTCTTGTGCAATGATATATTTATAATCCATCACCCAGTTTAAAGTGTTTTCCGCCTGCTCTGGGTCATTGCGGGACCCGCGGCCGCCGGCCGCCCACTCGCCCGCCCGCGCCTCCCCCCTGCCGCCGGCCCCCCCGCCCCGCCCATTGGCTAGGGCGCAAAAACACGTAGCACCAGCCTGTCTGATTGCGGGACGCCCCCATGCTCTGGGACGTCAAATCGCGCTAAATTGCGGTGGAAACGACAAACGACAAATGACAAACGGAAATGACAAATTTTTGAAAATTATCGCGACAAACAGAAACGACCCAAAATGGACCCGTTCCGACAAACGACAACTCAAAATGTCATTTTTTTCTGGTCGTGCCCATCTCTACCCATGACTGTTCCCCGAAGGGTTCCATCTTTGTCCAGGATATTTTGTTGGTTTCTTTAGTTTAGACTAGGCCTGTCCAAACTTCGGTCCTCCTGATGTTTTGGACCACAACCCCTAGAATTCTAAGCTTAGATTGCCAATGGCAAAGGACTGTGGAAGTTGCTGTCTAAAACATGATCTGGAGGGCCAAAGTTTGAACATGCCTGGTTTAGACTGATAGTCTTAGGATCTAGAGAAGTTGGCTTCTCAGAGGAGACCCAGGTGGGGCCACTTTGTCCTTTGTTTCTGTTACAGCCCACTGGAATGCGGCCCTTAACTGTTATATAGGATTGCAACATAACTATTTAAACTAAGCCATAGAGCTATGGGGGATGTCAGTGTTGACCTAAATACTCAATAGTGACCTATTCCTTGGAATATGGGTTAATACAGAAGAACCAATACAGAAAAGCTGAAGAAGAGAGGGAAGAAACAGCTACTAATCAAGGGGTACTTAACTCTTTCCCTGCCCTTGCTCTCTCCTTGCAACCTTCTTGTCTGCTTTGCCTCACAGCAGCAAATGTTAATGTGTGAACACTGGTTAGAAAGCAAAGCAAAGTGCTCTGCTTATATTCCGCCCCATATCACTTCAAGCAGTCTCTGGGCTGTTTACAGTTTAATTACAGTATGCAGGCTACACATTGCCCCACCACCACCAGTGGCAAGCTGGGTACTCATTTTACTGACCTCGGAAGGATGGAAGTCTGAGTCAACCATGAGCCGGCTACCTGGGATTGAACTCCGGGTTGTGACCACAGTTTTTACCTGCAGCACATGCATTTAACCACTACACCACAAGGCTTGCCTGCTCCTTCTTCTCTTCATCCCACCCCCAATACATCATGCCTTTACTTTTCACTTGGTTGATGGCAGCCTGAATTCCTGAATTCAGGTCTGCTACTCTATATTTCATTTCTCTAGGAAGGACTCATGGCAGGACTTCCTTACCTTTTAGCAGTTGCGTAAAGGAGGACATTTCTGTTCTGTGGGCAACTTGTCCTCCATTTAATGGAGTACCACCCAATGTGCAACCCATTCTTTCTTCGTATGCTAGCTTTACCAAAATCTACAGTAGAACTTGTAAGCATTAGCTAGATTGTATGTGAATATTTAATAACTCCATTTTCCTTCTGGGTTTTTGTTTATCACATTCATGCAAATATTCCTCTTCCAATGACAAGAAAAGATAAGCATTTTTACTGCAGGAAAGAAAGATGCAATTTTCAGTCAGATGCACTATAAATAGGAAACAATCACACTTACTGTTTGATTTGCATAGAAAACTTCAAAAAATGTATAACCAAGCAGATTGGTGCTCGTACTGGTGCCTTAATATACAAGTTTCAAAATAACTATTGATAAGCAGAATATGAGGTAGAAGCCAGCATTCTGTAGTATGCAAGGAAGGTGCAATATTTTTAATTCCTTTTCTGAGAAAACAGTGATGCAAACTTTATATACAGAAGAAAGAACCTTTGATCATCCAGATGTTTTACACAGCCTTTCTCATCACCCCCTATTTATTGATGATGCAAACATTATCATATATAATTCTTGTACTGTACTTCTGAAAATTTGGAAAGCTCAGTTCATCAATAGTAAAGGTAGGAACTGGGTGTCTGCCACCTGTTTTGGACTGCAACTTGTATATTCCTTTACATCTGCTCTTGCTGGCCGGGGTTTGGCAAAAGTCCAGTCTTTGCTTTACCAGACATAAAGACATACTAGTATGTCTTTCTAGTATGTCTTCATATCTTTGCTTTGCAGTATGCATTTTCTATCATTTCTATAATTTCTTTCAGTTTTTACAAACATTCTAATACGAAAACACATACAATTTAGGGACAGCAAATCAAACAGATTTTTGAATTCTACTTGCTGCAGTGGGATTTTTCGTAGCATTATAGCTGATGATGTGAGGCAGAGAAGTAATGCTGGATTGTTGAATATAAGAATGAAAAAGAAAGAGAACACTCCAACTCTATCTGTCTGTCTGTCTGTCAGTCAGTCAGTCAGTCAGTCAGTCAGTTGGTCGGTCTGTTGGTCTGTCGGTCTGTCAGAATGTCTGTCCTTCAATTATCTGCACACTTGTTCTGCAATCAATGGAGTTGCATTCACTCTAGAAAATACCAGTGATGTTGGCAAGTCTTAGGCTCTGAGTCCTAAGTCCAAGTCTGAGCCTTTGGTTCCAAGTACCGAGTCCATGTCTTTGGAACCACGTCTTCAGCCCCAAGCCCCATGTCTGAGTCGCTATTAAAACAAGCTCTTTTCCACAGGGGGAAAAATGGAAGGTTGGGTGGGTTCTGAGTTGCGAGTCAAATCTGACATTGGAAAATCAACTACATATGAACTGAGACACCAGTACGACTTAAGTCCTAATTGAACGCGAGTTTCCCAACTCGAGTCCCCATCACTGTTTTCCATGGCTTCAGAGACTAGGACTCGGGACAATGGTTTCAAACTACAGGAAAAGAGATTCCATTTGAACATTAGGAAGAACTTAATGACAGTTAGAGCTATTCGGCAGTGGAATATGCTGCCACAGAGGGTGGTTGAGTCTCCTTCTTTGGAGGTTTTTAAGCAGAGGCTGGATGGCCATCTGTCAGAAATATTGTGATGGGGGTTCCTGCATGGCAGGGGGTTGGACTAGATGGCCCTTGAGGTCTCTTCCAACTCTATGATTCTATGATTCTATCACTGGTAAATACAATTCTGGAACATTCTGTAGAACAAATTCTGCCATAGTCATGTTTTTTCCACCAAATAATTTGTGTTTGATGAAATCATATTACCAAGTTGCACACAATGTGCAAAACAACATTGGTGTTTTAGGTGTTTCTTCCAACATCTGAATCTAGTCCAGCTTTCCATATATGTTTTGCATATAGACTGAACAAATAGGGATCTTGCATATACTGGAATTTTCAGCTGCACAACATGCCCAACACAAATAGCTTAGCCCGGAGTATTTATACTGTGGTTTTTTTTAAAATAGGTAGGATGCCAAGAATATTCAACAATCATCCTGCAGCATTTATATTTTGCTAGCTCCCTCTGCAACAGAGTCAAAATGCATTCCTCTAATTGTTAACATCCTTTCTCCATAGATCAGTTTAAAATGTCTAGATATCATACAAAATTTGTGGGAACCTTGCTTTCTGTGAGTCTTGCAGTGTATTCTGCCAAATCCTCACTTTTATGGGCATTCATCAGGAGTGGCACAGGCTGAGAAGATGTCATGGGAGATCTAATTTTGGAAGCAGAAGAATGCCTGGAAGTCATTGCCTTCTGGCAGAACTCCAGTAACCCACTAAAAATCAGGATTAGTAAAGTTCACACCAGGAGCACTGAGATGTGTTGTCAAATGTAAAGAAAACCTAGGAAATGCTACATCTTTTGGGAAGGAATTTCATAAATGTTTAAGGCAAGTACTGCTGTTGGGAACCAAGGTTTCCCCATAAAAGCTGCAAGCCTAGCAGAGAATTTCATCCAGTGTGTTTGTTTTAAACTGGGAGTTGTCTCCGTGTATTTGTGAGCCCATGTGTGATATTGGCCTACTCGCACACAAATACGCTGATGACATGTTGCAGTATGGTTTGTCTTGAATGTTTTCCAGGCCTCTACTACTCTTGGTCTATAAGGAATATGGAGAACATTTTAAACTAGAAATAAATAGGATGGGAGCTGCCAAGAAAGAGCCATTCAAAATTAAAACATTAGAATGAAATCTCTAAAGTGGCCCACTTATAAAGCTCAAAAATGTCAACTCTGGTTTCACATATCCAGGTGGAAAATTTAAAATACTTGGAATCCCTGTGTTACTCATTTTAAGGAAATGCATTCTGTTTTGTAGCATTAATTGATGGATTTTTTTTCTTAACAAAGCACCATAAATTAAATTCCATGAAAACCATAGACTGTGAAAGTAGAACATACTCTAAGAATGTATAAAAAGATGCTTGGTGAATGTGGTTAATGGTTATCTACAGAAAAAAAAAACATCAATACTGCAGCCACCTCTAATAGAGATTGTAGATCAAATCTTATAGAATATTTCCCCCAGTGTTATATATGTTAAAATCCATGACTAGAGATGGGCACGACCGGAAAAAAATGACATTTTGAGTTGTCGTTTGTCGGGACAGGTCCGTTTTGGGTCGTTTCCGTTTGTCGCGATAATTTTCAAAAATTTCTTGTTTCCGTTTGTCGTTTGTCATTTGTGGGTTGGGGTTGGGGTTGGGGTAAGTGGGCTTGGGGAGGCACCTCTCTGGGTGCCTCTGACGTCTGACCCACTAAGAAGGGAAGGGAAGCGTTTCGCGGAGCCACCGCGTACCATACATTACACTTACATTATGTTAGGGTGGGGGGTAAGTGGCAGAGGCACCTCTCTGGGTGCCTCTGACTCACTAAGAAGGGAAGCGTACTAGCATACTGGTGTACAAGTTAGGGAATGGGATAGGGGATAGTGGGCTCTGCGAGGCACCTCTCTGGGTGCCTCACTTTGACCCACTAAGAAAGGAAGTGTACTTGCGTACGGATCTGGGTTAGGGTAAGGGCTAGGCTTAGGGTTATGGTTAAGGTTAGGGTGGGTTAGTTGGCTGCACCTCTGGGTGCCTCTGACCCACTAAGAAGGACAGCGTACTGGCGTATGGGTTAGGGTTAGGGTTCGGGTTTGGGTTAGTGTTAGGGTTAGGGTTAGTGGGCTTTTAATGCCCTCTCTGCCACATCCAGAAGTCTCAGTCAAAACCTGGCCATGCGATTGGTGAAATGGCTCCAAAAATTTGCATGGTCCCATCCCATGGCCAGCCCATCATTGCGCATGCGCAGGTGTAAAAAGATAAAAATAAAAATAAAATAAATTAAAATCAATTGAGACATTTTATTGCAAGAAAAACCCACTGCTGCTACTATAAAAAATCAGGCATTTAAAATACCTAATTTTCAAATGTTTCTGTGGTGCTTTGGTTGGTTTTTGGCCCACGATTTAAAAATAAATATTGCGGTCGCCATTTTGGATGCCCCCCACCGCATGGCAAATGGACACGACGAGGATGCCCCCCAGCCTGGTACCAGCAGCCCAGGACAGGAGAGGGGGGGAAGGCCGGGGAGCCCCCCCAGAAACCCCCCTCTCTGGTAGGTGCCCTCACTCAGGCAGGCATATTTTCGCCTGCTTTTTTGGCCAGGAATCGGGTTTTTTTTTTAATTTTAAAACTTTTTTTCTGTGCTGCGCTTGGCGTCGCACGATCGCCAGCGCCGTGATGCCATGAACGACAACAAAAAATCAGACCCAATTTATCTTTATCGGGTCGGGTTTGAGCTGGAGCGGAGTAATTCTCGTTACCGTTACCTGTTACGTAAGAGAAACGACAAACGGTAACGGAAACGAGAATTTCGCTGAGTCGTGCCCATGTCTACCCATGACAGATTCCAGTGAATTGTTAAAAGTTTTTAAAGAAATTTGCAAATGTGGATTTTGTTAAAGTAATAAAGAAATATCAGAAGATAGACAGAGTTATTACAAAGTTACTACTCTGATTTCTCTTTCTTTCTCAGTCTCATGCAATTCCACTACTTTAAAGAATGGCAGACTGTGGTGATATGGTTCATATATGCAGGGAATCAGGAACACTGCATAAGTCATTACAATAGATATGCATCCAAGACAGAGGATTATTCTGCTGGACATATTTATATTGTATGTTATATAATGAAACTTTCTTATTAGAACAATTTTCATTTATCCTCCAGTGCAAAGATTCACTATCATGCACTGTTTTGGAAGATGATGTCAAGAGCTATCTGAGTCATTAAGGAAGCTGTAGTTATCTAGAAGCTTTTTACAAAAACAGCTTTATTACTTTGAAAAAAAAAGTTTAAATAAATCAATTCCAATTTTATGCTTGATTCCAAATCCTACCCCCCCAATTCCATCATCTGCAAAAAAACATTCAAGGTTTCAGAACAGAATGGCTTGAACAGGTTGATAGACCTATATGATTACTAACATGTTGTTGAAAGGGAAGCAATTTTGAAGAAGCGAAAAATAGTTCCGAGCTATTGCAGATGAATATTTTCCTGAGCCCTTGCCACTTCTGGTAATTTAGAGCTCATTAATTAGCAGATCTGATCTCGACTGATCTCAGGAGCTAAGCAGGGTCAAGCCTGGCTAGTACTTGGATGGGTGATGACCAGGGAATACCAGGTGCTGTAGGTGCTTGTAAAAGAAACTGGCAATCCATGCCAGTGTTCATGCCAAGAAAACTCTATGGACATGGGGTCACAAAGAGTCAGTCACGACTGTGACAACGATGATGATGACGATGACAACAACAACTCACATACTATTACATACATCCAATGCATCCTTAGCAAATACGAATAGCTTTAAAAATGGTATTTGAACCTATTAAATCTTGTGATTATAAGATAACTACTACATATAGACTAGAACTGTGAAGTGACCAAAAACTATGGGAAGCTTAGAGATCTCTTAAAGTAGACTCTCTATATGTAATCAGAAAGCTGGGTTTCTTTAACATATATAAGACTGAAGTACTTAGATTGTATTCCATTGTAAACTTGATGGATTCAGATACAGAATGGAACACACAGCATGGAATTAGGCGAGCATCTTCAGGAACCTTCAAAACAACACCATTTGAAGATATAAAATTCATCCCAGTCCAGTCTGTGGCACTCTTCACGCAGAAGCCAATTTCTCTATGACTATCCATAAATGGATCTGGAAAAAATCAGCATTCAGGTGTTGCATATGGGACCAACCAAGAAAACATGAGTGTCCATCTTGCAGACATACTTTCTTTTTAAAGTATTCTTTGTGGTTATCTGACTCCATCTTGTCCTTCCAAAAGCAGATTTGTGAGTGTCTGAATCTTCCATGCATAATTTTACAAATGTAGAAGCGGAAAGGTCTCAGATGAACTGCAGCAATTTGAGGAGGGGGCAAGAGGGACAATTAGGGAACTGGACATCAAGCCCTATGAAGGAAGACTGAAAGAGCTGGGTATGTTTAGCCTTGAGGAAAAAGTAGGCTGAGGAGAGAGATGGTGACACTCTTCAAATTCTGGAAAGATTTTCATCCAGAGGAAGGGCAGGATCTGTTCTCACCCATCCCAAAATACAGAATATATAGTAATGAGCTCAAGTTACAGGAAGCCAGAATTGGTTGAACAGTAGAAAAAACTTTAGAACTGTTAGAATAGTATGACAATGGTGCAAGTTATTCAAGAGGCAGTGACCACTCAAACAGGGGAGTGAAAGTGAGGCAATTGTATGTCAAATATACTTCAGCTTGTATTCCTCCATTGAGCAAGGAGTTGGACTTTGCAGCATTGTAGGCCCCTTCCAATCCAATTATTCTTTGATTCTGTCCTTGCTTATTCTGTGTTTATCCATTCGATCTGGAAAACTATATATCACAATAAAATATCATAATTCTTTCTTTCTTTTTGAGATTTCCTCCAGGAACAGTATATAGTTTGGCCTCAAAGTTTTTTTTTATCAGCTGAACGAATAGTCAAAGAAGAATAAAAGTAACACAGGCCAATTCTTATTCATTAGGAACGGTGTTGCTGTTGTTATTTTGGTATGAAATGCTAGTGCTTCTAGTATGACTATAATACAATGCTATGCAGCTCCAATCAAAAGTCAGTCCCAATTATTTACATGGGGGTTACTCCAAAGTAAGACATCATAGAGATACAGTCTTTGAAGATATGCTTACAAGAAAGACAGATCAATATAGGGAGTGGTAAAAGTATCCAAAACATATTTATCTGCTGGTACTGCTACCATGTAACTTGTGTGGAGTACACAAGGTGGTTTCAGACCATTTCTCACTAACCGAGTTGGCCACATCACAAAAACCATTACAGCAACTGACACTAATTGGACCCAGTGTTGGCAGTCTCAGCAGAGAGGTTGAGAACAGGGAATTCCCATTTGATCTCCAACATGTGTTCTTTTGTTAAAGACTTATCACATCCAACGGAATCGATTCCACTGTTAAAAGGAGAAGTGGGACAGACAACCAAATGTGCAGCATAATAAAAACCAGCAAAAATGGGAGGCTTATATTTTCAGACAGAACATAATCCAGCAAAACTAATTTTAATTTAGAGAACACATCAAATGCTTAATCTGCTTTAAAGCACCTGCCGGTAAGTGATCTGATCGGACCTTGCAAGATGTTGATATCATATGGAAGGTATTTGGGTGGGCTTTCCCATATATTAAGTTTGAATGTGGGTATTTTTTTTCACTATCTCTCTTGCTAGTGTAGGGCAGGAATAGTTATATTTATTTTAATAGCATGTTAATGGAAATCAGTCTCACATGCTGATTATTTCTCCTTCACTCGAACTGTTTATCACTAGCAAGAAAAGAAGAATAAAGTAGAAATTCCTGCCAAAAGTGTCCTTATTTTCAAATGTACCAGTCTTTAGAACAGGTAGCTTGATTTATCACAAGCAGATGAAGTCTAATTGCAGTGCAGGAAATTGTTCAACTAATGGAGCTCTCCTTACTGGTTGTTCTAGTGCTATTGCTTCCAGAAGTTTCTCTTGGATTTGGTTTTGTTTTGTTTGAGTATGTTTTGATTGGTTCTCCCTGCTCTTCTCAATGAATGTTACAAGACATTATGGAACGGTGGGAGTGGGTGAAGATGTACTGATCTGTCTCCTAAATGGTGTTTAGGGTTCTACAAATCTCTCCTAATCTCTTTGTTTGATATCATGGTGTGGGAGTGTATGTATGCACAGAATGGACAGAGAAAAATTGGGGGCAAGGAAAAGAGTTGTGCCTTTTCACAAACAGTTGTTTACTATTGTTTTGACCATTTCCCATGTGGCTGCAGGCTTGTGAACCACCATTTCTTTCCCAGAGCTTGGTAGAAAGCCTTCTTGGTGCTTACATCTATCTATGGAGACCTATGGAACACCAGCTATATGAAAATGAGACAATCTAAAGGAGAATGGGTGTTGGGGGAGGATCCATGGAAAGCAATGGATAACCATATCCTGTATGAAATGATGTAACTGTAGGAAAGCATTAATACAATTTCTCATTTTGAAATGTTTAAGTACCTCATGACGCTTTTGACAATTTTGTACTCTTAAGACTTTTAAGGACGTAACTCCCAGCATTTTTCACCATTAGCCATGGTGGCTAGGTTGATAGGGACTGAAATCTGAAATATCTGCAGACTGTCAGGTTAGTTAAGGTAGACCTCTACTTATTGGTTACCTTGTTGACTTTGTGTTCTTTGGTGAAAACATAGAAAAGCCAGGTTAAGTATAATTCCTACTGAGTAACTGAGAGGAATGCTACTTGTACTTTTAAAATGTGGGGAAGATGGCTGAAATCTCCAGATACGTTGGAAATGATGTTGTTGTTTTCATTCACCATCGTTTTTTTAATCATCTAGCACCCAATTGACTAGAGTTCTTTTGTTCAATTATGCCATAAGGGCAGGAGGGAAATGTTTTCCCATGCATTCCTGCCTTTTATTTCTGCAGAAGGACAGGTTGCTACCTGTCACGAAAAGGTGGCCCAGCATACTTTATTGTTTGAATGGATGGATCCTGATGGTTCTGGATCATCAAGTTTCAGATCATAACTGATAATTTGTCAGGTCAATTTATTTTATCAGTGACAAGGCCCCACAGTTTAGTACACCAACCATGTTGCAAAGCCCAGCTAAAGGGGAGGAAGGGAGGAATATGGCCTAAAACAGATGCTGTTAAACAAGAAAAAATCCAAAAACTCAGGTTGCTTTTGGAGGAGGAATTGCATGTAAATAATTGAGGTACTTCATTGCTCCCAATGCAAATTAATATTACTCAGAGAGGCTACTCTGTGCTAACTGAGGGGCTGGAAGGAACTAGTAATGGATTTCAATGGTTTGCAGGACTACAACCTGCTCTATCTGTTGTGCCATATAGAAACTCATTTGGCCTCAAGCTCACCTCACTTTGCTATATGTGTAGAAAATAGTTTGTTGCAGCCCTAGTTATAATAAATCCTTCAGAAGAGAATCTTATAATGGGAACTTTGACAGGCTCTTACCTACAGGACTGCTAGCAGTCTCAGCTAAACACTGGATCACACGAGAGAAAGGAATCTCTTGTACTGAAACTAGAAGCTCCTATGACAGGCTTGAAAAATCACAGTAATCATGTAAGTCATTTGGGGGCAAGCCATTCATGGGGGGTACGCTTTCAAATAAACATTGCAAAGATTGCTTATTTCCTCTTTGATTTAATTGGAAGAAAAATGGTCATTGCCTCGATACTCCATCTGTATGACCTATCATATTGCTATCTCAATCCCTGGGAAGGTGAGAAGGTGAGAAGGGGACTTCCTCAAACAGAAACTGTGACGCAACATTTCAGAATCAAACTTCTCAAACTTGTATATATATAAAACACAAGTATGAGAAGACTCTCCAAGTCAATAATGATCCATTCCCCCCCCCACACACACACACCACCAAATGCAAAGTATTTGACAGATTGCCCCACTAGTTTAACGTGGGAGTGGGAGAAGGTGGCTGTGAAACAAGGCCCACAATATTGGTCCAGAACTGCTGTAGATTTAGATGCAGGACACCGCTTTGATGTGCCATGTTTCTTATTTTAGTTACATCCAAGTACATGAGAGATAAACCTAGGCAAGTTTCAATTATCTAATTATAAAGCCTTCTCATATTCCCTTGAAACTAATTTGGATTTGATGAAAAACAGAGCAGATGGAAATGGGGTTTGTACAATTCATGAGATAAAGAGACTGTTTCAATATGATTTTAATTTCCTAACTATACCAACAGTTTTGTATTAATAAAGATGTGCCCCATGCTCAGTTCCTCTCAGTTAGTGCACCAGAATGATCTCTCTCCTGTCTCTATCTACCACTATAAATAGATTCCCTCAGGAAGGAACAATAACAGAAGACTAGAAGATCCAACAAAATGTTGAGGAATTCACCATTATATCAACACAAGTCACAAATATATACCATGTGCCACATATTTGCTAAGGAACTCAGAATAGGATTTTTTGCCTGACAGCAGTCCTATTAGGTTTAATTAGAGCCTCACCCTCCAGAAACTGTGACGCAACATTTCAGAATCAAACTTAGAAATTCACTTTTAAATCAAGCAGTGCATTCTTGTTCTAAATAATGCTTCATGATCAGCTACTAAATGCCAGTGGCAAACCAGGAAACCATTTCCTAACTGATTTAAGGTTTTTTATTTGTTTTGCTATGATATGGCAAATAGAAGGGGAAGAAACGGAGGCAATGACAGAGTTTATTTTCTTGGGCTCCTTGATCACTGCATATGGCGACTGCAGCAACAAAATAAAAAGACGCCTGCCTCTTGGGAGGAAAGCAATGGCAAACCTCGGTAGCATCCTAAAGAGCAGAGACATCACTTTGCCAACTAAGGTCAGGATAGTCAAAGCTATGGTTTTTCCAGTAGTGATCTATGGAAGTGAAAGCTGGACTATAAAGAAGGCTGATCGCCGCAGAATTGATGCTTTTGAGCTGTGGTCCTGGAGGAAAGTCTTGAGAGTCCCCAGGACTGCAAGGAGATAAAACCTATCCATCCTGAAAGAAAGCAACCCCAAATGTTCACTAGAAGGACAGATTTTGAAGCTGAGGCTCCACTACTTTTGCCACCTCATGAGGAGAGAGGAGTCCTTGGGAAAGTCACTGATGTTGGGAAAGATTGAAGGCAAAAGGAAAAGAGGACGGCAGAGAATGAGATGCTTGGACTCTGGAAGGCAGTGGAAGATAAGAAGGCCTGGCGAGCTCTGGGCCATGGGGTCACAAAGAGTCGGACACGACTGAACGACTGAACAACAATTTGTTTTGATAATGAATATTGGAAGTGCAACAGCTGTATGTAGCTAGCAGCTGGTTCAGGAGGAGTTGGCCATGGATCCACCAGAGTTGCCAAATGCCAACAACTAACATACAGTGCTTCATGAGCAAGTTGAGAGTTGACCGTTTGTTTCCTTCACCCATCCCAACCCTTCCTGCACCATTGGATTGCATTAGAAAAAAAATTATATTACTTCAATCCGACCAGAAAGGTTCTGATAATGGACAATCGGCTAAGTTGTCTGGCTTCATACTTGGTTATAAAACTAAATTGGTTCTTGATTATTCATCCTTGTTGGTAATTTTTTTTACCCTAAACAATTTCTTCATCCTAGTACTATTTTTGATCAGATAATCAGGAACTCCCCCTCCCCTTTTTATCACACAGACTGCTATAGCTTAAAGTACTCAGTATATATGCCTATAATTCCCAGTAATTATGCTGAGTAGTGTAAAACAGACAGGATAACTATAAACTTACTGGGCCACTCAAGGTTCATTTTCAACAAGAAGAAACTATACAACTATCTGCACCTTGAATTTGAATAGAAAGCACATGGGATCAACTGATCCTGCAAAATGACCATTCATGAGCTCTAAATGTGGTAGATAGAGAAGTGACTGGTGATTATTTTGCTTCAGTTTGAACACAGCAGTGCTGTATTACACAAGCTTTAGTAAAAAATAAAAAAAAATAAAGAGGAATATGAAAATTAAAGCCTGATATTTTAAAAGGGCAATAAAAATGTGTTTTTAATTTGGATTTTTAACTGCCTACCTTTTAATTTTGATATTGGCATTTGGTTGCCTGGGAAAATCAAGGTCCTCTGGATCAAATATTGTGGAGGCAGCTGCATTACAGGCTTTTCAATACTGCCTGCCAATGATTTTAACCTCTAACCTGCAATATTAAGCATAAGAGATCTTTATGCTACCACTGTGCTGAACTAGTCCTGGCCTGCTAAATGTGCCAAATTGATGTACGCTATAGATTGGTGTGCAGGAAAGACTTTGCTGGAGCGTCCATGCCATGTTTACAAGAGATGTGCCAAGTCTCTCCAGCACGCAGGTATTATTACTAAAACTGTAAGTCCTGGCCAGCAACAGACAGGCTGATTTCACAACTGCCTTTCTGCTTGTCGTCAGGAAGAAAAGAAAGAAAATCTTCACCGAATGACAGCTACCAGTCCAGTGTTAAAATCTCTGCTGTTTCAACAGTGTATCTTGGAGCATTTTCACATACCAGGCTTAAAGCAGTTTCTAATCTATATGAAAAACTCACATTGGCTGCTGCTAAATTTTTATTTCTTCTCCAAATTTTCACCCACACTAGTGACAATTGTATGTGATAAGAGGCAGCCATGAGATGTGAGAGGCTTGTGTGTGGTGCTCAATATCATGGCAGAGGTGGAGAATATTTAGCTCTCCAGATGCTTTCAGCTTCTATCCCAATAAGCCCCAGGCAGCAGTGCCAATTCAGAGTGTGGAGACTGAGTCTTTGATTGACTTCGTTGGTGTTAAATGTTAGAAATGGGGAGGCGGGTGGGACTTAATTCATTTCTATCAATGATCCAACTGTTTATCCTTTGAAACAGCATTATAACTTTAGTTGTTAGTTTTAAAATAAACACTGGGTTTATTTTTATTTATTTTTATTTATTTTTATTTAGAGTAGTTTTACCCCGCCTTTTTCCTTGGAAAAGGCATCCAAGGCAGCTTACAGAATAAGGGATAATATAAAGTCCACTACAATTAAGACTAGAGATGGGCACGAAATGAACAATTTTTCGTTTCCGTTTCCGTTTTTTCATTTTGTTACGTAACGAAATGACAAACGAATTTTGTCTCTAAAATGAAACGAAATGAACAGAAACACTGGAAATTTTGTCATGTAATGTTTCCGTTACTGCAATATGAGTGAATTGCTTAAAATCCTAAAAAAATCACAAAAAATGAAATAAATGGTAACAAAATGATAATGAAACGAATGAAAACGAAAACAAATTTTTGCAAAAATTCACAAAAAATGGAAACAAACCGAAACGGACCCTCCAAATGACAAACAACAAACAAAATGCCATTTTTTTTATTCGTGTCCATCTCTAATTAAGACAGAGGGGTGTGGTGGCTCAGCAGACTAAGACTCTAAAAACTCTTGGCTGCAGTCAGCAACTCAGCAGTTCGAATCCCAGGTGCCACACAGTGGACTGTGGCACTGATAACCCCAGCTCCTCTCAACCTAGCAGTTCGAAAGCCTGTAAATGCAAGTAGATAAATAGGTACCACTGTAAAAAGCGGGAAAGTAAAACTGTGTTCCCTTGCAGCCATGCCAGCCACGTGGCCATGGACTTACACAACACTGGCTCTTTCGGCCTGAATATTGAGATGAGCACCGCCCCTAGAGTCAGACACGACTAGCATGCATGTGCGGGGGGGAACCTTTACCTTTACTTTACAATTAAGACATGTTCAAGTATTGAGAACAGGGAATTGAGGGACATCTTACAGCATTAATAGACAGACAACATTACATTAAAGCTACAAGAGAATGTGAGCAGTTAAAGGGGAGTAAAGTTCCATGTAAAGTTATGAGTGATGGAAACTAACATTGAAAACCTAGTGTCAATGTAAACCCATAAGGTTATAAGTAGCTATAAACACAAAGTCTGTGATCCTGTAAATTCATATAAAACACACATAATAAGTAGACCATTGTTCAGGGAAAGCTTGCCTGAAGAGAAAGGTCTTAACAAGGAATAGCATGTATAGTCACTATTAATAATTGTTTATTTGCGGTCATAGACCAAAATGTATATTCACTATTGACTCCTAGTAGAAGATATGTTAATGGTTTCTACAAAAGTATTAATGTTGACACTTCAACATTACTTTCCACAATTTAATTTCCCCCCCAGTTGGACAACAAATTCCATAAACCAAGTTTTATCTAGGTTTAAGTGGTCCTATCACATGGGGTGGGGTGGGAGACCTAGCTCTATACAAATTGAATAATTATTTTGAGGTCTTTCAAATGCATTTCATTAACAAAGCAATAAAGGAATTTAGATTTAAATGTATATTTCTAACAAAAATCTTCCCCATTCCCCCCAATTTGAGTGTCCCACAGGCAAAGCAGATCACAATGGCCAATTCCAACCACACCCAAAACTACCACGGGACAGTCACACAGCTGAAAGCCATTGGAAGCCGCTCTCCCATGGATAATTTAGTTTGACAAATGCTTTTAAGCTTGCATTTGGAAGAAAACAAAAAATGCACAGATACGTAAGCAGAGATTATTTGCATGGCCCATACAGGTCTCTGTGGACACTGAGTAAACTGTGCTAGGAAGATGAGTGGGGGGTGGGGTTGGGGGTTGGGGGTAGCTGTGGTCCCAAGAGAAAGTAACTGAGAAAGGAAAATTATATATCTTCTCTAGAAGCTATGGCTTCTCAGTTGCCCCCAAATGTTCATTTTCTTGCCTACCTGCCTACTCTCTACACAAGGCTGCCTGTAGCAATGACTCTGACATTCAGAATTGATGGGACCCAAACTTTTCTATTCATCTCTACCCTTCTCACTCCAACTCTAACAAATAAGCTGTACAAAGAAAGGAATAAGCAATGTTAAAATAAGCATAAGTATTGCATTAGAACAATTTTAAAACCATGTAAAAGTACTATAAGAGGAATAATACTGCCAAGAATAAAATGAACTCTGTATCCAAGTATTCTCTCTGCCACAAGAGTATATCTGCAATTTTATTTCCTCTGAAATGTTCATGAAATTGCAGCCTGTTGGATTCAATTATTACATAATATAAACTACAACTCAGTTCATAATATCAAGATAAAACAAACCTCAAATTTGCATGTTCCAAAGCTTCTGGTTAAATGTGCCTAAAGAATGTTCTTAGAGTAACAAGGGTAACATGACAGCTACCTCTATACCTGCAAATACACTTGGGGACTCACCATGGAACCTGCAAATGTTCCTAGCTGACTTACTCTGCCACAGGTCACTTCACCTCCAGCACACATGGTGCATGGGGAGTATTTCCAAGCCCTGAAATGTGATTGCTTATTGGTTGTGCAATAAGAACATCTCCTTGTACTAAAGTTCCACTTTTTCCTTACTTCAGCAGGACAGAATGGTTCCCCTCCTCATCACTCATGTGTTTTTGGTGTGCTGATGTTGTACAAAGCAAAAGCAAAATGTTCTGCTTATATACCACCCCACAGTACTTCAAGCACTCTCTGGGTTGTTTACTGAATTATGCAGGGTACTCATCCCCCCACTAGAGATGGGCACGAAATGATTTTTTTTATTCTGTTATTCGTTATTCGTTTCATTACGTAACAAAACGGATAATGAACCTGGCGATGAGAACCAAACCGAACTAAGAAAATTAGGTTAATTACATTTCATTTTCATTAATGGCAATGCACAATGAAAAGAGCGATTTTAAATGTTAAAAAACATCCTGAATATCTGTAAAAACCCAGCAATAATTATTTATTCTGCCTGATAATACCTACCGGGGGGGGGGAGGGTTGGAATCCTTAAAATGTGCCTTTATGTCTTTTCTCAGATTGCTGTATTTTTTTTTCCATCGACCCAAAATGGCCGCCAGATGCCTAATATTGATTTCTTGGGTATTAAAACACCCTGGACATCCGTAAAAATGCAGCGATAATTATTTATTCTGCCTTATAATACCTACCGGGGGGTTGGGGTCCTTAAAACATTTGTTTTTGTCTTTCTCCCATTGCGATGTATTTTTCTTTTCCCTTTAAGGATGACATAAAATGGATGCCAGCCACAAAATGAATGCAAGCCATGTGATGAGATCATGTAAATTCTTCCACAACTTCAACCAATAGCATGCCCAGGTTGCAGACTGGGCAGGTCTGGCAGCCACAGAGGGCATAAAACGCTCTGGCAGCCCCCATCCTCCTTGCAGTCTGCGGTGGAAGTTAGGTTGGGGTGGGATTGTTGTCTCTGCAACTTGTTATTTTCACTTTAGGCCAGCCAGGCAGGCGTATATCTCTGTGCTCCTGCTGGCTGCAGCCTGGCTCCTAGGGGAGAGAAAGAAGAGATTTCTCTCTAGCTTCAGTCTTGCAGCCTCCCTGCATGTGTACTGCATAGTGTGTACCTCTCAGTGAGTACCCTCCCTGCCCCGCAGTCACTCTGTGGCTGCCTTGCGACCTGGGCAATGCCCACCGCTGCCTTGCAGCCTCCCTGCCACCTAGTCTATACTGTGTCTCTGCCAGCATCATTATTTTTAGTGTTTTCCCTCTGGTCTGGGGCATTGGAGTACACCCGTGTGCAGAAATGCTTTAAAAATCATGCAAAGCAGGTAAAAACAAATAACAAATTAACAAACGAACAAAATGATTTTTGTAAAAATTCATGAAAAATGAAAATGAACCAAACTGAGCCCCCTCAACAAAATGAAACAAAATGAAACGTTGTTGTTTTTTTCAATTCGTGCCCATCTCTACCCCCCACCCCCATTAGCTGGATGCTCACTTTATCAACTTGGGAAGGATAAGAGGCTGGGCGAACCTTGAGCCTGCTACATGGGATTGAGCCCCATGTAGTGAACACAGAGCTGCACAATGCTCTATAAATTCAGCCCAAACATGTTTGCACTTAACCATTAAGCCATGCCACCAGGTAGAAATGGGCAGAGATGGCTGGCTTCAATTTAAAGACAATGCTCACACACAGATCACACTATTTCCTACTCCACTGCTGCTCACCCTGAGAATCATCTCCAGATTTCAGAGACATCTTCCTGTCCCTGAGGAGTGTCAAACCAAGCTACAAAGAGTCCAGATGTACACAAAGAGACAGAGCGTGAATGGCACACATGCCTGTGAAAAAGAGGAGGACATATAATTGTTGTAACACTTGGAAAGTGATAACTAAATAGATTTCCTCTAGATAATTGAAGCTTGCCCTTTATTGAAGCCAGAAGCATGTTTCCTCCTCATCAGGTGCTCTTCCAGGTATTAGAGAGTCTTCTGACAACATGTTCACCCCTAAATCCCAGATTGTCTGGTCCTCAAAATTATCACCCAGCTTTCTTTGCTCCCTCTGACAACCTGGCAATTCAGTCCTAAGTAACTTTCTCCCCTTTCCCACCACTTGTGTTGTCTTTCTCTTGCCAAAAGTTATGAGACAGCAGTAGGAATGGGCATTCTTTCCTTGCATTTTAACATGTAGGCCAGTCTGTGTGTCTAAGCAATTGTGTTTTTGCCTTCTGAAGGCTTTGTCAGCTTGTATGAAGCATTTAAATCTATTTGGTAAAAAACTCACTTAATAAACTAATTCTATGGAATAAACTATTACCTACTTATCTTCTGTACCACCACTGGCCTTCTGATGCTATTCCACCCCCTGATATATGATAGTTTATTCTGCAGCTGTGTTTATAATTTTTCAAAAATGATTTTTCAGATGTTCCAGAATATTATCTCCAAAATATTTATCCAGCTATTTCTAATACACAAATGCATCAAAATAATAGGAAAGCACCATGGGGATGAATCAGTGGACTCTCATATAGCATCATAAGACTCTCTGGAGCAGATTTTGGAGGGCAAGAAGGATGCCGGCAACAGGACAATAGGAGAAAGTCCTGTTGAACAAACACTCTTCCTTTGGGAGACATTGCATTTAAAACCTATACGTTTTGCTGGCATCATCCAACAACTCTTAAATGTTGCTGACATTTGTAACAAATCTACAATGGAGGATGAAGTCAAGTTGCTTTTGCAATTTCCTCTCAATTCTCCTGTGTCTCCTTTTTAATATAAATTTATATTTTATTGGCTGTCTTCCAGTTCTCTGAAATGAGGATTCATTTAAATATACATTACACATTTATTTAAAAAGACAAACAATTTCATACTTGCATTGCTTCAAAACAGCCGAGTGAATGTCCTGTTGTCCCTTTGTCTTGCTTCTTTTTTTACGTTTTATTTGTTAGATTTAAAAGGTGAGCCATTATTATCCCTGACATAATTCAAAACAATGATTCATAGGTGGGCAACCCTTCTTGTCTGTCTTCAGCTTGGTCATTAAATGACTCTACAACCTCTCTTGCCCTGCCGACTCCTTTGAACAAATGGATTGGCATTAATTTTCTATATTTCACAATGAGGTAGTCAGAGTCTGTCTGCAAGACAAAATCCCCAAAATGCAAAGATTTCCAAATATAGATGACGTTCTGATAGGCAAAGGGGGCAGGGGGTGAGAGGAAAGTGGAGAGGCATTAAAAATCATAAAATGTACAGGGTCTCTTAACTCATAAAACAAATACAAATACAAGTGTCACATTCCTATATTTGCATCCCTGTCTCTCTTAAACCAGCTGGGTGAGTTGAAGGAGAATGAGGGGGAAATAGCTGCTTACTTAACATATCCAAGAATATCAAACATAAACATGGAGTCCTAAAATGAATACAGCTCCCAAGCATTTCTGTGTACATTCTACTTTTGATAAACTAATATTGTGTCTTCTTCTACTGCTACTGCAGCTTCCCAGAGCCCACAAAAAAGGGCTGTCATTCCTTGTGCATGTGAGTTTTTCTGTTCTTGTCATAAAGCATGTGTTTGGAAATCACCATAAAGTTATTACTCAACAATGTTCTAATAAGAGTGAACATGTCATACTAACAAGCCACACAGTCGCTGTGCTTATTTCTCACTTCCTGGGGATAATGCTCTTGGCAAACATCCATGAATTAAAATGGCTCTCAGGTACCAATGAAAAATGAATATACCAAATGCTACATAACACTTCAGTACCTCTAAATGGCTGAGTGAAATCTTGCCTCACTTTAGGGAAGAACTATTAGAAGTAATCAAGAAATGAATTTGCCCACTAGGGTCCCAATGCAGCCAAAGGTAAGCAGTTTTATCTTGGTTTCAGGAACAGAATGAAGGACATGATTATACCTTTCTAATTTAATTCAATAATCTATCTATCATTTTTTGATTTGTTTGTTTATATATCCCACCTTTTCCAATACAAAATCTCAAGGCAGCTTACAAAAGAGTTACAAGAATGATGCAACTAAAATGCAATTAATTACAATTTTAAAAAATGGTCCTATTAAAACAACTCCTAAAAACCTACCTAAAACACATGCAAAACACAATAGGGAAAGGTTTTTAATTACTGGGTATGTAGTTACAGATTTTTTTCCATGTATAAGACTATATTTTTGCCTCAAATTGTTGGACTAATCCACTGTTGTCTTATACATAGAGATGGGCACGAACCGAAAAAAAGGTGTTTCATTTTGTTTCGCTTCGTTTAAGGCTTTGGTTCGGTTCAGATCGTTTTTAATGATTTTTTTCCAAAAAAAATCATTTTGTTGGTTTGTTAATTTGTTATTCATTTTTACTTGCTTTTTTTCCAGCGCCCACTCCATGGCCCCTAAGCGTGGCCTCCTTATCACCCCTCCCTACCGGCCCCGAGAGGCGCAAGGGGGGGGTGGTTTTGAAGCCGCGCTGCTCTGGCTACCTAAGCGCGGCCTCCTTATCTCCCCTCCCGATCAGGTCTGTGATAACAGGCCACAGGAGGGATGCACAAGGGGGGCAGCTTTGAAGCCACGCTGCTCTGGCTGCCTAAGCACAGCCTCATCTCCCCTCCCGATTGGCCCCACAATAATGGGCTGTGTGAGGGAGGCGCAAGGGGGCAGCTTTGAAGCCGCACTGCTCTGGCCACTTAAGTACGACCTCCTTATCTCCCCTCCTGATCAGCCCCCCAATAACGGGCCACGGGAGGGAGACGTAAGGGGGGCGGCTTCAAAATCATGCTGCTCTGGCTGCCTAAACATGGCCTGCTTCTTATCTCTCCTCCCAGGGCTGGGCTGAGGCTCGAGACTGCCACATCCTTCAATGGCACCGAAGAGGTTCGTGCTCCCTCCGTGCAGCTGGACCAGCACCAGGTAATAGACATTTCCACCACCCCCCATTAACAAAATGAACCGAACTGAACCAATTTTCTCAGTTCGGTTCATTTTGTGTTAAATTTGCCCCTAGGCAAATGTAACAAAACAAATAACAAATAAGGAAACAAAAAAAATTGTTTCGTGCCTATCGCGATTTATACATGGAAGTAGGCAAAGAGGAGAACCGCATGGCTGCAAAACTGTAATTTTTGGCTGGAAAACTTGGAGGGTCTTATACATGGGGATGTCTTATGAATGGAAAAATATGTTAAATGCAAATACTATGTTGTCATTTTGTTGAGCCCCCAGCACAGCACCCAGGGCACATGATCCGCCTGCCCCTGCCCCTCATTTGTGGCCCTATATAAATGTAATCCCTGGGACATAAGCATATTCAGGGCCATAAATGTGGTGCCCTCTGATTCAGAGGGATTGTGATCTCCTGCAAAAGCATAATTAGCAAGGTTGTATGTAGCTAGCTGGATAGCTCAGTGGTTTAGGTTTGTGGCTGCAATCTAGTTGGATGTTTGATTCCACCCAGTGCCACATGCAAATATACCCAGTCTGTGGGACCTTACTCAAGCTGCACAGTCCCAGGATGAGCCCAGAGAAAGGGGATGGTAAACCACCTCCAAGAACACTAGACCCAGAAAACCCAGAAAGAGTTCACCATAAATCTGGATTGACTTGACAGCGGACACTTGTTCACATTTTCAGAGATGTGTGACTGTGAAGCCAATGCAAACTTACCATTTTAGCTATTCTTCTGCACAAAGAATTATGGTCTGGGTTATTTATAATCCATGGTGGTTTGTTTATAAAAATGAGTATATTTCCAGATAGAACCATGGACAGATGAAAGCCATAAATGCATACTACAAATCGTTTAAATGCACAGCTCAAATTCTTGCACATCTGCAAACACTTCTTTCTAAGAAGAGTTGGGAGACCAATGTTGCACTAAAGTCAACTCTCATTGTCTAAGCAGAAATCATTAAAATATATGCCAAAAACACTATATATGGTATAATATGGTATGTAAAATAAAAGAGAAGCACCCCGGGCAACAGGAATAATATATTTCATCTTCATTCCACATATGTTTAAACCATATGGCCCTTAAAATATTCTAGATTTTGGACACCAAAACCCAAGCTAAAACAGCATAGATGATCGACTGCTGTGAGCTAAAAAAAACATAGTATTGTAGTTCAAGAAAGCTCTAGCTTGGAATATGTTGCTCTTTGTGGGGTCATGCATTTTTTGTGATCAAATCCCACTAAAATGGGTGCTGTAGAGAGCCCAGGTGTCTTAATATTGGAGTGACATGGTAAGTAAATCTTTCATTTCTGAAAAATCACTGTCAGTGTGTACCATGTGTTTCTTTAAACTAAAAGGTAAAATGCTTTTCTTAAGTCTTTGTTCCTGGCAGTAAGTGCTTTAAACTAGGGTGTACTGGTATTTTTAGACACATGCTTTACTTCAGGCCCACCACATCAAAAACTGTAACCATTAAGGACTTATTTAAATCCGAATGTGGTCCTCTCCACTTGTCTCAGTGCTCTCAAATGGTGACCTACAGTACATGTTAGGTCTGTGCCTCATATTCAGACAAATATACTATTAACCGAATCAGCCTGATTCAGACTAAATTGGGTGAGATTAGAACCATATACAATGGTCAGATTTATTCCTGGAGTAATGCAAACTGAATTTACAGACTGATTTGTGTCTGAGGCCCAGATCATATTGGATGGTTCACCAATCATTTCCCTTTAAAAACATTATTTTTTTAAAAAAAATCAGACTTTAATAGTACACCCATCCCAAAGCTAGTAGTCTTAAATACTGTATATTTACTTTCCCCTTTACAGTTTGTTGTGTCACAAAATTTCATTGTGATGCAACAACACCAAAAAGTATCTCCATTTTGGTTTGCCAAAATTTCATTGTGATGCAACAACAACAAAAAGTACCTCCATTTTGGTTTGCCAATGCAAGTCCACGAGAGCTTACACATTGATTAGGACTTAGGACATAAATCAGATCAAAAGGATCACAAGTCATCTCAGACTGAATTGGGATCCAATAGAAAGCCCCAAATTAGACTGGGGGGACCTGTGCACAGTCCTGGCACATTTCTTTTAGAGAGTGGAAGTGAAAAAAATCATGTCATTATGGCACAAATAAATGGTTTTTTAAAGAGTTCTATTGGCCTTCTGACCTTTGTATCATTGCATGACATTTCATGGGCAAACTAACAGATGTAGGAGGTATGCCGTCTACCCAATGGTATTAGAAACACATACTTCTTAAAAACTTTTCCTTCTCCATTGCTGACCTGCTTGCTCAATGCAACCAAGTCTGTTTCCCAAGCCCTTTAAGAACCTGCCTAAAGGCAGCCTAATATTCATTCACTGCATGGAGCTTACTTTTTCATCTTTCATTTACAGGGGAAAGGTGGGCAAAGATTATAATTATATCTCCTCCTTTTCCATCTGGATGTCTGGAACAGTTTTGTAAAAATCCTAAAAATATCCCCATGCTTTCTAAACTCTTCCTTATGTTGCAGAACAAGTCAATCTTCATAACATCTGCCATGGCATGGTTCCTAGATATGCTTTTATGTCTGACACCTTCAGAGTTAATGAATATGTTATATAATATAACCACCAACTTTCCCCTTCCCTCCCTTTAAGTTTTATGAATCCCAAGGCAATTTTTAGTCCATTACATAAATGCCACGTTCCAGCTTTTCCTAGGGCTAAGCTATGCTAGCTTGCAGGACAGTGCTTCTCTATATTTAATTCTAAGTCCATTCATGGTCTCATGTGTCCATGTCCCCATGTATATAGAGAAAGTTCATTAGATAATCTCTTACAGCCAATTGCACTGTGTGAACTCCTGTCATATGTTAAGGAGAACTGAATTGTCAAAAATTGGGATGATTTGTGCAATTTTAGCAGCAGGATTATTTACATAAACAAACCCCAATTACACAATGTTTCTTGACAGTAACGTTGAGCCTTGCATACCAAAGCAATCTGTAGTACCAAAAGGTGTTAAAAGGCTGTGATTCCTGGGATCTGATGCTTGATAATTGCTTGATCTAATCTTTGGCATCACCTACTGGTCGAAACAAGCAATGTTTTACCCATAGTCCTTTTATACCACACTTTCTTGTAGATTCCCCCCACCAACCCAGACACATACAACAATCTCATAGTGATTTTATTTTCCAACTAAAAGATAAATTCAAAATCAGTTTGTTTTTTTAAAAAAGGTAATCTATTTGCTTACTTATCACACTTGGCAATAGTTCATCAAGGCATACATTCCCTCCCAAAGCTATAATAGCCATCCATTCCTTTAAAAATATTTCTGTTTTTCGAAGACACCCACATCATCAAATATTGTGCTTAACTCTCCTTAACAGTAATTTGCGGTGGACAGCTGAGTGAACTAATTCTTTGGTGTCTAATAAGAACAATATAAACTGCATGTAGATGTACAGATAGAGAGATAGGTATCCGAAGCTATCTAAAAACAACAGTTATTGTCGGAGAAAGTCTGTAAATCTGCAGTAACTGAGAAATAACAGAAGGCGCAGTAGCATTCTTTATGTTAGCCTATATTGATCGGCTCTAATGAGCACCAGTGGAGCTGTAGCTAATGGTGGTATGTCTGGTGTTAAGGGCAAATGTGGGAGAAGATTATCAACCCAAGGGGTTTAACAGGAGCTGGGCTGCCCTCAGCCCTCAGGGCAATGATGCACTTGAGAGGTCACTGTATCAAATGAGGGAAAAGATTCGGCTTGTGCTGCTGGAAGAAATGCAGCAGGAGCTATATTTTAGCTGAGACTCAAGGCATCAACAAAACTGTTAGTGGTTCTGCCTTCCCCACCCCCAACAAGTCTGTGTGCAAATAATGCTGTTGTCGACCTGGCATTGCATTTCTAATTAAAGCAAAGCAACAGCTACCAAGCTGCAATAAATAACACATTTTGTGTCACTCTTGGCTGCTTTGTCCTCATTGTCCAGGTGGGCAGAGAAAGAAAAAGAAAAGAGAAAGAGAAAAACCTAGACATTCCATATAATGAGAGAAAGGGCCTTACATAGGAAAGGCAGGGAGAGGAGCGGGTTGTGGCTTTCAAGGCTTCAGACGCGATCTGTTTATTACAGAAGGGGGAAGAGGGGACATGGCGTGCTGCCATTTGATCTGCTTGCTTGATATTTCATTCACTGTGGTCCCTGCCACTGCCACCACCACCCCCATCGGAGATGAGAAAGGGCCAATGTGCGTGACCCACAAGAGACGGGAAGGCCACAGGCGTTCGAGGGAGACTTAACTGGCAGAGAGTATAAAATGCTCGCAGTAAAATGTTAGTGTAGAAAGGAAGCTACAGGTATTAGAAAAGATGAAAATGCACCGAGAGAGGCCTTGAGGTGTAAGGCATGTTGTACATTCTTTCCTTTAATGGTGTAATGGAATAAATTTCAGTATGGAAGACTTCCAACGATCGCAACAACAACAAAATCTGTTTGGGTGTTCCTTTTTGAAAGAACAACACGTTCTCGGTCATTTCCCACCCCAAATGTGCACAAATGTTCAATTTCATGCTGTAAGTGTTTCAAAATGTAATTGATTTATTTGAAAGATGTGGGATACTTCTGCCACATTGAAAGGAGCTGATATGAACAAATAGTATTTTTGCTACAATTTAAGATTTTTTAATGCTTTCTATTCAGATTTAGTCCTTCTCTCAGACATCTTGAAGCCAATAGTACTTGACTCAGCCAGCACACAGTTACATCCTTTTGTTTTTAAAGGGTCTACTGTAAGTAGGGTTAATTCTAGACTAGCCTGATAGGTGGTGGTTCTATTATTTCCTAATTACACCCATACTCCATTTTTCCTCTTAAAAACACAAATTAGCATCTACAAGGTTCAGTTTTTTTCCTGTTTTTGTACCAGACCTGCTTAGTTTCAGCAAGATTACTGAAATTTATGTCATCAAACAATACCTGAAATCTAGATCTAGTTAAGGATATTTAGAGTTAATCAGCAACACCCCCCCCCAAGAATAAAAGTTGGGTGCAGACATATTTTCACAGGGCATTATTTTGTTTGTTAACTATTTTCCAGTGGGCTCTTCAGGGCACCCTGCATTAAAAAAATGGTTCAACAGCAACCAAGGTCCTCCTGTAAACTTTAATGGAAGGCTGAAGAACACTTGGCTCGCCAGATGTTTCAGATTGCAACTCCCAGAGCCCTTTTGCCATTGGCCATGCTGGTGGACCAGAATTCTGCAGGGCATTGAAGGTGTAATGACAGTTGAAACTGGAGTTCTGAGACAGTTATGGTACACTTCTGAGGGAGTAAGAAGGAAAGGGAAGAAGCAAAGCAGAAAAAAATGTTTCACCATGCTTTTTTTTTTATCTCTTCCCACTGTATAACATAACCAATGATTATGCTAATACTGGCAGTTAACACATACAGAGCAGAACTGGTTAAACCTTTGGCACTCCAGATGTGTTTGGACTTCATCTCCCAGGACCTTCAACCTGTATTGCAAATGATAAAGGAAGTTTGGCATTGTAGTCCAAAACATCCTAAGCACCAAGAATGTCCATCTCCATGTGTCCAGGTAGGCAAGACAGAAGACTTTTCTTTCTCCTGTGAGCTGGGTTTTCTTCTGCTGTTTTAATAATTCCATGATGAGATCAGGAAGCACAAATATGCCTCCACTCCTCTCAGGCATTCTTCATTGATATGATATTTGTGGAAATGTGCAGACCTGCGCCTGTGATCTCAAGGAAAGCTAACTTTACAGCATAGCCAGTGTCACAGGTAGAGGAAGAGACAGTACTTCATTCTCCTTATTGTCTCAGTCTGCTGATAACTGCAGGATGATTGTTCAGATTTCCCTGGGCAACTCTTTGAAAAGATGGGGTTAATGCAGAGTCTTATAAAAGGAGTAGAGAAGCCTTCCTAGCCTAACTCTGAAATAGTGGGGCAGGGAGGAATGTTTGATCCTTGCAGAAAACAGTCTGGGGACTCTAAGTCATGTGCAAACGGAAAACATTTAAGGGTAAGGTTTGTACAAATAACAAACCCAGGCGCTAAAGCTGAGACAGAAGGGTACTTCCCTTCACCAATCCATCAGGGCCAGCTTTCTAGCGTGATCGAAACAGGCATGTTTCAACTTATTTTTAGAAACTTTTCCCCACCGCCCAAAAAATGGCATATTTTTTTTTTAAAAAAAATGATATTTTGTGTGAACATTAAAGCATTCTTATTAGTATATTATAAATATTCATTGATCACTGTATTTGCCTACAAGGGTCTCCAAAGTGAGTATTTCAGTGTTAAGTGTTTCAGTGAATAAATAAAATAAAATAAAATAAAATAAAATAAAATAAAGCAAGCAAGCTTTATTTCGTTGTGTTTTATAATGAGGAAAATGCAAGGAGCTGGTTCAGGTCAGTTACAATAAAAGTCATGTAGATGATTTCTTCATTTACTTTTCCCCTTCTGAACAGAATTTGGAGAAGTGGGTTTCACTTTTTTATTTTCTGATATCCCTGGTAGTCCTCTAGGTCCCAAAGGAGAAATCATTCTATACAGGACAACTGAAGGTTCTTCTTAAGGTAATATCCTTGACACAGGAGCTATCAATAAAGTTACTTTGAAAAGAAGCTTTCTGTTTGCTAATTCCTAATAGAGCATAGCAGAGGAATAAAACTATGAGAAAAACCAGTCAGGGAGCAAATGGGGATAGCTAACAGGAATTTGACAGATGAGAAATGTAGGAAATGTAGTAAGGCAAGTGTCTATTGGAGGAAGAGGCAAAAAAGAGCTAGGAGAGACAGACCAAGACAGAGAATTTGTATGTGTTAGTAGACTTTTCCTTTGAGGCAGACAAGTCAAAGGAAAGGGCACTCTGACAAAAAGAAGAAAGTAAAACAGCAGGGATTATGGATGGGAGAGTCATTTCAGTGGCAGTAACTTGCAAAGTGTGTGCAATGTTTGTCTTAATGCCTGAGAACAACACAGCATACAAATGGAGCAAGTGCAAACTGATAGCACTGTTGGAAGAAAAAAAGTGAAAGAACTGGAGCAGCAAGTGGACATACTTGGGCATCTAAGAGAAGATGAAGAGTACGTAGACAGAAATCTGAAGCGGCAGCAGCCAAGGAAGGCACTGGAGGTGGGAGAAAGCAGAGGAGGAGCAAACGAAATGGTGAAAGCACCATGGGAAAAAGTCACAAAAGGGAAAAAAATACTCTTCCCTGGTGGAATTACAAAACCACTTTCAGATATCACAAGTGGTATGTGCCAGGCAGCATACAGAGGAAAACATGTAACAGGCTCTACAGGAGGACATGAAAGAGGCTGAACCTCAGCTAACAAGAGTCATTGAGCCAAGACACATCAAAAAGAGGAAAGATAGGATTGCCTTAATGGGAAACTGCCTATTCTGTGGGAGGCCCAGTGGGAGGCCTTGCCACCACTGCCACCACCACTGCCACTGCCAGAGAGGAGAGGCCTAGCAGGTCTACCAGGAGGCCTTGCCACTGTGCCACTGCCACCACCACCACAGCCGAAGACCAGAGGGCAAGTGGGGCTTTGCGTGAGCCCTTCCCACCACCCTGCTGAAAGGGCAAGTGGACCCAATGGTAGGACTTGCCACTGCACTGCTGCTGCCGCCGCCACCAAAAACCAGAGGGTGAATGCGGCCTGCAGTAGGCCTTCCCGCCACGGTGGCTGCAGCTGCTACCAAAGACAAGAGGGCAAGTGGGCCCAGAGGGAGGCCTTCCCACCGCCACCACTGCCGCCGCCACCACTGCTGCCACCGCCATGGCCAAAGACGAGAGGTTGAGTGGGGCCTGCAGGAAGCCTTCCCACCACTGCCGTCATTGCCACCATCAAAGAAAGGAGGGTGAATGGGGCCTGGGGGAGGCCTTCCCACCACCACCACCACCACTGCCAGAGGGGAGAGGGTGAGAGAGAGCCTGGCAGGCCAGCCTAGACCCACCACCACTGGACCCCAAAAGGTTATGAAGCATTTTGTTTAACATTTCATTTCATATATTCTTTTGTAAAAATTTATACGAAACAAAACAAAACAAGACGTGGGGGATGAAACTGAATGAAATGAAACACAGTTTTTCCATTTTGTGCCCATCCCTAATTTCAAACAAAACAAAGATAGAGTGTAACAGCACATGTACACTAGATTTTAGAAAAGCCGGTTTTAATAAATTCAGAACAAGAATAAGTAAAGTCCCATGATAGGAGGTCTTAACAGGAGTCCAAGGTGGGTGTGAGGTTCTTTAAAAAGAAGTTTTAAAGGCACAACTACAAACAATTCCAAAAGCAAAAAAGGTGGAAGACAACCAAAAAGACTGGTGTGGTTTGACACAAAAAAATCAGAGAAGACCTGAAAACAAAAAAGGACATATATAGGAAGTGGAAAAGTACCAAGGAAGAGTACAGACAAGTAGAAAAGAACTGCAGGGATGGCATTAGGTGAGCTAATAATAAACTGAAGTTTGCAAGAGTTCCGAAAGGATTTTAAAAAAAACATTCTTCAGGTGCATGTGTATCAAAAGAAACAGTAGCTCAGCTACTCAATGAAGATGGAAAAATTGCAATGGACATAAAATAAAAGGCAAGATTGCTCAACTTGTAATTCAGGGTCTGTTTTTTTTCCAAAAGACAATCTATGATTCTCAAAGCAAATATGAAGTACAAATGGGGGAACAGGATTGCAGTTTCAGATTTATAAACAAATGGTCAAGGAATACTTATAGCTTTGAATGAGTAAAACCCTCAGAGCATTTCTGCCTTTGGAAAAGGCAAAAGTGGGGAACCTAGAAATACAGAACTGTCAGCCTGGCATCAGTTTTAAGGAGAATGCTGAAGTAGGTTATAAAGCAGTAACTCGGCAAGCACCTTGAAAACAGTGCAGTGAAAAATTTCAGCCAGCATGGATTTGGAAGAACAATTATTTGCCAAATTAATCTTGTTTTTTCATTGGCAACCATTCTAGTAGACCAATGGAATGTGATGTACATAAAATATCTTGACTTCAGCAAAGGCTTTGACAAAGTGCCCCATGATATTCTGAGTAGCAAGCTAACCAGCTGTGGTCTGGGTAGCACAAGTGTCAGGTGGATGCAGAGTTGGCTATAGAACTATAAATGTTTATCAATGACTTGTTCTCAAACTGAGAGAAAGTAAACTAATAAGTGGGGGATCCCAGGGCTCAGGCCTGTTAAAAACCTTCCTGTGACTTGGTCTGTGCTTGGGTCTATGGCTGAATCTGCATATATGGCTGATAATGGGCAGCCATATATGCAAAAAAATCTATTTTGGACATACTAAAGGAAATATGATTGTTGCACATATCTGCCCCTTCATCTCTCTCTCTCTCTCTCTCTCTCTCTCCCTCCCTCCCTCTCTCTCTCTCTCTCTCTCTCTCTCTCTCTCTCTCTCTCTCTCTCTCTCTGTGTGTGTGTGTGTGTGTGTGTGTGTGTACATTCCTCTATGGTCTTTTTTCTGATGATCCTTCAGGCTCTTCACCCTAATGGAGCATCAGAAAACCCAACTCTCCGTGAGCAGCAATGGCCTTACCAGTAGCAGAATGATTTGGCTGCCTCGGGCAGCTGATTTGGGGTGTCATGAAAGGGCAGCTAATTGTTAGTTATTTAATGTATTATTCAACACTGAGTGGGAGAGGCACTTGTGGGATTCTGTGCCTCAGGTATCAAAATAACTTATATTCTGCACATTGATTGGAGGGTTGCCTCAGGCAGAGAAAAGACTAACCCTGTGCATGAATATAGGTAACTAAGATTCAGGAAACATGACTTCTGATGCAGCAAAATAACAGCTTTGGTTTTAGTGGATTATTAATGAATTGTTTAACCAGTTTTGACTGAAGTTAAGCAGAAAATTTATGTGAGTGTGCTGGGGGCAATAACAGGCCAATGTATGTGGAATTCAGTCCCTGAGGAAATATGTGTGACCCTCTTATTATTTGTTTCTAAAGCAGCATTTCAATTTCAATTCACACTTTCCTAATTGCTGTGCTGTCTATTAATTGCAATGCTAATTTAAAGAGCATCTAAAACTTAGTAGTTTTACATGACAAAGGGCAGAATCCTGTTGGCATAAAGTTACCCTGGCATAACCTGGATCGGGTTATGCCCTAAGCACATCCAATCTCACCCAATTTCGGAAGCTAAGCAGCATCGGCCCTGGTTAGTACTAGGATGGGAGACCACCAGGGAATACCAGGTGCTGGAGGCATGTGGAGTAGGAACTAGCAAACCACTCCAGTTTTCATGCCAAGAAAACTCCATGGACATGGAATCACGAAGAGTCAGTCACGACTATAACGACACAACACACACACACAGGCTTTAACATGGTATTTGCTTGAGTCCATAATTCATGAAAATTGATGGGGACAAACCACTAATTTGGTGGTTCATGCCATTTCTTTTACCAGCCATAGAGGATCTGCAGTTTGGCTCCCTGACTCTCTGACTGGTACCCAATCAGAGGCAGCAGCCTGGCTTCTCTGCTTCGTCTTCTATATGCACTACCTTTGTGTGGGCACCTGACAGTCACGCCAGGATACAGAACTCCAGGTCAACTGCGTGGTCATTGGACGAACCAGCATGAACAGACAAACCAGCAGTTTGTGCCCATCTGTATTCATGAACATTCATTAAAACTGTTCTATGTCACTACAGGTCTCTGAACATTTGTGTTACTGTACATATATTAATATATTAATATTAATATAAAGTTCATTAAAATAATTTCTTTATATTGCTGCATTGCCTTCTGTGATGGGTGCAGTCTGATCACACCTAAAGGTTCATTCTCTTAGTGGGAACAACAGATGGGGAATGAAAGCAAATTATTCCACATGAAGTGCTCTATGTACAAATACCAAGACGACTGGCACACAGCTTTTATAGTATCTCTGAATGGGAAGAAGGGCATTGATTAATTCCACCAATCAGCAAGTTAGAGGTGTTTTATCTCTTAACTAGAAATAGGCACCAAATGAAAAACAAAATGCTGATTAGCTGGTTCGTTATGTTACGTAACAAAATGAAACAAAACAAAACGAACTGGAGAAGCAGTGTTTCATTAGCAACAAAACAAACTGGTGGGTTTTTAGTTTAAAACAAACTGATTTGATTCTCTATAAAATGGCTCCCCTAGGTCCTAGAGGCAGCAAATTTGGTGTGACCCTTCCCTGGCTTTTCCCCTTTAAGCACTCCAAATTTTGAGAGATTTTTGGTTAAGGGGGATTAGTTATTCAACTTCAAATGGGGTGCCCCCAGAAAAAAACATTTAGAATTGCAATGTTATGTGCTTGAACATAGTGATTCCTCAATCTCTCCCCTTGAAGCACCCCCAATTTGGAGAAGTTTGGGTTTTAGAGAACAGAGTTATTAAGCTCCAAAGGGGCTGCAGGGGGTACACTTAATTGAGGGAGTGTGCATCAGCACACTGAAGGGAAGCTGACAAATAACCCTATAATTAGTCAACTGTGCCAGACACACTCCTTCCATTAAACACCCCCACACCTCCTTTGGAGCTTAATATCTCAGTCCCCTAAAATCACTTGAGGAAGCTAGCCCTGTCATTTTGGAGGAAATATATGGCTTGGATCAGTATTTTCTACAGCATATAAAAATATGCTGTAGAAAATACTGATCCTAGCCATGTATCTCATCCAAAGTGACAGGGGTAGCTTCGCCAAGTGATTTTAGGGGACCCTGTGTAATTTGGGAAAGCTGGGGTTTCTGGGGGCAGAGATATTAAACTCCTAAGAAGGTGCAGGGGTGCTTAATGTAAAGAGTATGTCTGGCGTGCTTTACCAATTTTATAGGGTTAATTGACAGCTTCCCCTCAGTGGGCCATCCACACTCCTTCAATTAAGTACCCGGCACAGCATCTTTGGAGCATAACAACTCCATTCTCTGAAACCCAAACCTCTCCAAATTGGGGGTACTTCAAGGGGAGAGCTTGAGGAAGATTCACTGTAATTTCCATGCTGCTAACTTCCTGGGATAACTATTTTCAAGCACATAACATTGCAATTCTAAATTTTTTTCTGGGCGTACCCCCTTTGAAGTTGAATAACTTGCCTCCCTGAACCCCAAATATCTCCAAATGTGGAGCTCTTAAAGAGGAGAGTCCAGGGAAGGATCTTACCAAATTTGGTATCTCTAGGACCCAGGGGACTCATTTTATAGAGTAATGAATCAGTTTGTTATTGTTTGTTTTGTGCAATTTTTAAAAAAAAATCATTTCTAACGAAACAAAACAAATCATGGGGGAACAAAACAAAATGAAAAGAATCTCAATTTTTCCATTTTGTGCCCTCCCTACTCTTTACCAATCATGAAGCAGCATCCCGATGGTTTCAGATAACAGGCAATGGAATGATGAAGGTCATGTAAATAAGGAAATGTTTGTATCCATACTGTGCAAAACAGTTCCTCAGGCCCTTGGATAATGGAAAATGGCCAGGCCTTGAATCATTGAAATTCTAAACAAGATGGTGACTCAACATTCTTATGTGCTGGAGTGGATAAACTAACCTCCGAGTCTGAAACTCTGCTTGTGGATAACAAGTGACACCACCGAAGAGCCTTTCAGCAAACACAGTGACATACTGTATTAATCCTAAAGAAACTTTGGAGCATTTGAATTAAATGTTTCTCAGTACTTTTAGATTCATTTCCTCTACTCACATGCTACTTGGCATATTTTCCCACTTAAATCCAGCCAGGAATACTTTTGCTTAGAATTTATCAATTTAGATTTTAATTCTGCTCTCTTTACTACTGAACATGGAAAGACACATTTAATTCACAATTTAATTCCAAAAGGCTAGATCAAATGTTTTATTCAGGTAAAGTACTTGCCATTTGTACTGTTGAGCTGATGTTTAAAATGGCTAAGTAAATAGAAAAGATGTAATGTTTTTCACCAAGCCAGAATATTAATATAATATCTGCACACTTTGATAGCACACATTAGACATAAAAGAGTTGAACTGGTTACACTTAATTAATTTGTATACATCTCTGCCATCTGCATATTCATGACCAAAGAGAGGCCAATCTCTTCCACTGTTTTGGACAATCCTCTTGCAGCTTTATTGGATAAACTGCTGCAATGCTGCAATCTGATGGTCCCAGGGGGCAACCCAGCAATCATTGGATGAACAGATCTTCCTTGCCAGCAATGGAGAAAGAGTTCCAGTCTCAGACAGATAGATCTAACTTCACACCCACCCATCCTTCGGCTTCTTTGCACACTTTTGCCTTTCTGGCATACAGTAGAAGGGGGTGGTGGTTAATGGAGATATGCTGATGACTTGAGCATGATACTTTTCAACAGAAGTGTTACTTCAATTGGAGGGTGGGGTCTTCAATTCTGCCCTTGGAAGTCTCTGCAAAATTGGATATAGCCATAAGATTATTTCCAGCTTTCAAAAATAGGGTGGGAGCACCCCAGGGAGCCCTGCAACCTATCTTAAAATAAGGAGATATTTCCTGGCGGTGAGAACCATTAAACAGTGGAACAGCTTGCCTCTTGATGTTGTGGGTGCCCCATGACTGTAGGTTTACAAGAAAAGATTGGACGGCCATCTGTCCGGGATGGTATGAGGTCTCCTGCCTTGGGCAGGGGTTAGATGACCTCCAAGGTCCCTTCCAACCCTATGATTATTCTAAGATTCAATCTGAAAAACCTATCTTGAGGACTATTTTTGTTCCTCTGCTTTGCACAAGAAAACTTACTTTTTCTTTACTTTTCTGTCTCTCCCCCCCGCCCCCAACGGGCAAGGCTACAAAAACAACCTTAGGATGCTGCTTATATACTGCCATTTCCACACCTCTTCTTTAGACCCACAGGATCCGAAGTCCTCCCATTTCTCAGACACACATCCCACTTGGGGCAAGGTGGGGGATATACCTGTAGCAGCCCTGGAGATGTTATATATAATTCTTGCATTCTTTATGATAGGAGGGAAACTATGTTATTGTAAATGTCGCAGGGAAACCTTTATGTAGTTTGGCTACTCCATAGTCAGAAAACTCCCAGTTAGAAGTTAGGATGCCCCAGCCAATGTGTTATTAGGGTTCACATGAAATTTTGTTGAAAATGATTACAAAAGTTTTGAAAAAATAAACTAGTTGTTATGATCCTGGGGTTTTTTTTTTCATACTTGTTTTCAGTTCTGAAATTGGAGAGGAAGGGGGCATAAAGGGACACTGTCCACAAGTTTATTTTTCAAGAATACAAGTATATTATCTTTATCAAGGAGCACTCTGAAGGTGCTTCAAGGTAGTTTTCTTTATAAAGATAACACCAGCCACTATTTGTGTGTCTGTGAATTTGAGAATGTATGTTGACTTAATCCAGCCACTTGCATTTTTGGTGTGGTTATACAGATGGTTATACAATACCCATCTCACCGGGGAGGCGGGGCAAAGTGTTCTTTGCATAATTATATTGCAGTTATGGGGCTTTAGTACTATGAAGCTATACACAAGTCAAAACAACAACAATCTTCCTGAGCGTCTCTACCACTGCACTCTTGTCATTGTTAGCCTTTAAAGTAATCCCATAATGCAAAATACTAAAATTTGTGTAACCCTATTATATCAGATATCAGTCATGGTGAACCTTCTAGAGACCAAGTGCCCAAAATGCAATTCAAAACCCACTAATTTCTCACTAAGTGCCAATACAGCAATTTAACCTGAATACAGGTGGCTGTGAAGGGGCAATGTCGGGTGCCCACAGAAAGGGCTCCAAGTGCCACCTTTGGCACCTGTGCCATAGATTCACCAATACCGTTATATGCCAATACTGACATGTCAAATG
>JAHTLZ010003518.1:3080399-3085399 GCA_023846285.1 Phrynocephalus versicolor | reverse complement strand
TATTGGGAATTGCAAGTGCAGCGGGAGTTTATTTGTATCTTATTAAACATTCTCCTGTATGCTACAAAATTCCTCTGAAATCAATACATTGACTACAGTATAAACCTTAAATAAAGCATTATTAAAGTGAATGCAGTGCTCATGTCTTGGTGGGTTATTTAGAAGTATAAAAGATACACTCTTAAGAAACAAACCCACGCCATGCGTTCTGCAGCTGGAATACACATTAAATTTATTCAGGCATTGATTTGTAATGTTAATCCTCTATGGTTCCCTGTTTCTTTCCTCATTAATCTTAGTTAACCCTCTGAAAACAATGCCAGAGCTGTCATTTGATGTGAAGAAGATCCAGTGGGCATGGGGTGTTGCTTCTCAGGAGCACAGATCATGACAATACAGTCTGGTCACAAACCAAACCCTTGGAAACCTTGTTTGTGTTGTTTGTGTTGTTGTTGTTGTTGTTTTACTTTGATGTTGACACTTAAGATGAGCTTCTTCCCAAAATCAAAACATTTGTCTCAAAGAATTGCAAAGATGGGCAAACAGATTTGACATATTAGATGTGCATAAAGATGCTGTTATGAAATGCCATTTCCAACATCCACAGTAGAAAGAACTGTAATAAAGTTATAGGCCATGTGTGAAAACAATTGTAATCATGCTTGATTTTGCTTTCTCTGAGTACAGGCAAGATATGTAAACAGAATCTGAAATTATACTGAATCCTTGCACAGAAGCCAACCTTGCTGCCTGTGTGTAATGCATGGACCTGCCTGTCAGCTGAGAAGCAGGTGCACAAGCAGCAGGCCCAGCTTCCATGTAAGGAACCAGCCCTGCTGCCTTTTAGGATGGTGGCAGCAGCAGCGAAGGAGGAGGGGGCTTCAAGGCAAGGTAGGGAGGTGATAGGCAGTGGTAAGGGGGGGGGAACGGGACAAGTTGTCAGTCCCCCCTGGCATGAACCTGAAAAATGAAGCACGAAATGAACTGTTTGCGGTTTGTGGTTCACAGCCACAAAACATGAACTATCATAATAAACCATCTGTTTTCCAGTTTGTGCCCATCTAGAATTTAAATTTCTGCATATTCCTATTTACAGTTGTTTTTTAATATATATCACACAGTTTTGTGATATGTATAGTAGATCAAAATATAGTCACTGAACAAAGGTACAGTATCATCTTACTCATGGCAAAATTGTGCTACCATTGTGGAATGACGAAGGCATGGGCCTTGGAGGCAGTCTCTCTCCTCCACCTCCTAAACACTTTTTATATTCAGTTTTCCTGGAGATTAAGCCCTCCTCAAGCATCATCACATGCAACGAGTGAAGCATACCAGCCCTGCTACCCACCCACCCCAATTGCTTTAACCCCAGAAATGGTGAAGTCAAGGCAATATTTTCATATGAGGCAGAATCTCAAGCAACACTGAGAATCTTTAACCGGACTTCTAACTCTGGGAATAGGACAGGTTGCACTTCACCACCACCATCACCCTCTTGAATGAGAAGCAAGAAGTGTGGGGCAGAGAAGGAGACAACCCACAACAACAGCACAAGTCCATTGGCATAAGAAGAAGTGGGCCCTTGGTCAACAGAACTGCTTTGCTAAACAGAAATCATGCACACCTTGATGATGAACTACAACCCCTTTTAAAGAGCTTCAAATCCAGCTGTAACAGAAAATATGCTGTTTTTGCAATCTGCAAAGCATATCCCTCCAGTTATACCCATTGTCCTATCTCCCCAAAAAATCCTGCTTTAAAAATGAAATAAGTATGGGTCATTTGGAAGGACACATCTGAGAAAATGGTGTGACTGGGGAAATTGCTCGTATATTTTTTGATAAAAACACGTTAGACATGTGTGCTCTGTTATTTATGATATTTTTCCATGCTGAGATTCCTTTATTTCTTGGTTTTATACAAATTCTTTCTACAGCTGGGTCACGTCTATTTTTATAGTAGGGATTATCAAAAAGAGAACCCGGGGCCAAATCTGATCCAGGTGAGGCTCCAGTGGCCATCCAAAGAGAACAAAAGAAAAAAAAAACAAAGAGGGCTTTCACAAGGAGGATGGTGGCTATTGTTACAGCGGAAGAAGGAGGTCTCAGAAAGGTGCCAGAAAAGATGGAAAACATTAATGTAAAATATAAAAATCTCAGGGAGCATCAGACAATGCTTTTCTCAGGAACAAAAAATAAATGAATTCTTAGACAATAAGCTTTGCTCTGAACTGAGTCACTACTACTGACATCGTTTTGAGGGGTTCTAAAATATATCGCTTTTCTTGCCCCAGAAATTGCCACTGGATGAAGGAACACAGGGTGCTTTGCGTCTGGTAGTAAAAAGAGGTATAACAAACACAGTATTGGAGTAGAACTTGGGAGGAGGCCTGGGTTTGATTCTTTGGCTCTGCCATGGAAATTTAATGGGGGGGGGAGGAGGCAGGAGTGGTAAAACTTCTCTGTAACTACCTCACTTACCTCAAAAGCCCTGCTATGGTTTCAATAAATTGGTTCCATCCTGGTGGCACATAACAAAGCAGTGAAGGCTTTCACATCATCCAGACTATCCGCTAATCTCTGGCCAACACCGACTTGAAGTTGATATTTGGAAAAATCTCCCACTATATTCTATGGGGAAATACATGGAGAAATGAGTCCATAGGTCCCTACTATATAAAAAGCATACACTGAAAAATGTGTAAGTGGATTTTGCACTTTTAAAAATGTGCATGTGAGGACATACATATTTAGAAGCATTCCAGGTGATAAGAACATAATCCAGTTCAGTGAATGTCATCAATTTAAGACTGGGGTGGGTGGGTGGGATGAAATCTTCAACCAAATGAAGCTTTACCCATCACTGGCAAAGAAGCAAAATAATAGTTTAGGTTACTGCTAATTTAAGACTCCCACTCTGATTCAAGATACTACTAAATCTCTTCCCTTCGTTCCAAAATACCTTTCTAGCCAGAAACGCTACGAGCAATACTTTTCAGTGATATTAGATAGTTAGAATATGTGTTTACTATTTAATGTAGATTTAGTCATGTGTATTCTTTTTTTCTTATTTGTTATGTTGCTTTACATTGTATATTGTTCCATTTTTATCATGTGTTTTGTAAACCACTCATTGTGGCCATGCTGCCAGATGGCACAGTATAGAAATCCAATAAATTAAATTAATAAATAAACAGAGTACAGATCAGCATGAATTGTTTTGTCGGTGTCACTGATAACTGTTCCTGTATTCCTTCATACAAACACGTGCTCACACACACACACACACACACACACACACACACACACACACCTTTAAACCCTTCAACATTAAATTCTCTCAATGAATACTATCTTGTTTCTGTTCTTCATCTTTATTATTACGACACATAAGGCTGTGCTCCTCTCCCACTATAAAGGATGATCGGAGAGACAGTGTGCAGTAGCTGCAGGGTATCCTATGCCTGTTGACTGCTAAGGCTGCTTACTACTTAAGAACTGATCAACTGCCCCCCAAGGCAACAGCTTAACAAGCCCCAGTAGAAGAGAGCTGGAGATTTCTTCCTCAGCTAAGAAAATGAAACCATTTACCTGGTATGACCAAATATCGAGAAATCAAGTGCAACAATATTGGCCTTCTTAGTCTTCTTTTTTCCTCCTTTTTTTTTTACAGCAGTGATGGTAGAGGGGAAAGAAGTAGCACTTCAAGCAAAAGTTTATAACATAGAAAAGTTACAGATGAATTATACAGAAGATTATGGTGTTAGGGTCTCAACTGCAACAAAAATGGGGAAAAAATGAAGTAGGTTTATATGTATTGCATAAAGGAGTCTATTTTTAGAAAGGCTGATTTATTAAAATAAGGGTATTCGTTAAGGATCCACTGCAAATTTTGGTCAAATCTGTGTTGAGGTTTTTTTTTTTTTTAAAAAAATAGTATATTAATGTCTCAGCATCCAAGCCGAAGACATCATTTGCAGTTATGCACTATATTTATTGTAGAGTTCTCTCAGCTTCTTCTCTCTCTTTCCCCGCTACACCTATTTATAATATACAGGTACATGCTATGTCTTGAAATCTAGTTCCTATGGGTTGAAATGTGGCAGCTGTTTAACAGCACATGGCAATTCGAGACAAGGTTTTAGGAGCGGAAATGAAGAACACCATAGTGAATTGAAGCTACATAAGGAAAGGAACGAATTTAGGAAGACAGAATTTAATTATCCCAAGTTGGAATTGGTCCAAGACACCACAGCTAACACCTTTGCTCATGAAATAGTGCTAGGGGATACAGAATGGCATCAAATGGTCAGGCCCTTGATTTTAAGTACCATCTGTAAGATAGCACCTCCTAGAGCTATTAATCTCACAACCCAAATTGCTATTGTCTAGAAGACAGGGAGATCTCATGAGAGTGGGCTTTTTCACAAGACTTTTGTCTCAGCCCTGTTTACTTTGAAGTAAGGCCCACTAGATTCAGTGGTGCTTACCTCTAGTCTAGACTACAGAATTGTGGTCTCCAATCATATTAGATTGAAATTACAATGGAAGAGAAATGTATACTCAGAGTAAAATTACAAATCAGAGGAGGTTGTTTTTTTTAAAAAGAAAACCTTTATTTGTAAACATGTTAAACATTTTTGCATATAATGGTACTTCTCACCATGATTATTGTGATGCTTGATGCTTCTGAACATATAAAAAGTGATGAATAATCATAAGGTACTGTCACTTGGCTTTCAGCCAGCATGATGCAGTTGTGAGGCCATTTTAGAGTTTGGGACAAGCATGTGGCCATTTTAGAAAAGCTGCCTCACCTGATCTGGGAAGCTAAGCAGGGTTGGGCCTGGCTAGTACTAGGATGGGCAACCACCAGGGAATAACAGGTGCTGTAGGCACCTGGAATAGGAACTGGAAAGTCAGTCCAGTATTCCTGCTAACAAAACTCCATGGACATGGGGTCATGAAGAGTCAGTCATGACTGTAATGACACCACCA
>JAHTLZ010003518.1:3063648-3080389 GCA_023846285.1 Phrynocephalus versicolor | reverse complement strand
CATCTCTGAAAGAGGTCGATGCCTGGGAGGAGTCCTGTTATATACAGGCCTTTGCCCCCTCCCTTCCCAGGCTGCATGATTCTCACACCCAGACCTGAGTCTTTTCACCCAGGAGGGCAAAGTGGCCCCTCCCTTCAGAGTTTTCTCATGCAGAGCTGAACCATATGTTCATTTTAGTCCCAAACTAGGTAATATTCCTCGTGTGTAGTTCCTTGATGATAAATTCATTGAACACTACAAAAAGAGTATCTTTTGAGCAAATATGCATAGGATCGCAGCACCTGCCCCATTACTTTGAAGCATCAAGACTAGAAATGGGCATGAAACAATAAAATAACATTTTGTTTTGTTTCATTTTGTACTCATCCCCACTTAATTTCATTTTGTTTCTTACAAAAAAAAATTGTACAAAATGAAATGAAACCCCTGAGTCCTAGAAGCACCAGATTTGCTGCCCATGAGCCATTTTAAAGGGGTCTAGTTGAGCTGTCATTGTTTTCACCCCTTTAAAACTGGCCCATTCACCACCAGGGAATCTCTGAGTGGCAACTGGGCCATTTTTAAAGGGATACAGCCAATGAGAGCTCTGTTGGACACATCTGAAAATGGACACCCAGCACCAAATATGGTGCCTCTAGGACCCAGGGGAGACACCCACCCACCCACCTCCCAGCTGACAGGAGGCCGGAAGCCAGGGCTGAGAGGCGGGGGCGGGGGCTTAGGAGTGGCTATAGGGACCCACCTCCTCCTTTTCCCTCTCCTGGGCTCCAGCGGTGGTGCCAGTGGTGGCTCATTGCGAGCCCAGCAGGTAAGGGACCCCTTTTACAGATAGAACAAAACAAAAATTCATTTCAGCAACAACAACAAAAGTTTTGTTTTTTCTGTAATGAAATGCTGCTTCCTCATTTCATTTTGTTTCATTTTGTTATGTTACAAAACAACAAAACAAGCATTTCATTTTTTGTTTTGTGCCCATCTCTAATCAGGACTATCCCTTGTTCCCAGACCTATCTTGGTAATGAGTGGACCAAAGGAAAATTATATTACCCAATTTCTGAAAAAGAAACAGGAAGCCACCTGACTGGCTGCAAAAGACAAGTTACACTTCCTGCGCTCTTCAGTGGAAGAAATCATTAACTGAAATGCTGGGTGGGGGAGGAGAGAGAATGGTGCCCTTTCATCCTCATGTTGTCCACGCATCTAAACAATTGGAGATGCCTGATGTGTTCTGGAGAACCAAACAGAGGTAAAGCCCCTTTAGTTTTCCTAGCCTAAACTACAGTACTTTGACATGAAATTCCAGGCTTATTGTAACGCTTTGGCTGCTGTGGCAGTAAATGAAATGTGAACTCTGCTTGGACCAGGAGGAATTCCTTATCACAAGCCCTAATGATTTCTGCTGCTTCATTGCAGGAACCTCTGTAAGAAGACACAACAATGGATCAATGTAGTCATTGACTAACTCACTCAGTGGATAAAGAAAGAGTTGTGCATTAATACAGCTTAAGCCTACATGGAGTATTCCTAATAGCATAAGAATCTGACCTCCAAATTTAACCTTTAGCAACAGCTGTGTTAACTTTTCAGTGAAGAAATAAGTAAGAAGTATGGATCTTCCTGGCCCTGCATTCATTCCCTGTCCCACATGAACCATCCATCACATGGAGAAAAGCTTCAACCTTGCAGGTTCAGAGATAGGCAGAAATTGATATAAGCTCTTGAGCCATGCCTGTTTCAATTATGAGGAAAGAACTGCTCACACAGAGGACCTCCACAGATAATCCCATGTACAAGGTGACTGATTGGGATTAATGATAAAACAGAGCTTGGTGGCAGAAAGAACTGTGATCTGTTTGGTCTTCTTTCAGTAGATCAACTAACGAACCATCAATGAGAAAGAAATACAGGCTACAATCTCTGAGTATGAAAGTGTATTTAGTAAATATAATGTATGTTCTTAGATAAATTGTTAGTGCTGTGTGTATGTACTTTGCTGTAAGCGCTACTTGAGTTCATTGAATGGTTTGTATCCATTCTGGATCGAAATATTATTGGGATATTCCTAAAGGCTAAAATGCATTTCGGAGGTGACTTGCCAGTTCATAACAATGGCAACAACACAATGCAATGCATACAGAATATGCAAAAGTTTGTAATAAACTAAGCCCTGACATTTGATCTATCCAGGAAAAAAATTGCAATTGTCAGCATAGTTATGTTAGGTTCATCGCCTTCAAACCATGTCCAAGGGCTTAAATCAAAGCCATCTTGTTTCACAGATATCTGCATCATTGTCATGCACCAATATCTGTATAATTTTAAAAAAAACAAAGCACCTTAATATTAACCTGTAACAGGAGTTCTTAATCCTCTTACTTCCAAAGGAGGGGCTATCTCCTGTACAATGCTGTACTATCTTTCTTTTTAGCAACCTAATAAAAAGGTAACCCCCTCCCCCAACACATGTGTGCTAGTCATGTCCGACTCTAGAGGCAGTGCTCATCTCCGTATTCAACCTGAACAGCCAGTGTTGTGCAAGTCCATGGCGACATGGCCAGCATGGCTGCAAGGAAACATTGTTTTACCTTCCCTCTTTTTACAGCAGTACCTATTTATCTACTTGCATTTACATGCTTTTGAACTGCTAGGTTGGCAGGAGCTGGGGTTATCAGCGGGAACTCACTCTGCTGTGTGGCACCTGGGATTCGAACCACTGAACTGCCAACTTTGCAGCTCACAGTTTTCGAAGCCTTAGTCCACTGAGCCACAGTGCCCCATAGCAACCTAATTGTTTCTTGTATATACTAGAGTAGCACCCAATTTGTTACCAGTCATATGTTGATCATTTTCTCTTTCATTTAATGTGAAAGTTACTGAAAGGAGAAATGCAAAAGGCCTTCTCATAAGCATCTGCCTTGCAGTTCATCTCTATAGCAGGAATCCTACAGAGCACTGGTTCTCAGCCTTCTGTTTTTCAGTTATTTTGGACCAACTGCCAGAAGTTCCAGCTGGTATGGCCACTGAGAAGGATTCTGGGAGTTGACTTGCAGAACATCCAAACTACAGTTGGTAAGCATAGGCACATGTGGTCTTATAGTCATAAACCTCATATGCACTACAGGAATACATCCCAATGTACCACTTAATAAGAGTCAAAACAAGTCCTGGACAAATGTTCAGCTGGTCAACACTCAGAAGTAATTCTCTCCACTTTGACCTGTCCATCTTGAGTGGCCCTGCATGGCATAGCTGATAGCTTCTCTGAGTTGCTACGATTCCAAAGCAGACCTTTCAACATCACAGTAATCCAAGCTTGTGCACCACTACCGTTGCTGGAGAAGCTGAGATTGACCAATTCTATGAAGACTTACAACTCCTAGAACTGACACCAAAGAAAAATGTTCTTTTCACCATGAGGGATTGGAATTCTAAAGTAGGAAGTCAAGTGATAAAAGGAATATCTAGCAAGTTTGGCCTTAGAGTCCCAAACAAAGCAGGGCAAAAGCTAATCAAGTTTTGTCAAGAGAACAAGCTGGTCATAGCAAAGACTCTTTTCCAACAACACAAAAGGCAACTCTACACGTGGACATCACCAGATGGACAATACCAGAATCAGATTGATTATGTTCTCTGCAGCCACAGATGGAGGAGCTCGATAAAGTCAGCAAAACTGAGACCTGGTGCTGACTGTGGCTCAGATCATCAGCTTCTTATAGCAAAGTTCAAACTTAAACTGAAGAAAGTAGGGAAGACCACTGGGTCAGGTATAATCTATGAACACAGTGGAAATGAAGAATACCCAGTGAAAGTGAAGAATAGATTTAAGGAACTAGATTTGGTGGACAGAACACCTATGGATGGAGGCTCACGTGCACATGAAAATGGACATACTAATTGTTCTGTACTATGGTTAATATTTTCAAAAACATAAAAAGACAAATAGTATTGACTCTGCTAGGAAAAAAAACAAGCAGTTCAGCATCTGGGATCAGTAACGAAGACTGCATGTAAGTTATGAACTTATTTGAGTCTTAAAACAGTTAATGAATTATCCCCACCAATGAGTAGTGGGAGTGAATTACAAGGGTGATATGTAACTAGAGGAGAGGTAATTGAAAAGTACTTCAGTGGAAGCCACCCTTATTCCTATTTATTAAAGGATACAGTTCTGTAGTGAGTTATTACATAATTTGGCAGGCAGTTGGTTCTGGCATAGAAATAGCTAAATCAAGCAAAATTCAAAATATAAAAATATGCATTGGATGTCTGAGAGAAAGATAGTTTCGTTTGTCTTTTAGTGATGAGCATAATACAATTCCTCTTCATTAAACAGAGCAATGAACAAGTTATTTTGTTTTTTTATAAGGTTTATATATCATAGGGTCTTCTTTTACTGACAACTAAGAGAAGCCTGACAAAGAAAAATGCCATCAAACTTCAAGGAGGAGTGTATTATAACACTGATCTCCGCAGAATTAGAGAGGAGTTGCTTACCTTATTTAAATACAATCATTTTTATCATACTTAATTGAGCATGCAACATCTTGGAAGGAATTGCATTTTTAAACGAGGATTGAGTATGCTCAAAATAAATGTCAGACGCATTATTGAAACCGCTTGCATCTAAAGAAACAAAAATAAATTCGTAAGTATAAAATCAATTACCAGTTGTTGCATTTAAACAAACACCCTCCTCTCCACTTCAAATACATTGCAGTGATCAAGTATATCTTTTAAGTTGAATATCGCTTCAAGAAACTGTTGACAGAACAAGGGAGCAGTTGTTAGGTGTGCCTTAATATCATTGATTTCAATAATCCTTCAGGGTATTGTTAAGTGTGTTAACAGCCCCCTATAAGCCACATTTATTTGGAAATAAGGACAGAATAATATATTATTGCAGCAAAAGTATAAAGTGGGGTATGTTCCACACAGCCCACTCACTGGCTCAGCCATGTCAATACATGGCATGAAGGTATAACCATAGGCAGCATATTTTCAGTTTAGGAAGATGCTTAGAGCCAGCCATTTTGAAGCAGAATGGCCTCGTGATGAGAGAGAGAGAGAGAGAGAGAGAGAGAGGTAGCTGTCATAAGGGTGGGGACACTATAGTTGGGGGGCAACATTTTGTTTATCAGTACCTGCAGCAGAAAAGCAGGGACCACACGTACCTAGTGCTACAGTGCTTCAGAAATACGCCCGCTTAGCTTTTGAAATCAGGCAAGATCGGATGTGCTTATCACCACTATTATCTACCAATACATCTGTCTCTTCCTCCATGGAGCTCAGAGCAACAGCCAGCTCCCTTTACCCTCACAATATTCATTCATTCATAACATTTATTCCATTCATTCATCTGATTTCTATACTACCAATCTAGCTACTCTAGGCAGTTTACTTAATCATGTAAGGTTGGATGGCCTGAAAGACAGTGACTAGTCCAAGCTCAGGCAGTGAGCATTATGACCAAATAAACATCTGAGCCCAGGTCTCTCTGTCAGCATTCTGCCATTGAAAAACAGTGGCTGATATCCAGTGGTAAGTTAGAATAAGAGCAGTCCTAATGAATCAGTGGAGATTTGGTAAGTCATCTCCTCCATTATTTATTTATTTATCAACTGCACCAATTTTCCCAAGGGAACTTGGGAAAACATCCCAATACAAATCAAAAAGAAACATGCCAAAAGAGAGAGAGAAAGGAAAATAATCTCCATTATTTATGGTTCCATTTATTCTATGACTCTAGTTGTGACTGACTGCAATTTAGTTGTTGTTTTTAACTTGTGCAGAGTTCAAGACACCTTGTTTCTGATAAATGTCCTCTGTTCTCTCCACCCACCTGAGTTTTAAAATACAGAAAAAATGGACCTGGCTAGAATGAGAGTTCAAAGATGATTAAAGTTTGTGAAGGGGGACCTCTTACACTGCTACTGTGTAAGATGTTAAGCATGTCTTTTTCAAATATTTCCTTAATTACTGCTATCTTTGAAACTTTGGTCTGTTGTGCAAATGACCACACGGCTTTCTAACCCATGCCATATAGTCTCTGAGACCTCATCACATTTAAAAACAATTTTCACTCATTAGAACCAAAAGAAGACTCAAATTTCAGATGCAAAAAAAAACAAACAAAAAAAAACACCCCTCACATTTCTTATTCTTCATCTTCACTATTCACTATTCACTAGCCAGGTCTCAAAGCTTTGAGTATTCCCAAATGCAATGGTGATGTCACTATGAATCCGGGCAGTACATCTGGAAGAACCCTTTAATTCTATCATCTGGTTCTTGTTCCTTTATTAGAAATCCAATAAATGTGCATGTAGCTTTAGGGGTACCAAAATAATAAAAAGACTGCTGAGACAAGTACATTTAGAAATGTAGCTGAAAATAGTTTAGGAAGAATTGAACAGCTGCATTAGTAATTTTCTTCCAGGAAAAAAAAACCTACAAGAAACTTAATGCTACACCTTTCTCCTTTGAGTAAAAATAGCTGCTAACCAACGCTCAGCCTTGTAAACATGGACAGTTTGTTTAGCTTTCTTGAGAGTCTTGCTGAGCTTGTTATCAGTGCAGGTGATTCCCCCTAGTCTGAAATTTAAAATCAGTTCTCCTTTATACATTTTTTTCATGTAGAGATGACTCCTTGCTGGGTATTAACAGCCATTTCAGAGAATCATGTGTGTCCAAAAGATTATTTTGTGTACAAAATTATTGTGTACATGATGATTGAATAGAAAAGATAAATATCAGCTTGAGCGCATTTGGGTCCCCTTATTGTGAGAAAGGCAACATATCACTAAAACAAACAAATTAAATAAATAAATACATTTCTCCTGTTGCACTCTTGTCCATTCTTCATCGAAACAATATCTATCCACAATTACATAAATTGTACATGCTTGGGGACATGTGATGTAAAATAATTCTCCAAAGGAGGGGTGGCATGCTTTGCCCATTTTAGAAGGGTCAAGGCTAAATTGAGGGGAGAGTCACTTCAGAGCAGCGGCCAAGCTGCTGTTTTGAGAGAAGACGGTTGAGTGGCAGGCTGCATGTCAACTTTATACCTTTCTGGGCAATGCTATATAGACCAAGTTCAGTGGTACACTAGGCCTGATTTTGAGATACAGGGCATGTTAATTGTAGCTGGCTGGATACGCATCTGGCTGAAGAACCAAAGTTGGGAGTTCGATTCCCCAGCCAGCCTGTGTAGTCTTGGGCAAACTTCACAGTCCCAGCATATCTCCAGATGAATGGAATGCAAAACCACTTCTGAGTATTCTCTACCTGGGAAACCATGATAAGTGTTTCCATAAGTCAAAATTGTCTTGATGGCACATGATTACTATTATTAAATGTTGTGTGGGATGAACTCTTCTGGGAGAAAGATAAAGAAAAGCAAGCCTTTGGGGTTCTCCACGCTACACATTTGCCACGATTTGATACCGCTTTAAGTGTCATGGCTCCATCCTATGGAACTCCAGAATTTGTAGTCTGGTAAGATTCTGATAACAATTCTTCACTAGAGAGCTCTCATGCATTCCTAGTACGAAAGCATTCTAAGCACTAATTACAAACCCCTAGATTCCCAGAGTGGACCCATGGCACTTAAAGTGGTGTCAGATGGATAACAGCTCAGTAAAAAAAAATATTCTTAGATTTCTCACCAGTTTTCAGTGACATCAGTCATTAACCTTTCTGTAGACACTAACAGCATTGGAAGCACTTCTGCAGTGCTTCCATTCCTGTTAGAAAATCAATTCAAAATGTGGTGCTGGAGAATTCTTACTGCAACCAATAGAGACTTCGCTTGTTGTTGTTCAGTCATTCAGTCATGTCCGACTCTTCGTGACCCCATGGACCAGAGCTCACCAGGCCTTCCTATCTTCCATTGCCTCCCGGAGTTTGGTCAAATCCATATTGGTTGCATCGATGACACCGTCCAACCATCTCATTCTCTGCCATCCTCTTTTCCTTTTGCCTTCAATCTTTCCCAACATCAGGGACTTTTCCAAGGAGTCCTCTCTCCTCATGAGGTGGCCAAAGTACTGGAGCCTCAGCTTCAAAATCTGTCCTTTCAGTGAACATTTGGGGTTAATTTCTTAGCTGTCCTTTTTTAAGGATATGGGAGTCTACATAAAACTGAGATTCAAAGGCTGGGCTAAATTTGACAGCCCCACTTCCAGATTCAGTGGGAGCCACTGAAGAGGGAGGGAGCCCTCAGAAAATGGTGCAGAGGGCAGTGTAATTGCCAGAACTGCCCTCCACACCATTTTCTGAGGGTTCCTGCCACTCTGTCAATGGCTGGAGCCCTTTAAAAATGATTCCTGGCGTCCTGGGCACCAAGTCTGGTGCCTCTAGGACCCAGGGGAGCCGTTTCATTTCATTTCATTTCATTTTGTACAATCTGTTTTAAAAGTTTCATAAGAAATGAAACAAAACAAAATGGGATGAGCACAAAATGAAATGAAACAAAATGTTTCGTGCCCATCCCTAGTAAGTATCAATGTGGCAATGCCAAAAAACGCTTCCATTTTCCAGGTCCAAATGCTTAATCTGATTATCAGTTGATATCATCATAGCCTCTTAGCCAAAACAAAGGAAAGATGGTAGCTTTGTTATTGGTCTTGCTGTATAGAGCATTAATCCTTAGTGAAGGTTATATTTCAGCATTGAAATAAGCTTAGCAAATGGTTAAGGCTTCTCAAATGTTTTGGTATTTTCCCTTGTATTTCTGTATCTTTGTTTGTACATCTTTCTAGGATGATATTGTTTGTTTGGTTTTTAGTTAAGGATAAATACCTTGTCTAAATAATGATGGTAATATACTGTACATCAAAATGTACTGATATTTTTATTTGTAACTTTCAAAATACAGTTTCTTTCCTTTGGACTATTAGCAGTCTTTTTTCCCACTGTAAGAATTTATCTGTAACATTAGTGGTCAATCAAGTGTTCTATTCTCAGGAGGAGACAAAAAATCACTTGATAATGGCTGGAAATATTTTTTTGGTTCCAGAAGGAGTTTTGAAAAGGTGGACTCAAGGTCAGTAAAGTGCTAAATGCTGTTCCTGGCTCTTGTCAATCCCTTGGTGATCCAGTTCATGCTGTTCGTTGATTAGACCAAACTGAGTTGGCTATGTTCTAAATGACTTGCAAGGGACAATAATGCATCTCTCAGATTCATAAAAATATATGTTTTAGGGGAAGCCAGAGTATTTTCCTTGAGATCATCTGAGGAGGAAAACCCAATAAGCTCAAGTTCAACTTAAAACCTAAATATAGTAGCACAATTTTAAAAAGGAGGAACCTTGGTATCTGGTACTGACTGGGCCAGGTTTAAAGGGCTCCAGCCATTGATAGCTCAGCAGGAGTCCTCTGATAATGGTTGGGTAGGCAGTTCCGTGGGATCATGATCTCTACCCGGCTGTTTTCTGAGGGCTCCTGCCAAGCTGTCAATGGCTGCAGCCCTTTAAACCTGGCCCAGTTGGTACCAGAGGTTCTCCCTGGTGCCGACTGGGCTAGGTTTAAAGAGTTCCAGCCACTGACAACTTAGCAGAAGCCAGAAAATGATGGAACAAAACGGTTAGTTTCAATGGGAAAATGACTATTTCGTTTCGTCTATAACGAAATGCTGCTTCCTTGTTTCATTTTATTTCGTTTCGTTTTGTTCCATAAAGAAACAATGAAACAGCATTTAATTTTTCGTTTGCTGCCTATCCCTAGTAGTTACTTTCAGTATGTGGGTATTTAGATGTTAGAGCTTTTCAGGTTTTGGTTCAGTGGTACTCATTTAGCACTGAATTTGGACTAGAAATTACCCATCTAATTAAGGAATCCTTTGTTGTTCCTTTGAATAGATACATCAGCATGAAAAGACACAAACTAAAACTATATCTTGATATAGGAAAATTAATATTTGAACTATAAATAGTTCTTTGGGTGGAGTAAGATTGGTGTAAGAATACTAAGTTCCTGTTTCCTTTACAATAGTGTGGATTCCCATGTTATGATTTTTTTAAAAAAGGGCTGTTCTCAAAAAAAAGTGAAATAGACTTAAAGTTATTGTTTTTCATGTTTGCTCCATTTGAGTACAGAAGAATCTCCAACAATATCACTCTTGATTTATGTGTTGTTGAATATATATATAAATACATGTTAGGGAGTGCTCATTGAAATAAAGAAAAAGTGTGCTGCTTGTATACTGCTTAAAGCACTTTCTGGGAGGCTTGCAAATTATTTATGCAGGCTACATATTGCCCCCCAACCCCCAGCAGGGTGGGTACTCATTTTACTGACCTTGGATGGAGAGAAGGCTGAATCAACCACAAGCAGGCTACCTGGAAATGATCCCCAGGTTGTGAGAACAGTTATAGCTGCAGTACAGCAGTTTCTGCACCATGTCATGAGGATCTTAAAGACCAACATTAACTCTTGTTCCTTATGGAACATAAGTGGAAGGTTTCAGCCAATGCAAAATATTATATTGTTCTTTAAGGAACTGATGAGAGCACCCACAACCATTCTGCTTGATAAACCTGGGGGGGGGGGGTTATTCATAACAAAATGTTGCTATGTTATAAAACAAAACAAACAAAGCATACTGAAATTGCATGTTTAGGGAATTGGGCCAAACTCTAGGCCATGCAAGAAAAATAAACATCATATCTTGCTTTTGTTTGCAATTCAATTGAGTCAAAATGTTTGGAGGTTTTTTGTTTGTTTATTTGTTTTGTAAAAGAAGTGACATCCTAAGATTTGTCATTCGCACTACAGAAGTCCATCATCACCATTATCCTCATTGTATACCATCATGTTAAGGCGTGTGCACAAATGCAGGGGGACCTTTGCCTTTACCTATGCCATCAAGTCAATTCCGGCAATTGGCACCTCCTTCCAGGGGTCTAACTTGTATTTTTGATAAGCTATTGCTGATGCAACAACTTCAACCTCACAAAGCATCAAAGACATGCTTGTGAAGATACAGACAAAAATATTGCATAGTTCTGTCATCTTGGAGTGGTAGAAATGTCCACAGGAGTCATTTTAAAGAAGTAGCTTCAAATAAAATGTAAAAAATTAATGCTGATAAAAATGTATCCTATTTTTATTTTTAAAATCTTTGTACTAAAACATTTCTCTTAGCCTCCAAAATGGAAAACACAGAGGTATCTTAAGGTTCTTTTTAAAATCCCAGAGTAGCTTAGCTAATGGTCCACCAAAATGAAATCAAACAAACAAATAAACAAGAAATTCAGGGATGAGAAAAAACAGGAAGCAGTTTATACAAAATAAAATCATTTCTCAGTTTCAGAGAGGATTCTGGGAATCACAGTCCACAAGTATGCTGATCACAAGTATAGTGATGTACGATGTATTTATTAGATCATAAACTGCCACAGTTTACCTACTCTTATCTCAGGATGGTGTACAGGGGCCATACCGTTTTTATGTTCTTCTGTTTTGTAGTCAAAAATGTTTGACCCATTACAACCCTTTTCATGGTTCTCTAGATATAGTGCACTCAACGTGGTGGTGTCATTCCCTTCTTCCAGGGATGCAGTTTGTCCAAGGCTACACAGAGTGTAATCAATGCAACCAATATGGATTTGACCAAATTCTGGGAGGCAGTGGAAGACAGGAGGGCCTGGCGAGCTCTGGTCCATGGGGTCACAAAGAGTCAGACACGACTGAACGACTGAACAACACACAGAGTGGTGAATTCTTCTCCTGGAGGCACAGTGAGAGTCTAACTTCTATCTTCTAACTCCAGAGCCAGATATCTAACCCTCCAAGCTACCTAGTCCACTACTATCCACACTGACAGGCAGTAACTGTTCAGAGGTTGAGGCACAATTGTTTTCTATGCATTCCTAGAGTTCATAGCTTGGACCTTCTGCATGCATAATAACTGCTCTACCCCCAAGGTTTGACCTTTTCTGTATCACTATTATTTATGCTTCTTAGAGATGGGCATGAAATGAAAAAAAAAATTCATTCCGTTATTCATTTTTCATTTCGTTATGTAACAAAATGAATAACGAAAATTGTGATGAAATTGGAACGAACAGAACAGAACCACGAAAATTAGGTTCATTACGTTTCATTTTTGATAATGGCGACGCACAATGAAATGAGCTGTTTTTAAATGTTAAAAAACGTCCTGAATATCCGTAAACCCAGTGATAATTATTTATTCTGCCTGATAATACCTACCAGGGGGGTTGGGGTCCTTAAAACGTGCATTTATGTCTTTTCTCAGATTCCTTTAGTTTTTTTCCTTTAAGGGGAGTTAGAGGACATCAACCCAAAATGGCTGCCAGATGCCTAATATTGATTTCTTGGGTATTAAAAGGCCCTGGACATCCGTAAAAACGCAGTGATAATTATTTGAAATTATTACCTACCAGGGGGTTGGGGTCCTTAAAACGTTTGTTTTTGTCTTTCTCCCATCACGATGTATTTTTTTCTTTTCCCTTTAAGGATGACAGAAAATGGATTCCAGACACAAGAGGGATGCAAGCCATGTGATGGGATCATGTAAATTCTTGGACAATTTCAACCCATAGCATGCCCAGGTTGCAAACTGGGTAGGTGTGGCAGCCACAGAGGGCATAAAAAGCTATGGCAGCCCCCGTCCTCCTTGCAGTCTGTGGTGAGAGTTAGGGTGGGATTGCTGTCTCTGCAACTCGTTACTTTAGGCCAGCCAAGCAGGTGTGTGTCTCTGTGTTCCTGCTGGCTGCAGCTGGGCTCTTAGGGGAGAGAAAGAAGAGATTTCTCTTGCAGCTTCCCTGTGTGCGTGCATACCTCTCGGTGAGTACCCTCCCCTGCCCCGCAGTGCAGTCACTCTGCAGCCGCCTTACGCCCTGGGCAAAGCCTGCCGCTGCCTTTGGAGCCTCCCTGCATACCTAGTCTATACTGTGTCTCTGCCAGCATCATTTTTACCCTCTGGTCTGGGGCATTGGGGGATGTCCGCACGCAGAAATGCTTTAAGTCGCACAAAATGCGGGTAAAAACAAAAAACGAAAAATGAAAAAACTAAACAAGTTTTTTTCAAAAAATTCACGAAACATGAAAACGAACCGAAACAGACCTGCAACAAAAAATGAAAAACAAATGTAATTTTTTTGATTCGTGCCCATCTCTAATGCTGCTGTTTCAAACAGTGGTCTAAACAAGACAACAACTTTGATGTCTCATGAGTGGGGATCACTGTTGGCAGCAAGATCAATGCAAAACCTTTCCAGAAGCCATTTCTTATTACACCTAAGTGACAGGGCCTTCTGTTATTTCACATCTGGAATTATTTAGCCCAGTGTCAGAAGGGGCTGAAAGATGAAGTTGTAGCCAATTCTTATGCCACCGTTCCTGTTTATTTTGCCGCATTAAGCTCTTTCCATCTGGAGGCCAAAGCAAGACGTTTAAAAAAAACAGCACCTTTGGAAGACAGTTCTACTTTTCAAGAAGAGATCTTCCAAACAGCAAAGTGATGTTGCCCTCGTGGTCAGAGTAGGCCACCCTATAATATTGGTTCCAAGGACCACATAGAAAAAAACAGCTGGTACTTGCTGTTGGAAGCGCAGCCCTCCCATGCTTTCCCAATTCATCAAATATGTGGTAGTCTCCTATGTGTGAGAAGCTTATGATGTGGGTGCAGGTTCAACATGCAATACCCTGCTTGCTTTCTCAAGAGATCCAGTTCCACAAAAGCTGTATTACTCGCATTTCTGGAATATATCAATCCGGTCCAAAAACAGATCAAACAAAAGAAAGATTTCCAGCCTTGCAGAGATGTTTGCCAATTTCTAAAATTGTGTGGCATGAATCCTGTGGAGTTGTTGTTTTTTAAGTATAATACACCACTGTGAGCTCTTCAATTACAATTCTTTATAGTCTCACTATGACAGGAATACCATACCGTATGCCCTAGCAGTCAGAAGCTGCATTGTAGGGAAGGTCAAAATTAATGTTGCAGTTCTTCGTAGCAAAAACTGTGGCTCATAAAAAAAAATAGAAAACACTTCAAAGTGAGCAGTTTGGGGTGTTTTTTCAACATTCATTTCTCTATCACTCACACGTCTCATACTCTGCTCCCAGCTGTGCTACGTCAGGGTTGCTTTGCAACGCCATTGTCCTCATGACATGGTGCAATGAAACTTGTTTTTAAAAAGTTTTTTTTTTAGTACCTGCTTACTATTTATGGTCTGAAAGGCACTTCCCCACTCTTAATCAGTGTGAGTAAAAAGCCTCTATGTAGTTTGAGAAATGCACTGGCCATAGTTATATGCTACAGAGCAACATAAATTGGGCTTTCAAGGAGTCGCCATGCATTTGGCTCTAATGTGAGGAAACCTCTAACCTAACGTCAACCTTCTCATGAGGCTGAATGGGTCTGTTATTTCATCAGGAAAGGTGGCAGATCATCCTTGCATCAGAGAAGAATGACTTGCCTATCCCATCTCACTAGTGATGCTAGTAGCTACCAATACCAAGCAAGCTTAGTCTAAAGGCTTGATCTGAAGATCTCTCACAATAGGTCCTTAGAGCAGTCTGGCTCTCTAACAAGCCCCGTGACTAGAGATGGGCACGACTTAGCGGTATTCCCGTTTCCGTTTCCGTTACTCGTTTCCGTTACGGAACGGAAACGGTAACGGGAATTACTCCGCCAGACTTCGAGCTCGAACCGACGAACGAACAATTTGGTCAGATTTGTCGTGGTCGTTACTTGCATCGCGGCGATCGCGCGATGCCAAGCGGCACAGAAAAAAAGTTTTAAAAGTTTTAAAAAAACCCGATTCCCGGCCCTAAAAGCAGGCGAAAACTGTCTGAGGGCACCTACCACCAGGCCAGAAGGGGTTTTTTGGGGTGGGGGGTTCCCCGCCCCCCTTTCCTTGGGCTAGTGCTACTGCTGCGCTGCGCTGGTACCAGGCGGGGGGGCATTGCCAATGCCATTCGGTGTGCGGGCGGGGGGATCCAAAATGGCGACCGCAAATTTTTCTTTGAAACCGTGGCCCAAATACCCAACAAAGCACCACAGAAACATGAGAAAAATAGCTATTTTAAACACTTGAATTTTTACTGTAGCAGCAGTGGGTTTGTCTTGCCAAAATACGTCTCCGTTGATTTTATTTTATTTTATTTTATTTATTTTTTTTACACGTGCGCAACAGTGGGCTGGCCATGGGACGAGACCATGCAAATTTTCGGAGCCATTCCACCAATCGCATGGCCAGGTTTTGACTGACACTTCTGGATGTGCCAGAGGGCATAAAAAGGCGAAGCACCTTCCAGTCCTTCGCAGTCTGGGCTTGGATCTTGGAGGGTGGTTTAGTCAGGGCTGGATTGCTGCGCTCGCTCGAGTCTACTAGTTTCGATTTCGCGGTCGCGCTAGGCAGGGACTCAGGGAGTGAGGGAGGGAATTGAATTTAATTCTCGTCGTCGCAAACATACGATTCGAATTTCTTTTATTCCTGGCTGTGGGGAATAGCAACTCAGCGTTTATTCTTTTTTGTTTTCGGAAGAGTTCCGTTTTTTATTTGCTTTGCTGTTTGCTTCAAGGGGGAGGGAAGATTTGAGCGGGAGGGGAGGGGAGTGCGGATTGGAAATATATTATTTTTATTTTACACTACCATACCATTTCTTTTCTATCCCAAACCCAATTTCTTCCCACCGAGTTCATTTACTTGGCAAAGGTCCTTTTACCCTGCGTACCTACATCTTTTTTGCTGCTGTTGCGATTGGGGTTTTGGAAGGGAATCCAGCAACCCTATCCTACCCTAGCAGCTTATAGTTTTATTTATACCTTACCAATACCATTCATTTTCTATTCTACCTACAGTTCAGCAAGTGGCAGTACTAGTGCTTAGAAGGGGTGGTTGGAGGCTGTGGATTAAATTATTTTAGGCAGAGTCTCCCTTGCCAAGCCAACCAGTGCACTCAAAGATCTCTCACATCACAAGCACATTTGTGTTGACTTGGCATTGGCATTTGGCAACAAGGCTAGGGCACCTTCTATAGAACATTTTACAATTTCATTTTACTTATTTATAGATATATATTCTTTCTCTTGTCCAACACCTCATTCATTTTTTTGGATTAAGGCACTGAAACAAACATTTGTTGAAGGGCAGGCACCTAGCCACTTTATAGACCTTTTCCTTCAATTACATCTTTGAAGAAGTTACCTGTGCAATAATACACTTGCCTTTTGAAACTTGTTTGCCAGGATTGGCAAACCCATTCCTTCTACTAGCTTGGTTTTTGTGCTGTTTGTGAGTCAACCTCACTCATTTACTTTTGCCACCAGGCTACATAAACAATTACATTTTTGAAGAAGTTACATTTCTCTTCGTTACACTTGCCCTGTGCTATGCATTGAGAAACTTGTTTGCCAGGATTGGCAAACACCTTGCTCCTATTTCCTTGTTGGTTGTGTTGTTGTTTGTGGTGGTGTTGTTGTGAGTCCATCTCACCCATTTCCTTGCAAGCAGAGCCTACATAAATACAATCCTACTATTATTTACACAACTGTGAAGAAGCTACAGTTCTCCTCCTAAGTACAGACTTGACTTGTGCAGCAGGGCATCGAGACTGAGACTAGGGTGCCAGCCAGGGCTGGCTAAACCCTTACTCCTATTCCCTTTTTGGGGTGGTGGGTGGTGGTGTAGTGACTCCATCTCACCCATTTCCTTGCAAGCTGAGCCTACATAAATACAATCCTATTATAATTTACAGCTGTGAA
>JAHTLZ010003518.1:3048087-3059768 GCA_023846285.1 Phrynocephalus versicolor | reverse complement strand
ATACTTTAGGGTAAGGCCACTAGTCTTTGTGGCCACCCACCCACCCAAATAAATGAAGTGTTGTTTCCTTTCCATGTCCTGCAACCCACTGTGGTTCACAGAAGGGCATTTTCCTGGCGTCCTCCTCAGGCCATTCAGCCACGCTAGGCAGCTGGAGCTTCCTGGCAATAATCCTCCCCTACGGTCCGGCCCTGTGGCCTCAGACTCAGGCTATGTGGCCTCCGCCACTCTTTCCTCTGGGCTAAAAGACGCTGTGTCTCACACTGAAGGGGGTTCCTGAATTTGAACAGCGTTCGAGTACGTACAGCAGTGCACCACCAAGACTTAGTCCAAAAGTGACATGTGGTGGTGCATCGCAGGCAGTGTGGTGCCAGGCCAAACCCAAGGTGATTGGCCTCCTCCTCCTCCAGTCTTTCCTCTGGGCTGCGAGATGCCGTGTTTCACACAGAAGGGGGGTAATGATTTGAACAGTGTTTGCATCGCAGGCAGTGTGGTGCCAGACCAGACTCAAGGTGATTGGCCTCCTCCGCAACTCTTTCCTCTGGGCTGCAAGACACTGTGACCCAAGGACAATGGCATTGTACTTCCAGTCAGGCAATTCAGCTCCTTTTTATACTGGAGCTGGCAGTGAGTCTCCCGTACTCAGGCTCTGTGCTGTGGTCTCCTACTCTGCCTTGTGGCCTGGCAGGAGTGGCCGCCCTTACTCTGGCCTTGTGGACGCGTCGCCCATAGATAGTCCTCCTTGTATAGCCTAGTGGGCTGGGCTGTGGGCTGTAAAACTTAAGTCAGAGCAACCCAGAGCCCTATCCCATTCCCATCCCTACCAAAGCTATTCCGGCTGTACTAGCTACTAGTAGCTAGGTACGAACGTAAAATGTAGCTTTAACCACCTCAGGCTCTAACTGTAGTCTAATGCATTGCTGAATGCTGACCAGTGACCACCAGACCAATCCATGACCAAAAGCAGGGTTGCATTGGCTTTGGCTCATTGGCTGTATTGCTTGTCCTTTAAGTGTGTGTGACTTTGACTGTGAATGTGAAGTGAAGTGAAGGCAGAAGGACCTTGGAGATGGGGGGGGCAATTTGAGAGGAGTAGAGTTGTAGACCCCTCATCCAGATTTGGGGAGGAACGGCATGTCTTTCTCCTGCTGCCTCTGAGAGGTGGAGGGGAGATGGGATGGTATCAAAAAACCAAACAACAAAAAAGTACAACAAACAGGCACGTCAGCCAGACCAAGTAGGGTGGCTGCTGGCTGGTTCAGCATCAGCAGATTCAGCACAGCAGACCAAGAGGGGAAAAAAAGAAATGCAAATTTGTTTCTACCCCACTTGGTTTGCTTAGGATGCACTCTAGCCTTGTTGTGCAGCAGCAAGTCCATCACCCAGGCAACTGTATTTCGCCTGCTCGTTTGCGGGACCCGCGCCCGCGCGCCCGCCCGTGCGCCCGCCAGCCAATCCCCTTGCTTGCCGCTGCCGCCGCCCACGCATGTACCCCCGCGCCCCCGCCGCCCGCGCTACGCCCGCAAGCCCCGCAAGTCTCGGTCGGACGTCAAAATGCGCGAAATCGCGGCAGAAACGAAAACGAAAAAAACGAAAAACGAAACGACTAATTTTTTCGATTTTTCGCGAAAAACGGAAACGAAACGAATCGGACCCTAGCCGAAACCGAAACCGAAAACGAAGTTTTTTTTCTGAGTCGTGCCCATCTCTACCCGTGACCTGTCTCGTGCTGCAGTAATGGCAACAGAAGGAGACCCATCATTGCAACTTCCTTTACTATCCAGCCCAATGCCTCATTCTGACCAGCTCTCAGAAGAAGGCATGGGTTAGCCTGGATGGCACTCGCGAGAGTCATTTTGCCTGCTCTTCTGTAGAGCCCTGAGAGTTATAGTTCCACAATACAGCAGTAAGAAGTCTTCAGAATACCTGCACCACATAAATGAAGTCTCCAAACATTGATGAGGGATGGGTCCCTAAAGTTCAGTGGAAACATGCGGAATGTGCAGTGGTACCTCTACTTACAAGCGGCTAGATTTTAAGAGCAATTCGACTTAAGAGCGAAAAACTATTGCCATTTTAACTGCTTCCTTACTAATGTTAGATGTGGTCTGTTCTACTTAACAATTTTTCCCAATTGTTTTATATATATATTTTAATTTTTTAGATAGGGCTGCTCTACTTAAGAGTTGTTTGACTTAACAGCATGCATTTGGAATGGATTAAACTCGTAAGCAGAGGTATCACTGTATAAGTAAGCAACTCTGTCTATGTTTGGGGGGGCTTTAAGGCAAGATTATATCTCCTAGGCCTTTTGGGTTAGCAAGTGGCTGGATGTGCAAACTGGATGTTCTCTCATAGTTCTTCCATCTTAAGTATCCAATCAAACTGAGGGTGGGAGCACTAGAATACCAACAGACAACGACCAATTGGGTCCACTTTAGTTACACTCAGGTACCAAGATATACATGGATGATGTTCCTACATGCATCTCATTGTAAATAAGTAAGAAGGAACCACGGATACACAGTTTGAGGTTCTGGAGACAAGGGTGCCTCCTCCTTCAGGACTCAGGCCCTGAATATTGGAACTGCTGATAAAGAACAATTTCCCCTTTGGAAAGAAGGGTGAATTCTCTCTATGAGAATAAGAAAGCTAGTGTTCAGTAGAGAACTATAATGGTAGAAAACATAAAAGGAACCCTAAAAGAGATTCATTATCTAATGGAACAAATAACGAACCACCTCTCAAAGAAAAACAAAATGAAACGAAATGGAAATTTTCATTCCATTTCATTTCATTTTTTGTTCCCCTACCGGTGTCTTCTCTTACCTCCCTGTTATTGCTGGGCTGGGGACTCACCGGTGTCGCCGACCAGCACCCGCGGGGAGGGTTTCTGAGGCAGCGCTTGAATTTTAAAAAAAAAGCACCGACCTGGCCAGCGGGCATTTCAACAACAAAATAAAATGAAATAAAATGAAATAAAATAAAATAAAATAAAATAAAAGTGCCAACTCAGCCCGTGAGCCAGCTGGTTGGTGCAAGTTTAAAAAAATGAAACAAATGAAAAACAAAACAAAAAATTGTTTCATTTTCAATTATGCAAAAAATGAAAAATGAAAAATGAAACAAAACACAATTTTGGCATTTTGTGTCCATCTCTAAACCCAATCCTAATTAACCATACCGTACATATCAGAACCGATGGCTGCCCCTTCATGCCTTAAGACCTAAAGTAATGTGTCTCTTCTGTGCTTAACCTAAAAATATCAAGAAGGAAGTTCAAGAAGAAAGGAAATTACAGCAGCAAACCTAAGAAGCCAGTCTGTTGAAAGAATGGCAGCTCCAAACAGCCTTTCAGCGCTGTGAGGAGTCCTTTGTTACTCTGCACCAGAAGCAACATGCAAATTGTTGAACATGTGGCCTGTCAGGCTAGGACAAGTATGTCCAAACTTCGGCCCTCCAAATGTTTTGGAGCACAATTCCCACAGTTCTTTGTCATTGGCAGTAGACATGGGCACAGAACAAGTAATTCACCGTTTCCATTTTTCGTTTATCATTTCCGTTATGTAACGGACCGACAAACGGGAAAATGAAAAAAGAAAAATTTGGTCAGGTTTTCCGTTACCGTTAGTGGCATCGCGCGATGCTGATAAGCACAGAAAAGAAGTAGAAAAAAAGTTTTTCAAAATCCCGTCCAAAAAAGCAGGTGAAAATATGCCTGCCTGAGGCTTTGCCACCTACCAGAGGGGTGTTTTTTGGGGGGTGGGGTCCCCAGCCTTTTTTTCCCTCCTCTCCTGTCCTGGGCTGCTTGCACCAGGCTGGTGGGGGGATCATCCTCGTCGTCTCATCGTATGCCATGCGGTGTGGGGGGGGGAATCAAAAATGGCTACCGCGATTTTTGTTTTTAAATCATGGTCCAAAAACACGCCAAAGCACAACACAAACACGTTGAAACTTATTTATTCTAATGCCTGAATTTTAATAGTAGCAGCAGTGGGTTTTTCTTGCAATAAAACGTCTACATTGATTTTATTTTATTTTATTTTATTTTATTTTTATTGTTTTACACCTGCGCAATGATGGGCTGGCCATGGGATGGGACCATGCAATTTTTTTGAACAATTCCACCAATGGCATGGCCAGGTTTTGACTGACACTTCTGGATGTCTCAGAGGGTATAAAAAGCCGAGGCACCTTCCAGAAATCGCAGTTAGTGTGTGGATGTGGTTGAGGGAGGAGGAGGGCTGGCTGCTGTGATCCGATTGAGAGATTATTCGAGGAGGGAGGCCTGGGAGGCTTTAGGCTTTAAGTTAGGCAGGGAGGGAGGGAACACACAACACAACAGGCAGGCACAATTTCTCCTCCTGTCCTGTGACTGTGTGAGATCCAGATCCAGATCCAGAAGAAGATCAAATTGAATTTAGAAAAAAAAATTATTCCCTGCAGCTTTGTCTGCCGAAGGGAATAGCTAGCAGTTATTCTTTCTTTGTTCTCTGGCTGTTTGTGGGGAAAGGAGTTTTCTGATATTATTATTGGATAAAGGGGGAGGGTTGACTGGGAGTGGGAGGTGTGTGGATTTATTTTAAAATATACCATTTATTTTCAAAGTTTTCCAACTTCAATTTGCTTGCACACACACACAATTTGGGGTGCAAGAACAGAAGTTCTCCTATACTAAGGGGACAATATAAATGTAATATTACAATATTATTTATTTACTACTACTCTACTAGCTCATCTTCTGTTTGTTTAAACTTGTGTTGTGTGCACTGACTGAACACACACACACTCCGTTTCAGTGGCTCAAGTTGCATTTAGAAAAAAAAATTATTCCCCCTGGCCTGCAGTTTTGTCTGCTGAAGGGAAGAGCAGTTATCTTCTCCTTCTGCCTTTGTTCATTTTCAACTCAACAACAAGTCTTTTTGTCTCTGCCTGGCTGTGGGGAAAGGAAGGATTTTTCTGATATATAATATTATTGGATAAAAGGGAGTTGGGTGGACTTCTGGAATTAGTTTCAAATGCTATACCATTTGTTTTCAAAGTTTTTCAACCTGAGAAGAAAAGAAGAAACACTTTCATTCATTTTTTACAGCTGCACTGTCAGCTATTCTTAGTTGATTGTTGTACAACTAAACTATAATATTATTTATTATTATATTTTACACCAATATCTTTTTTGGAGGCATCTACCTACTCTCTTCACTTCAGGTTTATTTTTGGGGTGTGGCTGCCTGGCTGGCACTAAGCCAGTGCCACCCTTCCAGACCAGACCAGTTGCTGCTGGTGCTGCTGCTGGCTATAAAATAACATTTTTATATATATTTTATCAGCCTAATCTGTGGGGGGGGCATTCACCCTACCCCTACCAATCAAGTTAATTTACTGGGGGGCCTGATTAGACAACCAATTTCAATTGCTGCTTTATTTGGGGGAGGGGATACACTACCCTACCTCAGTCTTATTGTACAACAAATTCCAGCAACCAGTTCAATTAGAGGGAGAGCCTACTCTTAGGGTAACTGCAATTTGCTTGCACACACACAATTTGGGGCGCAAGAACAGAACCTCCTCCTATCCTAAGGGGAAAATAGAAATATTTTACAATATTATTTAGTACCTCATCTTCTGTTTGTTTAAACTGGTTGTGTTGTGTGTGTGCACTGAACACACACTCCATTTCAGTGGATCAAGTTGCATTTAGAAAATTATTTTTGTTTATTCTCTGGCCTGCAGTTTTGTCTGCTGCTGAAGGGAAGAGCAGTTATCTTCTCCTTCTGCCTTTGTTCATTTTCAACTCAACAACAAGTCTATCTGTCTCTGCCTGGCTGTTTGTGGGGAAAGGAAGGATTTTTCTGATATATAATATTATTGGATTAAAGGGGGTTGGATCAAGTTAATTCACTAGGGGCTGATTAGGCAACCTATTTGCTTGCTCCTGTGTCAGTGCTGGTACAAATTCACCACACACACAATTTTGGGTGCAAGAACAGATAACCTCCTCCTATCCTAAGGGGACAATATAAATATAATTTATTTATTTTTTGCTTCTTCAGTCTTGAAAGGGGGAGAGGGAGACAAATCTAAAACATTAAACTTATTTTCTAGAAGGGAAAAACTTTTATCAAGGGCCAGCAGGGAAACTTTGAAAGCTTGTACAAAAGAACACAGTGTGAGAGTAAGCTTGTGGGCCAAAAGTATAAGTTTATTAGAATAGTTTATTAACTTAACAGTACACAAATATAACAAAATATATTTCTATAACTTTGAGAAATAAAAAAATGAGGAGGGGTGGCAGAGGCAGAGGGAAGGGCAAGGGGGCCCCCACTAAAATAAATAGGGGCGCTTTTCTGAAGGAAGGCACAGGAAGCAGTGCAGATAGTGATATTGCTGGTACCACTCCCTCCCCCAGCTGCAGCTGCAGCACCAGCACCACCAGACCATCTTCTGTCACTGAGGGAAGCATGGATGACTTCATGCAATCCCCATCACCAAGCTTTCACATGCAAACCCCCCCCCCCCCCCTTGTATCAGGAGGAAGACAAGTACTCCAAATCAGAAACCTCTGTGCATCTGCATCTGCCCGATTCTGAGGACCTGTTGGCAGGAACAGACGAAAGGCAGGCTTCAGGCACTGATGGAAGGAGCAGCCCTCCTTTGTCCCAGAACCAGAGTGCCACCACTGACAGCAGCAGTCAATTGTCCCAGCAGGGTACAAGCCACACCACCACCAGCATGGTAGTGTCAGGCAGTAACAGAGGGGGCAGTACTTTACATAAGCCTCGCGGCTCTCTCTGGGAGTATTTCGAGAACAGCCAGGAAGACTCAAGGCTTGCGGTGTGTAAGAAATGCAGGGTGGTCGTGTGCAGGGGAAATGACCCCAAACACCTCTCCTAAAGGGCCTTGCATAGCCACCTCATGCAACGGCACCCTGGGACTCTGCCTGAGACAGTGTCAGGCCCTGGTTCCTCATGGAGGAAGAGGGGGGAAGCAGGCCTGGGGAAGGACTCCAGAGAAAGCTCCACTGAGAGTGGGAAGAGGCAGGCCACTCTGCAGGAAGTGGTGCCGCTGTGTGGGAGTTTTGTGAGCCAACGTAATAGGGCCAAGGCACAGGATTCCACCACTCGCGTGGTTGGTGAAATGGTGGCCATGAACGGTTTGCCCTCTCCTTTGTGGAGTCATCGGATTTCAGGCATCTGATGAAGCACGTGGCTCCATGGTATGAGCCTCCATCCCGGTGTACCTTCAGCAGGCGGTTGATTCCCTCCCTTTATGAGTCCATCACGGACATGGTCCAGGCCCTGCTGCAGGCAGCCAGAGGAAGGAAGATCCACTTCACTTCCGACCTCTGGACCGGTGGGCACCACGGATACCTCTCTCTGACGGCTCATTGGTGGCAACCCAAGGAGGTCCTTGACACTAGGGCATCCCAAGAACAGCTGCAGGGGGAGCCACAAGGGAGCAGGATGGTGCTTCTCCAGGCACAAAGCATGGAGGACAGTGCCAAAACCATCCACATTGCTGAGGTCCTCATGACAGCACTGAGAGATTGGGCACCCGAGGGGCAGGTGAATCGCGGATTCATGGTTACTGACGCAGGCCGTAACATGATCAACGCGGTTGACAGGGCAGGCCTCCAGGCCATCGTGTGTGCAGCACACAAACTGCACCTAGTGGTGGGTGATGCCATTGGGCTGGGTACACCGAAGGACTCCTGGTGTGAGGGGACCCTGGAGACCAAGGCCTTGCAGGACAAGTGCAGGAAAATAGTTGGGCACTTCTTACGCAGCGTCAAGGCATCAAGGATGATGCGTGAGAAGCAGGCGGAGATGGGCCGACCAGAGCATATCCTGATGCAGGACGTGACCACCCGTTGGAACTCCACCTACGAAATGGTCAAGCGCCTAGTGGAGCAGAGGGACGTGTTGGAATACATCATGTCCCACACTCCCGTCCTGCCTGGGGGAAAGGTGTTGGACATTGGTGCTACCGAGTGGCTCACCCTCTCCCAGATGGTGGGTATCCTGCAGCCTTTTGAGGAGACCACCCACATCCTCAGCAACTACAATGCCAGCCTGGGCCATGTACTCCCCCTGGTACATGCCCTTCACCAACGCCTAGAGGCCAGTATCAGGGAAGAAGCCAATCTTCTCCCGAAGAGCAGGGCCTTAGCAGACAGGCTGTTGACCGGCGTGGATACCCGCCTTATCCCACTGAGAAGGGAAAAGGTGTACCAGATGGCATGCCTGTGCGACCCTCACGTCAAGGGTTCCCTGGCGGGCAGCATTGTGGACCTAAACTCATGGAAGACGGAGTTATGCCGTCAGGTCTGCAGGGTTGACTCAAAGCAGCCCCAGGCGTTCCTGAGGGCGCAAGGAAGCCAGAGCGATGCTGAAGAGGAATCATCGCAAGGGTCCTCTTCCTCTTCAGGAGTAGTGTACACGCAGAGACCAGGTTCATTACCAGCAGCCACCTACCTGGCCTCTGCCCTAGCCATGGCAGTCTCCTCCTCAGTGGAGGCAAGGGAGGAAGAAGAACTGGACCCCGCTCGGACCATGGTGAGGGAGTACATGGCTGAGGCCCTACAACCCCTCACCTTGGACCCACTCCACTACTGGGCCAGAAAGGCAGACATCTGGCCTGCTCTTTTGACTCTGGCGTTGGACGTCTTGTCCATCCCACCCACCAGTGTCCAGAGTGAGTGTGTCTTCTCCCACATGGGAGATGTCCTGAGGCCACGCCATTTCTATTTCTATTTCAAGTACCCTATCTTCTAAATGAGGAGGATAGGAAAGTAATTTCTTGGCACTCTGGCTTCCCTGCGTGGACTGTGTCTCCTCTGGGTTGGCAAAACTCGGTCTCCTGGGCAGGCTAAACTCTGGCCTCCAAAAGGCTGAAACAATCCCTTCCCTAGAAAAGTATTTCTGGGCACTCTGGCTTGGCTTCCCTGCATGGACTGTGTCTCCTCTGGGTTGGCAGAACTCGGTCTCCTGGGTAGACTAAACTCTGGCCTCCAAAAGGCTGGAAAAAATCCCTTCCCTAGAAAACTTCCTGCCCTGGCACTCTTGCTTCCCTGCATGGTCTCTGTCTCCTGGGTTGGCGCAACTCTAGCCTGGTCTCCAGGCTGTTCCCTAGTACCCTATCCTCTAAATGAGGAGGATAGGAAAGTTACCCTGGCCTCCAAAAGGCTTAAAAATACCATTGAAAACTATTTCCTGGCACTCTTGCTTCCCTGCATGGTCTCTGTCTCCTGGGTTGGAGAAACTCTGTCTCCTGAGTAGGCAAAACTCTAGCCTGGTCTCCAGGCTGTTCCCTACCCTATCCTCGAAATGAGGAGGGTTGGAAACTCACTCCGGCCTCTAACAGGCAGAAAATCCCTAGGCCTAGGACAAAGAGGGCAGAGTTGTTGGGCCTGTATGTCTGCTAGGGGCATTTTTATTCATCATTATGCCACAGGGGGAGAATGTGGCCACTGAGCCCTGTTTGGAAATCAAACACAGCTGCCCACACAAAGAGTGGTGGACTGACCTCCAGGGTTTTCTGGAGGGCCTCCATTGGCTCCTGAATTTGATCCTTGGGGATTCTGCCTGTCAGCTCCTTTGGATACTCCAGCTGGCACTGATCCCTTGAGAGGTTGAGGGGAACTTTATTGGGAATTGGGGGAGAAAGTGAGAGGAGGGGGACTCATCTAGATGAGTGGGGGGGGAAGCATCTGAATCTCTGACTGCTAGTTAACCAGGGTGGCATTTGCTTGGCTTTACAGGGAGTGACATTGGAGATGGAGACATTGAGAGGAATAGACCCTCATGCAGATTGGGGGGAGGAACGGCATACTGTGTCTCCTGCTGCCTCTGAGAGGTAGAGGGGAACTTTGATGGGAAGCTTCCAAAACAAAACAAAAACATATATGAGACCAGACCAAGTGGTGTGGCCGGTTCAGTCTCAGCAGTTGAACAAGTGGCTGCTGCTGGTTTTCAGATTCTGTTCTTTGGAGCTCTGGAGGAAAGAGTTCTTCCTTTGAGATGGGGATTGGGGAAATGGAGAGACAAGCATCTCTCTAGCCTCTTGCAGGCGGAAACCCTGAGACCCTGCTCCTCTGGCCTGCCCTCATCCACTTTTCCAGAAACTGGGGGTGGACTGGCATGCATCTCTTCTGCATCTTCCAGGCAGAATCCCCCTGACCCCACCGTCCTCTTCCCTGCAGAATTGATGCTATTATATATGTGTGTGGTGATGGAGTCTGGACTGGAGTATAAAGGTGAAAGAAAAAGAGAATATTGCATTCTGCCCACTTTGTTTGCATTATTGCATATGATGCAGTGTTACTGATATATTATATATATATATATATTATTCATCAGTTTAAAGTGTTTTCTGCCTGCTCTGGGTAACTGTGGGATGCCCCCATGCTCTGGGAAATCAAATCACGCAAAATCGCAGTAGAAACGACAAACAACAAACGAAACGGTGAAATGAAAATTTTTGAAAATTTTTGCGACAAATGGAAATGGAATGAAATGGACGAAAAATCGAAACTTTTTTTTCTAGTCGTGCCCATCTCTAATTGGCAGTCTAAGCTTAGAATTCTGGGAGTCGTGATCCAAAAACATCAGGAGGGCTGAGGTTTGGACATGCCTGGACTAGGAGCCTATGTAAGGCTCTAGTGAAGGTTTCCTTACCTCTTTTGTCTCATGCCGTTCTCCCGCCCACCCCCTCCTAGCAGGAGAATGAGATGGGCCGGGTGGGAATTTTTGACTGCTACTCAGATTGGCCAAGAGTGGCAGTGAGCTTTCACCCATCCCATTCTCCTCAGGTGAGGTGTGGTCATTTACTATTCTACTGTCACAACTGGTAGTTAGTGCAAGTGGCAACCCAAGTTAGTCAGTATTAGAAAGCTGAGTATTAGTAATTTACCTGGCAGTCCTCTGTATTAATAGTCTAGGATACATTATTAAGATTATTAGTTAGAGCATTAAAATTGCCCACTAGAGGTTAAATGAGGGCTGGCCAGATCATTTCTTTAAGATGCATGCTGTGTTAGTGGACAGCATCCACCTAAATTTAAGTAGACCCTGTAATTCATGCCACTTGCATTATTCTAAGCTCCCACCCCCCAGATTTTAAGCGTTTACAATTTACTTAATACAGCTAATCAGTAAATTGTGGCCCAATTTGAATTCCACAATTCTTTTCTCATCTCTTTATTTTGGGACTGGGGTTGCAATGGAAGCATATGTTGAAAGAAGTACAGCATAGTCTTGGAAATTAACAATAAACTTCTTTTTTACTTATTTGTGTCTATGTATCTTCTTCTGGGAAATCTAGGTTGCTCTCCACGAACTTCAATTTGGTATTAAGAAATAAGATTTTGATATATGAAAATCTGATTTCCAGGATTGTGTGACTTCACAATATCTCTCTTTTAAAACATTAATAACTGACACAACAGAATCCTAGGATTCTGGTTTTTAGCTGAGCAATTTTGTTTTTAAGGTTTTAATGTTTTAATCATTCAATCTGTTTTAAATTATATTATAGTTTAATAGGTTTGAATGTATAGTTTAATGCATTTTAACTTTTTTACCACTTAACAAGCTTCTTTAAGTCCTCCCCATGAGGGGAACATGCCCCATAAATTAGATAGATAGATAGATAGATAGATAGATAGATAGATAGATAGATAG
>JAHTLZ010003518.1:3030838-3048077 GCA_023846285.1 Phrynocephalus versicolor | reverse complement strand
GATAGATAGATAGATAGATAGATAGATAGATAGATAGATAGATAGATCAGAAACCTCCAAACTTGACTCTCCAAAGAGAGAACTGCCATCAGTTGACCCATTACTTCATCCAGTTTTTAAAAACCAAACCAGCAATTAGCGAAAGAATTATAAAGGGACATGATCACTACCTGCTCTCGCTTTGTGAGAGCAAAGCTGAGCATTCAGGCTGCTGGCAGCAAACTCTGTCCCAGTGAACCGAGAGGCCTCCATAAGCCCTCTGGCAAACAGTTTAATGACTTCTGCTACACTTTAAACTAAGTGACCAAGCACTGCCTGTTCCTTTGTTATTCATTGTAATAACATTGATCATGATGAGCACTGTTGGTATTAATATGGATGTAATAAATACCCTTTTAATTATAGAACAAGAAAATCCAATTAGCCCTTTGCTTCATCAAAGTACTTTGCCAATATGCTAACCATTACTATTTAAACACACAGTATGAAACATTTAAACAAAAGGTGAACGCGTGAACCAAGAGATGTGTATCCATCATAATGCCCATTTGTCTTTTGCTTCATATATTTTAGCAGGGCGTTTCACAGAGAAAGGCACAGAAATTAATGCTCAGCTTGGATGAAAAAAACTGAATATAGCCCCTGGATATCTTTGTTTTGCTTGTATGGGAGGGCAGTAGCTATATCAAGGTTCTATGGGAAGACTTTATTGCTTGTATGGAATCTTTAGAAATCTATGGTGAGCCCCCATCTGGAGTATTGTGTACAGTTCTGGTCACCATAACTCCAGAAGAATTTTACAGAAATGGAAAAAGTGCAGAGGAGGGCAACCAGAATGATTAGGGGACTGGAACACCTTCCTTACCATCTGAAGCTGGGTCTCTTCACTCTTGAAAGACGCTGCCTAAGAAGTGACCTGACTGAAGTTTATAAAATCATACACCATGTGGACAAAGTAGATAAGGAAAAGCCATTTTCCCTATCACACCACACTAGAACTAGGTTGCACTCCATGAAACTTTTTGGTGCTAGATCTCAAACAAATAAGACAAAGTACTTTTTCACCCAGCGGATCATTGGTCTGTGGAACTCCCTGCTAGAAGAAGTTGTGACAGCTGTCATTGTGTACGAACTATGGACCATGCCAATTTTTTTAAAAAATAAATTGTTTCATTTGTTCATGTTTCGGGCCTATCTGTATGAAGGGAGGGATTTCTTTGCATTTTAGCTACACAGAAAACCACCCTTCAAGGCTTTCCCACCCCATGACCCTTTTCACGAGCCCTTGGACCTGCCTTGCTTGATCTGGGCCTCCTGCTCCTGCTCCTCTCCACCACTGCCCAGCTGAGTAGGACTGAAGCTGTCTGGGGCCTTCTTCTGGCCCCAGTGCTTCCTGAGAGGATTAGGGTATTCCAGGGAAGCATACCTCTGTATACAGCCCAATGGGCTGCTGAACTATACCTTCCACAGAACTATACCTTCCACAATGGCTGTTCAATGGAAGTCAAGACATGCTTAGACTCACCAGTAAGGTAAGAATCCTAAACCTGACTTGTGATATTTTCCCCCAGAATTTCTGTGTCTTTGATACGCTTTTCAAGGGGATTTTCTTTTCTACTAAATTGACTATGAGTGGTTGAAATTCTCATGGGGAACAATTCTGGCACAGCACTGGTTTTTAACTCATCAAAAAGTAGGGTATAATGCCAAAAAAAGTCATTTTTAAAAAATCAATCCTGGCTGGAGTCTCCCTGGAAAACATTAGCCTTACATTTTAAGTCATATAAATGTGAAATAATTCCTGATGATTAATAGTGTTAGAACCATTCCAGCATGTATTTAACTTGATATGGTTCAGAAATGCATTAAATCCTCACAAACTTGCTACAGGTAAGAGACTTTGCATTTGAGAAGTACTGAACATGAGTTTCTAGTTTAGGACTTACTAAGAATTCCACATATCTTCTGTCACTCTGGTAAATGCCTGGTCTAATAGGTACCCCACAACCCTAGCATTTTGGACAACTGGGCAATGCATGCCAAAATAATTTCCATCACATCAACTTCAGCTAATGGGATAGGGCTTTCCCTTCTCTTTATTCCCTTTGGCTTCTTAAAAGCCATTCTTGAGTCCAAGGTGGTGTCAAGAGAGAAGGTTGCATGTGGAAAAGAGAGTCCACAGAAATTGGAGAATTTCTGCAAACAGAAGTACCATCTGCTCCCATAGGCCCCTGTAATGATCTGAACCTTAGGGTAAGGCCTTGCATGTGATAGGTTTTTAATAGCTTTCCACTGCATTTTAAGATTGATTCTTGCCAACAACTAATCTGCTTCAGGTTTCTGCATATGAAACTAGGGATTGGCACCTTACAAAAAATGACACACTGTTTCATCACTTTGTAAGCTTACGAAACTATATGAAACAAAGCAAAACAGCAAACAGTGTGTTGTCAAGAAATGAAATGAAACATCTTTTTTTATTTATTTTGGAAATGAAATGATTTGTCCTAGTCTCTTGATCAAGCCATCTTGGGAACAGGAGGTTTATTTTTAAACTGATTAATTTGTTTTCCTTTCTTCCAATGCTTTAGCTGTTAAAATAGCTTATCTCCAATCTTGATCTTCCTGAAGCTAGTCAGCCAAAGAGCTGAGCTGTTCCATTCACTGGCTGCATCTTCAAGTTGAATTAAACTGATTGTTTTCCTTTCCTTTTTAAGTAGGACTGTGGAAGTTATTTTTTAAAAAATATTTTCTTTCCTTCCCTGGCCATGCCATGATCAGCTGTTGAGTTTATCCCCCTGATATCTCAGTGCAGCAGCTAGCTATTAGGTTTCTAGCTTGTTTACAGAGGGTTCTTTGGTTGAAAGCAAACTGATTGGAAGGTTTGAGAGTCTTTGATTTAGGGCAGTGGGCTCCCTGTTAAATAAAAAAAAAGGAAAGCTCCTCATTACTTACAAAGTGTTTCATTTCATGATGAAAATTATTTTTAAAAATCAGTTATTAATGAAATGAAATGAAGAATTAAATGAAACAAAGTGAGACACTATACAGTATTTCCATTTCATGCCCATCTCTAATGGATACTGACTGCTTCAAGTTTCTACATGTTACAGTATATTGGAAAGCTTTTGATGACCCACTCACTCTCAACTACCCTTTTTATGCTGAGACGAAGAAGGAGTTTTTGAAGTGAATTGACGTTCTGCTTTCACATATTTATACTAGCACACATTATCCACTGAACTCTGGTCTGAATCTTACTGGGTGTCCCAGTTACAGTCAATGATGGAATCACTTGCTAAATCTGGGTCAACAGTTACATAAATCCCCCTAATTCAGTATGTATGCTTTAGCTAGAACTACTTAGTTACATTTAAGCCAGTTTAGCAGAGCTAGTTTTTATGAGGCTATTCTGCTTTATAAAAGTTTCAATGAAACAGGTATACCTCTGTGTTCATAACCTCTATAGGTAATATGTGACAAAATGTAAAATGAATCACATATTCACTAAGATACTATGAACTACAATTAAACAATACCTCCAAACTAAGAAAATATATTTTAGTAGTCCAATGAAGACACTGCTCGCATAATTTCGAACTGATATGGAAGATTAGTAACCTTTGTGAGATAATTACAATATGTACTTTCTCTATTAGCTTTGTTTTAAGTAGCTTGCCATGCTTTATGACCAAAGTCCCTCTCTTATTTTCTTTCTGCATGATGAAGTATAGAATAAAGATGTTTTAAATGTATTAAACATTGGCCATTCTTTAAAAATTACATGACAAGACCTATTCTAAAGCGTTATTTCAATAAAGTCTCATTACTTACAGTCCACAGAAGTTCATTAGCAGAAGATCACTTTGGAAGGAATTCAACTAACTAGCCTTTCTTCTCAGCAGTAAATTATATTAGCTGCTTCCCAGCTATTCAAATCTTAAAATAAAAAGATGTAAATGCTACAGTGACATCTTAAGATCATTGGCAAGGCAGGTCTTGCCTGCATGGGAAAAAATGCCCAGCTGGTCTGGAGATAAAACAGATTGATAATTAGTAGCAAAATGTAACATTTCATCAGGAATATTTTGAATAATCCAATTTATCTTTGTCAGATATGCCGCACATATTTTTTTTCCTTTGGAGACTCTTTGTTCTTTAACATAATATTATAATTTCAGCCTCCTAATTAACGCACCAGTCGGTCGGACCTGCCTTGATGTCGTGCCGCAGATCGGAGGCTGATGTTACTGCACATAGATAAGGTGCATGCCCTAAGCCACATGCCACCACTAACTACTGTGGAGCCTGCTGCCTGCTTACCATCCTACTGAGGCTTTAACTAGTTTGATATTGATGAGATCAAAGATAGGCAGTTTGAAGGGAGGAGGGCTTCACTCTGTTGGCTAGTTTGAGTGATTGGGGCCAGTGTACAGCAGCTGGGACCACTATTTCTTTACATTCTCCAAAGCCGAACGCAGCCCACTAGTGTGAGCCTCCTACTGGCTTGGGTTTCTAATTAACTGATAAAAATGCATTGTCCCTCCTTAATGTCTCAACCTTGTCAGGAAGGTAGAGATATCAGACTGAGTGTCCCTTAGCTGAACCTCCAACTCCCCGAGTGAACAAATGTACAGCCTTTTGATGTTCCTGATTGTGCTCAATTTAATTCCCCTCGGTGGCAGCCCAAAGAGTGGAGGTCTGCACGGTTTTACAGAGAAGCACAGAAGACTTGTGAGAAAGAAATGGGGTGGGTGGGTTTGATGAAAACAGCAGCAGTTTGAATGACACAGGAGTGGCTCACAATACTTCTTAGAGAATTGCCAGTGTCATCTCCATAGACGGCCTCATTGCCTTACACGCTGATGTTTCTTTACTTGTGAATTTAACTTTTTATATTATAGCTGTTGGACTTGGACATTTCAGCACATGTACATACTGAAAAATAAATAATTTGACCACCATTATTAATTCAAAATTTCCCATTCTGGCCTGATCTAGTCCCTTATACAGCTTTATGCTTTATGCTTTATGCTTCTACTTGGGTGAATGTCTGGAATTTCTTTTTCTCTCATCTCCTTTCCCCTTCCCTAAAGGAGGGGTAAACAACCTGTGGCTCTCCAGATGTTATTTGACTACAACCTCTATCAGTTTTAGCCACTACAGCATTAACAAGAAATGATGTGTCTTCTATTTCAATACCCTCTGTACTTATTGTGCAATAGAAATAAATGTGCACTTTGAGAAAAAAAGGCAAACAACAAATTCTATAATGCATTATGTTTGAAACATTTATTTTAAAAAAATGAAGATTTTTAATTAAATAAATCAAGTGGATTTAAATAAAGATGTTCAAGAACATGTTTTGGACTAATGCAATTTTCTTTTTAAAAAATAAATATCAAGCTTTTCCCAATACCCTCATATGAGTATGGATGTTTCCCTCAGTTTCCTAGATGTGCACTTATTTTGCTGATGAAAATCCAAAACTAGTCAGAGATCATGCTTGTGGTATTCTCCACTACATATGAAGTGCAAAGAAATACTGTTGGTTTAAAAAGAAAAAGAAACAAATGTTTGAGCCCCCCTTTGAAATAAAAGGGACTTCATACTGAGATTTTGCTGTATGGTATTCATTTATATCTAAAATTAAGCCCTTTATCCGATAACTCTGTAATATCAATAATATGACCTGTACGCAGAGCAGGTCATATTAGCTCTGTAAACATGAGGACATTTAGGATACATATGAATCCAGGAAAAATCCAACAACCTAAAGTTAACTTAGCATCCTATAGTTTGTCTTCCACACAGAGTTATTCATTGAAACAAAGGGCTGGCCTCCTGCTGATAACAAAACATTAACAATTCTACAAACAAATATCATGGTTCTGCCTTGGATCACCCCTGATTTCATCATCTGTTCCAGGTTAAAGCTTTAGGAAAGGGACAGACCGTGAAGAAGCCTATTGAAACAATTGCAGTCCTGAGGAAATTCATAACCATGGCTGAAGATACTCGGCTGGGTTTCTTGGTTCAGTTTCAGGACCATGGAGAGCAAACACATAAGGGCTCACCATAGAAATGGAGCAACTGACAGGGCTCTATGGAAATTACACAGATAGATCTTCCAAGCTATTGGCTTCTTTTGAAGTTAAAGAACATGAGAAGTTGGTAGGGGAATGAATCTCACCTTGTTCTGCTGCTTGCTGTGCACAAAACATAAAATGTACTGTATGTTAATGTTAAGCCATTCTGAAGTTTTATATACAGTAAGAAGTTTGTTTTAAATGCCCACTGAAGGTCCTCCAAGTATTTTGTTCTAGAACTTTAGTCTTGATTTCCCCTTCTTTCAATAATCATGACAGAGAGATCTGTATTCCAGAACCATGTGAACTTTTTTTTTTTTTTTTTTTTTTGGTAAAATGCTTTGGTTGGCCATTCCATATCCATTTACACAGGCTGGTGGATGCCAGTGCTTAGAACCCAACATTCACATAGACATTGCTCTTTATTGTTCATTTAAAAATTAATTTTCACAATTTCTGGCTCCCAGGTCTCAAACCAATAACTATTTAAAACAGATGTTTCATAGAAACATAGAATCATTGAATTGGAAGGGTCCTACAAAGCCATTGGGTCAAACTCTCCAAAAGGACTGTGCAGAATAGTTGAAAGTAGAAATCCTATTCTTTAATTTGATTATAGAAACAGGAAGTGAAAACCAGAAGTTTTTACAGAAACAGGCAACATACCACAGGGCTGAGCAGAAATATTGCCACCTTGTCTTGATAAGAGAGGCTGGAGAAAACAATAACTTGGAACATGATCCCAACATTGTGAAAGCAAAAGAACATGTTCACTGACATCCTGTTGACTAACTCCATGAGTGTAAAGGCTCATGATGCCAACAGCCATGAACATTAATCTTTAACATTTTCTATCCCACACAACCAACCAACCAACCATTTCTGATTGATTCCTTTCAACCTAGGGAAACCCTGAGGAGTCAAGGGATGGGTGAATCTTTAATGTCCACAATTCACTGGGACCAGTGGCAGTAATGTTCAGGCACAAATAGCTCCTCCCCCACCCTCCTGAGGCCCCCAATTTGTCTTCTGAAACAGTTTCCCCATAGGAATGCATTGGGAATAGATTAATCCATTCCAGAGGCTAGAATAAAGACAAAAATAACCAGAGGGAATTTTTTGTCATGTGCATGCTTATTCCCAGAACAATTTTTTATTTTTTTTATTTCTACGAGTTTTTTGTCTTACTAGGCATTTATCTTAAGAGGTACCACTGTATCAGGACTATTTTACTGCCTAATGCTGCCTCTCTATGCCAGTTTATATAGGCATAAGTCTTGTTGAACTCAATATAATCCTTTTCTGAGTGCATATATAGCATTTAAAAGTACCCGGACTGCAGCATTAAATAGGTAAAGCATTCTTCTTACTTCAGTCTAAAGTATTTTAATCAGGGTAGATTTGCTGTCACTTTTCTGGTACATTAAAAAAAGAGAGAGAAAGGAATACATGTAAATACAAAGGGGGTTGGGTGAGAGGTAACCATTGTTTCATTTTCATACCAAGATAAGTTTCATCTGTTATATTTTTTCCAGATAAATTAAAGGTCCAGGAGACCTTCAGCAACATGATTCATTGCTTGTATCGTTCTATATTCTACAGATATAAGTGCGCCCTTAACTCATGCTCATATGAAAGGACTGCTCAGAGATTTTAGAAAATGTTGGTGTAGTACTCACATTACAAATCATTTTATGCACTTTTTCATATTTTAACCCAGAGTTTATATTGTGTGTTATTCTCACATTAACCCTACAATTTCTCCCATTTGTATTTTTCCTCACAGCTTTAGTGTGGAGCAACTGCTGCCTCTCCCCTCCCACCCCTGCCCCTCTGCTTCAGGAATCCATTTGCTTAACTACTGGGACCCAGATAATTTCTTCCCTGACCCACCGTGGCATTTTTGAGTGGTTATGAAAGTGCACAGTCTTCATCTATGAAGACTAAAGTCTATCTTGCCATGCTGTTCTCCCCAACCACTTCCTCAAACATCCTTCCCATGCTTAAGAAATGTAGACAGTCATTTCTAATTATATCTCCTTATATTCCCTCTTGTTCATTACCTGCCTCACTGCCCAATCTATTTCACTGTGCTTAAGAGGATGCAGTTATTTTGCTACATCTTTGTGATCGCAAGCCACTTAGAATTCCCCCCACTGGTCTTATGCTAACACTTTGAGTCCAGACACACATTCCTGACCATGTGAGTTGGCGCCTGGAGGATTCTCAAGTTGGTAACAGCATGGTCTTAAAATCTTTTGCAAAACCCATGAAATTCCCTGCTAGGTGGCTTTGGATGAACCACGGTAGAGGCTAAACCATGATCTTTCAGGCTCCAATGCTTGAACAACATTGATTTTGGTGGGTGAATGTTATTTATTTATTTCTTTTCTATCCAACCTCTTTTTCCCAGTTCAGGGACCCTACTTGACCACCTTGGCTTGTATTATCTGCTTCAGACCCCTTGTGTCAATAAACCAAAAGTCAGCTTTTAAAAAGCTGCAGTGTTAGACATGCATTCAAGTGGAGGGGCTTTTCTGGGTAGCATGTAGCAGGTTACACACAGAAACACTATGTTGCTATATTTCTGGGCCCTGTGTTGCATCCCTTGTTCTATGTTCTATGCCCTATGTTTGTGCTGTATTCCCCCACACATTTGTCTTTCAGACACAAGATAAAAAATCACACAGGTTTCAACAAGCCATTAATAAGCAGGTTTCTATTTGCTTTGACTTCTGCTTCTTATTACAGTACTATCATTTCCTTTTAAATGGAATTTTAAACTATGATTTTAGATATTTGTAATTTGAACTGTGGATATTTATTTTATTTTATTTGACATTTGATTTTAGATATTTGTCACTGAATTTTTTAAAATGTTTAAATCCTTTACTTAGAGCTGTTCAAGGTGTAGTTTCAACCTGCATTTTCCCCATCCAGTAATGAAACATTGCTGTTTACAGAACCTACCACAACTAAAACTTTTTAAATGAAATATAAATCTCCTTTTGCTGGGGGCATTACAATTATTAAATTACCATTGGTGTATTGTTTAGACTTCTATCTATATCATAATTCTGATACAGATCATTGCTCTGTATCATGAAGTAGTTCTCAATAGCTCATGTTCAGTTAGTATAGTGTGTGTGTGTGTGTGTGTGTGTGTGTGTGTGTGTGTGTGTGTGAGAGAGAGAGAGAGAGAGAGAGAGAGAGAGAGAGAGAGAGAGAGAGAAATAAACATATATGGCCATATTATTCCAAAGTGAGCCATCATTTTTTGAATTTATCAAGTTATTCTGTTGTATTGAATCATATATTGGAGTATATATAATAAAAAGACACCAGATAACATCAGCTTGAGATTTTAACCGTGCTTTATGTGACTTGTTACTCACTCATATCTCTGCAAGGAAGGATATGATATAAATAAAGTAAATAAATAAATAATATTGTAATGTAATTTGAAATGCTCCAAAGTCATATTTCATATTATTTCATTTCACTAATTTTATTTAATGTATACTTCTCAATAAAGGGCCCAAGGCTACTTACAAATACTTAAAAACAAATAGTAAGAAAAGTTTTAATATTACATTAGAAGTAGATACAGGGGCAGCAGAGTAAGAGAATTTCTTTGCTGAAGCCATTGACAGAGAGTTGGGTGCTAGCCTGTGGTCAGTCAGATTCATTCCAAGTTTTCCATGCACTAAGGCACATGCGACCATGACTAGATCAGACAGCTCAAGAAGAAAAGATAGCCATTACCGGGTTAGACATTCTGGCAAGCAAACCTCATTTAGATAAGGTATAATGCTGGACTGCGAATCCTAAAACCAACTTCACATTTGGTCTACAGAACTTCTGAGTCCTTGTCAAAATGATGGTGGTGACCTTTAAAACTGCCCATTCTCCAGCAGGGACGCCCCCCCCTTTAGGAAGTGCTGGTTCAAGTAGCACACTGTTGAGTTTGCATCCCTACAATATGATGATGGCTAAAATAACTAGAGATTTCAATAGATAAATTCATTGAGCATAATGCTATTAATTAAGCACTAACCAGGTGAATTCTACCTTGAGGAGCTGAGGCATGTTCTGTAGACCAAGAGTAAGAGAAAGCTATTGTCCTGTTTGACAGCTTTCCGATAGAACCTGGTCCTCCACTATGATTTAGGGGCTAAGCCTCAGTTTGATCCAGGAGGCTTTTACTGTTGTTACTCTGCTTCAGATCTGACACTCTTCTTCAAGTGCCCTCATCCAGTTCATGTGGAGCGGACTTTTCATTTGCTCTGCTGCTTTTGTGCAACCGTCTCCTCAGGGAGAGTCATCCCGGCACCTGTATGAATGTCCTTTCAGTAACCAGCTTTTATTATGTGAGGGATTTTTTTTTCCATCTGACGATTTATTGCTACTTTTACTCTCTTGAATTATTTAGTGTTCCACTGTATTTTTATGTCTGTTCTTACATTGTAAATCACCCCGATTTTTTTATTGATGGTTGATATAAAATACTTGAAAGATGTATGCTGCTTCAAGATGGTCATCTAACCATAAGTTCTGCTTCAAGCAAACTTTAAATTTATTTAGATAAAGAGTTCAATAGAACTTGATCTGACTGTGGCCTTCACCTTCTAGGCTTCAAGTAGAGGGCAGTTCTACCCATGAGTCCCCATTTCCTCCCAGGGCGTAAGCCATTCAGGAAGATTCTGGTGTCTCTTCCTGTTGTTACAGATGACTGACTGACAGGCTGATAGACAGATAGGAGCTATACCGCCTGATTTCATTTATCAGAATGACTCTGGTTTGGGAAATGGCTGAGAAGTCACAAGGCCAGATACACTTATATAGTCTATCTGGCTATACCGGGGGTCTGCAACCTGCGGCTCCGGAGCCGCATGCGGCTCTTTGGAACATTTGCTGCGGCTCCGGGAGGGTTCAGAAATTTCAATACAAAGGCGCCGAATCTCGCGAGGACAGCCTGCCCCACAAGGCGGCGCGAAGCCACACTCTCAGCGCGCTCCCTCTTCTTCAGAGCAAGAGAGAGAGAGAGGGAGTCATGGTGGAAAGTGCCCGCCGAACGGCAGCCTTTTTTCTTTTTTTTAACTTCAAGAAAACCTCCCAGATCTGGATTGTTGCCTCCCCCCCCCCGAGAAAAAAAGACGGGAGGAGAAAACCCTCCTTCCTTCCTTCCCCCCTTCCCCCTCCTTTCTTGCTTGGGTGTTTGGTGGGAGGGGGAAGAAGCGATGTGTGTGTGTGTGTGTGTGTGTGTGTGTGCAACGTGGAGGAAGAGAAAACCCTCCTTCCTTCCCCCCCTTCCCCTTCCTTTCTTGCTTGGGTGTTTGGTGGGAGGGGGAAGAAGCGACGTGTGTGTGTGTTGTGTGTGTGTGGTGGGGGGGCAGCGTTTAGATGGGACAGTTCAACGTGGAGGAAGAGAAAACCCTCCTTCCTTCCCCCCTTCCCCTTCCAAGCATTGCACATGTGCAGTTGGCATCTCTCTCTCTCTCTCTCTCCTTTTGCTTCACTACAGCCCCCCCCCCCCAAAAAAACCTACAGCTTTGCACTAACTTGCCGGGATGAAGCTCCAAAAACGTGGGGGAGCAGGCGCGCACGCGGCGTGTCTCCATGAAAGAGAGAGAGAGAGAGAGAGATTAGAAATTCCCCTCCTCTCCCCCCTGTACTATTTTTTGGAATATTTTTAAAAACTGCCCCCACCAAAGTGGAATTGGTGTGGGCACGATGCAGTCGGGCTGTGCTTCCCTCCTCCATGGAGAGTGGGGGCGAGAGGAGGAGGAGGAGGAGGGAGAGATGGAGTGTGTGTGTGGGGGGGGGGAGAGAGTCAGACCATGGCTGCAGGATCCGGGCAGAAGGCAGCGAGGGCGGAATGGGAACCTCAAGAAAGGCGGCGTGGGGAGGGGGCCATGGCTAGTCTTCTCTCTCCCCACCACCACCACCCGCCTCCTCCGCCGCCCTGCTTCCTTGCCCGGTGCTGTCAGTTCTGGCCCAACAAGCAAGGGGTTGGTGGCGGCGGGAGCGGGGAGGGGGGGAGCAGCGGCAGAGAGGCAAGAAGCAATGGAGGAAGTCGGCTTTTCTTTTTCCTGCGCGAGATCAACTTGGCAGTCGAGGGACGCGGCGTGACAGCTAGTTCGAGGCCCCCCTGGCCCGAGGAGGGGTCTCTCTTATTAGACTTCCAGCAGCTCCCTCCTGGAGTCAGCCGGTTACGGCGGCGGGGTGGGGGCGCCGGGCTCAAGTTGTTCAGGGGCCCCTGGCCGCCCGGGGAGGCCAACGGCACGCCACCTGGTTCAAGAAGCTCAGCCAAGCCGAGTGGAGCGCCTGTACACCTGCCTGCTTGTCTCGCTCGCTCTCGCTCTCGCTCTCTCCGAAAGCCTGCCAGCAGCTGCCTTCCGCTCCATTCCAACACACAGAACGTGCCTCCTGCGCGCCCACCCACCCCCCAGCCCGGCCCTCCCCGAGGCTGGTGGACACACAGCCGCCCCAGTTGCATGCGCGGGAGAACTTGTGGCAGGTGCGCGCCTCAATGGAAACCCTCGGGGACAGGGTGGCGGGGTGGGGGGAGGCGGCGGCGGTGGCGGCTCGCCCGCTTGCTCACTCTGCCGGCGCCCGAAGTGCCGAAGAAGCAACTTTCATTGGCTTCCTTCTCAGAAGCCCTTCGGGGGTGCCGGAGGAGCCGCAGCCGCTGGTGCTCCTTCCCACCCCACCCGAGCCCGGTGCGGGGCGCAGCGTGTCCGAGGAGTGTGCGAGGGAGTGTGTTGCTTGTGAGCGCCCCAAAAGCCAGGAGCGAGGGGAGAGGAAAATATATTTGCAGTGTTATATTTGTTTTAAACGTCGCAATGGTTTTGTGGCTCCCAGTTTTTTTTCCCCCGGCGGAAACGGGTCCAAGTGGCTCTTTATGTCTTAAAGGTTGCAGACCCCTGGGCTATACGATATAATTATAGAACCATGGAAAATCAAGGACTACTATCAAGGTTCAGAAAACTGACATTCTGACATTATTGGCTATGCTAATTTATAATAATGCCCCGCAGTGTACATGTTTTGGGTGTACATTTTAAAAGCAGTAAAACAGAGTTTTCTGAATGCTAGTTTCATGAGGATAGACAGGTCCCGAAATTAAAAGAAAAGTTTCTCTTTAGCAATTTGATTAGTGGATCTGACTGGCACTAGAGGATGAATCAATTTGCAGCAGCAAGCTTAGCTGTTTGGGTAATAATCACAAACAGATTAACTGAGAATGCATGTTAAAAGCTAAAGGGCAATGGCCACATTAAGTGTATGAAGACAGTGTGATGGTGTTTTCAGATTTAAAACGTTTGTTACATGTTTTTCTCTGTCAATAAAATATCCCATTCCCCATGATCCCTGATTAGAACCTCTAATATCGGCTAGCTACTAGAGTGCACCAAAGTTCAGAAGAAGTTCAATCTACACTAAAGTCTTTAAATCATAGCAAACTATGAGTTGCTCTGAAAGAAATGGGTTTGCCTTAGCATTTGAGTGTCTTGACTATATTGTAGACAAGGGGCTACTGTTACGGCAGGATATGGAGAGACCAAATGGGTTCCTATAGGTAAAAGCGTAGGACAAGGGTGCATTTTGTCCCCTTATCTGAAAGCAGAGCATGTCATGTACAGAGTCAGACTAGATTCAGATGAAGGTGTAGTGAAAATTGGTGAAACCATCAAGAATTTAAGATATGCTGGCAGAAAGCAGCAATGACTCGAAGTGACTTTTAGGGGAAGTGAAAGAAGAAAGTGGAAAGCAGGATTTCAGTAGAATGTCAAGGAGACAAAAATCATGACTGCAGAAGAACTATACAACATTAGCGTTGAGAATGAAGAAATTGAACTAGTAAGAGATTTTGTATATCCTAGTTCAATCATTAGTCCAAATGGAGAGCACAGTCAGAAGAATGACATTAGGAAGGAATTGGAAAAGAGCATCAAGTGTAAGAATGTGTCACTGGAGATTTGAAAAGTAATGCACATTTTTGTATTATAATCACCATGTGTGGGTATGAAATCTGGACAGTACAGAAAGCTAACAGGGAGTGGGAGATGACTGATTTGAAATATGGTGCAAGAGGAAAGTTTTGTGGATACCCTGGGTTGCCAGGGGGAAAAAACCAAGTGGGTCAGTTCTAGATCAAATCAAGCCTGAATTATGTCTGGAGGGATAAATGTTGACTCTAAGGCTAACCTACTGTGGGTATATCATGAGCAGGCAGGAGTCTTTGGGAAGACAATAATGCTGAGAAAGGTGAGAGAGGTAGCAGGGATGGAGGAAGATCAACAAGGAGATGGATTGATTCCCTAAAAGAAGCCAAAGCTTTGTCTTTGCAAGACCTGAGCAGGGCTGTTCAGTACAGGATATTTTGGAGATTGCAAATTCATAGGATCTCCCTAAGTCACAGGAGACTTGACAGCACATAACAACATTTGGCATATATTGCCATTATTTAGCATAATAAAGTCAAGAATACACCATTTGGGCCATTGTGTATTAGTCCTGTTTCCTCTTACCTTATATTTACTATGCCCAATTTATCTGCTGTGGAAAACAGATTCTGCAGGTGATTTTCCTTCTAAGAGAAAGAAGTTACAGTATACTGATTTCATCCTGTCCCCCAACCCCCAGCTATGAAGAGAGAGTCTTAGCAATATATTACACTTTACTCCTTGACACAAAGGTATTTTTATAAGCAAAGCATGGTATATATTATGGGTCAGATGTTGTTGTCCTAGTAAACAACATCTTGTCCTATCTTGATACAATACATGTTTGTACTCTACTTAATTTTTAATGTATGTATTTGTTTTATATTAAAAGTCAATAGAAATTTAATTATAAAACATCAGATATCCTCTCGAAATATATTTATCTACAGAGACATACAGCTGTGGTTTTATAACAGCTGTGCTTTCTGCTACAGATATAGATATAGATATATACCATGGTGCAGGTTTCAAGCATTAAATAAAACTTATGCAGCTTAATTCCCTGTGAATATTTCAGGAAGGCTCAGGTACAATGTCACAGGGATATAACTAAACACACCGCTGATTTCAATATTAAGAATATGAGAGAAATTGTACAAAATTACCATCAGGAAGGTTTAAACAAGGTGTATTCTTTAAAAAAAATAAAAACCCAAGGCACAAGTCAAGTAGATCTTTTTGAATTACAGTTCTCAGAAATTTCAATTCATCTGGTTACTTCCAGGAATTTCAGTCCAAAAAAAGCAATTTCTTCAAGCTTTTGAGAAATGTCCTTTGCACAGTGGTTCCCAGCCTGGCAGGTCGAGACCCCTTTGGGGGTCGAACAACCATTTCACAGGGGTCGCTATGAGCGAGTGAAGAAACAGGCACAAACGGCTTGGGTGTGGAGGGGGGAGGAAGGGGGAAGAGTGAGTTACAGCTTGATAGGTTGGAGGGGATGTCAGTCAATGGCACCAGAGGCTGCAATTGGCTGAGAGTGCCTGTAGAGGCAAGTTCTTTATGGCACCTGCGGCAGTGGCCTGCCAAAGAGGGCTTGTGGCCTCTTCCAAGCAAGGCAAGGAGTCCCCACAGCATGAGGAACTGTATTAAAAGTCACAGCATTAGGAAGGTTGGGAACCACTGCCTTAGCACCTTTTAATTCTCTGTACTTTTGCTGTAGATAGTGAGTGAAGGCTTGAGACACAGTTTGCCAGGGGAATTCAAAATGAGATGCACATTCATCCTCTTGTTCTGAGGTTTAAGATTACGATTTTGACATGGACCACTGCAGAAACCCTAAAAGCTAGCTTCTGAACACCTCTGTCCTATCATAGTGCTAGTTTATGAAAAGTCCCTTTTTCATATTTTCCAAATAGCAAACGTGTTGAGGAATATAATCCCCAGAGTATACTGTATGTTAGTAGGATCCCCTCCTAAGTGTCTAACTAAGCTTGCAAACTTTCCTCCAAATCTTCCAAGGAAAATGGGATTGGCACTTTTTCAAATCTCATATTCTACAAGGACAAGATATTTGAGTCCTGAAGAGTTGCAGAATCAGACCTGACTGCTTGAGTGAATATATTTGATTCTATATATATATAAGTAGTCTTTCTGTACTTGGCATTTTTTTTAGCCTTGCTTCCCACCCACCCCAACGGCAACCAGATGGCCTGTGGGCCAGGTCGGCGCTTTTTTTTTAGTCTAGCGCTTGTCAAAATAAGTAACAAATGGATACAAAACAGAATGACTATTTCCATTTCGTTTCATTTTTTTAAAAAGGCACTTTGTTTTTTTGTTTCATTCTGTGATGAAAATCATTGCATGGCCATCTCTAATTATAAATTAACGTGGTCCTGCCACTGTTAGGTGGCAATCTCCTCATCTGTGAACCAGTTCTCTGCAATAGCTCGTTTTCATTGATGACCACGTTTCCACAGTGGTCATCAATATGTTCCTGCAGCACTCAGGTTTTCCAGGCTAAAATTATTAATTAACTTCTCTATGGGGCCCCTGTAATTAATTATGTAATAAATCACATAGCTGCCTCCTTGCTATATAATATCTTAGGTGTCACAAATATGATCAGACTTGCAACATTATTAAGTGAACTTGATCTTCATTTTCCAACTACCCTTGCTTGGCTATCTACTATTAAATTCTGGCTTCCCCCCAAACTCTGTTGACTGATCTATTAAGAGATTCTTAAACTGCCACTTTTGGAGCCTTATTAGCTCCAAAATTACTTCAATTTGTATTAACCTGGATTCCCTGACTAATTGTGGAGAAAATCAGCTATACCATATTGTTTGACAGAGATTTTTGATACTGATCTTCAAACTCTGGCAACCAATTCCAACCCAGTTTGCTCTCCCCACTTATATGGGCTACCCCCCTCTTTATGTATGTGGCACCAACTGTTTTTCCAATCTTACAAATCCACTATAGCACAGGGAGTTCATGTTAGCCAGATTCAACATCTTCCCCTCTGTGGTTCTATCTGGCAGGTTTCACAATATTCCCTTTGAGAATCGACTGTGTAAACACTGTTTAGTTGAACCAAATTCAGTTGTACACATTCTTCTCTCCTGCCAAAAATTCAACCAGCCCCACAAACTATTATTATTATTATTATTATTATTATTATTATTATTATTATTATTA
>JAHTLZ010003518.1:2987909-3015456 GCA_023846285.1 Phrynocephalus versicolor | reverse complement strand
ATAGATAGATAGATAGATAGATAGATAGATAGATAGATAGATAGATATAGATATAGATATACATCTCTCCATCCTCCTACAACATGTAAGAACAGCTTTGGGGGTGTGGGTTGTGTGGAAATAATTCTTATTTTAAAAGCGTGCATTGTGCAGTCATGACTTTTTAGAATGAATTCCCATGAAGCATACTTTCGGAAATCCATTTCCATTAATCAACTGAAAAAGGAAGTGATGTCTATTAACATCCAAAAACACTTGCACATGTGAAGACATGTGCAGACACACATGCCTGCGTGCAATGTGGCTAAACTGCAGTCCTACATACATACCATTGCCTGGCACTCCACCTTGCTACATTTCATTGGGCTTACTTTTGAATAGATATATACAGGATTGTGCTGAGCTGTTAAATGACAGCCAATTTCCATTTTAAGCATTAAAGACAATCTGAAAAATTGGGTTGAATGGTTTGGTATCACCGGCCCCATGGATCCGAGTGTAAGATGGATCTTCCATTGTGGGGGATGAAGAGGCCAGAATAGTCCCTGTTTCTTGTGGTGCTTTGAAGCCTGAACAGTCCAGCATGCAGCTGGGTGGGCTGAGCATGTTTCTGCAGTCTCCATCCCTGCTCACCAACCTCATGCCGGCTCACTTAAGAATGCCCTCTGAACTCAGCAAGAAAAGGAGCCTCTCTTATACACACACACTCACTCACACACACACACACACACACACACTGAGGACTTGTTCTTGAAGGGAATTGTCATTCCTATGCAAGTAGCAACTCAGAAGGGAACAAAAGGATTGCCTTTCCGCTGGAGATCACCCAGAAACACAGATGGAAATGACTCAGTGTCGCCAACCAAATCTGGAAGTCGTTGAGCCATTAGTAACCTGCAGAAGCTCACTGTGAAGGAATTAGGAGCCGAGGCTTTGTCTTGCACCAAGACGATCCTACATAATGACAACTGTGACCTGCTTGCTGGAAGGGCAGACCAGAGTATTTCCCTATTGCCTGCTCTTGCACCAGTCTTTTCCACACAAACTTTTTGCAAGTGTTATCACTCATTATCAGAATGTTTGAAATAATTTTACTGGGCTTTAAATATAAAGCACAAATTCTCCCTGGACCCCTTTTCCTCTTTTGAGAGAGAGAGAGACAGATTCATTGTCAGAAAGTACAGTAAGTAAGATATAGCCGGAATTTAGCCAAGTCAATGGATGAACAGTTGGGCAAGCAGGTAGGCAGGAGGGTATTTCTACTTCCCACATGTCTTGATGGCAGTGTATGGGAGATTTATTCACTAAAACAGTGGAATGAAAAATTCTGACTCCTAAGTGTCTGCATTGGAAGGGTTAGAAATTGATGGAGGCACCTCCCAACTTGCCTCCAATAGTGCCAATAGAAAGCTTTACTAGTGGTGGTTGTGGTGGTCATTCTGAGGGTAAGGACCTCTGCTGCTGCAGTGGTTATGGGAAGAGAATGTTAATGTCCCCACCAGTACAAACAAACTTGCAGACCTGAATCATAGCACTGCAAGGCAAATGAATCAACTGAATTAAAAGCAAATCAGTGTTTTACCCGTGAAGCAGTCCACGGAAGGCCCTGGAAATACACCATGCTCTCTGGTGTTTGTATAGCTGATTTTCCCACATTGCTTTCAGTAGAGGAAGAGACTGAAAAATAGGGCAGCACTCCCAGCTCCCACTTAAAATTGCTTTTTAAGATGTGCTTCAGTGTCCCTTTCTAAAAATTGAAGCCAGAAGAGATGGAACACGCCATTCACTTGCCTTTTAAACTGCCTGTCTGTGGTACTTCCTATACTCATTGTAAAGAAACAGATTAAAATGCATGCTCTCACACACTGAAGTTCGCTAAGAGTCAGAATCTGTGTCTTCCACAAACCTTGTGAAAATTTGACATTAACCCTCCTACTCATAAACTAGGGAGGCACAAGCCAGGAAACTTAGATGGAAAAGTTTCTCATATATCACAGGGAACAGGCCATAACTAGAGCTTACAAGGATGAAACAATGTCAGAACAGTCCTACTGAATGAGCTGGTAACTGAGGGGGACTGGCAGTTGGAGAATGTTGTAAAGGAGGCATCCAAGAAGGGAAGCCTGCTTATAATGGGGGACTTCATTTAACCTCACACAGACTGGGTGAACTGTTGTTCAGCACATGATGAAGAGATAAAGTTCTCAGATATGCTAAATGACTGTTCCCTGGAACAGATGGTTGAAGACCCAACTAGAGGTACAAGAATCCTTGGCTTGATCCTAATACACAGGATCTGGTGCAAAATGTTAATGTAACTGATCCAATAGGGAACAGTGAACACAACACAATTACTTTTAACTTAATCATAGACTGCCAATCACTGATTAAATCTAACACAGAGACCTTAAATTTTCAAAAAGGAAAATTCTCAAAGATGAGGAAGCTAGTAAAAAAGACGCTGAAAGGGAAAATTGAGAGAGTCCAAAGCCTCTAAAGGCATGGAGGCTGTTCACAAAAACGATAACAGAGGTCCAATTGGAATGCATACCCAAAAGGAAAAAGGGCACTGCCAGGTCCAAGAGGACTCCGATGTGGATTACAGGAGCTGTTCGGGAAGTGATCAAAAGCAAGAAAAGCTCATAAGAACAGATACTACACTTGATCTTAGGTGATAGGCTGAGAGGAGATTCTTGCATGTCTTGTTAAACTACCGTAAATGCTAACAAATCACCAGGACCAGACGGCATCCATCCATGAGTTTTCAAGCAACTTAAAGATGAAATTGCTGATGTCCTAGCCAAAATATATAATCTTTCCCTCACATCAGGTGTTGTGCCTGATGACAGGAAGGTAGCAAGTGGAACACCAATCTTCAAAAAAAGGATACAGAGGTGATCCAGGAAGTTAGCGACCAGTCAGTTTGACATGTGCCCCAGGTAAAGTGATGGAAACCATCCTAAAAGATAAACTTAATAGGCACATTGAAGGGATGGTACTGCTGAAGGAGAGTCAACATGGGTTCTGCAAGGGCAAATCATGCCTCACTAATCTGTTGGAATTTTTGGAAAGTGTCAACAGGCATGTGGCTAAGGGAGATCCAGTTGACATTGTTTATCTGGACTTTCCAAAGGCTTTTGACAAGGTCCCGCACCAAAGGCTCTTGAATAAACTTGCCAGTCATGAAGGGACAGGTCTTGTCCTGGATCAGCAACTGGCTAAGGAACAGGAAACAGAGGGTAGCACTAAATGGACATTTTGCCAAATGGAGGAAGGTAAAGACTGGGGTCCCACAAGGTTCAGTACTGAGACCCCTGCTTTTCAACCTCTTCATAAATGATTAGGAGTAAATAGCAAGGTAGCCAAATTTGCTGATGACACTAAATTATACAGGTTAGTAAAAACTGAGAGAGATTGCGAGGAGCTCCAGAGGGATCTATTGACACTGGGGGTGTGGGCAAACCAGTGGCAAATGAGCTTCAACATTAGCAAGTGCAGAGTTATGCATGTTGGAGCAAAAAACCCCAATTAGATTTATAAACTGATGTGGTCTGAAATCTCTGCAACAAAGCAGGAAAGGGACCTTGGTGTCCTGGTGGATAGCTCAATGAAGGTGTCAATCCAGTGTGCCGCAGCAGTGAAAAAAGCAAACTCAGTGCTAGGGATCATTAGGAAGGGTATAGAAAATAAGTTAGAAAGTGTCATTTTGCCTCTTTATACATCTATGGTCACCATACCTCCAGAAGGATATTATAGAAATGAAAAAAAAAACTGCAGAGGAGGGCAACCAGAATGATTAGGTGACTGGAACACCTTCCTTACCATCTGAGGCTGCAACAGCTGGGCATCTTCAATCTTGAACAATGGTGCCTAAGAGGTGACCTGATTGAAGTTTATAAAATCATACACGGTGTGGACAAAGTAGATAAGGAAAAACTGTTTTCCCTATTGCACAACACTAGAACTAAAAAAAAAAGTGCTCTGCTTATATACCGCCCCATACCACTTTAAGTAGTCTCTGGTCGGTTTACAGTTTTAATTACTGTGTGGAGGCTACACATTGCCCCATCCCAGCAAGCTGGGTAATCATTTTACTGACCTTAGAAGGATGGAAGGCTGAGTCAACCTTGAGCCTGCTACCTGGAACTGAACCCCAGGTCATGAGAACAGTTTTACCTGCAATACAGGCATTTAGCCACTGCACCACTAGGAGGCACTCCATGAAACTTTGGGTGCTAGATCTCAAACAAATAAGCAAAATTACGTTTTCACCCAGGGGATCACTGGTCTGTGGAACTCCCTGCCAGAAGAGGTGGTGACACCTGTCAGCCTTGACAGCTTTAAGAAAGGTTTAGACAAGTTCATGGAGAAGAAGAGTATCAATGGCTATCATTATGGATGCCTAAGAACAACCTCCGATTTGGAGAGAGGCAGAATATCTCTCAATGCCATTTGTAGGGAATCATAAGCAGGTGAAGACATCTGCTTGGGAATACCCTGAAGCAAATGGTGAGCCACTGTGCGAGACAGAATGCTGGACTGGATGGGCTGTGACCTGTTGTAGCAAGACTGTTCTAATGTTCTAATGTTCTAATCATTTCGCTACAGTAGACACCTAGGCACTCCTTAACAAGAGGATAGAAGCTATAGTCACTTATGCCTCTTCTCCACAAAAAGATATGTTCATTGGCATTCCGGCTGTGAAGCAAAATATTATATTTACCTTTTGTACACAGAGTTTCTATAACCACTGTTCTTCATACATTTTTCTTCATATCTATTTGAAGCAATCTAAGGAATAATATGGGGTAAAACTGTTTGCTACAGAATCACATCTTTAGAAGCAGGCTTTGTGCCTGAAAGCCATCTGATTGTCATACCAATGACAATCTCATCTCCATATCCTGCAAACTAGCTTGTCTTATTGTGTGATTATGAGGAAAGGTAAACACAAGCTACAAATGGAAGTCTGATTTTCCAAGCAAATCATTATTAGGTCCGAATATGATTGGATCCATAAATGAAGCAGTAATAGAAATAGTGCTACTGGACATGTGCAAACTGCAATTTCCTTCACTTTTGTCTAACAAAAGTCAGTCTCTCCATATCTGGAACAGAGGGGCGGAGTTCTCTATTGAAAGTGGGTAGCAAAGCTTCCTCTAGAAATCATGGTTTAGAAGTGGGAAACTGAAAATCTGAATTTAGAATATAGAGTAGCTGCAGAAAATCCAGTGGTGTTAGATTAAAATAGGTTTTAAAGGAGAGCAAACAGCCTAGATCATGTTTGCGGGAATAAACTACCTTTCTATTAAGGTTGAAGATGCCACACTCAACTATCTCTGGCTTGGTTCCGTAGTTCCAAGATGGCAAAATGTAAAGACTCCACGTTTGGTGCTTGCCAGGATGGAGAGGTGAAAAAAAGGGTTGACCTGCCACCTCCCTAAAGGCAGCTTGTACTCACTATCACATGGCAGAGGAGGAAGTTAGGAAGAATTCCCACAGCTTTGCTGAATAGCCCTCAGATGTGTTTTAATGGGAGAGGAGGGAATGTCAGAGGTTAGTATTTTTTTTCTTTCAGAATCTCCATAGCTCTAGAGGTTACACAGTAAGCAGTGTTGGAATTACAAATCAAATGGCTTATCTAGAGCAAAACGGCCCTTCTCGCCCGCTTTGGAAAAACAGAGACTCCATTGAACAATTTTATCAGTCAGGAGGGCAGTTTGCAGTGCCAGCAGAAGAGTGAGGAAATGGTGGGGGGGGGGGTTGGCATCCTCTAACAGAAACAGAGCACAATCCCTACCAGCAACAGTCACACAAATGCACTCTGAAATATGCTCCTGGCTACCGGTGGAACAATAACCATATGCACCGAGACTCCAGGCCGGGAAATATTGTCTCCACCGCCATGGCCACAGCAGCCAAAGCCACCTGGCAAGAAGCGAAAAAGGAGTGAAAATTGTTTCCATAGCCTGGCTGGTGTGCTGTGATTTGTTGACTTCTCAGACAGATGCCCAGTTATATCTAAGGGAGGCAAATAAAGCCATTGTAAGAATGGGTGGTGGGTTTAAATAGGAAAACTAACTAGGTTCACCCCACTTACCCCACCCCACCCCACTTTCCCACCCCTTAATGTGGAATGAGTGCAGCAGCAATAAAACCCTATGCTTTTGTGGCCAGGCACACAAGGCAGTCATGGTCCTGGCATATCTAGGTGTAAATTAGGCTTGAAAGGTAACATTATCAGAGTTGATTGCCCTAAGGAGGGGAACGGTCCATCTTCCCCTTCCCCAGTGTTTTGGATTTTGTTTTGTTTTTACAGTCTGGGTATAATAATATTTGTTTCATTGCTGTTTCTTCTAGCTAGCTGGCCTGAAGTGGGAAAGTTGCAGGCAAACTTTATAAGATGCACTGCTGAGGAAACCCTCAGTCTTTACAGAAGTGAAATGAGCAGGCCTTCAGGGAACCTGGTAGATTATAACTAGACCCAAGAGGAGGTCATATGGGGTTCTGATCCAGTAAATGCGGCTACCAAGACGTCTTAAGATTGGAGGCAAGCTTGCTTGAAGGACAGATGCCGAATTTGAGCAAAAAGACTTCTGGGAGACACACAACTTTCCATGGTTAGGAACAACCAGAAAAGTCTACATAGCTTTCGTGAGGGATTCTAACTTTTCTTTCTTCACCCTACTTTTCCCACTCACCCCCTGCATGCACGCACACGCGCGTACACACACACACACACACACACACACACACAGACACACACACACACACACACCACTTGGGCTGAGTCTGAAGAGGAAAGTGTTTGAAAGCTTAAGAGTGCCATCTTGTGGAACCAAGTAGTAAATGGCTGAAGATTGTTGCTTGCTTGTTCATTTCTTTATTTATTTATTTTAGGAAGTCACTGGAATTTGGACAGAATTATTTTTTTTTGTAGCGGTTTTGTTTGCTTGTTTACTTAGCCTTGTTTAATTAGACTGGCCATTAGTGATCATGTTTCACTTGGGATTTTCCAATTGGTTTGGGCCCCATTATCTCTTTATGAAGCCAGACTTTGGAAACTATGAGTGCTGAATAATACAGAAAATTCAGGCTTGAGGTATTTCAGTGCAACATTGGCAATGGATTTTTGTTTTAATTGTGCCCTTGGCAGGCTCTTTTAAATATATGCCTAAATGAGACAACTTCAAAAACAGAGAATGAGCAAAATTTCCTTCATCTGAAAGACAAAAAAAGCTTACTCTGCTCTTATAGAGTATGAATAGATACAGAATCAGCCATCAACCTCTGGTGCAACTCAGTATGCCTTCAAGTTTTAGAATGGGAACACAAAATGGTTCTCACGTCCAAAATATTTGATAAAATTATTATGTCTTTTGTCTATTTCACATTTTTCTAATGCTTTATTTCAGTGATGTCAACTGAGATGTTCTTTGTTTTATTTGTGTAGAGAAGGCACACCTAAGATACTGTTTGTAATCAGATTGTGAAAAAAGCCTACCTGGAATGATATTTAAAATTAGTCTTCATATTTATTATTTGTTCCAAGCACTAAACATTTTGTCTTCCCTCTCCTTTATTTGTTGAAAAAAAAGAAAATACATTCTCAGCTATTTCCTTTTCACTATGAGGCCATAGCTATCTGACTTTAAAGATACAGTTCTATGCAGGAAGCAAGCAAATCTGAATTAGAACTTGTATTTGAGCAGACGAAGTAAAAGCTATTTTATCATTGGATTAGTTTACAAAATCTGTCACCATATCTACTATAATCAATGTGTGGGGTTTTTTTTGAAAAAAAAAATCATAGGCCACCATTATTTTTATATATCTAATCAATCTAATTATTAATTTTGGAGATTTAGTGTAGGAAAAAATTACACCAGATTTTTAGCAATCAGAAGACTCTTTAAATATACTTTTAAATTTGCATTTTGGATATTAATCATGAACTGTTAAAAATGGAAAACAAGAAAAGGTTTTGCTAAGATTTGTGCAGCAAGAGGCAAAATAATATTTGCAAATAGTACTAATTATTTATACAAATGCAATCTTATCCCTCACTTAACCAGCCTTTAAATCAATTTCACTGTGAAAGAATGCCAACATAAAACAGGTGTTATCATAATGTTATAGAAGCTCATATTCAAAACATTTCCACTGTCCCCAATGGAGAAGCCTCTAACCAATTTCTTCAAACTTTTTTTAAAAAATGCATATAACTGGGCTTGGTGCGTATTTCCTTCGGTCTTCTTTTTTTCACTGCCTTTTTCTGTTCTTCTCTGTGCAGAAATGCTGAAAAGATGGGAAAACTCAGAGTTGTCTAACTACTATTTAAATTAAGATGCATGCAAGTGTTAGAATGTATTTGCAACACAGCATCCTCTTACATAATATAAGAGATAAAAGAGAGAAATATACAGGAACACAATTCAGAACAAGGAAGAGGTGCATTCTCTGAATTCACATAGGACATAGTTTTCCTTTATTATCGGAGCAGCTTAGAAGCTTAAACTGTATCTCAGAGAACTAAGCAAAATAGAAAGCGGAAATATTATGACATAAATTTGTTTCTGCTTTTTAGAAGAAAATGCATTGGGGGCACTGTTTTCATTATGATTATAGGTTTATATTTGATATCAGGCAATTTCTTACACCTACCTCCCATATGCTAGTAAGCATGGCATTTCAATTCACTGATTTTCTAAAACAAAGTAAGAACAAAACTTTCTGTAATTTCTCATTTTGTACCTCTTCCAAATCACAACCACCACAATAAAGAATACAAAGAACTCATGTCTTCGCAAGTTTGCTCTGTCGTAGAGCCCCTCAGCCTTTCGGGATGTGTTTTTGCATACAGTTAAAAGAGGACAGCATAGAAAATGCCTTGCATTTTATTTAAATATTTTCTTGCAGACAATAAAGAGTTGTCAGGGGGAAGAAAGCAAATACAGTTTGTTACAGCATATCTTTTAAAGAGTGCTGGTGGTGATCAGTCTTAGAGGTATGAGCTGATTTAGTTCACCAGACCTCTACTCTTGTTGCTAGCCTTGGACCATTTGTAGCTAAAGCTTTAGATTTAAAATATTTGGGGCAGGGAGGGGAAAACAGACTTTACAAAAGAACCAAAATCTGTCCTCTAATAAAGATGATAGGGAAGCAGCAACAAATGCTAGAGGTAAAAAAGCATTCATGTCTCAAATGCATAGATTTTTTTTCCTTTCAGACAAGACGAAATATGTGACGAAAAAGATCATCTGCCTGGATTCTTCAGGTTCAAAGTCCAGTATGAAAGTCATTTTAGACGTGTTTAAATCAGACTTTTCCCCAGTGATCCTGAATCAAACGGTCGGCCTGGAGACTAAACCAGTTTAAAAGACTGCCCTTGTGGGCTTTAGTCTCTAAAACTAGAATAACTAACCTCCCATGTTCATCACCCATCACTCAACAAAGATTTAGCTACCTCCGGCTGGCCTAGGACACAAACCATTTAGGACCTGGAACAAACCCCATCTAATATACATTACTTCTATTACTGCATTTGTCATCAGTCATATGATGGTAATAAAATTTGTAACTGTTTTGCCTACACTAGTGGTGCGATTTACCTAGCCTAATAGACAATGCAAATGCTAAAAGGCACATATACATCTTCATTATATAAGCTGGTGCCTGAGTCATGTTCCTCCAGAGACAGTTTTATTCATTTTTATACAATTTGCCTACTGTACAGTGCAGATGGTTTCTATTAAGTAAAATATCTATTTGCTTCCAAATTTTTTTAGTTTTCACGATTAAATTGCTTTAAAATGATGGGTACATTGTGTTATCCTCTTTCATGACTTAATTTAGCTCCACGAGCCCCAGCCATAACTTGCAAACCCAGTTTCATCCGCACAGAAAAATAGATATTCTGACCGCATGCTGAGCCTTCTTTTTTTGTACTTGCTGCAGCATTAACAAGGCAGCAATTAATTTATCATAAGCCTCCACTATGTGGATTATTTTTCTAAAGATGTATTTAAACATAAGATAAGAAAAATCATTTGTTATTAATATCAGGAAAATACTGCTACATTATTTCTCCTGCAATTTTACTCAAGATTATGGTGGAGACAAGGCAACACAGAACAGAATACTGCAAGAAAACAAGTGCACAGAGAGAAACATGCAGTTGTACTGCCACCCAGTGGCCTTCTTTGATATACTCTACAGGGATATTTCTGGACTGAGTTTATAAACTTTCCCAGTTTATTTCTACTCTCATGTTTTACCTAAAGGCAAGGTGAGTCATAAAATCATAAACAGGATAAAACATAAAATTGCAAAGAACTGCAAAGATGTTCTAGCCTTAATCCTATGATAATGAAGGAAATCTACCAATACAGGATACACTTCTGGCAGGTGTCTCTAAAGCCTTGACTTGAAAAGTGATCACGAGAGAATCCACCATCTCCTTCCATTCATGAACAACTCTGGAGTAACAAAGCCTTCCTTGAACTGAACACATGGGACCACATTCTGAACTGTAGAGCGACAGAAAGCAAATTTGTTCCTATAGGGCAGTGGTGGCGAACCTTCGGCACCCCAGATGTTTTGTACCACAGCTCCCACAGTCCTTTGTTATTGGCAATACAGGCTTGGAATTCTGGGAGTTTGTGGTTCAAAATATCTGGACTGCTGAAGGTTTGCCACCACTGCTATAAGGCAACAAATGGCTGAAGGCAAGTAAGGTGAGGCCTCTTAATTTTCCAGTATAAATATAGCCACACCTTTCAATGCGTCATCATGACATACCATTGAATCTTTGATACTTTCTTCATGACACATGCTACTTTACTAATACCTTTCTTAAAGCATGATGCCTAGAAATGGACTATCTTGACACACCCTAGTGCTATGTTAGTCTTTTTTGGCTGTACCTATGATGTGGACAGTTCATCATGGATCCTCTGAATACTACTATTAAGACTTCTGACCCTGTCACCCTCTGCTGCAGCTTTGTGTGCATGAGCTGTGATGCATTTAAAGAAGGAGGGGCTCATCTAGGTTCCCTTCAATGTATGTGTACGTATAAATTGATAACAGAACTTGAGTTACCACTCATGCTTTAATTCTTAAATTGTCTTTATGTAGGCAGTTATTTTCACTTCTTGTCATTATTGCATTGTTCTTCTCTCTTGCTCTTCTGATCATGATCTTGCACCCACAAGAATTTAACTAGAGGTTATGCCTCATAGTTTGTACTTGGCTAAGAGAAAGGCCTCTCATTAACACTCATGGGCTCCGATGCTCTTGTTGCCTCTCAGGTACCCTTTGATAAACAGCCCCTGCTCAGGTTATTATCAATGCCTCCATCTTTCACATGTCTATTGCCCACCTGCCCTGCAAGGCTTGTGTATATGCATCTTCCAGCAGGGGCAACATTCCAAACATCTAATGAAGTGGCCTGCAGTCCATAAAAATTGTTAGTCTTCAAGGTACCACTAGATCCTTTGTTGGTGTTTTTGTTGCTAGTAGAAACTAACATGGCTAGCCCTGAATGAACATTTTGGACATATTTATTTATTTATTTATTTATTTATTTATTTATTTATATCCTGCAACCATCTAGCAAAAAACTACTGTGGGCGGTTTTAGCTGTTGGGAATGGCTTCCATTGGCAGAGATTAGGGGTGGGTAACCAGAGGCCCTCCTGATGTCAGGACTCCTATTCTTTCTCAGCCAGCATGACCAGTCATCAGGAATTACCAGGCCTATCATCCAATATAGAGTGGATGCTGAGTAAATAGAGTAGAACACAGAGTGATGGGGGAGTGTTCTAATGAAAAAAAAATGTAGATGTGCCAAAATGAATAGGACATTGCATGGCATGGTCCCTTGCTTTTTGAACAGTGGTTTGAGTAGAAGGGACATGTGCCTTTTTCCTGAGATAGGCCTGTGAAATCAGCTAGGTCATGGGATCTAATAGCCTGTTCTATGACCATTCAAACACCAACATATTACACTAACCATATGATTGAATTGTCAGGCCAGGGCAAGATGAAGCAGAGGGTGTTACTGCACTATAACAAAGAAGAAATTAAAGATTTGGAAGTGTAAGTGGAAGGTGATGTGGAGATAGGGGAGATGATGCAAACAAATGGAAAGAGAGCAAAAAGAATATTCAAGGAGCAAGATCACAGGATTAATATTCTAGTAAAAATCTTTTGATAATGAAAACCAAAATGACTAAAGGTTGTAGATAGAGGTGGGCATGACATGAAAACCAAAACACTGTTTTGTCATTTTGTTAGGTAACAAATTGCTTGGTTACATAATGAAACCATGAAATGAAATGTCATTTTCCCCTCTAGAACAGTGGTTCTCAACCTTAGGTCCCCATATGTTCTTGGACTACAACTACCTGAAGTCTTCAGCACTAGCTAAGCTGGCCAGGATTTCTGAGAGTTGTAGTCCAAGAACATCTGTGGAACCAAGGTTGAGAACCAGTGTTCTAGAATGAAATGATTCATCCTAGAGGAATCAATGTTAGGGGAGCTCAAGCTCTTCCTTCTAGGCCCCCAAAATTTGGAAAGGTTTGGGAGTCAGGAAACTGAGTTAATAAGCTCCAAAGGGGGTGCCCCTAGGAAAACAAATATTTCTATTTGAATCTGGAAACTGCAATAGCCCCTGCCGTGGGTGAGCGATTAGCGCTGCGGCTTGGCTTCCGAATCCAAAATCAATTAGAAAGATTTTTTTTTCTTTCCAAATTTTGATAGCTTACCTAGAATTGCTTGAGGAAGCTAACCCTGTGGTTTTGGTGCCTGCAATCACTGTTTTGGAGAACATATTTTATGTGCTCAAAAATAATGATCACAGACAATATCAATTTGGCGTTGGCACCAAAACTGCAGGGTTAGCTTCCTCAAACGATCCTAGGGAAACTCCCAAAATTTGAAAAAGTTGGGGGGGGTCAGGAAGCTGAGTTAAGCTCCAAAGGGAGTGTCAGTAGTTAATTGAAAGAGTGTGCAGTGTGTGCACCAACAATAAATTGGTGGTGCATACACTGCACACTCTTTCAATTAACTACTGGCACCCCCTTTGGAACTTATTAATTCAGCTCCTTGACCCCCAAACCTTTCCAAATTTCAGGGACTTACCTAGAATCGCTTGAGGAAGCTAACCCTGCCAATTCCCTGCTAAAACATGGCTGTGATCCATATTTTTGAGTACAGAATTCTTGTTAAGTTAATGTACTCGAAAATATGGCTCACAGCCATGTTTTGGAATGAAAATGGCAGGGTTAGCTTCCTCAAGCTCTTCCCTGTAAGCACCTGAAATTTGGAGAGGCTTGGCCAGGGGTCAGGGAGCTAAGTTATTAAGCTCCAAATGGGATGCCCCTAGGAAAAAAATATTTTTAATTGATTTCGGATTCAGAAGCCAAGCCAGCGTGCTAATTGCTCGCCTGCAGGGCGGTGCTATTATCGGCTTCCTCAATTAAAAAGATTTTAGGGGTACTCCTTTGGAGCTTAATAACTCAGCCCCATGACCACCAAACCTCTTCAAATATCAGAGTCTTACAGGAAAATGCTTGAGAAAGCTCCCTAGTGATTTTGGTGCCTCTAGCACCCAGGGGTGCCTAGTATTTCATTTCATTTCGTTTTGTTTCATTACAAAACTACTTTAAAATTAATTAGTAACAAAATGAAACAAAACTCCTTAAGAAACAAAACAAAACACTCTTTTTTCCATTTTGTGCCTATCTCTAGTTGTAGATGTGGGATGGTACAATGACCTGATGGTTGTTGTTGCTATATTTGTATTGCACTATACAATTGTACTATACTAGTACAATTAATTGCTTCACAACAGCATATATGTAAGCTTCACAAGCATACATGAGGTTTCTACCCTTTATCGTCCCTTTCTTAGTACACTCAGCGTCATTATTTATTCTCTGAAATGCAAACAATGGACTCATTGGGGAGAAAAACATTTCCTTAAAATCAGCCTGGCCCAGTATATGTTGCTGTTCAGTCAGATAAAAATCTGCCCTTTTACCACACTCCAATGGTCATGCACTATACTCTGCACTATACTCACGGACAATTTCTCCCAACTATTTGATAACTTTCCTCCAAATAAAAACTCCCTTTTCAAGTTAGCTAAAACTGGCCTGGATCAAGATCTTTCTTTTCTAATAGTAACCTCAATTTGTCGACATTTCTGTATAATGTCCTACTGACCATAAATCAAAAGAGAGGTTGACAGCAGGTGGATATGGTGGAACTTTTGCCTTCCAGATGTTCCCACTCCTGGCTATGCTTGGTGGAGCAGGTGGGTGAACAAGGTCTGATGGAGATGCCCTAGTGTAGTGCAACATATTGAAAACATCAAATAAAAGATATTCTACAGTGGTAAAATGAAGGACTAGGAACCGAAGAAACAAAATATTCTTCCAAAACACCTAATTATAGAACTTATATACTTTGAATAATTGGGGATTAAATATACATTAAATAGGTACAGAAGCAGTACTGAGCAAGAATACATTATTCTTCCAAAGATGAATTAAATAAATTAGCCATGCAAGATATCGTTTGAGAAGAGGCTAATCCATCCTGTATAATACAGCATACCAATCCACTGAAGTTTTATGTACTGATAATTTTTAAGAAGATTAAAGAAAGTGCACTGTGTCACATGAGGATGACATGAAGGCAGCCATGGAAAATCTTACTGCAGACAGACTGGAAATATTTACACTCTGACCTGTGGTCAGCGCTAAAGCCTGTCAGTAATCCAATTGGGAGGTAAGATGCCATACTTAGCCAATGATCACAGGTTCCTTGATGGGAGGGATGTGGCAAGTGAGAAGAACTCTCCATTCCAAAGACTTGCAGAACCTACCCCTTCCGGGAACTACATAGTTTTGCAATAGCATGAGGCATTGGTAAGAAAGTTTCTAATGATCCAGGAAGGTGTTTTAGCAGTTATGCTGCAACTACAAACCTTTTTTAAGGAACTGTAGAGTTCATAGTTATTTCATCTCATTATCCTTATTAAAAAGGGTCTCAGTTCTTGCAGAAAAGGTCTTCTAGCTGGTAGCTGACTTGCTCTGTTGTAACAAAAGGGAAACCAGAGGATTTGTGGAACCTTTAAGACTTAAGTGGTTTTTATTTTTCATAAGCTTTAGTGTGTCCAAAAGTATTCATATGTCTTCAGAAGAAGTGTTCTTGGACACACACAAAGTAAAAGCTAATTAGTCCTAAATGTGCTATGAGACTTGTTTCTCTTTTGTGACTTCTGCAAGACTCTTGATACTGTACAGCAAAGCAGTAAATTAAATAAGCCATCAAAATCAGCTATTCATAATTAAACATAGAGCCTAAGAAGCATCTGTATGTAACTAGTAAACACCAGTTCACATCTGGGAGAAAAGACACACAATGCGTTCTAAAATCAGTAAGCTTGACATCCAGGTTTCTTTGCTTGCTCAGAAATTTCATAGAACATCTGGACCACAAATGAAAAGTACTGCTATGATTTTAACTTCTTATCAAAATGATCTAGCCGTGTGGAAATTGGTTTTTAACTTCTTAGTCTTCTTCTTCTCCCATGAAAAGACCATGAGGAAGATATTAGAAACATCTGCTTCTGTTTTAAAAATGAAGTGTGGTTTGTCATTACACATGACAAAGATAAATTGTGACTGTGGTTTCTTGGAACATACCAAGATCAAACTATGTTTTTGATCCCAGATTGGTTCAAAAGCCAACATTCTCTTAACAAAAATCACTGCCATGGTGGACATTGCCAGTAAAAACAGTACAGACATTAGCAATACTTGAACAAGAACCTGAATATGAAGTAGGTTCAACTCCTACAAACTCATATTATTTCAAGTTTATCTCTAATTTTCTTTTATATATACTCATGTACAGATACATGTTCTTGCTCTCTCGCACAAGTACACACATACATCTCTTCTTTGCCTTTTCCACGTATTGGCCACCACTACAGACTTGCCTATGCACTCATTTTGAAGAAGGCTGGATCATGCTAAATAGGATCACTAGGGAGATCCAATATGCCATTTATTTGGGACTACAAGGGACCCAGAGGCATTCAGAAAAATAGGAAAGGTGTTTGTATTTCAGTGCATCTCATGCAAAATTGCTCCTAGACTACCAATGAAATTTATTTCAGATATCAGCAGGCAAGTCATAGGCATGGAAGGGAGACTCATCTACAGATATTGTATGACTACAGATACACATTTGCCCTGTGAAACAAGATGAAATGATCCCTTTAAGAAATGTATCCATGGTGTACATATAGTATGATCTTAGCCATATCTCATTGTATTATTAAATTATCATCCTTTGAATATATCAGAGCTTGGAAAAGTCATATTTTCTGAACCAAAACTGCATGTGCTAGTTGGAATATTCTATAAACTGCAATCCAATGAAGGGCAGTGTCTAAGCTGTGGAGGGCTCATCCTAACAGCCAATGGGACTTAAGCTAGTTTTGATTAGGTCACATTGATTTCAATGAGTTGTCTATAAGCCTAACTAAATCTAGTCATAGAATCATGGAATCATAGAGTTGGAAGAGACCTCAAGGGCCATCCAGGTTCAACTTCCTGCCATGCAGGAACCTCCATCACAGTACTCCCAACAAATGGCCATCCAGCCTCTGCTTAAAAACATCCAAGGAAGGAGGCTCCACCACCCTCTGTGACAGCATATTCCACTGCCGGACAGCTTTAATCGTCAGGAAGTTCTTCCTAATGTTCAGAATGAACCTCTTTCCTTGCAGTTTGAAACCATTTCTCCAAGTCCTTGTCTCTGAAACTATGGAAAAGAAACCAGTCCCCTCTCCAATATGACATACTTTCAGATATTTAAACATGACTATCATATCCCCTCTCAGCCTTCCTTTTGTAAGGCTAAACATTCCCAGGTCCCTAAGCCGTTCCTCATAAGACACATGTTCCAGACCTTTAACCATCTTGGTTGCTCTCTACTGGACCCGTTCAAGGTTGTCAATGTCCTTTTTAAATTGAGGTGCACAGAACTGGACACAGTACTCCAGGTGGGGCCTGACCAGAGCAGAATCTAGATTCAATGAACGTTAAGAAGCCCAGATTTAATTGCCACTTGTAGCAACACAAATTGTTGAATCATCTAGTTTGTTCTTCTGAAGCTTTTACATATAGATATATGCTATGGAACCATAGCTATCCTTCATGCAGGTACCTAAACCAGGCAGAACCTAATTTCTGCTTTGTGTACCTGGTGCATTGTTAGTCAATAATACTCAGATACATTTAGAAGTAACTAGCCATAGATATCCTTCATGGAGGTGACTAAATTGGACAGAACCTATTTTCCATCTTGCGTGCTTGCTGGATAGTTATTCAGTAATGGTCAAGCACATTTAAAAGTAAAGAACATGCCTTATTTCATACATATCTAGGGTTCACATAAAAATGGCTCTTCGTCAGCCTGAGGCAAACTGAGAAGTAGAAAGATTTATGAAAACTCTTCAAAAGCTGTTTCAAATCGCTGTAATAGAAAGGAAATACGTGAAACATCTGAATCACAGAATTATTACCCTGCCACTCCATACAATATTACTAGGAACCCTCCATCAACTACATTATTTAATAGGCCATTTAATAGACTATTACAGGTCCAGTTGTCTTCATTATGGGAAGTGGGCAAACACACAGATAATGCTGCTTTCCCGTGTGCATGTGTGCTTGCGTGTGCATGAACTGAACAACAGCACAAATGAAAAGGTAAAATGACAACGAGATCTCATGACCGGGCAACTGTCAGAAGGCAGAGTTCAGTCAAAGGATTTCACATTGCCAAACAGTTCTTGGACTTCCTGCAAACCAAACCAAAATAAAAACTATTGATATGTAAAAGAAAATAAGGCAATATGTTTAGCATCTGTTTTGAGTTAATCCAGATATATCGCATTTGAACATATCCTTGCAGATGTTATACATTTTTCAAGATCAGTCAAGACACGGGGCTGTTTCTTTGGCAGGACCACAGCATCTGCAAACGATGAAGAGCACGTCTGGGTTTTATGTTTTACATCACACTTACAGATTATGTCAGCTTAAATATTTGTAGGGTCATGATTGATTTCTAAATGGACAAAGAGACAATGAGGAAAATGGGACAGTCCCATGGGGAACTGAACACCTGCAGAGTACAGTTTGCTTTAGGAAAAGAAGGGGGAAAGGGGGGTGACGAGACGGAAAGGAAACCTCAGGCTTTTGCAAGTCAGAAGATAAATTCAATTCTAAAAGGGCTCAGGAATTAAGGTGGTTAAGCAAATACCTCTGGAAAAAAAATTAATATATGGTTGGCCAAGATCAACAATCTTGCAATGATCTCATCAGTTAAACAAAGGCAAATTGAGTAAGTATTTACACAAGAACCTCCAAGCGAGTTATTTAGCATATAGGGTTTTTTTAAAAAAGAATGAACACAGATCTTTAATAGAATAACTGCCTGGTCTTATGGGCCACTTCTGGAGGAAAGCAACTCATGGCACAGGGAGTGTTATTCTTGCATGTGACTGAATCCAGCATTGGTTCAACAGCAACCATTCATAGCTGCCCTCTTATTTCACAGCTGTTGCCCATCAAGCAACAAGTCCTACACAGAGAGGAAGGGGCTTTTCCTCAGCTCATCATTTTGCTGTCCAAGTTGCTTTGCTTTGTGATTGGCAGTTCAGAAATAAACACAGGGCAAATCCTGTCACTGAAAGATAAGACTGCTAACAACAGGAAATGTGTGATTCCCTCAGTGTTTAGTTTGACCTAATGACAAAGTGGAGTAATAGAAACCAGAACTACAGAGTAGTCTGTGCTGTACTTTGAGCTCTCTCTCTCTCTCTCTCTCTCTCTCTCTCTCTGTGTGTGTGTGTGTGTGTGTGTGCGTGCGTGTGTGCGTGTGTGCGTGCGTGTGTGCGTGTGTGCGTGCATGCATGTGTGTGGAGAGAGAAGCTTGGCCCTGTCATTTAAATGTTTCACAGGGCCAAGCCAGCTCTTGGCCAAACTGAGGTAGTCAGGCAACAAAGATCAGCTGACTCTCTGATGTTTGAGCCAGATATCTCCACTGCCAGCCTTTTTCTCCTCACTGGTATCTGCTTGCATAGTCTGGCCAGCCCTCAGCTCTTTGGGTGAATAATACCTTTGGCACTGAGGGTTCTCGGACCTTGGCATTATGAGGAAGGGCAGCCTCCCAGATTGTCTGTAGGCATGTAGTTGGGGGTGGGGCCATCCTTTCCCTGAGGGTCCTTGGCAAAGGCTTTATATAAGTAGGTAGACAGAAGGAAAACACTCCTGGTCAGTACTTTGAGACCAAGGGAGATGTGACGACAGCAGGATAGGTGGCATTTCTTTCCCACTTCCGAGAGTGGAGAGAGTTTGTGCCAGTACTAACACTTCCCTGCATGCTAATAATTAGCACATCACAGAGGCAGCATCCAACCTGAGTAGGAATTGGTAAATTACTGGTACTTTAAAAAAGCAAATCCTCCCCATTATTTATTACTGCATTTGTAAAATAGCCTATTGTTGTTATTCATTGAGTGTTAGGCCAGTTATTCACTTGCTATATATTGCTTGTCATTTCTCTGTAATTCTTGGTGGAGCTAAAATCTTAAGGTTGATAAAAGAATGGTAAAGGCATGAAAGGCTGTCAACATGTGTTGAAATGCTCTTAAAAAGTAAGTTTGGGGGGAACTAGATCATGCTACTTGTGGCATCAACTAAGTGACTTTGATTCTACTATTCCCTATAAATGTAACTTTCAAATGTACATCCTCATTAACCATGACTATCCTCTCAAAGTAACTAATTACAGACAAAGGAGAATACTCTGATTAATAGACAGTTTTCAGAGTAGTACACTTTACCCTTAACTTTGGCTGTACCCTTTCATTGGCCACCATGCTCTACAAGTTCTGGTAGCTATGTGAGTTGTTAACTCTTCACTTCCAAGTTCTTGGCCTGGCCAACCTCCTATGCTACCTTTCTATTTCTCAAAATTATTTTATACAGGAAAGGATGCAACAAATACTGAATTTTTCCATCTATAAGATGCTCCCATGTATAAGACCCCACACATACATTTTTCCAACCCAAAATTATAGTTTTGCAACTGTGTGGTTCTCTCCTTGGCTTCCTTAAATGCAAAGACAACCAACCCTCAATTTTTAGTCTAACAAATTTAGAAGAAAACATAGTTTTATGCATTGAAAAATACTATAATGGTATATACAATACATTTTAAAGAGATACATAGTCTGCAACCTTAATAAACTGAGGCAATGCTTTCACAGAGCCGTTACTGTATTTTGCAGTTAATATATAATGCCAGACATGAACTTCACTCATGTGATTTCTATCATATACAGTATTTTCACCACTGAAGTCCGAGAATAGAGGAGAAAAGCATGCTTTCTCCCTGTCATTGGAAAGAGTAGAAAGCCTATTCTGGTCCTAATTTATGAATACAGAGCTTGAAAACATTATTGCAAAAGTGAGTGTATTAGTGCTACTGCTTAAAAATATACATTTGTTGATAGCTATTTGTTTTTTGGAAGTAGTTATTATTAAGACATTGTTTTTAATTGGTTTTAATCACTTAGAAATATCCCCCAATTTGCCAAAATGTTTCACAATAATGTTTTCAAGTAATAAGTGGATTCCAAATGTTGCATCAAAACCCAATGGCATTTGTAATCATGGCAGAGCTGGAAATGGACCTATAGATCAAGGAGTCCAGCCCCTGCCAAGGAAGCACAGTGGGGAACTGAACTCCCAACCTCTGGCTATTACATTGTTTGTCGTCATAACATTGTTGTTCAACATAATATCTTTGCCCACTGTTATCGCCAAAACTAACTCTGCTATTAGTAATACATTTCTTCTAGTTGGGTATTGAGGGAAATAGGTTTGCGATATCAGTGTCAAAAAAAACACCTATTAGAAGCAAAAGACACAACAGTACCACAAAACATGGGGAGTGGTGGCTCAACAGGCTAGAGCACTGAAAACTGTCAGCTACAAAGTCGGCAGCTCAGCGGCTCGAATTGCGGGTGCCACGCAGTGGAGCGAGCTCCCGCTGATAACCCCAGCTCCTGCCAACCTAGCAGTTCGAAAACATGTAAATGTTAAGTAGATAAATAGGTACTGCCATAAAAAGCGGGAAGGTAAACAGTGTTCTATGCACAGAAATGTGTTCGGTCATGCCAGCCACATAGCCACAAACTTGCACAACACTGGCTGTTTGGCTTGAATATGGAGAGGAGCACTGCTCCTAGAGTCAGATACAACTAGCACGCATGTGCGGAGGGAACTTTTACCTTTACCTTTTTACCACAAAACATGAATGACTGACAAGAAGAAATGAACTGCAGAAAAGGAGAGATATTGTAATGGACTAGAAGAGGCTGAAAACTTAGGAAATGAAACCATCCCAAATAATAAAGTGGGATGGTGATTTTAATGCCATCATTGCATGCTTTTATAAAAAGCAAAACAATTTATGCCACTGCATAGAATGTTTTATTGTGCCTCTTCTAAATAATGCATTGTTCACAATCTTTGTTAAGGATTTATTATTATGTGGAGATAAGTATTAATACACTTGTTGAAGGAATTCTGTTATAGATGGCATTTAATGTGCTGTTGTGGATGGGAGGGGGCTATTTTTCATATTAAATGTGCTTAATAGGAACTGAAATGTAGATCACTAGGAAAAATAAATTCATGTATAAAATTTTTTACTACAGTCATCATTAATACGTATCACAATGCCTAATACAAAGTGCGAACTGCAGTGTCCTTAAATGCAAAGAGAAAAAAAAGTATGTCTTGGTAAATTAGTTCTCTGGAGGCCCAAGTTAAGAATGGAATGAAAGAGTATCTTCATTTTCAGCAAACATCAATTCTTTTTCATGGTAATACTGTTAAGCAATCCTGTCAGTGGAACATTTTGAGGGACTGTTCCAAGACAAAAGGACAGTCTCCTTTGAGGGTGTGGGAGGGGGTTATGTTATCAAGTAATCAATATTTTAGCAGTGCTTCACCCATTTAACTGAGCCTTTCCAGAATATCAAAATAGTAATTTATTCAGCCATGGCAAAGTTCAAGGTAATTTTTCCATTCATTTTGTATTGTCTCTTGCTGATGTGTCTGCTTTCAGCTTTCTCATCTTTCATTTTAGTGTCACCAAGCAGGGGGTGTTATGACACAGACTGTGGCAACAACTGTCTGTGTAGCACTCAGAGATCTTAAACTGTGTTTTTTAAAGTTTAATAGAAACATCTCAACATACCCCATCTGAAACGGGGGAGGGGGGGATACTTTGAAAGTGACATTTAGAGCATAACTGGACGTCTATCATAAGTTAACTTGAGGGATTTTGAAACAAAGTAGATTATGACAGTGGTGTATTCAAAATATGGAAATTGAGTGGGGAGAGAGTTTAAGTTCCAGAATTCTTCAGGCAGCATGGCCACATGTTGGAAGATTCTGGAAGCTATACTCAAAAATCCCATTTTTTCTGAGTTGGTTAGAGAGGAATAGAGTCTCTAAAATGTAAGATGAGGGAAAATAAAATGAGGTCACCAAGAAAGATGGAAGTTCAGAAAGTACTGGATAGGACTGCAGAGACCAAAGGCCTATAAGGATGAGGAAAGAGACATAAACAGAGAGATGAAGGTACAGGAGAACTCGGAAATGCCATAGTGGGGAACTGAAATGCACAGAATCTCCCAACTAGTGTTGCCGATAAGATTCTGGAAATTGCCGTCTAATAATGTAAATCTGTCAATTTGTCAGTAGGGAAGGAGGGAAAAAACTGGTATAACGGAGGAAAAACAGCAGGGTGTTCAGAAAACTTCTGAAGAGAAAGGGAGACTCCTCTTGGGGAATTAGAAGACCCGCACTTATAAGTCTGTGGTGGCACGGTGAGTGAGACAGAAAAAATGCACCCCATGGAGTCCAAAAGGGAAATGGAGTAGTTAATTAAATGAAAATAGGATGAAGTGGGACCTGTAATGAAAGAGAGGGAAAAATAAGACATACTATAACCTAGAATGCAGTTAAAAAACAAAGGGAGGGTAACAAAAATGGATTTAAAAGAAATCAAAGGCTCAAGATTGCTGTGAATATGCTTGCTACAGAAGAAGTCGGTCACAAATAGGACTGCCATCAAATCCTGTCAAATGCAGCACTCAGTATCACAAGACAGAGGCCACTGTTGTACAACAAAATAAGCCAGGCATCCCTTTAGAACAGTGGTTCTCAATCTGTGGGTCCCCATATGTTCCTGGACTGCAGCTCCCAGAAGTCCTCATCACTAGCTGAGCTGGCCAGGATTTCTTGGAGTTGCAGTCCAGGAACATCTGGGGACCCACAGGTTGAGAACCACTGCTTTAGAACCTTGCCTCATCAATTGAGGGTAGTGTGGTTTGTTCTATGTCTTGTCAGTCATGTCACCCAAATACAAGTGCCATTGGAGACTGTAGTTTGTTCATTTCTAAAGAAGAGATGGTTACTAGGGTGGGCAAACAGAAAGCCAATTGCACTTCCCTTGGGACAACACAATAAGCAGACCACAGAGGAAGACTTTGCAATTTATTCAGGGGTGTGTGGCTGAAAGTGGAAATGACTAGGGCCCAGGCAGTATGCATCAGCAGGAAGTGCGGAAGAGGGCCACTAAAATGATTACTCAGATGATGCACCTCCCTTATGAGGAAAGGCTACCGCATTTGGGGCTCTTTAGTCTGGAAAAAAGGGTACCTGAGGGGGGATATGATTGAGACCTACAAAATTATGCAGGGCATGTGTAAAGTGGATAGAGGGAAGCTCTTCTCCATCTCACAAAATGCCAGAACTAGGGGACATTCACTCAAACTGAGGGTTGGGAGAGTGAGAACAGATAAAAGAAAATACTTCTTTACCTAGAGTGTTGTTAGTCTGTGGAACTCCCTGCCACATGTGGTGATGGCATCTGGCCTGGATACTTCAAAAGGGGATTGGACAGATTCTTGGAGGAAAAGTCCATCACAAGTTGCAAGCCATGATGGGGATATGTAATCTCCAGGCTTAAGAACAGGGTACTTCAAAGGCCAGATGCAGGGGAGTGGTATCAGGAGACAGATATCTAGTCTGTTGAGCTCCCAGAGGTCATTTGGCAGGGCCACTGTGAGATATGGGAAACTGGACTAGATGGGCCCTTGGTTGATCCAGAATGGCTCTTCTTATGTTGTTATGTTCTTGTTTCCTTACTACTGAAAAGCCAGTGGTTTGCATGGCACTTTGGTTTATTCTTCCTAGCTACCATGGCCAGAAAGTAAAGCAAGCAACATTCTCCACTACTTTCTTTTATGGCATTAAACAGAGTGGTTACATTTATAGTGATAATTAAGATCTGTCTTCTTTAATGTATTCCAGACCGTGTCTACAACACTGTGTAACCTCTGTGGGCTATTTGATACAGCACCAGAGGTGGTGGTGAAAATTCATAGCAATGGGCTGTGATTGTAAAGTTTCAGTATTTATAGATAGAAGGATGGATGAACAAGGAGCACCTATTCCCTCAGAGCAGGAATTCTGTTCGGCTTACCTTGATCTAGGGAAGGGCAAGGTTTGTGTTATTTTTTACCATTTTGAATCTTTGCAAATTGCATTGTGTTTGCAGTGCTCATTTGGAAAATAGATCCATAAGAAAGGTATGCAGGCACGCAAAAAACCATTTCCCTCTGGTTTCAAGATGGATTAACATATCCTATCTATTGTGTGATTGCTAACTTGAGAAGCATTCTGCATAATGAAGGCTCCAGGGGCATGACGGGGCAGTGTTGGGGCTCACTGAGTCATTTCCCATATTGGAACCTCAGGATGGAATATTTGTGGGCCTGCTGTATATGTAAAAGCGAAAAATACTGCAATTTATATATTCAGGGACTGCTGTGCCCTGGTAATATTGATGTGTATTTGGTATCTATGTACCATTCATTTTTAATGACTCAGGCACTCTATGTGAGAACAACTAACCAATGCACACACCAAATTGAGCTTCCTCGCTCAAGACCAGCAATTTCCAATTCCTCATATGCTATCTTCATTCCTATTGATTCCAGTTAGATACATGTGTAGTGAACTTTGCTCAGACTTACCAATTCTGTCTCAGAACAAAGAATGTATGTTATATACTGACAATATCTGCAACTGTTTTTTCAGTGGGAAAGTTCCTCTGTTGAATGAGTAGCAAATGCCCCGTTGGGGCTTCAATAAACCAATTAACAAAACTTCCTCCATCTTTTCCAGCCGCTCCAAGGTACTCCAACATGGAGGAGACCTTTCTCCCCATGAACTTTGTATATTTATGAAGACAGAATATATAATTTTCTACTTTAGCCTCTCTGGTACCCTAAATATTACAGAAGTATAGAGGCTTTATTAAAAATCTTCAATAAACAGTAGATTTTTGGAAAATGGGTATTAGAGGATAAACACTAAATGCTACCTCTTAGCAGGACAGTAGTTTAAATTACAGCAGTAAATCATTAGATGGGCACTATGAAAAATGTTCTCATAATTGTTTCCTTAATTTTCTCTCTTGTTGTGGCCATTATTGCATAGATGGCCTTACCAGCTGCTAGTGTGTTTTACGGCTAAAATAAGTTTTTACATGTGCTAAAACAGCCAACTCCATTTGGTGAGAACATTGCTGCAACGATGGTTAACGTAAGAGGGATCCTGATGACTCTGATTTTTCATTCACTTCAATATTTAGTAAAATCGTAACAAGACCTATCCATGGTACTGAACCATATCTTCAAAATATTTTCAGCACCTGCAATATTCAAAGTAATAGTTGGAGTGGATAATTCCCTGTCCTTCCCCTCCCCACTAATATGAAATAGGCTCCACTAGCTTCCACAGCTCTGTAAACATGATGATAATGGGGACTAATATTCATTTGACAATTGGCATTGAACCTTGTGCTGTGTGCCATGAAAAATGAACAAACTGTTGCCCAGGAGGCTTATCAAAAGTAGCCACAGGAGGGTACCCCTCAGTTTGAAGGGTTGTCAGTTGGCAACCCTCTGAAGATCTATCTGTCCAGACCATGTCTGGTGATAAAATAAGGAAGGGAAGAGAGATTAACATTATCCAGCTGACCCATGAGGCACACAGGCCATATGAACAAATTGTTTTCTACTGAGATGATATGCACTGTATTTAAAGTATAGCAATTATTTATATACTGGTCAGTGTTGTGCCAGTAGGGTACACCAATTTATATACTGGGCTATTTGAGACAAATAAGGTAATTTCTTGTGGAGGGCTGTATTGCTTCTGCTACCTTATATACTTGCCATAAGGTCTTCATTTAAAATGTATTCTGTTATGTGTCTGGCAGATTCTGCTTGGTTCCAGAAGAACTGTGGTATTCATTCCTCCTTCATACATCACCACTCAATGCACCCTAAGCTTGTATTTGGGGAGTGGCGTGAAGACTAGACCTTTAACATCATAAGGAGGAGAAAAAGTCCCAGTTCTGGATACCTTATGTACACCACTGGAGCTGTCCATTATATAGTTTCCAGTGGTGTTCTTAATATATGTAGAATTACCAAATGATACTACAGTGGTACCTTGTATAAAGGAATTAATTCGTTCTAAATGAAATTATGTTAAGCAAAATTTCCTTTATACAAATTTCCATAGGAATGCATTGAAAATGGAGTAATCCCATTTTATGTTGTACAGATTTCCCCCACAGGCAATTATGTTAAGCAAATTCCCCCTATCTCCGGAATTTTTTATGTTGTACAAATTCAGACATTACTAAGGTATCCTCCTGTTCACCTAACAAAGTCTGGATTCAACCCACTGAAAACATTAGGACTTCTTCACAAATCTGAATTTATTTTTATATATTTCATCCATCTGATGAAGATGGCTATGGCCAACAACAGTTTTAAGATATCACAAAATTCTCTTGTTTTTGCTATAACAGACAAACATAGCTTAATTAATTCTAAATAAAAACACATCGGGTGGCATTGAATCCAGATTAGTACAGAAACTAGTGGAAGTCACCTTCTGGGATGGACAAGTCAGTCAGCTACCTCATGGTCCATCTCCCAAGTGAGTGCTTGCATATTACAGTTTGTATAACATAAAATCTGTCCAACATAAAAAATTCCGGAGATAGGGGAAATTTGCTTAACATAATTGCCTATGGGGAATTACTCCATTTTCAATGCATTCCTATGGGAAATTTGTATAAAGGAAAATTTGCTTAACATAATTTCATTTGGAACGAATTAATTCCTTTATACAAGGTACCACTGTATATAAGTCTTTTCTCCCTTGGTTACTATAGCCATGGATCCAGTCAAACCTGGTATGCCATATCTGTAGCTCTATGCTATGCTCCAGGCAGACGGGCAAGGACATGATGATGATGATGATGATGATGATGATGATGATGATGATGATGAT
>JAHTLZ010003518.1:2960725-2983225 GCA_023846285.1 Phrynocephalus versicolor | reverse complement strand
AAATTCCATCTTGTTACACTGCCTGTCATTTGGGTCTACTTCTATATAGTGGGACAGGTTTGCAAGCTTAAATACTAAGCCACAGATTCTACTTACATCTAGATGTGAAGTTAGGGATATCCTATCCTAACGTTAAGAGTCAAGAATACAATATCTTGCTCTAGAAGTATCTCGCTCTTAAAAACAATTTACAATTAAGATATTAATTATATAAAGGACTTACAAGTTTACAGAATTGGATGAAAGAAATGTAAAACAAGGGGAATATAAAAGGAAATCTAGCAGAAGAAATTCTTGTTTAAAAATTATACAATTGGAAAGATTGACGGATGGAAAAGCAAATTAGGATAATGTAGAAAATTCACCACATTTCAAGAAATTATAGGAAAAAGAAGCAAAGTAATGCATAGATCAGTGGTTCCCAGGTTGTGTTCTGTGGTGCCCCACAGTGCCACAAAACCCAATGAGGGACTCCATGAAAATGCTACTCCCTCCCTCTTCCACCCTCCCGCTTCTTCCCTTTCTCACCCAAGGTCAAGGCCAGTGGGCAGTAAGTCAAGGAAGCCATGAGTCAAAGGGGTTTGGGAACACCTGGCATAGAGGCAGCCATCAGAGATACCTCAAAAGAAGACTTGCATCTGAAAGACCCCATAAACTGCACAGAAATACTATACTAGTCAAGCCTGACCTCCAGATATCATTTACTCCTGAAACAGAATAAGACAATCTAGAGATAATAACACTCAAGGCCTTTTTACACGACCCCTAAGATCCGCTGGTCCCTTAAATTCGGACCAGAGATCTTGAGGGTTTGTCGCTCTCCCTGCGTTCCCACCCCCTCCGCACTTCCTTGTTCTGTCTGCGTGAGGCGAGGGAGAAAAAAAGGGAGAAAAGAATGCACTCTTACCTCCGGAGTGTCGGTGGAAGTTGCTCCGACCCCCCGTTACTTCCTGGTTCTCTTAAAGGGGCGGGAGGCAACAAAAAACAAAAAACAAAAAGAAGCGAGGAGAGCCCGGCACTCTCCGCATCAAAATTTTTCACTCTCCCAGAGCAGGTACTTGAAAGGTGCACTGGGTCGTGCTTAGGTGGGCGGGGTCACACTTAATTTTCTGTTAGCTCCGGAGCTGGTGGGGAAACATTTTTAAGCTCCGGAGCTGGGAGCCATTTGCAGCGGAGCTTAGGGGTCGTGTATAAACGCCCTAAAACTAAGTAGTTGCTCAGTATCCTTTGTTTATTAGCCAGTTAATGCCACCATTTCCTTTAAAACCTTGAACCATTTTCATATGTAACAAATAAATGTCATTATCAGAGATTTTAATTACCACAACATCATCTGAAGATATACATTTGATGATAACCGCAGAGAAATGGTTCTAAAATGGGAAGAAACTTTCCAACAACCCTTATTGCCACTCAATTAAAGGATCCATTATGCCCAAATTGACAATCCTATATTTTAAATTTAATGGAACTGCACTGAGATTTAGTCTCAGAGCAGCAGAATTTCTCACAGTTGACTAAGTGCCATACTTCCTAAAGACACCCCCCCAAAAAAAACAACAACAACAACATGGCTATGTGATCCATGGTTCAATGTTTAAAAGTTGGATTTTAGAATTATTTGCCTTCACCTCAATTTTAATATCAACTTTACCTAAAGATAATTTCTGATGAATGCAAAAAAATGGATTATTTGCAATTGCAATTTTTAAACTAAAGGATCACCAACTAGCTTGAAACGAACTCATTAGAGATGGACACTTTGTGCTTTGTCTGAAGCAGGAAGCACTGAGGAACAAGTGTAAATTGTTATAGTTGTAACAATTGGTGGCAGCAAGTCCCCCTAAAGTCTGAGGGGAAAGAATTACATTGTTTGATAGTTATTTCAACTAAATGCATGCATAAATTCACCGTGTTGAAATGTTTGTAGCAATGGCATCCACGAAACAGCACTTAGACACAAGAAGGTATCTTGCAAGTGAGCTTGAAACGGCATGTTGAAAACAACTAAAATTAAGCAAGAGATTATCAGTTTTTGCTCTTCAAACTTTGGCCCAAAAAACCCCACCAAATTAAAATGTGTTATTAGAGAATTACCATTGCGTACAATGAAATGCTTGATAGATTGCTAGATATTTTAATGTGGAAATATTCGCAAATGAATCATTTGGGGGCAGGGGGGATTAAATGAAATGATTCTACAAAAAGAAAGCAACAGTGTGTTTATTTGTTTTCTTCCCAGTTTCGAACCTAACATTAGAAATACACTTTGTCAGCCTCGCTGATACGGAATTAAATTCAGTCAGTTTGTAAAGGCATCGCTTTCATGTTTCCCCCCTCAGAAGATCTTATGCCCCTCGGAGGTTTGGAATCACCTTGTTGCTTCTCCTGGCTTGTCTTCTGTCTTCTATTCTTCATTACACAACAGATGACCTATCAGATATTCTCCTCCTCCACCAACAGATTTCCTGTTGCCAACCGTCAATGAGAATAAAGCCTGCAACCCTTTTTATCTTCATTCTGTTGCAGATTCCCTCCGTTACTACCCTCCCTCCTTCACCGCTTTTCTAAAGATCATTTGCCGGCACTGCTTTCTCAATTTTTACCCAGTGGAAAAAGCCGTGTCTTCTGAACTGACAATTCTGACTTTTTAATGCTTGTGATTTCTTCCAAGGCATGACAAGCACTTGCATGAAGACATGCTAAACCTTTCCAGCTAGAGAAGCCTGTAGAAAGGAAAGGGAAAACAACAACCACAGTCAGGCAGAAGGCCTTTCAAAGTATAAAACTAATTATCACTGGAGATGAAGGAAATAAATCCCGTAGGCCTTCATTTAATATGACCATAGCTTTCCCCATGGCAAACATGAGTGTGATATTCAGAACCTACAATCTACACCGTCAATTCATTTGAAAAATCTCTAGCAGCTTACAATAATATTGCAAATGTCTAGGCCTGGATATGTGTAGAGTTCCATTCACAAAATGTTCATATAGATAGAAAGGGCACAAAGCAATGTTCACCAATTAATTGGTCCTTCTCTCTCCAGGAGTCAAAATTCCACTCTGGAGATTGGAAGACCCCTGCAGAACAACAAAAGAAGGGGGGCAGGATAGTGCAGAGGAAAGTGGAGGCCAGCCCCAGCCCTTCCATTATCTGAGACTTTCACTAATTAGAGCCCCGTTAACGGAGCTTGCATCCTTCTTTTTCCAGCTTTTGTCACACTTTGATGTACAGTATTTAACCCAAACTAGCTCCTAATCATGTTTGGAAGTCCAACTAAATTCAGTCTACCTATTTCCTAGAGTTTGGTTTGGGGGAAGGGCTGTTTCATCAGATGTTGGTGGGCTGCAATTTCCATCATTTTAGCTAGAATAACCTCTAGTGCTGAAAACTAGCAGCTGCAGTCCACCAACATCTGGAGGGAAAACTTTGCCTACCTCTGTCCCAATTCCTTCCTTCCTTCCTTCCTTCCTTCCTTCCTTCCTTCCTTCCTTCCTTCCTTCCTTCCTTCCTTCCTTCCTTCCTTCCATCCATCCATCCTTCTTCCTTCCTTCCTTCCTTCCTTCCTTTCAGAAGTACCACAATACAATTAACAACAAGCAATTTAAAATTAGGCATTAGTCTGTATAGTAACACAATAAAATAAACCTAACATTCACAGACATAACCTTATATCACTAAGACTGCCAGTGTTTTGAACACTTAGTCTAAACATTAGAAATGGGAAATGAATTCATTTTTGTTCATGTTTAAACCTGAAACTAGAGTTATTAACTCACAAATCATTAATTTTACAACAAATAGTTGAGTTTTGCAAATAGCGGCATGTAGGTTGTTATCATTTATCCACAGGTTGAGGAAGGATGCGCAACACAAGATCTCATCCCTCCACTGACAAAAAAAAGGAGAGAGACACACCCACATCCAAGAACATTGGTGCTACACAGAGGCAATAATTTATTTCCCCCCTTCCCACATGCTATGAACTGGGGGATACGGAAACAGATTTAGGAGCCCACATGCCTTGCCCTGAAGCTACATTTTTCTCCTTTGTAGGCTCACTTTGAAAGATGGCAAAACAGGGGCACTGGACAAATAGGTGGCTTAAGGGTGAATGAAAGGAATGGAGAAGCAAGGAGGTTAAGAAAAAAAGGGTAAAAGGAGGGAAGGCCTAATAGACTGTGAGCATAAAAGGTGATGGACAGAAGGGAAGAACACAGAGACCTCAGGAAAAGGAATAATGAAAACATTGTATCTTTCTATCTATAAGATGGCCCCATGTAAAAGATAAGCCCCACTTTTCCAACCCAAAAATACAGTTTCACAACCACATGGTTCTCTCCTTGGCTTACTTCCGTGTATAAGACAACCTCTAATTTTTAGTCTAACAATTTTAGAAAAAAATATAGTCTTTACTTTGTAAAGGAAATTGCCAAGGAAAGGAAAAAGGAAGGAAATTTGGAAGAATCACAAAAAGATTGAAACAGACTTTATTTATTTGAGTCGGTGTGATTGATGCACTTTATTTATTGTATAAATAAACGTATTTGTACACCTCCAACCAGTTCAGAGCAGCTTGTAGAGAATGTTTTGAATAGATCTAGGCATTGCTCAAAGTAAAACCAGCAGTTAGACCAAGCTAATGAAGCAACAAGGTCAGATGCCAGTACAGAGACTGGTGGAGCAGGAGGTCGGGACATCTACTCCAAAGAGGTTTTGGCCTACAACTTCCATCTTCCCCATCCAATGCAGTAAACCGTAAAGGGTTGCAGGAGCCTCAGTGGTAGGACTTTTTCAGATGTTTAACTCTTTAATCAAGCAGGAGGAGAAGCTCAAATATGTGGCCTCAAACCGAACAAGACTTAAATCTGTTTGATAAAATGAGAATTACCACCAAGATTTCTTTTTACATGCGTTCGCATGAAATGTCTCGTCGACACATACAGTATGCATTTAAAAGCCACTGTCTTGTATTTAAAGCCAAGGCAGACCCAGTTGATAAGAAACACAACAGTGATATTGTTCTGTGAGTTGAAGGTGATATTACAGAACCCTTATTACCTCTGGAATACAAGTTAATTTCCTTTTGTTATCCCCCACTTTATATCTGATTATGGAGGTTTTTAAGTTTTTTTATTCTCTAGAAAACCTGCTTGAAAAGATATAAAGATATAAAGTTAGTAGGGGATGCGTATGTATACCACAGACAATGATAATTCCTTCAGACACCCTCACCTCTGGAAGTTAAAAAAAAAAAGAGCCCAGGCATACACTCACATCACATCCTTGTCTGTTCCACGTTTTAAAAATGGGATCCAAAGTCATAAATTCAGGAAAATTAGAAGCACCACCACTTTGCTGCTATCTGAACACATAAATTTTGGCAAGGCTCAGTTACAGCCCAAAGCCATGGCTTAAACTGCTTGACACAAAACATCTGTATTTCTTCCCCTTTCTTCCTCAAGATCGTATTTTAACAGCATTCAACCCTAGACACACATACCCATCCCAAGCATATGGCCAAGGTTTTCTTACACAACAATGATCACAGTGGTATATATAGTCAAATAAGATAGATAGATTTGATCAAATACGTAGTATATCACCAACTTGTTTATGGGACTCAGGTGCCAGATTTGCAGCCCCACTGAGTGCGACTGCAAATCATAAGGTTATGAAAGGGAATTCTCGCTGCCAGAAATGAGGCACGGAGAAAGCCTTGAACACACCTCATAAAACAAAATATTCATTCACTTTATTTTGCATCCCAGTGGTCTGCATTTGTTTATGGATGCATGCCCTGTATGCCTGTCAGAAATGGAACATTCCAGAAAAAGTGACAGCAAACTCGAGAGAGAAGCGTTTGAGTGTCTCCTACAGAAATAAATGAAAACAAGAGATGAATTTCCTTCAGAGTGAAGTACTGTACTGGCAGGCAACAAATGCGGAGTTTAGCAGTTAATTCTGCCATTCTTGGCCTATCTTAACACATCAAAAAGGACAATCTGTAATTCCGTTCTTCAAGCTCCATTTTAGGAAATTCTAGGCAATATTTTCACAGGCATCTCCCATATCCGCTCTAATCTCATGTTTAGAAAGAGAAGAGTCTTGCTGCTATATCATTCTTTGCTATAAACATAATAATTATTTACTTACACTGCCAGAATCTGTCAGGTGGAGAAGCTACAAGTTATTGTCATCCTGCTGCATCTTGCACATGCCTTCTGGCAGTAGACGCTTTCAAAAGCCCCAACAGGCTTTTCCCATTCTGTTAGAAAATACGTGAACATCCTGCTTCTCTACAAGATGGCATTTTTTCTCACTTTAAAAAAATGAGGGTGGGGGAACCTGAGTAAAAGCAACACTTCAGTCTTAAACATTTGTGACATCAGACCAACTTGCCAAGATAATGTCTCTGTGAAATGTAGAACATCACTTCTGATGCTGTGCAGGTCTAGCTGCATTAGATACATACCTTATCTTAGATGCCGAAAGTCCAAGGGGCAAGGACAGGACAAGGATCTCTTTAGATAAAGGGAGGAAATCACTTTGGCATTAAAATTCACTAATTGCTGAAACTGTATCAGGCTGCATGAGAATGCTTGACAGGGAACACTGGCATCAATAGAAGAAATGGACTATTATTAATAATGTTTTGATGTCTGTGAAGATTCTCAGTCATCCAGGTGAGTTTATCTGGAAGTTGAGCCATGGCAACTGGACTTCTTTTCTTGAGACTGAGAGACTGAAACATTTCACTGCTCAGCCAAACAGCTTCATCAGTCTGACAAAGCTGCTTGGATGAGCAGCGAAAGGTTTCAATCTCTCAAGAAAAGAAGTCCAGTTGCCCTGACTCAACTTCCAGATACAGTTTTGATGGTTCCAGACACTTCCTTAGAATTTTCTCCTTATGTTGATTACAGTGCTTGTGCTTTTCTTTCGTAATTTGTATAATTCTACTTTTTAAGATTGTTACATGATTTAAAATTTTATTGTTATCAAGAAGGGATGCATGATAACATAACAGAGTACTATGTAAAGTTGGAATTTCCAGAAGGTAGATTGGGATCTACTAGTAAATCACTGCATGACAAACCTCAAAAATAGATTGGCAAGGATTTATAACTCCCAGTTGTTTCATAACTACAGGTAAAAAAATTACCCAGCCTTCCCCGTTTACTCTTCTGCAATAAAGAAAGCCCAAGGCAGAAGGCTAATGACATCTTATACTCAGAACAAATTCCTGTGGTCCAATTTTTTTTAAATTCTAGGTGTCTATATTTTGTACTAGGGCTTCAGTTGGTGTGTCTACCAGATTTCTACTAGTGAAACAAGAGTAAATGTCTGAAGACCACCCAGCCCTGTTCCCAAATTGATTAGCAATGTCTGAAAAGCAATTGTCTACGCATTCCATTTCAGACCCTCAAGAGACAAGATGTTGATGCTATATCTAGAAGCCGTGCTCGTTGTAATGAAGAAAACTATCTGATTATGGAAGCATGTGAAAAGCAAAGGTGTGATTGTTCCCTAGAATGTAAACACTAGTTTCCTTTCCAGTTCTGTTTGCTGGATGGGGTAACTTTGAGGGAAGTGAAAAGGGACATCCAACTATTTTAGCTTTTTGAGTTCAAAAGAGAGAGAGAGAGAGAGAGAGTTTGTAGCTGTCTGTTAAGCAGAGTTCAGAAGGTAGTTCCCAAATTAACATGGAATATCCCTATAAGTGGTTCTGGGATTTGTAGCCTAAAAATTTACCAGCACTAATCTCTGCTCCTCCCTTCCAGAAGGATCAAATTTGCCATTACATTTTACTTGCATTTTACTTGCCATTACATTTTACTTGCTGTAAAGCATCACAAATGCCTCATTTTTTTCCTTAGATGTAACCAGCATTTGCTGTCTCACATTATGCAAATGGTAGATACAGAAACAGTCACCAAAACCTCCAAGCATGCCGTTTTGGATGTGTTGTGAGAAACGTTGGAGAAAAGAGGGAAACAAGTGTATTTTTGTTTTACTTAAATCCTGTGGAATTTATATTTAGCAACTTGTCACCCTGTCTGGAATTCATCAGGTCTAGAATTCCTGACTGACTGTCTTGCTTCTGGCCTATAACATAAGACAGATGATGGACTTTAAAATTTTAATGCACTGAGCTTAACATGGGCCCATCCATACGATACTGCTAGCCTGCATCAGACAGAATTTTCTGTCAGCTTTGTACAAGGCTGGGCAGCCCTCTGAACTCTGTGGACCACACACACACACACACACACACACACACACACATCTTGGAGGGCAGCACCCTTCTGCTCTATCCCCGCCCCTCCTCACCCCAGGATATTTTTACTTTTAAAAGATATTTAAAACTGAAGGGGGGGGGAATCCTAAAATCCATTATTAGCTCAATATTTTTTAAATTTCTCCCCAAATGAAGTGGGGCATAAGGGGTCATAGCATTCTAAAATTGTATTCCACAGTCCACAGAAGGCACAAGAAAACATACTTGGGTTTGTTTGTTTTAAAGAACGTGTTTTAAAACGTGGTGTGTGGAGGATGCTGGAAGCCTCAAGGGTACTGAGAGAGGCATTTAGCCTTTGGTGCTGAAAGGCATCCCAGAAGCCTTGCTTTGTGCACACCTGGCTTGGTAAGAGAATCATGTGCTTACTAATGACATGTACAGGATTCAGGCTAGATTTGCTTCTGGCATCCTGCCACAGCTTCAGAAGTGTGATATTATCTATTATGTTGAATGGCTAAGAGAGGAATTCCCCAGCATTAAATTGTAAATAGCTGTAAAGTTGGAACTGATTTACAATAATCCTAACAAGGTACATGAGATATTTAAGGAGTGGGATTACTCGGTTTGCACACTTAATTTCTAAGCCAGAGGAAGGATTTGAACCTGAATGCCAGTCCATCACTCTATCTACCTCACCACAAGGGATGTCTGGGTAGCACTAAATAAGCCAACCATAAATGGCAACCCAAGATAAGCCCCATTATTAATCATCATCCATGCACTGGATGCATTCATTATAATTCGACAAATAGTGTAACACAGTAGTATATTATTCCTTGTACAGTATATTATTCCTTTCGTTATAACCCCATCTTGATTCCCTTGACCATTTTTCTCCTTTTTCCTATTACATTCCATACTATGTCTTGACAAGATGTCTGGCTATGTTCTCTGAGGTCTTGCTATTGTCTTGTTAGTACTTATCAACACGGAGGTTGCCTGAATGTATTCAACAGGAGCCCTTGTCTAAGAGTGTCCTTCGATTTGGTTTTCCAGTCTGTGAACGAGAGCCAACTGTGTCATTGGCAATCTAATTGCAATTTGGCAGAGGATTGCATTGACAGATAAAGAAGAATTTGAGAGTAGACATAGGATCCTTGGCCCCAGGCCAGTGGGCACTCACTTGTTATGTCTCATAGGTGATTCATTCAGGATTCCAGCAAGGTTGCTGCCAAGGTTGCCATCCCAGCCTCCCCAGTAACTGCTCTGTGGAGTTTTTGGTTCGCGTTGTTTCCAAAAGGAGTCACTTGTGTGTTGTTAAGGACAGCAGTTAGAGGACTACATTGACACTGGTAATTCAGACAGAGAAAGAGGGAAGAATAATTTCTGGATGCTATCTGGCTGTCTGGTGGAGTGCCTGCCTAGCTCACAGCAAAAGGGAAGAGAGAAAACCTGATCTAAAAGAAGGCCAGGAAGGAGTGATGACTGCTTCTTGGAAATAAAAATGTAAACAAATAATTTTGTCACAAGACAACCTAATCATGTCTCCAAGCCACGGAGCTTCTAGTAAGATATGAACCAAGACAGCATAACTGGGATGGACTCAGGTACTCAGATTCCTGTCAACGAAAGCAGCTCAGCTAGTTATCAGAATGCAGTGGACCCTTGTATAACAAACGGTTTGTATAACATAAAATTTTTTACAACATAAAAAGTTTCGGAGATAGGGGAAATTTGCTTAACAGAATTGCCTATGGGGTGAATTTGTACAACATAAAAATGGTCACGATTAGGAATTACTTTGTTTTCAATGCATTCCTATGGGAAACTTGTATAAAGGAAAATTTGCTTAACATAATTTCATTTGGAACAAATTAATTCCTTTATACAAGACACCACTGTAAAGCCAAATTGCTCAGAAATAACTGAAAAGTCATGCAACTCAGACAAAATAAACTCAAATTTTCACTTGGCTTACCAGCACATATGTGGATCCATTAAGTACAAATTTCTCACGGTTTCTGTCCTCCAAGCAGTGAAAAATCCAGAGGGTCATTTTTTTGTTTCAAGAAGGCAGCACACAGGAGACTTGGAACATCTTCATAAGAGTTCTTTAATTCACAATTCTTCAGAGGGAGCAGAATAAATTGCAATCATTACCAGATTCATAACAGCATCAGATTCAATGCAGCAACACTAGAGAAAACCAAACAGCAGAATTTCCGTTTAGATTCCTCTTAGCAGTTTGTTAGCAAGACTCCAAAATATCTCTGGAAAGTTTTTGTTTGTTTATTTGTTTTTGTTTGTTTGTTTATACCTCCCATTATCCCTTGGCCAGCATAGCTGCCATCTTTGTTGGCTGGGAAATTCTGAGAGATGTAACTGAAAAAAAGTAACTTTTAAAGCTGTATCCCAGGACAGTCATGCCATTTAAACTCATTGCAATTGCCTCATTGGGGGGGGGGGAGGATGTGAAAGATGCAGCCATAAATCTATGTACATTTCAATCTGTCTTTCCAAACAATGACATAGCTGAGTGGCTGCTCAGTTGCAAATCAACATCAGATCCAGAGTAGCTTCCACAACATTAGTCTGCTTGAAGATGGATGAATAAACTGACAGACACTGACCTGAAAATGTGTTGTTTTGTCTCTTAGATAAGTTCTTCTCCAGGTTAATTGAGACTCAGCATACGATATAGACTCTTTACCTTTTCACTCTTTGGTTCTGCTTTAGCTTCATGGACTCTACCCTTTTGAGACCATCAGCTCTCAGAAGTGGATTCCACATTTCAGGCTGAGGTTTTGATTGGCTCTCTGTTTTTAATACAATTAAGACAGCTGTAGCGTAGCAGAGGTGGGCTATAGTGGCCCTCCAGACCTTTGTTGACGGCGGTCCCCATGATCACTCAGCAGCAGAGATAGCGACAACAGAAACTGCGGTCCATTCAAGGTGGGGCCACCAGTTCAAGACCTACATCTTAGAAGAACATAAGAACATCAGGCAAGCCTTTCTGGATCAAATAAAACCTCTGTCTAAGTGAGAAACCTGTTCCCAGAACAGCCAAACCATTACCTGGAGCAAGTCCATGACCAGAGCACTTATTGGAAAACAGATCAGATACAGTGCCATTGCTTAGGGGTGTGGCTTTAATTCTCTTCTACTCCTTGCAGTTTTCTTATGGCTGTATTATCTCTCTGTTGTATCTTTTTTCAAGTTAACTACCTCTTTTTGGGGGGAGGGGGTGTCTCCTGATGTGAAGGGGAGACACTCTGCAATGAGTTCCACTTCCAAATAAGCCGCTTCCAGGAAAGCCTCTTAAAAATGTGAGATGCTTGAGAGAGAATCAGGTTCAAGGTTTAAAAAAATACACACTGAAAAGCCAAGCCTTCAGAACTTTCCTAATATATATTCTTGGAGTGGTGTTTAATACTGCTCCTTTTGTTTGTTTCGACAATGGATCTTATCTTTTGGCAAGGGCTGTGTTCAGGACTATTATTGCCCTATATAAAAGCCTCATAGTCTTTCTTTCCACTTGTTCAGCACACCAGAGTGGCATAGCAAATTTAATCGAAGAATGCAGCTCCAGGGAGTGTCTTTTGAGACTCTCCCCTTTTTCATAATGCTGTTATCTTCCCTTCCTTGTGTTGGGGATGCATAAAAATCACAAAAAAGTCATTCTCAGTATATTCTTCCTGATAATTATTGTCAGACTCCTAGATAAGTACCCTACGTGATGTAATGTGTGTCAGAACGGTCTCTCTGAATGCAAATCCAGCCACACTTAGAGGCCCAAACAATGGTAGCCCTGAACACCAGGGCCTGGTATTTTGCCACAGACAAGAGGCAGCTTTGATTTTTTGTGTTTTGATAAGGCACAATCTGGGTGCCTTTATCTCAGCTGTTATATTTAAAGATGACATTCTAGCCTTGCAGCTTTGCCTATTGTTTTGACCCTGATTATCTCCAAATGTTGTTGTTTAGTCAAACTCAGCAGCTTAATGAAAGGCCTGCTCCCAATTTAAGGAAAATTATTTAAATGCAGAGGATCCTATACACTGTGGTTTCAAAAAGAACTAGGTGGTTAATCAAAAGTTAATTGTATAATTCTCATGCAGATTAGGGCCTCTTGCAAACGAATCCCAGGTTGTGATTATTAAAAAAAAAAGAGAGGGGGGGGGAGAGGGAGAGATGGAGAATGCTTCAGGAATGCACATGGGTCTCCTGCCTAGTAAACAATCAGCGAAGGTTTAATTTGTGGTAAACAAAGTGATGATACACTGTGGGGCTCCAAAGGAGACAAAAAGGTGAAAATAAATTAAAAAACAACAACATACAGATATGATCTTTTTGTTTTTAGGCATCTTTCAAAAACATTAACCCAATGAATAAAGAGGAATCCATTAATATTTGCAGTGAGCATCCTGGCAATATGTAAATGCATCACAAATCTATAATTACATTGAAAGAAAGAAAGAAAAAACAGTGCAGGATGTTGCCAGCAACCAAAGCTGTTGCTCTCTTTCCAACAATAAAGCCAGCTATATAATGAGCAGTTTGATTAATGCACAGACTGTTTTGCTATAGGACACCAAGCTGCTCCAGCTACATTAAACAGAGATGATATGCTTCATTAGCACATGTGATCTGGGAAGAGCCAATGTGGAGCACATACAAACAGAAAAAAAGGCATCTAATGTGTGAAGGGGAAAGAGATTCAGCAATAATAATATTTAAGTGGGAAAAGAACATTTGCCTGTTTCACAGAATTCTCCATTACCCACTGTCACCAAATTCACAACGAAACGGCATCCTTTCCACTCTGCATACAGCAATCAAAGAGAAAGAGATGGATCTATATATCTTACACAAGATAAGTTTAGAGATAGTGGAAGAAAACAGACAATTGCCTTTCATTATAACCCTCTTTCTCGTATTTATTTATTTATTTATTTATTTATTTATTTATTTATTTATTGTCTGTGTGCATGCGTGTGTGTCTCGATTGTGCTATTGATTTTATATTGTTTTGTCTCATTCTTCTTTGTAAACCGCCCGGGGAAAACGGGTGGTATAAAAATATTGCTCCTGGGTATAAAAATATTAAAAATAAATAAATAAATAAATAAATTTGATTTATATACCGCAACCATCTAGCAAAAAAGCTACTCTGGGAGGCTTACAAACATATACAAAATACACAAACAAATTAAAAAACTTAAAATAGTAAAAAAATGAATCAGTAATACCAAATAATCAAATCATAATAATAAAAAGAACAAATAAGCAAATAAGCACAAATACAATAAATCAAAACGATTTAACTATTCAAAATAAGAACAGATGGAAAAAATAAAGAACTAATGGAATATTAGTAGTTGCAGCTTAATGTGATGATAGTCATTTTGGGGTTTCAAACCATTGGGGCTTTCTCGCTGTGTGCCCTTCCTCTTCTTACAGCACTATGTTGCAGACCCAACAGCCACAAAGCCGACAGACTCTCTCTTTGTGGGCACTCCAGTGGCATTTTTGTCACACCTTTATACTAAGCAACAGGATTTCAGCCTTTGTTGCACAACATGTAGTTGCAGGCAGAAAAGGTGCCACCCAGAGACCCCTTGGTAGTGGGGTGGCTAAAAAATCTTGTAAATAAATAAATAAAATAAATAAATAAGCAGAAAATATAGGTAAAAATACTGCCCATAAGGCAAGAAGGAGGGAATTATACTGAGCAGCTGAGTTGCAGAATGTTAACCCATGCGTTTCAGAGAGGTAGAGATGACAAGGGAAGTAAAAGCAGAAATTGGAGTTCCACTGCTTTATGCCATAGAGCAGTGGTGGCGAACCTTCGGCACTCCAGATGTTTTGGGCCACAACTCCCAGAATTCCGAGCCTAGATTGCCAATAACAAAGCACTGTGGGAATTGTGGTCCAAAACATATGGAAGGTTCGCCACCACTGCCATAGAGTCTTTCCCTATATCCAACAAGTTGACAAATCAGGGAAAAACCGAAATGCAACTGTTTGCCAATGGTGTTATCTGCATTCTTCAGATTATGCGAGAAGTCTTCTGTTCTTGAGAAATCAGCTTGTGGAGAAGGACCCACTAATATGGTAGGCAGTTGCAGGTAGAATAGAAACTCCTGGCTACAAGCTGTGTGCTTGCAGTGTTCTATTCTCTTATTCCCACATCTGTCAAGAACCTGCTGCAATTGCTGCAACCTTTTCTCTGTAGAACTGCTGATCAATCTGTGGATCGAAGACCGAGTAGGTCCTTCACTTTGGTGTGTGCATGGCAGTTGCCGAGACTCCAATTCCTATCTTTAAGTCATAGGAATTTTATCAGGCAGGTGGTAGAGAGACTGCTAACGCCATAGGAATGTGTAACACATGCCACTCAACTCACTTAGGAGTCAGGGGATGCAGTCCTTTGCAACCTCCTAGGCATTGATGCCTGTGCTGGCATGTGAATGTATCAATCTTGCACAATTTGGGGGGTTGCACATCCTATCTCTATTAAATCTAAAATACCATGTTGAATATTTAGTGTTCAACAGAATCTAGATGAACCACAGTCAGACCATTGGTGCCTGTAGTTCAATAACAACTGGTGGTGGCTTTCCAGAATCACAGGTGAGTCTCCCATTCCCAACCCTATCTGAAAATGTTGACCGATGAAGCTGCAACTTTCTGCTTGCAAAGTATATGCTTCTTCAAGTCAGCTACAGAACCACTTCTCCAAATGGCTTTTGGTAATAATTAAAAAAGTTTTATACTAGGGATTTGTTTTTCCTATTGAAAATAGAGCAGGAAGAAATTAAGCCCACTCTCTTCCACCCTCCATATCACACAGTCTAGTCTTTTGTAGTAGAAAGCGGTTATTCAATTAGTCTTTAAAAGAAACAAGTTATGTTTACTCACTTTTATGAGATATAGTTACAATCAGAAGAACATAAGAACCCTGCTGGATCAGGTTAAAGGCCCATCTAGCCCAGCTTTCTGTATCTCACAACAACCCCACCACATTCCTCTGGGAGTGCATGAAACAACTAGATTCTCCTCTCCTGATACCACTCCCTTGCATCTGGCATTTGAGGTGCCTTCCTTTTAAGCCTGGAGATAATCCATATCCCCATCATGGCTTGTTGTAACCTGTGATGGATTTTTCCTCCAGAAACTGGTCCAATCGCCTTTTAAAGACATTTAAGCCAGATGCCAACCCAAGAACAAGGACAAAAATATAATGTCATGAAAGGTAGTTGGGAAAGAAAAGACAAACACCAACCGAGTAACCTGAAAACAAGCAGGAAGAAAAAGCTGATCCCATGACTGAGGTGGGGAAAGCGCTACCTATCAGATTTGTGGGAAGTAGTAAAACAATTGACCATGCCCTCTCTCATTGGTATTCTATATTAAGGTATGCAAAAACGGCTGTTTCCTCAGCACTCTGAACTTGATCAATAAAAGTTTAAAATTTACTTTCAAACAAGACTTTTTGTTTTTGTTTTTCCGAAGTCTGAAAGCAGACGCCCTCTTAAGAATACATTTTTCTTTCTTTTTTCCAATGCAGTTTTAAGTCTTGGAATCTTGCTTTCCATCTCTTTGTGCTCTTCATGACTAGCCAAATATCCCAAATATCTGAAGGCGAATGCAAAAACCTGGACCTGTTCTGATGTTGGAGTTGGTTAAATAATGTATTAGAATTAATGACTGAAATAAAAGGGATCATGGTGGCTCAGCAGATTAAGGCTCCTAAAACTGTTGGCTGCAAAGTCAGAAGCTTAGCAGTTCGAATCCCGGGTGCCACACAGCGGAGTGAGCTCCTGCAGATAATCCCAGCTCCTGCCAACCTAGCATTTCGAAAGCATGTAAATGCAAGTAGATAAAACAGTGTTTCCTTGCAGCCATGCTGGCCATGTGGCCATGGACTTACACAACACTGGCTCTTCAGCTTGAATACAGAGATGAGCACCGCCCCTAGAGTCAGATCCGACTAGCACACATGTGTGGGGGGAACCTTTTTATGTAGTCATTACAATACAAATACAAGAGTAGGAAATACCTTTTTATACAACCAAAAATCATCATACAATCTGTAAACTTTCATGGATCAGGCTCACCCATTCATCAGGCATGCGCCCAAAAGTTCATGGCCAGATGGATTTTGACAGGAACGTTACTCTTAGGTATAAAGCCCACAAGTTCTTGGCAAGACGGATTTCTCCAGGCACATCTTTCTTGAAAATTAGAGCTGTTGTTTTAAATTTTCAACTAGGGTAGCTGTGCATTGGATATCACGCCCCAGTTCTTCAAACAAAGAGGCACAAGCCATATATACACACAGCTTCCCGCCTCACCTTTCTTTAAAATGGACATGTTTCTGCCTGGCTCGGGGGGGTGAGGTTATACATAAAAATAACATTATGTTAAAATTCAGAATGCTCCAAGAAAGTAGGAACGCTTTTAACATTATCTAGAGGTTCAGAGTCCATATGTGGTATGGGGAGATGCTATTTCTTGGTATCTTCTAATGATGTTACCTGTACTACAGCACTTGAAAAGGGGCATAGGGAGCAGATGACATTAGTAGCAACAGTGGATTGTGGGTAATTGAACATCCACTACCTTGATTCTGGGGCATATCTGACTTACCCACAATAAGTCAGGCAACCTCTGGATCAAAGCAGAATCTCTTTAATTATCAGCAATCTCCCCATGTCAGTGTTATTATCACAGGAATAATTTACTCAACAGGGATTTGGCCTTTATCGGCTATGTGATCCATACTGATACCATGTATACTGTTAGCATTTGTTGCCAAATTGTGGCTGAAACCCCTCGTGAAGGGATTCCAAAAGGGAAAAGCATGAGACCATGGCACTCAGCATTACGCCTCACATTAAATTTGTTTTGTTTCTGCTCTTTCTTAAGGCAGATGATATTTGTATTAACTTTTTTTTGTGACAAGAAAACTTGTGCCCATTTTCAATTCAATTTTTTTCTAAGTGTTTGTGCTCCTTTCTGCAAAGTGATTATATATACACATAAATACACACAGCTTTTATAGATACATAAATGGGATTGAACGGCAGTAAAGGAGAGATGGGAGTTAAAAGGGTTTCTCAAAAATAAAAAAAGTGGGGCCTGATGGCAAAATCTTTAGGAATGGCTGTACTGCAGGGTCTTAATTGGAGCTCAGCCACCTCATCTGCAAGTTTCCCAAAGTAGAAAATTTATTCATTTCTTAGATAGGGCAGAGAGACGTGATAAGAGTTGAAGCCTCATTTTCTCAAAGTGACTGTAGCTGTTTACCTTTAACTAAGTCTGTCAGTTTCAGAATTGAGAAGGGAAGGAATATCTGCCAAATTAGCTTTTATTACAATTTATGTATGTATGTATGTATGTATGTATGTATGTATGTATGTATGTATGTATGTATGTATGTATGTATGTATGTATGTATTTATTTATTTATTTATTTATTTATTTATTTATTTATTTATTTTTATATACCACTCCATCTAGCTGCATGGCTACCCTGGACGGTTTACAAACTGAACAGAAATCAAACCATAAACAGTAAAATACAATATTAATAGATAAGCACAAGTATATAAATAAAAACACTATAACTAGTAAACAATATATAACAGAAACAGAACAGGAGAAAGATGGGCTACAGATAAAAGCAAATAAAAACATAATAGCAATCATTATTAGGACAGATTAATATCCGGGGAAAGCCTTTTTAAATAGCCACGTCTTTAGATGCTTCTTAAAGACTGGGAGGGAAGGTGCCAGAAAGATGTCAGAAGGAAGGGGCCACCACTGAGAAAGCTCGATTTCTCATCAAAGATTTACAGGCCTCCTTCAGCGACAGCACCCTCAAATGTCCTGCCTGAGATGTTATGGGTAGTACTTTGCGGCAGGAGCCGTTCTGCCCAATAACACCATATAAGCTATGGTCCATAATCTGCAGTCAAAATGTCGTAATTATCTGCTCTGTCCATGAAATAGAATTCCCTGAGAGAAATGCCTTTTGATTTTCTGACAAGAAAGGCAGCAAAAGAGCAGTTTGACATTGGGTAGAAATATTTTCTTTACTATAAGTCACAATCTTAACATTCTGGTGTCAAATACAAATTGCTCCCCCCCCCACTCCCCAAGTATTGCACAAATCCTTCATTTATTTTCATGTGGAGGGTGAAAAACTGATACAAGGTATGAAGGAGAGTGGGAAGGAGGTAGTTAAATAAACTTTTTGTACTTAGCCTCCTGTTGTTTAAAAAAACACTCTGGGGTAATAGTTATGTTTGGACCCGTCATGGGCATAAAACACTTTCTTTTATAATCATAACGTATGCTTCACAGAGGCATTATTTTGGGAGAGCAACAAGTAAGGTTTGCTTATATTTGCTTGTGATAATAAAATGCTATTTTATTGCTGCAAGTGGAAAATTCCAAAGTAACAATGGGGCATGTGCAGGAATGCATAAATTCAAACAACAACTGAAAAGCAACAACAACAAACAGCTTTCAGTAAACACACACATGCCCAAATCTTTCAGGTTCTTCCATTTCTGATTTCCTTTTCTCATTTCAGGTATTGAAGTCAGTTAGGTCCTACAGAATCTTACAGAACCCACAAAACTCGTCCAAATACTACAGGCAGTAGTTAATATACAATATGGGTAATTAGGGAAACAGCTGTCCTCTCAACCATTTCAATGTCTTCAGTCCAGCAGCACAGGCCTAACTACACCAGGTGAAGGGCAAGCAGGCAACACTCCAGGCAGCAATAAAGGAAATTGAGAGGAATTCCCTCCAATAATGAAGCAAAAGGTCAACAAATCATGGAATGTAAATTAACAGGAAAGTAATCCAGAAGTAGAAGAAAACATTTTTTAAATGTAGTCTGCAATGAAAGGCTGGTGGTAGTCATATTGGTAGCAGGGATAAATCCAACCCAAAATTGAGGTTATAGGAGCTCCCTCTACAGCAGCAATGATCAAGTCACCAAGCAGCTAAATAGCAGTTATTCCAGCGTTCCAGGCCCTTGTAAAGATTCAAATTTCTCACCCACCCAATACATGTTCTGCGAATCATGACTGGTAGCTTACAGCTTTCCACATGAGATTTTCAATGCTTCTATTTGCTGGAGTATCAAATGAGGTATCAAATGGAGACTATCCAAAACATAAAATACCTCAGAAATCCATAAATGTCATTAACTTCTCTTTCAGAATCCCGAACCTTTCATATTTCAGAGGCTTTAAATTGTGGTGCCACAAAAGGGTCCAAAAACAAAAGAGTTTTTTTTTGTGTGTCCCCCCCCCCCATTCAGGTTAACCCAAAAGTCCCACACTTATTTACAACACCAAATTGCTTATCTAGGCTCCTTAAGCTGTGATACAATATTGTTTCTAAAACTCAACATCCCAAACTCTGCCTGACAGTAGTTAGATTACTTTGCAAAGGCTAGGCAGTCCTATCCACCTGCATTCATTTCTTACTGAATGAAATTATTTTGGGGGTACTGCTATATAAGTGTCTCCCCACCCCCACCCCCCCAAAAAAGTTGCCATCTTGTGATTGCTGGGAATGGGCCCCTGTAGCTTCCGGTGCCTCAGTATTTGAAGACTAGTTTTTGGTTACATAATTCTAGGACAATTAGGCTGTTAAGGACTTCATGAAAACAAATTAAATGGCATAATCAAACAATAAAATTTGAAAAGTTGGCAGCTTGTTGCTTGAAATAGTCAGGCTTAATGTTGTCGTGTCTTTTAGAAACACCACATTCCATTTTCCTATCCAATCTTTGCAGCTGGTGTTCCATGCTATGTGAGATAGTATTAACTGGAAACTTTTGCTCATAGGCCTTGGAGTCAATTTGGACTCATGCAACTCATTCTGAGTCTCAGCCTAATTGATGAAGAAGCCATCAGCAGCATCATTTGGCCTCATTTAAAATGTGGCGATGCCATATATGCCTAATGAAAATCATTTCTGGAGTTTAGGCTAGTTAAAGCATGCGTTTTCAGCTTCAAATTTTCCATCACAGTAATCCTTTGTGAATACAAGCCTTGCTGAGATTTCAGGATATTTAGTTCAGAAAAAAACTTCCACACTTGAGAAAGTTGTTGATTCTGGTCCCCTCCCCCGCCCCATCCCTGAAATCCTCCTGTCTTATTAAAAACAGCAAATGCAAGCGATTTATACAGATTTATGCACTTGGAAAGCATTCACAGAGTTCTGAATTAGCCAGCAAGACCGGAGGAATTTCAATCTATTATGTTAAAGTTAGCGTATATTGTGGAATTTCTTTAATCTGTGGAGACTGTAGACACTTCAGTGATGTACAAACTCTGCACATTAAACTCATTACATTTTCAATAATATAACTCCCTCTGCAACACAGCCACAGAGTTGTGATCTGAATGTTTAAAACTGTTTTTAGGAAAAAAACAAAGGATCTTGGCTGCATCATAGACGGGAACCGTGTAGAAGACTCTCTTTTTTTTTATCTCAATAGGCATTGGAAAGCTTTTGAAATGAGAAACCAGAAATTCCATGTTTCTTCCTTTGAAAACAATGGTAAGCATATATTTTTAAATTTTTTTTTCCTAATCAGTTTATAAAATGTGATGTTTGACAAGATTTTGCACTAAGAACAAATTTCTTTTGTAAGTACTGTATCTGAAACTCTCAGATAATTGTACTCTTGCAATCTTGATCCAAACCTGTTTTATGTCAGTAATTACAACTCAGAATTTCGGATTAATTTACATCTTAATCATGGTCATTAGAAAAACAGGAAGTACCATACAGCTGACTTTGGGCTTTACTAAACTGAAACAGCACTAGTTCGAATCACTGTAGATGAAAAACTAGCAAAGAAAGATTCCAATTTGCAAACACACCCCTGTGGTTTTCAGCAGGTAGATAGAAAGGCACAGAGAGATGGGCAGCAATAATGGGAGTAGAGAGCTCTGTCCATGCCGTGGGAGTGTTCTCCATTGGCTGTGTCAGGTATCTCCTTGATCCATGTCATGAATGATGCTACCTGAGAACAACTAGACATGGTATCAATAACACAGAAGAGGAGAGAAAGCTGGCTCTGCTGGTATGGAGATGTCCTCAGAGCAGCACATTCCACCATCTTCGAAACTGCATATTACCAGAAAATCAATGGCTGGAGGCCAGATGGGCCAGCAAAACAGAGACGGCAGGACACTCAGTAAGAACATGCGAATTATTAGCCTGAGCCCTGAAGATGCAGTTGATTGGGCAAAATGATGTGCTAGGATCTGAAAAGTGGACCTTGCACCTGTAAGAAAACTCTAGGAAGCACTGGAAAGCTCCAGCTCTTCACTACAAACATGAGAAGATTGCTTCCATGACTTTGTAGCTGCCATACATCTAGTCCAGCCTCATGTTCGACTTTAAGAGAGGAGAGTCTTCAGTATGAAGAACTGCCAGAGGACTCTAGTTCATTTAAAGGGCCATCCAATCCAAATCTGTATTAGAAAGGCCATCCAGTCCAAATCTGACTCAAAGAGTAGTCCAAAGGAAAGTGATCAGGGACCTTTAACTATCCACTGTGAACACCTGGATAGTAGATCTAGCAGATGCACAGATCACCCACTCACATTGGACAGATATATTCTGCTTATATTATAAAATCATTCTAATTTTGCATCTGTCTATATAGAGTAGCATATAGAATTGTATGTAAATCACTATGTAGCTTAATCCTCCTTCCTGGTGTGTGTGTCTTAATCACATGGCTGGTCACAAACCTTATTTTACAACTGAGATGTACTCTGCTAGTTCATCAATCAGTCCCAATTAATCACAGGAAATTATGCAGACATTATGCAAATACCAACAGGATTCCAGCCTTTATCTCTTTTAATTATTGGGCTTATAAAACTGGATGATTGGTCAGTTAGCAATAGTGTGATATAATGCTGCTATGATGATAGAATTGCCATTTTGCCAGTCTTCCTGCAGTCTTATCCTTTGGCAATCACATGGATTTTCCATTTAGTCACCATTCCAAATAGACTTCAACCAAGAAATCAGAAAACTGGCAGGTAGATCACTCATGAAAAAGCTAGAAAATACCCTCAAGAGAAAGCACGGGTCATGGGAGACCAAGAACAAAATCATCCATACTATGGGATTGCCGTTTATTTATTTATTTATTTATTTATTTATTTATTTATTTATTTATTTATTTATTTATTTATTTATT
>JAHTLZ010003518.1:2921454-2954508 GCA_023846285.1 Phrynocephalus versicolor | reverse complement strand
AGGAGGAGGAGGAGGAGGAGGAGGAGGAGGAGGAGGAGGAGGAGGAGGAGGAGGAGGAGGAGGAGAAGAAGAAGAAGAAGAAGAAGAGAGCAGATATGTTGCTGTTCTCCCATCAACAGAAGCAAGATGTGAATATGACAAATCCAGAAGCTGAGTCATGGCAACTTGACTGCTTTTTTTCTGTGACTGAAATGTATTTCCATACTATCAAAATAGCTTCTTCAGTCTGAGGAAGGTTAATAGGAGACCTTCAATTTGAACTTTCTTCTCCATGTTTTGAATAGGCTCTTCAAGTCACACCTCTACAGCCCTTTGCACACGCATTAAATGTGGGTCGTTAGCAGTGGAGATGTGAGGTGGTCTTTATTTTTCTGGGGACAGATGAAAGAGCATAATGATAAACAGGAGACAGGTTGTGCCCAAGTCTCCACCCTTGTTGAGAGAGGGATTTTCTATAGACACATGAGTGGCCTCTTTGCCCCCTCTCTTGAATCATTTATCTTTGTCTAAGGTGAACACATCTTTGTCACAGAATGAGTGACCTTTGTCCTTCAAATGAAGGCACACTGCCGTTTCTGGTCCTGAGCTGTTGCCTCTCCTATGCTGGGCCATCCTATTTAATGGTTGTTTAGTTTCTCTAGTGTAGAGCTCTCACTACAAATTGGTAACATATAACATTGCTAAACACCTAGCTACTATCCTAGGACCACTGGTTGGATTTGCAATTCAGAGGAGTTTGCATCCAATGTCTAGAGTAGACAGAAACATGATTGTGCCATGTATTCCCCAAGTGTCACTCACTGTTGCCAACTTATACATGGAAGAAGTAGGAAAGGCACTCAACACCTTCCTGACCCTCTGGTACAGGTATGCAGATGGCACCTGGATAAAGATCAAGATCCACAGACCACATACATAGTGGATCCAAATATCAAGTTCATCACAGAAGACACCAAAGACTAACAGCTGGCTTTCCTGGACTATAATAGGTCCAACGGTAGGTCAGGAGTAGAAGTATACAGGAAATCCCCCTACACTCATAAGTATCTGCTGTTTGACACCCACCACCTATTGCAGCACCAACCAGGAGTCATCAGGATTCTAAACCAAAGATCAGAAAATATCCTCACCTCATAGATGCTAAGAAGGAAGATAGGCATTTTTAGATATTCAAGGGAGGCCTTTATCTCAGTCCAAACACCTTCCAGGTGCAATTGGTGGGGACAGAAAGGGACCCTCTGTATCATTGATCTGAGACTCTGGAAATCTTTCTCATGGGAGGTCAGGCTGGCTCCATCTTTGCTGGCAAGCTAACCTTCAGGGAAGTTTTGCCTTAGTTACTGGCTGCCTTAATGGGGTTTTTAAGCAAGTTGTCTGTGAAAATTCTCAGTCATCCAGGTGAGTTTATCTGGAAGTTGAGTTATGGCTACTGGACTTCTTTTTTTTTTTTTTTAGATAGAAACGTTTCGCTGCTCATCCAAACAGCTTCATCAGACTGATGAAGCTGTTTGGATGAGCAGCAAAACATTTCTCTCAAAAAAAATTTAAGCAAGTTGTTTTGCCTTTTTAAAACAATCTAGTTAGACCCTAAAAAGCAAGTACTATTTCTAACTGGCCCAGCAGTGGTAAGAGGATACAACTAATTTCTGAGGTGAAATCACTTCAGATTCATGGCTAACTAATGGGGCAGGAGCAATTTTGTTATCTGACACCTTCATGGAGGGGAAACAAAACTCTTATTTTTTTTGGTGTATCAGCATCATTTGAAATAATGAGCCATATTTAAGCTTATTAGGCCTGGTTATTGCTAAAGTCACAAACCCCCTTTACTCACTGTTACTGGTGCCCAGAAAACTATTTAGACCACTAAGGCCTTCTTTCTGTCATGACCTCATTTTCTCCTATAGGCAAGCTTGTCTGGAAGATGCAAGACTTGTCTATTGTATGTGCCCTTAAACACTCTATATAAGGCAATGAATCCAAGAGCAGCTGCACTCATTAAGTGCATATACTACTCAGAAATGCAATATACATGAATAAAAAAGCCAACTGTGGTACACAATGGGCCTCTAGTTTCCTTGCTGCATGAATTGAATTTTTTAAAATAGGATAAAAAGATCCAGTTTAATAGGGAGGACCAAAGTCACTGCCATTAGGTAAAACCTGACTGGGAAGCCATTGTAGTTCATTCAACTTGAATTGTCTGCTCCAAAGAGAAGTGCCATGATATGCTTATTGAGGGCCAGGGGACCCATTAAGATGGTCTGCCCACACAGGCTACTGGATCCTATTGGTTTCCAGGATGCTATGGGTGGGTTACCTGCTGAACTGCTTGGCCTTCCTGCCGACATTCTGGTGTATTGCTGGTGTATTGCTTCCACCAGGGCAGTAAACACGATCACACCCGAACGCCTCCTCCATTGCAGGGTCCAACCAGGAGTCTGCAGGATTTAAAGCGAAATCGGAGAAGCTAGAGAGCATCTGGAGGCAGGTCCAGACGGAAAATAATCTATCAGCCGTTAAGATTGTGTCGTCTATTCACCTAGCTAAGATCAAGGCCACAATATCTTACTTCACTGTCCAGATAAGTGAAGCCCCAAACCATCAGGCTGAATTGTTTTGCATAGTGTGCAGTTTATCCAGGGTTGGTCAAAGTGAAAGGCCTCCCCTTAGTATTTCCTGTGACAAATTTGCAGTATTTTTTAAAGCTAAAGTGGAGGCCATCTGCCAGGACCTGAACCACCATTTACAAACAGTAGATCAAGCTGAGATGTCCAACGCATCACCTTGCCTGGCACTGCTCTCCAGCTTTTAACCAGTGACACCGACAAGTGGAAAGAGCCCTGTTGGGCCATCACCTCCTCCTCGGATCCTTGCCCAGCCTGGTTAATAAACACATCGAGGATGACTACTAATGGGCCACAGTAATAATTAATGGGTTCCCCTGGTCCTCAACGAGACACTCATCAAGCCCATTCAGAAAAAAACCTAATGTGGTGGAAGACCAAATTGATAATTATAGGCCTGTCGACATTATTTCCTATATGAACAAGGACCAGCTTCAGGGTATTCTGGATGACACTAACACCCTAGACCCTTTTCAGTTGGGCTTCAGGCCGTGCCATAGTATGGAAATGGCATTGGTCACCCTGCATGATGACCTTTTGAGGGAGGCCAATGGGCAAAACGTTGGCCTCCCTCAAAATGTCCGTTGGTCCTCCTTGATCTCTCAGCGGCCTTTGATACTGTCAACCACGGTATCCTCCTGGGGATCAGAGGCACTACTTTGCAGTGGTTCCATTCCTTCTTGGAGGATCTCCCCAGTCAGTGCAGCTGGGTGAGATGACCTCTGCCCCATGGTCTCTCAATTGTGGGGTGCCACAGGAGTGGGTCATCTCCCCCATGGTCTTCAACATGAGGCCGCTGGGAAAGGTCATAAGGGGGAATGGAGCTTTGTGTCACCAATATGCGTTGCGTATGACACCTAGCTCTATATCTCCTTTCCATCTTCTGCAGTGGATGCTATTCTGTTCTTTGAGTGATGCTTGTCAGCTGTCTTGGATTGTATGGGAGCTAATAAGCTGAGGTTGAACCCTGGGTAAGATGGAGATCCTGTGTGTGGGTCACTGGGTTCTGCGGGTTGGGGAACTTCCTCACTTTTTGTGGTGGTGGGGGATGACTCTCTCTGCAAAGGATGGGGTCCGCAATGTGGGTGTCCTGCTGCACCCGGTACTTACCATCCGTGGTCCATTCTTTTCACTATCAACTACGGAGGATTGCTCAGCAGCGAGCCCTCCTTGATGTTAGGGTGGTAACCATGTTGGTTCATGCTCCTCTAATCTCGAGAATAAACTACTGTAGTGCTCTCTATGCAGGGCTGCCCTTGTGGTTAATGCAGAGATTGCAACTAGTGCAGAATACAGCTGCCAGACTTTTAAAGGGCCAAAAAAGGAGCCAACATATTACCCCTGTGCTGGAAGCTCTGCACTGCTTGCCAGTATGCTACTGTATTGACTTCAACGTTTTGACGTTAACATACAAAGCCCTAAATGGTTTGGGACCTCAGTATTTGACACAGCAGCTCCTCCCAAGAACTGCCTGGATCACCCGTACTAGCCAGGCAGGACAACTGGGAATGCCAATCCCAGGGGAGGCCCGGAAAGTGGTAACAATAAGTAGGACCTTCTCAGTGGTTACTCCCCAGTTGTGGAATCATCTACCTCCAGAAATTCACCTGGAACCCTTGCTTCAAACTTTTAAAAAGCTATTGAAAATTTGGTTATATAGAATGGCCTTTCCTGATTTTTCAAACATCTATGCCTATTGTTGCCACACTGGTGTCTTTGGTCAACAGCCTCCACCTCATGGAACACACAAAAAGGGCTGAAATATAAAGAAGAGTTTTCTTTTGTACAGTCTTTAAAACATTCTATGTATTGTGTGTTGTAAAAGAAGTATGGACAACTTCTCTCCTGATCTCAAAAGCTAAGCAGGGTCAGGCCTGGCTAGTACTTGGATGGGCGACCACCAGGGAATACCAGGTGCTGTAGGCACCTGGAGTAGGAACGGGCAAGCCACCCCAGTATTCCTGCCAAGAAAACTCCATGGACACGGGGTCACAGAGTCGGTCATGAGTGTAACAACACAATACCTCACTCACAACTAGACGTTTTTAATTGAGGAAAGGAGGCCACCTATTGTTACTACTAGGCAATGCCTCCAACTTAGAGGATGCAATACCACAATGGAGAAAATCATACTCTAACATTGATGCAAAATGGAAATAATGTGGGTGATAAAGTGAAGAATGTGAAATGGGTGGGCTTGGGGTGCTGAGCAGTCTAGCCCCCCAGGAGCAACTACAGTAATTTGCAACAATTCTGTTACTAAAATTTGTAAGCAGACTAGTATTTCTCTAAATTTAGGATAAGCAACCTGACACCCTTAAGACATTGTTGAGCCAAACTCCACCATCTCTTACTAATGGTCACTAATATTAGGGATAACTAGATAAAAGAGAGAGCACTAGTCAATTGATAATGTGAGGGATTAGTAGGGAGCTCTGCAGTTGTGCATATACAGTGATCCTCTGGCCGCCTAAAACCAATTTAGTTGTTATTAACTACAAACGAGACACAGTTTGATACTGCAGGACTCATGTTATGTTCGGTCTAGAACAATACTAAAAAAAGAAATAGAGCATGAATATGTGGTTTAATGTCAAAATGCACAAACAGTAACATTTCTATTTTAAAAATTTTCAGATAATACAAATCAGAGCAGTTAAAAACTGTTATTACCAAGGCATTACAAAATATTTACAGAATTCTGCATAAGAAATGTATCAATGCCAATCATGAAGCTAAAGAAAACTAAACAAAATGTGTATCTCTTCAATGACAAGTATATGGTACAATCCCAGAGTACAAAATCTTAAGACATTTGCAGAGCAAAAACATTCACAACTCAGTACCAAATAACACATTATTTTTTGGTTCGTTTGCTTCCTCTTGTTCTGCCTTCTGTTTCTTCATCAGTCCCAGCTGCAGCTCTGGTAGGTTCTTCTTTCATTTTTCTTTTCCCTTTTTGCAATGTTGTGTTCTCAGAGTCTTCTATTGTTTAAAGAAATTGAATATTTCATGAAGCTAAACATTTTAATATCCTTTTGGAAGTAGGTACTCTATAGACAACCAAACATGAACTATAAATTTTGTTTTGAAAAAGTGGTTCTTTCTGGTCCTGCTGTTCATATTTTCCTAGATATATAGGTATCTTAACTAACACTTTCCAGACGAATTCCAACAGTAAAGGGGGGGGGGGGAGGAATCATAATCAACTAGTCTTGGGAATCCTACTGTAGTTCTGAGATGCTCATCTAGTTTTGAGATGCTAATCTCTCCTGAAAATCCCCATGCATGAAATTCATTCCAAGGTATATAATACCCTCACATCTTGCTCTAGCTAAACTATCCCCCAAAGAAGAAAAGCTCACATATAAAGAATCAAGTTTCACATTCTCCCTTTGGAAATGTTTCAGACTTTATAGGCTCCACATTCCGTGGTACAGTAACTAGGTTTAGCAGTTACTTTTACTGTGTCATTTACTCCATAGCCAAATACCAGGCACACTAGTTACCATGGCCACATATGATGATGGGAGTTATTATCTAAAACATCTAGAGAACACAGTTGCTATTCCTCTTCTACAACCAAGGAGAAATTGGTTGGCATACCTGCTTTAGATTTCAACTTATTTTCCAAAATGACATCTCTGGTTGTAATGGAAGTGGTGGCACTGGTTTCCGAATCACTGTTCACCTGTCTCCTTTTGCCCCGTCTGGGTGGATTCTTTTTTGCTAGTAGGATTGAGAGTACAAAATCACTATGTTGTTCATGATGATCAAATGTTACTTTATTCATTTTGACAAGGTTTTTCCTTTATGAAATCTGTCCATTACTATTAGAAACAATTCTTACCTGCATTATTGTCCAGAATCTCTAGCAGATCTTTAGAAGCAGTATCACTGCTTGTATTCAATCCATATTTTTCTTTGAGAGAAGCACAAATAGTTGCTTCAAGTGCCACAAGTTTTCTTCTATCACTTCTGCACTGTTTCTGATTTGCCACATCTGTCTTTTCTAAATTATTTTCATGATCCACCTCCTCTGCAGTTTGCTTATACTTCCTTTTGACAGCTGTGGTCGATACCACTGTTTTATTTCTACGGCTACATTTTGCTTGTCTGGCTTTCCCAACAGCACCATTTTCAATCATTGTGCTTGGATTTTTACAGGCAGTCCCACCTTTCTCAGAGGACCATGGTGGCACAGTGATGCTTACATTTAGAGAGGAAGATACTTGAGATTCAAGAGCAATTTGTTCTCCCTTATTCTTCTTTGATTTTTTCACTTTCCCAGAACCTTTTTTCAAAGGCACACTTTCATCTTTTACAGGCATATCCTTTTCACTGTTGTTTCCTAGTTGGCCATTACACTCTGCTAAGGTTTTCTGAAGAACTAATTGTTTTCTTCCACTTCTTTTGGATATACTTTCCTTTGAAACATCTTGAATATCCCTAGGCATTTTTTCTTGGTTGCTTTCATCAGGCAATCTAGGCTTTTTGCTGGCAGAAACTGAGCCTGTTGTAATTATATCATCTGCTTTCCTTCTCCTGCTTCTGTGTGACCGATTCTCATTTGCAGTAGTTTTAGTTTCTGAAGTCTCACTTGACTGTTCTGCATTTTTACTTCGGGTCAGTGCTTGCAATGGTAAGTTATTCTGGATAGGAGAAAGAAGTGCTTGAGAGGCTGAGGCAATTTTTCTTGTTCTGCTCCGTTTTGACTGGTTTTCTTTTGCAGAGGAAGCACTTTTGACAACCACATCTTCTTCTGTAGTACTACCTGCTTGTTTGCTATTATATTCTGTAAGAGTTGTTTGAGCAATGGCTTTTCTTCTTCCTTTCCTAGGTACATTTAGTCCATCTGGCAGACTCTGTTCTGCAAGAACTTGCACACTTTCCATGGGCATGTTTTGGGTTTCATTAGGATTTATTGCATTTTGAGGCTGTTTTAAGGAGCATTCTTCTTGAGCAGAACTCAACTTGCCCACTTCTAGGTCTTCTTTTGCAGTAACTCCCCGAGATAAGAGTGTTTGGAATTCAGAGACAATCCTTCTCCCTTTAGTACGTTTTGGTAGATTCTTGTTTCTGATATCCATGTTTTGCTCTACTATGCCAACATCCTGTTGACTGACATTTTCTGTGATTCCATGAGCAAGTACTTTTCTTTTGCTTCTCCTCAACGCATTTTCTTTTCCAACCTCATCCCTTTTTTGTGAATCACACTGTGCAGTAATGGGAGCACTTCCCAAGGTAATATTTTGGGTGTCATTAGGATGTGGTTCATTCTGAATGTATTGCTCTGAACATTCACTTTGTGCTGAATTCAAGTTGTCCACTTTTGGGTTTTCTCTTTCCAGAGTATTGTGTTCCAGAGGCAAAGGAATTTCCAAATGAAGGTCTATTTTCCTCCCTTTGCCTCTTTTGGTTTGATTCTTTTTTGTATGTTTTTTCATGTTGTCGGCTTTTTTATTGCTATCTTGCGTGGGTATTTCCTTACAAATCACTTGTTTACCTCTACCTCTCTGGTGTATATTTTCTTTTTCAACCTTCTGCCTCCTTGGACGACTTCGTCCAGCAGGTGTTTGTACGCTTTCCAACTGCACCTTCTGACTTTCATCAGGACTCTCCCCATTTTGACCTTTCTCTCCACATTCTTCTTGTCCCAAACTGAAGCTAACTCCTGATCTGTCACTTTCTGCAATAACATTTTCAGATGAAAAAAATGTGTCTTGTTTGCACTGAGTTTCATTAATCTCTAATGCCTGCTTTTCTTTGGAAGGAGAAAAGCAAACTGGTTGTGGTGCAACAGATATTTTCCTCTTACTTCTTCGTGATGTTTGTCCTGTTGTAGATGATGCATTGCTTTCTTTTCGAGAGTCACCCTTTTCTCCAAGTGTGGATTTTTCCTGAAGAAGCAAAGCATCATTTTTCTCAAGCAGAAAGTGAACTTTTTTCCCTTTCAGTAAACGTGTTACTGCATTTTCCTTTACTTCTCCAGTATTATTTTCCAGTATTTTCTTATATGATTTAGATTCGATTCCTTTTTTACATCCAGTTTTATCCTCTTCAACAGCTGCATTCAATATTTCAATGTCTGTCTGTTCTCTGATTTTCCTTCCTCTTCTGCTTCTTTTTAGAATATTTCCATTATTTTCCATACCCAAATTTCCAAAATTTTCACTTTGCATTTTGTCTTGTGTATTTTCTTCAGCAAACTGAGATTTCAGATCACTTTTACTATCTTCCTTATTTCTTAGTGATATCTTTGCATCTGCCTTTTCTTTCAAACCCAGAATTGTTTTAGGTTCTTTTGGTTTAGTTGCCCTCTTTCTTCTTAGATATGGTTGCATTTTGTCTGAAGGTTCCTTTGAGGGTTTCAGTAATTCTGGAGCATGACTGATGTGATTAGACATCACAGACTCAACTGTTGAAGTCAAATGTTTTCTAGAGGTTCCTCTTAAAGACTTTTTCACAGTTTCAACTGCTGATGCACTATTGTTAGATTCTTGCATTAGATCTAAGTCAGTGCAATTTTCTATTGCATTAGCTGATAGTGCCTTATATGAATTCCTTGTATATCTCTGTATCTGCACTGCATTTTCTTTCATGAAATTAGATTCATTAGCTTTCCCTCTCCTAGTTCTTCTGCGCGAAGCTAACACTTCAACCACTTCTTTATCCATTTGACCCAGTTCAGCAGTTGGCTCTTTCACAAAATCAATTTTGGCGCCAATTTGGGAATTAGTTTCTTCTGAATAACGGCTCAGTATTTGTTTCACTTTGCTTGTTTCACATTTTTCCTCAATCATTTCTATATCTGCTTCTGTTTTTAATTCATTAAATGGGTTAGAAAAAGCATGTCCTGTGGTGTCTTCTAATTTTAGATCATGTTTATCATCATTTCTTTGTATCAAAACATAATCTCCCAGTTTTGCTTCTTTGCTTGCAGATTCATTTCCCATGGACTCTAAAACAAAATATTTGCAAGATCATTTTGAGTATATGTGGATTATGGAAAAATAAATCATAAAAAATGTATTGTACAAAGGTTTAGGAGGATGTTCTTAGTATCTTATTATTTTGCACTGTGAAAATATTTGCAGTGCATTCTATTAAATTAACATTTGTAACTATTACAGTGATCTACAACCGGTATCAAATGCAACAAATTCCATTTTATAATTTCCCAAGACTTCATGTTTCACAATCATATCCTAAACCCACATACACATTTAGTTATTTACTAAAAATATTTTAAAATCACTTTTCACCCCCATGGATACCAAATAGAAATGGGTGTTTCGTTTCAGAAGGGAACTGGTTCTGAAACAAAACATGCCAGCACAGCTGGCGCTTGGAACGCAGTCCTACTCACCAGAACAAAAAGAAACACTGTCTTACCTTACTTACCTCATGCTGGGCAAAATTCCAACCAGGAAGAAGCCTACAATGCGTTATCTTTCCTTCTCCCTGATGCTGGCCAATCAGGAGCTGTGCAAGGACATACACCATCCCACCTCCCTGTCTGATTGACCAGTGCCAGGGAGAGGGAAAGATGAAGGCAGCTTCCTGATTGAATTTTTGCTCAGCACAAACTAGAGAAAGGTAAGACAGTGGTTGATTTTGTTCTCGAGGGTGGGACTGGATTCCAAGCGCCAACTGTGCTGACGTGTTTCATTTCGGAAATAGTCCCCATCTCTAATACCAAAGAAATGTACTTTTGTTAAAATGTGATATTTAAGAGTAACTTCATACCTTCTAAGTACTACAGTTTAAGTACTTATTATTGTTTAGAAACAGCATAAATTTAGGATTTTTATAGAAACAATACCAATACATACCATTTCCATTTTTGGAATTTATGTTGGATTCATTTCCATCCCCAATGGAATTTGCAAGTTCTGGCAATTCAGTCTGGAAATAATGCAAAGAATAACTGGCATAAGAATACGGTATATCTATTATGTAATAATATTTAAGGTGTATAATAATATTTTAGATTAGCATACTGTTTTGCATGAAGTCCAATATATTGATACACCTTGAAAAACATGAATGCTTTATTCTAAACGTAGTTAATCTGGTGATTTGAGAAATATGTAGTGGCAGTCTTAATCTAGGTTTTTCAACTAAAATAGGCCCAATGAATCAGTGGGAATTTAATGAGCCAACTCCTCCTATAGGTTCAATGATCCTACGCTTGACTGCACCAAGTAACAGTATTTCAGTCAATGTAGTAACAGATAAAAATTAACAGTATACTTATAATAAACTCACAGGTGCATCTATACTTTTTTATACCATATAGTAATTGCACAGTTGTCACTAGGGATGGGCACTTTACGAAAAATGACATGCTGTTTTGTTGTTTCATAACCTTTCGAACGGTTTCAAACCTCAATGAAATGGCAGACAGTGTGTTGTCCCAAAATGAAATGAAATGTTTTAAGTTCGGGAGGAACTGAACCAGTGAGCCCCCACCAGATCTCGCTTTAGCAGCAAGATCTGCCAGCTGTTTCCCTGCTCAGTTCTTGCCCATCACCGCCTCCCACCTGGTTTTGACAGCTCAAGCTGTAAAAAAAATCCCAGCCAGGAGGCAGGCAGCTAGGCAGAAAGCAAAAAGTGTTCTGCTTATATACCGCCCCATACCACTACAAGTGGTCTCTGGGCGGTTTACAATTTTAATTATAGTGTGCAGGCTACACATTGCCCCCCCAGCAAGCTGGGTACTCATTTTACCGACCTCGGAAGGATGGATGGCTGAGTGAACCTTGAGCCTGTTACCAGGGATTGAACCCAGGTCGTGAGCACAGTTTTACCTGCAGTACAGGCATTTAACCACTGCGCCACGAGGCTCCAGTAGTAAATTCGCTGCCTGACTACTCCTTTCTTCTGTGCCACCCCCACTTCCAGCAGGCAGGCAGCAGTAAATTCCTTCCTTCTCCTGTGCCCCCTTCTCCTCCCAGGGCTTTTTCCTTTTTCTGGACAGGCAGGGCTGTGGGCAATGTACCTTGGAGGATGGGAAAGCACGGGAGACAAGCAGAAAGGAGCAGATTTTTTTTTTTATCCCTGCCTGCTCCTTTCTGCCTGTCACCCCTCCCCCTGCCTCCCAGCTGAAGCTTTTTGATAGGTCGGGGTGTAAAGGGGGGTATCGCTCCCCCCATACCCTGACCTGTTAAAAAGCCCCAGCTGGGGGCTCACAAGGGAGAACAGAGCAAGCAGCAGGAAATTCAAACCACTGTTTGCACTGTTCTGCCTTGCTGCCCACCTCCCAGCTGGTTTTGACAGGTGTAGGGGAACAATTCAGAAGCTGCCGCCACCCAAATGGGTGTCCTCCACCTGTCCAAAAAAAAAAAAAAAAAAAAAAAAAAAAACCCCTACAGCTTTTGAATCGTTTCATTACTCTTTTAATTTCGTTACAAAACTTCTATTAAAAAGTCATTTAGTAACAAAACAAAATGAGTAATGAAACAAAACACTAATTTTCCTTTTTGTGCTCATCTCTAGTCATTACCTGAGGAATGGTAAATAAGAACTTATGAGGGTGGATAATAGTTGTGCCAATCCCCATCATATTTAAGATTCTTTAACAGATACCAGTAAAATGGAATGAATTGTATAGCTACAATTTTATCTTTGTGCAACACAATAGCCTTAAATATACTCTACAGCTGTCTGAAGATCAAACACTACTGGTGTAAGTATTGGTGATCAATTACATCAAGTACCATCTTCTTATTAACAAAAAGATACCACTTCATTTATGTTGCTCTCCAATGTTTTAAAATGCTAGGGATCTAAATTTAGTGTAATTCCCATTCAGGCAAGTCTCACTCCAAGGAAAAACCTCAATATGATGTGCACGATAAAAATTAAAAGGTACAGAAACAGAATCTCTCAATATCTGATTAGTTGAATAAGGTTTGTGTGAAAGGGTTGGTAGAACCACATCACGCTGATTCTGTATAACCCACATTGGTTACCAGTTGTTGCCTGAGCCTGATTCAAAGTGCTTGTTTTGATATATAAAGCCCTAAATGGCTTAGGATCTAGATACCCGAAGAACCACCTCCTTTCATATGAACCTACCTGACAATTAAGATCTAGCAGGGAGTCCTCCCGAAAGAGCCATCCCTCAAGGTGAAATTAATAGCTTGCAGGTATAGGGCCTTTTTGGCAGCTGCCTCCAGATTATGGAATGCATTCCCAAGTGAGACCTGCCTGGTGCCGATGCTGATGACATTTCGATACCAAGTAAAAACCTTCCTGTTCCAGAAGTTTTTAACTGATATAGCATTGATTGTGGGTCCTGGTTGTAATTTTTATGTATTGTTTTAGTGTATCTTATTTATTGTATCATTTTAATTTTATAGGCATTTTAATGTTCTTATTATTGTATTATAATTGTAAGCCGCCCAGTGACCTTTGGGTAATGGGAAGCATATAAGGAGAATTAAAATATAAATCTTTAATATTGATTACCTGTTCATCTGGAGTTTCCAACATTTCTTTGATGCCCAAGTAATCTGTTTCAGGAGTTAAACAATTCTGTTTAGGTTCTGTCATAAATTTCTGCAATCCCAAGTAGTCATCAACTGGCAAAAACCTCTGCTTTGGTGTCTTTAATAGTCGACTTAGGCCAGCCAGATCTTCCAGCGGTTTGTTTTTTTGCTTTGGTGTCCTGAACAATCTTTGAATTCCTTTGAAGTCATCCATGGGGCTCACTCTTTTCTCAGGCTCTTCAACCAAATAGTCTACGTCAATCTGCATCTGTTTCACTTTTCTCTCAGTATCGCTTCCCATCAGTTCCTTTGCCATTTCTTCTGGAGATTTCATCAACTTGGAGCAGACTTCATCTGCAACAGGCGCTAGGTTTTCCTTGGGTGTTTTCAAGAGCTCCTTGATGCCTGAAAGCGCCTCAACAGGCTGAATCTTTTGCTTGGGGGTTCTCAAGAGCCTCTTCACCCCTGAAAGTGCTTCAACAGGCTCAGTCTTTTGCCTGGGCGTCTTCAAGAGCCTCTTGATGCCTGAAAGCACCTCTACAGTGCCTGTTTTTTGCTTTGGTGTTCTCAAGAGTCTTTTGACTCTAGAGAGTGACTCCACAGGCTCTGGTTTTTGCTTAGGTGTTTTCACAAGTCTCCTGACCCCTGACAATGCCTCAACAGACTCTGGTTTTTGCTTGGGTGTTCTGAGGATCCTCGTAACACCTGGTAGTGCCTGCACAGGCTCTTGGCTTTGGTTGGGTGTTCTCAATAGGCTCCTAACTCCTGAAAATGACTCCATAGGTTCTGGCTTTTGCTTGGGTGTTCTGAGGATCCTCTTATCACCTGACATTGCCTCCACAGGCTCAGGCTTTTGCTTGGGTGTTTTCAGAAGTCTCTTGGTCCCTGAAAGCACCTTAACTGTTTCTGAATTTTTTTCTTGTGTTTTATCTTGCATTCCAGTAACAGCTGTATGATGTACTCCTTCCACTATACTATCCTTCCTCACAGTTTCGCTGAAGGCACCATATGTTCCTCTGGGAGTCATCTGAAGGTCATCTTGGCCAACAGTGGAATCCTGAGAGGATATTGCATCTTCTTTGTAATGTCGCTGTTGATTTGATACACTGCAAGATGATGTAGGACTCTCTTCTGTTAAAGATATTAAAAGTAAAAAGATTATTATATACATTGGTACCTCTGATAGCAAACTTAATTTGTTCTCAGAGGCAATTTGATATCTGAAAAAAATGTTATCTGAAAAGTGGTTTCCCATTGAAATGAATGGGAAACCAATTAATCTGTTCCAGAAGTCTGAAAAAAAGGCCAAGAAGCTGGGGGCGGTCAGGTTTCAGACCTCTTTATAAAGTGCACTTTAAAGGCATGCAGTGCTGGAGCAACAACCCCCCCCCCCCAAACACCCCTCCTTGCAGTGCAACACAAACATGGACAAAAGAAACCAGCAAGACTACCCCAGCCTTTACCCACCAAAAATGCAATGGAAAGCAGTTCAACAATCAATAAAACCAAGCTCCAAAAACAACAACCAGTCGTTCCTGCCAAATGCACAGGGGGAAAAAACAGGACTCTTCTCTGCAATTCCCAACTCTCCTCACCACTCCGTTTTAAAATTGAAAGCAATGGAAACAGAAAAATATCCAGGGCTCTTCTCTGCAATCCCCAGCTCTCCTCACTACTCCATTTTAAAATGGAAAGCAACAGAAACGGACAGAAAAAAGCAAGAAAACCTCAGCTCCCTACCTTTCCAAGTTCAAAACGTCCAAATCCCTCTGCAAAAAAGGTCCCAAATGGCTCCAAAACACCATGAAAAAATGTTCTAACTCCTCCCACCCCTCCACAAACTATGGGGGGTGCAATGAATTCTGGGTATACTTTTCTTTCCAAGGCATGATGAGACATTCGTTATCCGAGGCAGCCCTAAACCCGGAAACTTCCATTCACTATCCGAAAAATTCATTAACAGGGGCATTTATTATCTGAGGTATTACTGTACAAGTAGGTGATTTCCCCCACAGAACTGGAAGCTAGAGAGTGGCTTACATGATGAGTAATGGATAGATTTTTTTGTTTCACATTGTTTTTATTTCTTGTAATGCACCTTGACTGCTTTTGTGACATTAAAATAATCTAATGGCAAAAGCAGAACACATAGGAACAGTCAGATTGGCTACTGATTTTCTGCACAATGGCTCTAAGTGGCAAGGAACACAACTAGCCGCATTAAATTTTTATGTTTTGTTTTCAAAGTGTGAGGGGAAAAATCATACAAATGGGTGTGGGTGGGTTACAATACAATACATACCAGCTTCTGTTTCAGTATGAATTTCTAAGGCTGCTTCTTGTTTTGACATCTTTCTATCACTAGAAGACAGAGACTCCTCTTGCTCCCTGTTTGGTGGAGTAGTGAACATCTCAGCCATTCCTGCAAAACATTTAGCTAATGTTCACTCTATACATCCATGTGCAATTCAGAAAATGAGGCAACATAATTTATTAAAAGTTCAGTCTTTTTATTTGATTGCTCCATAAAAGAAATATCCCATGGAAATCCAATCCCCCTGAAACATGAAACACATTTCAAGCATTTAATGTTCATGTTAGTTTATAGCAACAAAACCTAATACAACATGCTATTTATAGGGCTGAATAAAACAGTATCACCTCTTGATGAAGATATATGAAACCCAAGCATTACTGATTTGTTCTGTGCTATAGCACAATTCTTAAAAAGATATTGTACACATATGTAGCACAATAAACCCACATCTCCTCAGCACAGGAAAAAAATTCATTCTTCTACCATAGCCCTCCTTATGAAAAACTAGCCTGCTTTCCTTCCTGATCCTCCAATGAGAAAAACAAAGGCGCCTTTTTGGGTGACAGTTGGGTTCTTGGAAAAAAGCAGGTCTACAAAATGTGAAAAGAACAAGGAAAAAAACCAACCCCCCTTTTTCTTCACTCTTTCCTGATGAGTTTTTGTAGCCAGCAAAAAGCTGGTATCAGTGGGAAAAATCCTATTTTGCCTGCATAAGTATGCTGAGTGTTACATCCAGCAACAGGATGAGCAGTAGAGAATTGGAACCAATTACCTCTAGAGGGGGTGAATACTCCAGCCCTAGAGGCATTCAAGAGAAATTTGGACAACCACCTGGCAGATACCCTTTGATTTTGTATGACTGCATGGAGCAGGGGGGTTGGCGTGATGGCCTTATATGCCCCCTTCTGACTTTACCATTTTATGAGTCTATGAAGAAATAGCACTGTTTGATCCCTCAATCAGTTATGTGTGATCAACTGTGCAATGTGCTAACAGAAGTGGTGTGTTACACCCATGCTGCTTCTTGCCTCTTATCACCCTGATTCTGTTGTCTAAGAAATCTCTGTCTCCCCCCACCCCACCAGGAGAGAATGAAGGTAAGGCTGGACCTTTCTGAAAACAAATCAGTATTTATTATTAGAAGAGAACCACCCCAGCCCATCGTCGGCCTGTGGATACTGAGGAAAGGTGGGGGATTTTCTTCCTTTGCAGTGGTGGCAAACTTTTGGCACTCCAGATATTTTGGACCACAAATCCCAGAATTCGGAGCCTTGAATGCCAATGAAGCAAGGCTTTTCTCCATTAGCTTTACTAGGATGAACTGACAATACATATCTTCTCTTCCAAAACTATATCCTTGAATAGCCAGTCTCCATCATCACTAGTATGCACTGCTATTTTATTTGCTTTCCCCCCCTCCCTCCCAAAGTTTTTCTTTCATAGTCCACTAATTGCACACAATTCCTTAAAACTATAAAGCAAAATGCATTCTGGTTTGACAGTTAATAGCATGCCATATGAAAATATTTTTGTCTTTTGAAATTGTGATTAAAAAGGTAGTCAGCTCCCTGTATGTATTCCATTACACCACAGGTGCTGAGTTCAGAGACACAAGTATCTAATTTTCTAGCACTTAACCTCTAAAGACTGAGGACAGATTTTCAAGCCCAAATCAAAAGATCTGAGAAATAACTGTTGTGCATGCCTCTTCATTCAATAAGAATACAAAACCAGAATTACAAAAACAAGCAAATACATGCAAATGTGCCTAACAAATAAATCAAAATGAGCCATTTTATTAGCAATATTTTTCAACTTATGAAAGGCCCTGGCATTGTTAAAAAGAAAATGATAATTTTGTCTCACAGCATGGGTTAGGCAAATAAAATAAGGCCTGTGTGGTTCCAGAATAAATATATCACAAAGATTCAACACAACTTCAGTTCAGGTAAACTTTAACTAATAGTAGGGTGCCCACCTGACTGCCTCCTATTTAGTCATTGGCAATTACATCAGGACAAAACATGAGTGTATTACATTCATGTAGGAAGTGACTGGCCTTTAAAACTATATCATAGTGCCATCTGTTGGATGGACCCCATAAGTTAGGAGTTGATGTGTTCACAATGATAAATGTTTAATTGTCCTCATATTTTTCTGGAAAAAAAGTTCACCGTACACTTTCCCTGTGCTTAGAAACAATTCAAGTTGTTATTATTTCCTGGAGCTTTAATATGCCTAACACATGTTTGTTACACATGTTGCAAATGATTTGTTTGCTGTTTAAATTTCACGCATTTGTGCATCAACATAGTTCTGAACTAAATGCAATGGTATAGATTCGGAGACAAACTTCTACCACAATAAAAAGTTTTGAGCGAGTGGCCAAATGTACAAGCTGAGTGGCTTCACATCAACATACTACATTTCTTCAGCTGTTTAGCTAAACAATAAGGTACCTGTAAAGCTCTCATTTAGGTCAGAGCGTTGCTTCAAAGGATAGTTGTACATCACTTTAGGGACTTGTGCAGCCAAATTCACAGTGCTTACGTGAGCTTTTCCGACAACAATTGGAGCAGGAGAATTTGCATGACCTGTAGTAAAGTGACCTGTGAATTTTCTTACTGGAGTTTTTGATATGGAAACATGGTTCTGAAAAACAGAGAATACAAAAGCATCATAGCATGATCAATTACTACTGGAGAACTCAGTCGTTTAGACATCTGGCAGCAGAGCCAGAGGTTGGAAGTTTGATTCCCTATTGTGGCTCCTTGACAAGAGCTGGCCCCGATGATCCATAGGTCTCTATCAGCTCTGCAGTTCTAAGATCATCATCATCAACAACAACATTAACTTTCATCAGCCTCTGATATGCATTCATAATTCTGACTTCCTTTTGCAGCAGCACCTCCATATCCAATGATTCACCATTTACAAATTCAGTTATCCGCGATTGGCAAACAGCAGGGTGGTGGTGGTGCTGGGGGCTTGAACAGCGGCCGTTCAATTCCCGATCACCCTGTCCACCCAGCTTGGTGGTGATACTTAGGGGCAAGAGTTGTGATTGTTTTTCTTCTTTCTCTCCCCCACCCCAAGTGTGTCAAGATGGGACCTGAAAACTCTGTCCTAGTGGATCAGGTCTTTGGAGGGATGGACAAGGATGCTCTCACCCCCCCCCCCATGGCTGCCCAGTGCGATCTCCTGCCAGAGAAGCCTGGCGCAGATCCCACCGGGGTCTGGCATGGAAATGAAGCTCAAGGTCTGTTGCCAGCATGCAAGCATGTGGTACCCAGCAACTATTCACCCCCGGCAAACCACCCTGTCACTGGACAGAACGGTGGACCGGGTGCCCAGTAAGTTTGAACGGCTGCTGGTTACTATGTGGTTGTGCGCTGGCGACAAACCTTGAACCTCACTTCTGCGCTGGACCCTGGAGATCTGCACCGTGCAGCAAGAAGGTGGGGAGAAGCCTTGGGTGCCCTTCCAAAGACCTGATCCAGTAGGATGGAGAGTTTCGCAGGTCCCTTCTTGACACACTTGGATAGGGGGGGAAAGGAGAGAGGAGAAAAACAACCACAACTCTTGGCAGTAGCACTGCCAAGCTGGGAGGAGTTCTAGCTGACCAGTGCTCCTCCTGGACAGGGTGATCGGGAATCGAACGGCTGCCATCCAAGCTTCCTGGGCGGCAGACCAGGTGGTGCAGCAGTGAGCCTTCATATCACCCAGTTCACCACTCTGCTCAGCAGCAGGGGGTGTTGGCGGCTAAAGCTATTGCCCCTGGTATCCCAACACCACTGTTACCACCATCACCCCTGGAGAAGAGCATTCACTCTTAATCCACATATTTCGGTATACGTGGCATGGCCTGGAACTGATCCCTAGCAGATATGGGAGTCCTACTGTACTTTAAAGCTGGGAAGGACTCTACATCCTCAATTCCCCCATGCTTACTAAAACCATCTGAAAAACCATGTTTTTAGTACAGTATACAGTAACCCCCCCTGTCTATCACGGGGGTTAGGGACCCGACCAGACCGCAATCATTGAAAATCTGCAATATATGGATGCAGGTCAGGCCAGGCCAGGGGGGAGGAGATGCAATGTTTAAAATGTCTTTAAGCAAAAGAGCCAAGCGCTTTTTAACCCCTTCCCCCCTTCCCCAAGCTCCAGCTGATTGGCACTGGTGTGGGGAAATAAAGGTTTTTCTCCCCCACTCCAGCACCTGGGGAGGCACCGATGTTTAAAATGTCTTTAAACCGTTCCCACCCTTCCTCACACCCCGGGCTCCAGCTCATTGGTGCTGGGATGGGGAGAAAAACCTTTTGTTTCCCCAGGTTTAAAAAGTCTGGACTCCCCCCCCCCCCAAAGCTCCAGCTCATTGACACTGGGGTGGGGAAACAACAGGTTTTTCTCCCCCGCTCCAGCATCAATGAGCTGGAGTCTGGGGCTTGGGGAAGTGGGGGGGGGAGGTTTAAAAAGCCCAGGCTTTTAAAACCTTTTCCCCCCTCCCTCAAGCCCTGGGCTCCAGCAAAATGGTGCTGGGGTAGGGGGGAGAAAGTGTTCAGTACTGCGGCCCTGTGATATAGCGGGACTGCAGTATATGAACCGCAAAAGGCCAGGGGACCACTGTATAGCTTTCCTTCGTTGTTTTCAGTGAAGGACAGCATCTTAAGGCAGCAACAGCTTTCATTACTAGCTGAGATATTAGTAGGCTAAATGTCCTTAGTAGCACATAAGACTCTTAGATTGATACAGGAAGAGTACCAGTACGACCGGCTTCCTCGTCCCTGTTTCATACCAGTAAATATTTCCATTTTAATAACTGGGCACTGCTATACCTACAGTTCACCAGAATCTGAACATTTTAATTAAGACTCCAGAGTAGTTGCAAATATAAGCAGGTAAGGCAGCCAGAGACATTCAGACTGGGGACACAACAGAATTCTGGTTAAAAATAATGTTCTACCACTAGGTAGTTTACTAACTCCAAACAGCCATAATTAGCCATGGTTGCCACAAATTTTTATTTACAAAATTCCTTGACTTTTCCCGAATCTCCAGGCCAAAATTTTAGATTTTCCCTGTACCCCTCCCCCCAATTTCTTTACTTGAAATACTGGCAGATTGACTTTTCTGAACATTTGAAACAAACCATTGATATTCAGAGCTGAAATAAATGTGTGGATGGAGACAGCAGCAACATGGCTCATACCCACTTCACTACTAATAACACTAGACCACAGACTCTAGTCCCAGTAGCTTGAAAACAGATTATTTTGTGGGCTTCATTCTATGGTCACAAAATTTAAGATATACCTTTGATTGTTTTGTAGGTTTCTTTGCTGTACTTCTTTTACGTCCACATTTAGTTGCAGTAGTCCTCAACTGTGATTTTGGAACACCTTGTTTCACAACATCTGCCCAAGACTTTGCAACTGAAATGAAAATTTTCGGTCAAGGTGATACAGATTAATCATTTACATAACTAATATACTGGTGCTATGTAATCACACTTTACCAGATCTAAAGAATACGTTATACTTTCTTGGTTATCATGCTATGGCATCAAATACTACATACAGTGGTACCTCGTATAGCGTAATACCTGTATAACGTAAAATCCGTGCAACGTAAAAAATCTGCGCCCCCCCCTTTCCCCCCCATGGCCTCCGCTTCTCCCCCTCCTCCTCCTCCCCCCAAGAACTCACCGGCTCCCTCCCCTCCCCTCTGCGAACTGCCTCCCGCCTCCGCCTCCTCCTCCTCCCTGCCGCCGGAGGAGGACTCGGACACGTCGCTCCCTCCGTTCCCACCTCCGCCGTCGAGGGAGACCCCCAGGCCGCCGCCGGGGTCGCCAGCAGCAGCAGTGTGTGTGTGTGTGTGTGTGTGTGTGTGTGAGAGAGAGAGAGAGAGAGAGAGATGGGGGAGGGGGGGAGTTGGCAGCCAGATACTCACCAGCTCATCTCTCTGCCGAATGCGATCCGGGTTTCCCACCGAAGGGGGACCGTTTTCAGCGGCGCACTCGGTGCGTCGCCTTAAGTTTCCCACGAGAAACAAGAGTTCCGCGCCAGAGCTAAGGAGGAATGGAAGGCTTTGGGAGCGCCGCCGCCCGTGTGTGTGTGTGTGTGTGTGTGTGTGTGTGTGAGTGCGTGTGAGTGTGTGCGTGCATGTGTGTGTGTGTGTGTGCGTGCGCGCCGAGCCAGCGGGTGTGTGTGGGGGAAATCCGCCACCCTCCCCCCCTCGGAACAAAGTCCGCTGCTGGTGCGCCCTCCTGCCCTCCCCCCCCTCGGGGGCTCCGGCAACAGGTGAGGGGGGGAATTCCCGGTGCGGTTCCCCAAGCCACCCCCCGCCCCAGGCCAAGTGGCCCACCCCACTCCCTCCCCCCACCCCCGCGGCCACCTCCGTCTGACCACCTGCGGCCGGCTGGGAAAGAGGGAAGGAAGGAGGGGAGAGGAGGGACAGCAGACACGGAGGGGGGGGTGAGCCGCCCGCCCGCCCCATTGCCCCAAAAAACCGCCCCCCGTCGCCCAAATAAAACCCCATAGGAATGCATTGAAACGGATTAAATGCAGTTTCAATGCATTCCTATGGGAAATGACAATTTGTACAACGTAAAACTTGTATAACGTAATTTGTTCTGGAACGAATTAATTACGTTATACAAGGTACCACTGTAACTATAAAATAATATTTTATGAAACTAGTTCTGGTATTCTTTTTTTAATCTGAAACTATAGAAGAGTGATAAAAACTGTAACAAACCTATTAAGTTAGCTTCAGAAGCACCACTTCGTCTTTTAGACTGAATAGCACCCACAGCACTTCTCCTGTGCAAAGAACTGATCCTTGAAGTAAAGTTTTTGCTTCTCCTTACTGCCCCAGATGCTTTAGACTCTTGCTCAGTAGGTTCACTTGTCTTCAGTTGAGTTATCTCTTTATTTTCATCGATCTGTATAGCAACAGAACTCTGCTCTTTTGGAGATGGGCAGGTTACGTAAGAGATAGAGAACCTCCCTTTTCTTTGGGGTGTGTTACAAGAAAAACAGGCCCTGGTTGAGGTGGCTGGGGACCTTCGGGTGGGGAGAGAGCCAGCTGGAGACCTTCGGGCAGGGGGAGAAGCAGCGGGGGACCTTTGTGTGAGGGGAGAGGCGGTGGAAGAGGCAGCAGGGGACCTTCGGGCAGGGGGAGAGCCAACTGGGGACCTTCGGGCAGGGAGAGAAGCAGCTTGGGACCTGTGTGCTGAGGGAGAGGCAGTGGAAGAGGCAGCAGACCTTTGGGTGGGGGGAGAAGCAGCAGGGGACTTTCGGGCGGGGGCCCTTCGGGTGGGGGGAGAGGCAGTGGCAGGGGACTTTCGGGCAGGGGGAGAGGTGGCTGAAGAGGCCACAGGGGACCTTCGGCCGGGAGGAGAGGCAGCAGGGGACCTTCGGGCAGGGGGAGAAGCAGCAGGGGACTTTTTGGTGGGGGCCCTTCGGGTGGAGGGAGAGGCAGTGGCAGGGGACTTTCGGGCAGGGGGGGAGGCGGCTGAAGAGGCCACAGGGGACCTTCGGGCAGGGGGAGAGGCAGCAGCAGGGGACCTGCGGGAGGGCCCTGAGGCAGCTGGGGACTTGCGGACAGGGGGTGAAGTGGCCTTTTCATTCAAAATATTGTTGCCTTGCTCTCTTTCAGAGAAGCCCTGTTAAAAACAGACACACAAAAGGGATGTTAATTCAAAGAATTTCAATTTAGTTGAAAGTGACATTCTGAAGAATGTCCTTGTTGTTTAAATCAGAACCTTATCAACTACAGCATGTTGAATACAGTATACTGAACAGAAGAAACTACATTCTCAGCATCTGATTCATTCAAATTCTTCCCCACTTCACTGCTTATCCTAACTTATAGAATGATTATAATATAATAAATATAATATAATATAATATAATATAATATAATATAATATAATATAATATAATATAATATAATATAATATAAAAAGTAGAATTAAAATAACCATGTTGATTGATAATATAATATTACAGCCTGTGGAAGCATAAGCACAAACTTTTATAAAGTTGGTTTTGAAATATTATCAACATTAAAATGAAATCCAGATGAAGGATTTTTTTTAACCTTTTGATTTCAATTTTCAACTCTCTACCTCTTCCATTTTTTAACTACTGTAGTAACAATTAAGATATGTATTAAGAAAAGGACCACCTTGAGTCCTTTTCTAAGAAAAGCGGGTAAAAATATTCAAAATAAATAAATACGAGCACCTTCAGGTACAGAAGTCTTCTACTCAATCTCCAGAAACATTGTATATAAAGTATTTGTAATTCTTGTTTGAGTAAAATCAATATACCGGTATTTATACTTTTCTCCCAAAAACTATGCTCAAGTTTTTTTGGGAAATCTTACACTTCTGATTCTACCCCAGGGTGATTTCACTTAACTTTCCTAATTCTATGAATTCATTAAGGCACCATGCACATTGCTTTTATAAACAAAAATAATTCAAAGTCCAAAGATTTTGAAGCTTGGCAAAAGCAGTCAACAGGTTAATAGAGATCAGCACTAAAACTCCAAGTAACATGAATATTGGTACATTTAAACACACTTTCAATACTTTAAATTAAAGATGGGCATGGGCCTCAGTTTGGAGCACTGCACCACAGGTAGTGAGCATTCACTTCTCCCACCTCCCTGGCCACTGCCTCACTCACCAAGAGAGTTTTCCTCTCCATCTCTTTAGCTGCTTGACTAGTCCCCAGCAGCAGTTATGCTGGTCCAAACTGCTTGTCCGAGTGGGCAATCAGCCAAGGAGGTGATGCAGTGAAGTCTGTGATCCTACCAGAGAGGTGCATGCATCAGCTCCTCATTGAAGAGCTGAAGAGCGTTAGCTGGCTGGTGAGTGGGTGATCCACTCAGGGAGGTGGGGGACAAGAACACACATCACCTATATTGCCATGTGTACAAACTGGGATGAACCTCTGAACCAAGATCATTTCAAACCAATGAGCTAAGTTACCTTGATTAGAGATTGTCTTAATCCTGAGGCTTTTTTCAGAACTGCTCGAGGTGAGTTTCCAAATGGTAAACTCAGTCTTGCTGGAATTGCACCTTTTTTAAGTGGAGAATTTGGAGGAAGACGTTTATCAAATAGTTCAGGACTCAGCTGGCCACCAAAGGAGACTCTCTTTCGTTTTCCAAGTGGTTGAAACAATGTCTCAAGATCAGTATTTTTACGCTTTTGGGGTGATTTTTTACTTTCTATAAAGGAATAGTAAAATATATCAAAATTAACATATCATCCTTTAGCCATTTCAGATTAGAATTATCTTAATGGATATAAATCTTTGAAAAGCCAACTAGCTTTTGACTGGTCAAAGCAAATATATCCTGTAGCCATTAAAATGGCTGGCTACTATTAAATGTCTATATTTTTAACAATGCTGAATAAATCAATAGTTTGATAGACAGTAGGGAAAGGCAGATTAATGGAACATTTAAAGCCTTTCAGAGCACTGAAAATCAAATTTTTCCACACAGAAAAAGTAACCAATAGACTTTGGAAAAAATATCTGGATAGGGAAAAGGAAATTGCATAAGAGAAATTACAGTACATATATCCATAATTTGTCTTGGGCAGATTTTGAAAGTATTTACCTGGCTTTTTATTTGATCTACATGGATCTCGCATATTCATTTCTGAAACAGCTTCAACTGGTGTTTGAACATCGCTTTCATACAGGCTTGAAAATACTGGCATATTATTTTTCATGTTGATATTCTCTTCACAAACATCTGGGATTGGCTGTTTTATCTTCTCTGCATTTTCCTCATGGTAGTTCCTGCCAAAATTGTCATCAGATAGTTGGCCAGTTCTTCTGCCCATTTCTGAACCAGTAATTACGGCAAGTTCTTCTGTTGATATCTTCATCATAGTACCTGTATTTACAGAGGTGTTCTGTTTAAAACTCCTCCTGGGGCTTTTGCTGTTACTACAGTGCAATGAGGAGGCAATAGTTCCAGAGTTTCCATCTTTTAGGGTGTAATTCACAGCCATCTCATTTCTTTGTTCTTTTGGGGTCTGCATTACTTCTGTAGCCATCTTTTTGCTACTCCTCCTTCTTTTTGGATACTTATTGCCAGTCATGTCATTTTTTTCATATTCTCCTGTACTAGTATCCAATGAGCACTCCTCAGTTTCAAATGAAGTTTCTGCATACTTCCTTTCATTCAATGAATCTAGCTCAGTTGGTAGGATACTAGACTTCAAAAAGCATTTTCTGGTATTTCCAGTAAATGGACTGGAATTCTCTTGAAAATGCTTTTGGTTCAACGCTGGTGTAGACAAAAAACTTCCATCAGATCCAAAAGAGTCTTTTAGGTTTGGTATAATTTCTGCAGTACCTACCTCCCGTATCTTATCCATTGATTTTTGAGAGTGACTTGTTTCATCAGAATAGTCTAGTGACACAATACAGCATAGTTCAGGAACAAAATTTGTGCCTGGTCTACTTGCACTAAAAATGTAATCATTAGAAGCACCTTTGATTTCTTTGGATTTTTCTGGCTCATTCTCTGCAGTGTGCTGGAATTTCAATGGAGTTGCATCTTCGTGGTCTTTCTGTTTTGTAACATAATTCTGGAGACTTGTAGATGATTGTGTTGCAGATGATCTTCTAGATGGCTTTCTACAGCTGTTTTCATCTGGATGGGGTACCACACTGTTTATATCTTGATTTTTTGTGCCCCCAGCATGTGAAACACCCTTCTGTGTTACAGTGTCAGTACTTTTTAAATTAGCAGATCTTCTATTAGATATTTGTGATATATCTTCTGACATATTACCATCTTTTCTGGGAGAATTATCTTGACTTCGTAGCTCTCTGTTTTCTTCAGTGTTTTTTGTAGCATCTTCATATTTCACTGGGACAGAAAACTCACTAGAAAAAGAAATCTCATTTTTTCTTTCTGACTGATGTATTTTATATGCAGATTCAGACGCATCATTCCGTGTAGTAACAGATTCTTGAGATTGTCCCTTCTTATTGCCATTAGGAGTTTGATTCTTTTGCTCAAGTTCCTTGTCTATGAAGAGATATAATACATATATTTTCAAACCAGGGACGTATTTGTCTAAAACTAGCTGACACATATATTTCTCTACCTAGTCCTTAAATTCATTGTTTGATAAGCAATTCTAGGTCAGAGGCAAGTTTAACCAAAAGGTCCTGAGCAAGGAACAGATATGTTTAAAACAAAAGCCCTGAAAAATACATGTTCTATCAATAGATTGTCTCATTTTGGTTGTTACAAGCAAGTGACCGACTGACCTGAACAAACATGTACATTAATGCATCACCTACATCATGTGGACAAATGTCTACCCCTGCTTGTTTAGGTGCCACCCTTCTACTCAAACAGCATCTTTAGAACAGCTGGCAAGACAGAAAACTGCTAAATTGCCATTCTTTTCCAGTCTCAGAATGTTAAAAGAAAAGATGCTGCTTCTTTTTATCAAGATAAACAAACACCTACTGATGTAAGCAGCTTTTTAAAAAATATACCAAATGCGCTTAGAAAAAGCTGATCACTAAGATCACTTCAAGGGTACCTCTAGTACAGCATCTTTTTTACCCAACAGCTACAAGCTGTTTCTATTCAGCCAACAATAGCAACATCTTTCTGAAAACTAGACTCAAAACTATTTCTGCAGATGGCATTCAGCTGTCATGCACAATCATCTCAGATATAAAGCAAAAATCACTAAAATAAACATACTTCTATTGAATAATCTCCAAATTTATGTGTACAAATATGCTATAAAGTGTTTGAATCATCTCTAATATAACCTAGCACTTGTTAGCCTGTAAACTCTGGTTAGACATTGGCACGAAGCCCATGGAGGGCTTCATATGAAATGCCATGCACAGCATCTCAGGTAGTGCAAAGACACCCCCCCACACACAGCTGGCCCACTTACCAGTCATTGTATGCTGCCAGGGTCCTTGTTACCTGGCAGCGTTCTAATCTGGGCAGCTCAGCCAGCCTGTCCCCATTAGCAGCTGACCGCTCATCTGCTATGTGAGAATCCCTGTGCCCCCCCCCTTGCCGAAATGGTTGGCTGCTGGTGGAGAAACATAAGCATTTCGTGGGCCTCATGCCCATGTCTAATCTTCATGTAATTTACACACTCCTGAGCAATCCACTTACCTTGCAGCAAACATCTACAATTATTTCCTTGAACCTTACTTACCTATTTACAGTTTATATGGTCTTATATCGAAGTTTGCTAAAAATAGTAATGTAGTTGTGTTAAAAAGAAAAAAAGTACTAACCTGAAATTTGAGGGGTTCCAGTTTTTGAATTCTGAGTCCACACGTCTTGCTGAACATGAAGAACCTGTAAAATTGTTCAAAATGTATCATAGCAACGAATACAATGGGTGAAATCCAGCAACAAAAACTAGAGTAAACCTATTGAACCAATGGGGATTTGTTGAATCAGCTCATCTGTACGTTTCACTGATTCAGTGGGCTTACTCCAGTTGTCTGTGAATATATTCAGTCATCCAGGTGAGTTTATCTGGAAGTTGAGTCATGGCAACTGGACTTCTTTTCTTGAGATTTAAATTAGGGATGGGCACCATACAAAAAAGGACAGTTTTGTCGTTTCGTTAGCTAATGAAACGAAATGGGGAAGCAGCATTTCATTACAAATGAAACATTTTCCCCCTCTAGAACGAAATAGAGATGGTCACGACCAGAAAAAATGACGCTTTGAGTTGTCGTTTGTCGGGACAGGCCCGTTTTGGGTCGTTGCCGTTTGTCGAGATAATTTTCAAAAATTTATCGTTCCGTTTGTCGTTTGTGGTTGGGGTAAGTGGGCTCTGGGAGGCACCTCTCTGGGTGCCTCTGACGTCTGACACACTAAGGGAAGGGAAGCGTTTCGCGGAGCTGCCGCATATTTATTTTTTACATATGTTGGGGGGGGGTAAGTGGCAGAGGCACCTCTCTCTGGGTGCCTCTGACTCACTCACTAAGAAGGGCAGCATACTAGCGTACCCGTGTACAGGTTAGGGATTGGGAATGGGATAACGAGAGTGGGCTCTGCAAGGCGCCCACTTTGACTCACTAAGAAGGGAAGTGTACTTACGTACAGATCTGGAATAGGGTTGGTGGGGTTAGGGTAAGGGTTAGGGTTACGTTTAAGGTTAGGGTGGGTTATTGGGCTGCACCTCTGGGTGCCTCTGACCCACTAAGAAGGACAGCGTACTGGCGTTTGGGTTAGGGTTAGGATTAGGGTTTGTGGGCTTTTAATGCCCTCTCTGGCACACCCAGAAGTCTCAGGCAAAACCTGGCCATGCGATTGGTGGAATGGCTCCAAAAATTTGCATGGTCCCATCCCATGGCCAGCCCATCATTGCGCCTGCGCAGGTGTAAAAAAATAAAAATAAAATAAAATAAAATCAATGGAGATGTTTTATTGCAAGAAAAACCCACTGCTGCTACTATAAAAAATCAGGCATTTAAAATACCTAATTTTCACATGTTTCTGTGGTATTTTGGTGGGTTTTTGGAGCACGATTTCAAAAAAAAAAAATTGCGGTCACTATTTTGGATCCCCCCCGCCGCATGGCAAATGGAGAGAGACGGCGAGGATTCCCCCCCCAGCCTGGTACCAGCAGCCCAGGACAGGAGAGGGGGGGAGGCCGGGGACCCCCCCCCCGAGAAACCACCCCTCTCTGGTAGGTGCTCTCACTGAGGCAGGCATATTTTCGCCTGCTTTTATGCCCGGGAATCGTTATTTTATTTTATTTTTAAAACTTTTTTTCTGTGCTGCGCCGCTTGGCATTGCGCGATCGCCGGCGCCGCGATGCCATGAACGAGAACAACAAATCAGACCCAATTTATCTTTATCAGGTCGGGTTCAAGCTGGAGCGGAGTAATTGTCGTTCTCGTTCCTCGTTACGTAACGAGAATGACGAACAAGAACGGAAACGAGGATTTCGCCGAGTCGTGCCCATGTCTAGAACGAAACAATTTGCTATAGAGGAAATGGCAGGGGAATTTCCTCAAGCTCTTCCGAAAGTCCCCAAAATTTGGAAAGATTTGGGGGTCAGGGAGCTGAGTTATGAAGCTCCAAAGAAGATTCCCCTAGGAAAAAACCTTGTAATTTGAAATAGAAGCTGATTGGGCCAGTGATAGCACTGCCGCCACTTCCCGTGATTCCAATTAGAAGGTTTATTCCTAGGAGCACCCCCTATGGAGCTTCGTAACTCAGCCTCCTTACCCCCAAAGCTTTCCAAATTTCAGGGGATACTCTAAAATCGCTTTCTGAAGGTACCTCTGCTACTTTGGTGCTCCAAGGTAAGTAATTTTTGAGTGAATATTTTTTAAATATGCACTCAAAAATTATTTTAAAAAACATACAATCAAAATTTACTCACCTTGGGGCTCCAAAATAACAGGGTACCTTTCCGAAGTGATGTCAGGGAACCACTGCTCTATGGTATTAACTCCTTAATTGCCTCCATACTCCCAGCGCAGGATTAGCGAGTGACCCCCCACCTCCTTTCTGCATTTCTCGCCTTCCCCTGCCTCCCAGCTTGGGCTTTTTGACAGGTCAGGGCTTGGAGAGGGGGAACCCAGCTAGTAAGCGGGAATTGCAAGGAAGAAGGAAGCAGTGGTAAATTGAAGCTTTGTTTGTATTTACCTCTACCTCCTACCTTCTCCCATACTCCCCACTCCTCCCAGGGCGATTTTATGGACAGGGAGATCCAAAACACCACCCTGGGATGAGGGTGTGGTAGGGGCGAAAGGAGCAGTCAGATAGGGAATTTACTTCTGCCTGGCTGCTCCATTCCTCCTACTCCCCACTAAGATTGAGCTGTCAAAATCAGCTGAGAAGAGGTTGGGAGGAAGCGTTTGAATCCCCTACCACAACAGCTAGAGCACTGGTGCCATGGGGGATTCATTTCATTTTGTTTTGTAACAAAAATTTTTGTTACTTAACAATACAAAATGAAACCAGCGAGGATGGACAAAATGGAACAAAACAAATGTGTTTGTTTGTGCCCATCCCTAAGTGAAACATTTTGTTGCTCATACAAACAGCTTCGTCAGTCTGAAAAGCTAGTTGTGAGTCCTCCATCTTATAGTTTACTTTGACCTCATGTCATCCTGGTCTGAAATAGCCTCTTAAAACGAACAAAGGCCTGAACAGATTCATTAGGTGGACAATAGTCTCAATAGGCCAATAATTGGACAATGGCGTAAGGTGCTGAAACCCATAAAGTATGGGTCATTAGCTATGGCCTTGGTGGTGGAGGTGTGAAGTATTTTTTTATTTGTCTGGGTATTGTTGAAAGCAGTCTGATAAGTAGCAGATAGACTGTGCCTGAGGCCCTCCCCCACCTCTGTTGAGAGAGGGGTTTTCAATGCTCACAGGAATGGCTTCCCTGATCCCTCTCAAACCGCCTATATTCTCTGTCTAATATGTGTACATCCTCATCTTTGAATGAGTGCCCTTTGTCCTTAAAATGGAGCTAATTCTGGTTCTGGGCTGTTGCCCTTATGTTCACCATATAATGTTTAGTTTCTCCAATGGAGAGGTCTGCACACTACTCATTGTACTTCACTGCATACACTATATTGCTTCTTTTGTGTTTGGTTGTTGGGTCCTTTGGGTGGGCGAGTCTCTGCCTTAGTGTGTTTGTGGGTTTAAAGTAAACAGGGATGTGGTGTTTGCCAAAAACCCTTTTAAGTTTCTCCAGCACTCCAGCCATGTAAGGAATGACCAGGTTCTTCCGTTGGCTCTGGGTCTCAGACTGATCCCTTGTTATTCTGGGATGGCCCACTGCTTTGTTGAAGGCCCACTTTGGATATCCACAGCCCTTAAGTGCTGTCTTCAGGTGCCTGTCTTCCTTCTTCTTGGCTTCTGTGGAGGTGCAGATGCTCTCTGCTCTGTGGCTTACGGTCCTGATGACTCCTAGTTTGTGTTGTAATGGATGGTGGGAGTCAAACAGTAAGTCCATATTCTTCACAGAAGCAAAGGAGGAAGACAGGCACCTTAAGATAGCACTTAGCCTGTAGATATCCAAAGTGGGCCTTTAACATAGGATGGTGCTTACCTAGAAGAACAATGAATCAGCCTGAGACCCAGAGCCAACGGAAGAACCTGGTCATTCTCTACATGACTGGAGTGTCTCAAAAGCTTAAAAGGATTTTGGGCAAATACCACTTCCCTGTTTACTTCAAACCCACAAAGGCAGAGAACCGATGTATTCAAGATTATATATCCTGAAGTGAGAGATGTAATGACATTAATTTACATACCAAGGCCCCATATTTCATCTTATATTCCTCCTTTTTTCTCTAAAGAGCAGTCTTTTTGTACATGGAGGTTATATTCCACAAGAAGCACTAGACTAGGGCCATAATGCTAAAAAGTGTTCTCATATACAAGGAAGTGTGTGGACAGAAACACACATCTCATCTCATCCCCATGTGGAGGAATACAGTAGTTTTAATCCTTTCCTCCGTACATGTTGAACACATCACAGCTACCCAGATCAACTGAACATGTGTCATTATAACAGTGTATAATTTAAAACAGACTATCAAGCAACACTTTAATAAACTACAGGGAGTATGGCTGCTCTGAGGAAAATGCATGTCAAGATGTTCCTTTTTGTGCACTTTCCACAACATAACTGTGCATACTTTAGCAGGTTACTAAAGCAAGCCAAAATCTGTAGACCATTGATTAGAACTGAATAAGCATCTCCCTAATTTACTCCATAATTTCTTCACATTTTAATTAAACATAACATAGAAACTTAGACTATTATTGCCATGAAGTTACCTGTAATGTGTCCTTCTCTTGAGGCCTGGAACGTCTTTTCTGTGGAAATGACACAGGTGGGTATTCAAACCTGTTGAAAGAATTGATAGAAAAATGTCAGCATCATTATCCTGTATTTAGCTCTCATTTTGCAGAAGATTGCTAAATGCTCAAACTCTTAGCACATTGGTTATTTCAGTTCGAGTGCAATTTGACAATGCAGTAAAATATCCTCCCCTTATCAAAAATTAAAAGAGGCATGATAATGAATCTCCATTATTGTATCAGAATTCCAGGCTACCTAATGAAAATGAAATAGTCCTTCAGTAAAATAACTATCACAAATTTAAAGTTACAAAATTTACTCAACAGAAATGCAATTGCCACACTTGTCTTTCTCTTGTCTTCTGTGTTGTATAAAATTCCACTCTTTCCCCTGATGAGGGGATCATTATGCTAAAAAGGCAAGTCATTTTATTTTTTATTCCTTTACTCTTTGCAATAGAGATAGCAATAGCAGACTAAAAGATTCATGGCTGTTTATGCATATAATTGATGCTCACCTGAAAGAACGATCAATAATAGTCAGTACATCGCCATGTTTTAAATATGTTGGGTCTGTAATATTATTTCCATTCACTTGTGCTGGGGTTACAGAACTTAAGTTAAAAAAAATAACCTGAAAAACAAATTTCCAGTTCAGTAACTCAGACACATATAAAATAAAATGTACCAAAACCAATAATAATAATAATAATAATAATAATAATAATAATAATAATAATAA
>JAHTLZ010003518.1:2893970-2916124 GCA_023846285.1 Phrynocephalus versicolor | reverse complement strand
TCTTCTTCTTCTTCTTCTTCTTCTTCTTCTTCTTCTTCTTATTATTATTATTATTATTATTATTATTATGCAGCTTCCCTGAAACAGTGGCAGCTTGCTCCGTCTTTGGTGTCTTATTCCAACCTCCCGCCTAGGAGTGTGAAAGGGTTGAATCATTATATGTATTCTCTTTCATATGAGAAAGGAACTTAGGGTGTAGATCAGGGATCCTATTGCTAGGCATGCTAATAGGGCCGGGAAGCCTTGCTCGCGTTTTGCAGGAAAAGCGCCAACACCTGGAAGAACCGTGTTTTAGAAGAGGTAGCCAAGTTTAGCCCGTGGAAGCTCTTTACTCGTCTTTTTTGTTTTGCTCCTTTGGATTCGGCTCTTACAACGAGTTGACCCCCGCTTTCGTGGTGATAGGACGAAGAGGACTGCAGTCCGCGAACGCTCGTTTTTAAGGGAAGACAGGACTCCTCTGTTTTCAGTATTTAAAAAAAAGAAAAAAGAATTGAGTCTGCAGTTGTTCTTTTCTGGGTACCACGCAGTCAGCCCTCTTCAGCTTTGAAAAAAAAAACTTTGGATAGCTTTGAAGGCGAGTCGGGACTCTCACTAGTCTATGCCGTTTGCTGAGGCAGAAGCCTGTTAAATGTTTGTGTATCTGCATTTTGGACAACCTTCAGAATTCTTCAGGCATATATACAAGACAAACTTTGAAATAACTGGTCTGCATGAAAGCACATTTGAAGCAAGGACACAGTGGTTTCATTTTAAAAACCCTGCTATCGAAAAACAGCCTTTACAGCACATTTTCTGCTTCACTGGGCTGTATCTCCTTCTAGGTCCTTATAATTTAAGCATCTTCCTCACCTTATTATCAGAAAAAACTCAACTAGTAAGTAAGGGGTACAGTCCAAAGGGTATATTTACCCAGACAAAAAAATCATCTGGGATATACTCTTAAATCTATTATGTAGAGCAGAATTAAGTGCTGCAACCTACCTCTCAACTGACAGTTTTAAAAAACAACCACCTCTGGCTTCAGCAACTAAACTGCTGAACTTACCAAACATCATTAAGCAAGCATCTTTTTCACCGCATTGGTGAAATGATAGGAAGAGTTCAAAGAAGTACAACTTAAGAGTACAATTAATAGCAACGTATAAATGGCTGCTTAGACATACTAGCAATATCTGCAGCACAGTCACAGTACGCCCCACTAAACATAATTGGATTTATTTGTCAGTAGTCTGTGTCTCATGGCTCAGTGGCGAAACTGCTGTTACTTTAGTTACAATTCTGCTTACAACCCCGGGCTCAATCCCAGGTAGCTGGCTCCAGGTTCACTCAGCCTTCCCAGATTGGTAAACTGAGTACCTACCTTGCTGAGGTGGAAACTATAATTGAAGCAAAGCAAAATGTTCTGCTTATATATTGCCCCATAGCACTTAAAGCACTCTCTGGGCAGTTTACAATTTATTTATGCAGGCTACACCCCCTCCCCCACGATCTGGGTACTCATTTTACTGACCTCGGAAAGATAAAAGGCTGAGCCAACCATAAACCAGCTACCTGGGATTGAACCCCAGGTCGTGAGCACATTTATAGCTGCAGTACTGTACAGCGGTTTAACCAATGTGCCATGAGGCTCATGCACTATGATTAAATTGTATTGTTTTAAATGGTATGGGGTGGTGTATAAGCATTATGCTTTACTTTGGCTAAACGACTTATTATTTGGAATGTGCTGGTGCATATACACTGCATCTTAGAGAAAGACTTTCTCTTGGAAGCAGGAACAAACATGGAGATATATATTTTTTTCCTTTACAGACTGGAAAGCCAACTTTCCAAGTATGGTACATCAGTGCTGCCCTAACTGGCTTTTAAAAATGTTCCATGGAACAGAGGCAGAGGAAGCTTTTAATTTTCTAGTTACCCCATAACATTAAGTGGTTAAGCTATCTATTTAAACCACTAATAATATGGGTTATTCAAGCCATCCAAAAAATTGTGAGCTGTGTGCTCAATTTTTTGTTTGTTTGTTTCCAGCGATACTGGGAGCAAAATCAAGCATAGGGATCCCATTTGCACAAATGAACAAATTCCAGAAGTTTCTAACAGAGACCCAGAAATGGGTGTGTATGAATATTCTGGGTAGGATGGTTCACCATAGCAAACTAATGAACGAGTCTAACCTTGCAAACAAGGTGGACCAAACACGAGGCTAAATACCTGTTCAAGCTCCATGTGAGTATAGGAGGGCACAGTAGATCACTTCTTTAAAAATTCATTTGTACTGTTGCTCTAAGCATGTAGTGGCCACAGACCTAAACAATACTGTAGAAGAATTTCCTGGAGACACCCATGACCAAATCCTAACAGATATAACAGTACTATAAGATCTTTAGCTAACTACTCAATATATGCAAACCAGGTAATGTTGGAGAATTCACTGAATAATGTATTGATGCCATCTCTATTGGAATCTTTCAAGAACCATGTATTTCCATCACTCTCAGCTATATGAGGTAAATCTGACTTCATAAATGAACTCCAATCCACCCCTCTGCAGCTATAGCCTCCTTCTTTTCACTTGCTACTTCCTCTGGAGCTTTACCTTTCTCTCCAAGAGAACAGGTGGCACTTGGGTGAATATGTCCTCAGCTTTGCCCCAGGCCTCATAGAGTGACATTACATGCCACTGTATGCTTAAAAATAGCTTTCCGGGTTGTGTGTCTGGATTCTTTTATCTTTGGTTTATGTTACCATCATACACCATAAGGCTAGGTGAGGCATTACAATTAATAGTTTGGAAACTGGTGAAGTTTCAACATTAATTTATAATTAGAATCATATGTACACTTGTAATTTAAAAAGATGTATGTGTGTCTTAATTGAGGTACAAACAACATGCTCTCTAATTTTCGTACCCACTGTGCAGAGCTCTCTTCCGTGGACATGCACACGAGCAGTCCTTCTCCCCTGGTGGATTCTGTTGCAACCAGAAGAAAAACAGGTGCATTGCTGGTGGAAAATCCCCGCACAAAGGGTGCCAAAGGTGTGTGTGGCCAGTTGGCCAGACAGTTTAGAGGGAGTACAAGTTGTTGATCATGCAAATTAATAGAGTACAGTACATGACAAATGTGTGTATGATTTATACACCAATGTTTCTCATATTTTGCCTCAATGGCCAAAATAATATCTATTATCAACTTAATAATATCTTGGGAGTTAAATATACACACAAAGAGCAAGACTCAGCAAGGTCACACATTTGTTTTTGCTGCAGGGCATAACATTATAATATTTAGGTCTTTCCAAAAGCAAAACCTCTTGATATTTGTGCTTTGCTTTTGCATTTTTAATTTTAAAGGGAAAGCAAATTTTGCTGCATTTGCTGTTTTTAAGTGGCTGTGATGCCAAGTCACTTTATGTGTATTGAAGTTAAATGTGGACTGTTTAGTTAATTTTAGAAGAGGTAGCTGTGTTAATCTCTGCTAGCTTATCAGGGAAAATAAAAATTGTAAGACAAAAATATAGACAAAATAGTAAATGACACAAAAATAGACAAAAAAAACAACTCACCCCAATATTGTGTTGTATCTGCTAAAATTACCAACTGTGTTTCCCTATCTACCAGTGCCACCTCACAATACACATTGGTAGATTAAAGATACTCATTCCAATGTTGTCCCTGATAATTTAGCTATTATCATTGTCATGATTTACAAAACAGTGTTTCTTAGGAGAAGAACTTAATATCAACAGGGGTATTACAGGTACTGTAATTACCTGGTGTGAAATGCTGTACTATCAACAACTTGTACCCAAGGGAAAAAAAGAATATTTGTTTCAAAGTACTGTACTGACCCTTCAGGTAATGCTCCCATGTATATAAATGTATAAACATTTGCTGTATAGTCCCACTCTTATGTCTGAAAAAGACTTGTCCATTAAAACTCACCTTCAAATAGAGAAATTAGTCTTTGAGGTGATGATTCTTGATCCAAGGGCAGATAAGACATCCTCAAGAAAATAGCCTACCACATTATTAATAGTTCATCCTTTGTTGTTGAGGTCGACCATCTTCATCACATTCACCATTTAGTGAGGTGGGGAGGAGGTGAATGGCTAAGATTAAGCAGTAACATGTTGATGGACACATACGTGACTAACAAGCCCAGTGGCCTGCCAAATTGTAGCAGATCTGAAGGATAGTCATGAGGAATATTCTTTAAACAGCTACTCGATTCCCCTTTTATTTTCTAAAACTGAGGATGGCTGGAATTTGTGCTATGGAGTGTACAGTAGGAAAAATAAGTATCTACGGGATCAATGTGTGTAGTTTTACTTACAGTATATGGAGTTTGCTGCAGCCCTGTATACAACATATAACGGCATCTACTTATGGATTTTGTCCTGGTCCCTTCTGGCTTTTGTCCCTTCCCATGAAATGTTGTATACAGGGTTCCCTCATATCTGCAGTTTCAGGCATCCATAATAGATTGCAGGAAAAATCCGCCATGGATATTGGGGTACTGCTATATTTTAAATTCCAGGCATCCATTTTTTAAAAGACATTTAAACTACCTGGCCAGAATCCTATGCCCAATTTAATGAGCACAACTGGCCACCACAAATTAAATTATTACCCTTATGCAAATGAAAATTGGCAATAGGATTCTGATTCACTGTCTTGAGAAAAGTAGCCTGTCTGTGGTCTTTCAAAACAAACTTTAATATACCCACAAAAGCTAAGTGTGTATTCCAATTTCAGTTTTATTTTTTAAATGATCAATACCATTTCAAATTACTCCTCTGCTCACAAATTATTTACCCAAAGACACAGCTCAAACATGTTTGGCCTTATGAAATCTCATTGACACCAACATAATGAAACTTGGGTGCCCCCATGATTTCAAACAACTCTGCTCTCTGACCTCACACAGGTTTGCATGCTTACTGGGAAATAAGCTCCCTTGTATTTCAGTGGTCGCATCTCTCTAGCAAGAACATGTTGACTTGTTGCAGATCACACTTCTAATTTCTTAAGTCAATAGTTTTACTTAACATTGCAAACTTTATTATGATATTAATGGTCTACTTTCAAAACCTCTATGTCTCGATAGTAGCATCTATTGAAATGTAATACATGATTAAAAGGTATTTCAAGATTACCTTTGATCTAGTAAAACATAGACCTCAGGCGGTGGGAAGAGAGAGCAGTTGAAAGAGAATAGAACTTAATGATTTGTTACCATTCTTTATTTCAAATAAAAAACCTTCCTATTTCCCTTGATGATTTTAATTTCTTTGTCTATGGATAATGTACTGTACAGTGTATACTATTATTCAAAAGGAAGATACATGAATTATCTAAAAGGATGGTATATCTGGATTTAATATACACTTTTATATAATATAAAAATGTGCATGCAAATGTCAATCTGTAACACCATGTGCATTTCTGTCTTATTGATGTAAAATACAAATATTTTGATTGCCCTCTTCACAAATATCATAAAATCTCTTGTTGGAAATATATAGAACTCAGTTTACTTTACCTCTCATGTACATAAATGTAAGATATGTATCAGAGTTCATAAGCTTGTGCTTAGGGATTGATTTCCTTAGTAGTCCCATCTGATTAAAAAGGGCTGCATCAAGTATTATCAATTAAACAGCTTACACAAACATAAACAGAAAAAAGACCTTCCTGTCTGCACCATTCCGTAATACAATGGCCAGAATCTTTTTGGTGCTGGTTACCTGTCACTGGTGTTTGATGAGGTGGCATCTTGGTTCATCTTGATCATGTGCGTGGTCATGTGACAAGTTACACAAACTTTATGCAAACACTAAAAGGTTATGGTTTTTTTCTTTTTCTTTCTTTCGTTCTTTCTTTTGCAATAGAGACACACGGTGGGAAGGATGTAAATTTCAATAGAGACACAAGTATCACACAGCCTTTGTGACACTTTTTTTCCAGGCAGACTTCTGAGTACACTGGAATGTGGGAAATTCGGCTATGTTCCTTGTTTTTGCAACCTCCTAGAAACATGTATTTAGGTATACAGCCAGGCTGATTACTTCCTGTGATGTTAACCAGGGTCATATTTGCCTTTGAATGTAGCAATATATATACTGTTTGCACCTTGCAAAAGCATGTTAAAAATATAAATTGTCAGGATAACGTTGTGCCATTCAGCCAGGTTGCACACTACACAATGCTTTCGCCAATGTAGTGCTCCTGTTTAATGGGTGCATACTGTATCTTGCTTTAACTGTAAAACACAAGGTTTTAAAAATAAAAAAATCCATAGAATAGTGTTCTGAAATAAAGATGAACAAAAGAAATAGAAACAGAGACTGGAATACAGGACACTAAGTGTAGGGCTGCTAACTGTATAAGAGTTTTTGGTATTTCAAATTCAGGTCTGTCTATGGGTTCTTCCAAGGTATTTTTCCATGTATAAGACTATATGTATTCTCAAAGGCTTTCATGGCCAGGATCTGATAGCTGTTGTGAGTTTTTTCAGCCTGTTTGGCTTCCAGAGCACGGGAAACAGCCCAAAAAAACTCACAACAGCTATAAGACTATATTTTTGTCTAAAAATGTTAGACTAAAAATTGAAGGCTGTTTTATTCATGAAAGTATGAACTGTGTGGTTGCAAAACAGTAATTTATGGCTGGAAAAGTGGAGGCTGTCATACATGGGGGGGATAAGAGAAAAATATAGGTGTTTTTTTTCCTTCACAGCATATACCCAATCAGTCACTGCAGCAATCCGTATTTTTCCTGCCCTCCATGTGACATAAAGGAATGTTGGCTCAAACAGCAACAGCATACATTGGTACCCCGACTTAAGAGCAGCTTGATTTAAGAACAATTCGACTTAAGAGTGGAAAACTGTTAGCATTTTATCTGCCGCCTTACAAATTTTAGACATGGTCTGCTCAACTTACAAATATTTTTTTCCATTTTTTTGATTTTTTAACTTATTTTTTATTTTTTAGATAGGTACCCCGACTTAAGAGTAGCGTGACATAAGAGCATGCAATCGGAATGGATTAAATTCATAAGTCGAAGTACCACTGTATGTGAATTGTTTATTTTGTCTTTTGAATGCTTGTGTTACATAAGAACATAAGAACAGCCTTGCTGGAACAGGCCACAGCCCATCCAATCCAGTATTCTGTCTCACACAGTGGCCCACCGTTTGCTCCAGCGTATTCCCAAGCAAATGTCTTCATCTGCTTACAATTCCCTGCAAATGGCATTGAGAGATTTCCTGCCTATCTCTCCAACCAGAGGTTTTCCTTAGGCATCCATAATGATAGCCTAAGGCAGTGATGGCACTTGGAGCCCTTTCTGTGGGCACCCAGCATTGTCCCTTCATAGCCACCTGTATACAGGTTAAATTACTATATTGGCACTTTGGAAAAAAAATAGTGGATTCTGAATTGCAGTTTGGGCACTCGGTCTCTAAAAGGTTCACCATCACTGGCCTAAGGTTATCTCCATGAACATGGTGTAAAGATTAAAGTGCAGTGTTGTAATCAAGACTCTGCTCACAGTCCTGACAGGTTCAGGTTGCTGGCTGGTTGCTAGATTGACTAGCCTAGCTTTCCAAGGTCAATAGCATACCCAGCTTGCTGGGAGGTGGGGGACAATGTGTAGAATGCATAATTAAATTGTAACCTGACCAGAGAGTGCTTTTAGCCCTGTGGGACAGTATATAAAGATCACATTTTGCTTTGCTTTCCTTTTTGCTTAGATGTTGTTTGTTTAATTTGTTCACCACTGTGGCTAATATGATTTTATTGGAATAACTATACATACATACTAGTGGACCCCACCACCAAGTGCGACAAATACTAAGAAAAAGAAGAGCTATATCATCATGGACTTTTCACACAAACATAACCACACACTCATATAATGTTTGAATGCTCTGTCATGTTTGCAAGTAAAAACCACATGGTATGGAGAACACAAAACTCTTATTAAACTTCCACTGTAGTCCATCCCAGCTCCCATAATTCATTCTGCTATGTTTGTAGGCAAGACCTCCAACATTTGGCCTTGCAATGAACTAGCACTGTAATGGAACTGTGGTGGTTGCCCAAACTGGAGCACAAAATATTGCATAGGAAGACTGCATATACACCGGTGTAATATTTTGGGACTGCTAAGAATAATGATAACTTTTATTCAGAATATTTAGAAAAAGTGTGTTCCGCATGAGATGTTCAGTTCCGATTGCAAAATTAAGCATTATATGTGTAATGCTGGAAACTGTCACTTGTATCCTTGTCAGAACAGCACTTGATATGAAATAACCAAAGTTTTAAAACTTTTGGAAAGTAATTAAAGTAAGGGATTTTACATCCTTGACAAAATTGCAGTGTTTCGTTTAAATGAGCAAACAGTAGAGGAATGAAATTAAGAGACTTAAGGAAAGAAATAAAGCCTGGAAATGAAAAGGAAACCTTGTTCTTGCATAAGAATGATTAGATCTTGCAATTTGCATATACAAATAATTCAGCAACATTCACTTGCATTATAAATACAGCATGATCAAATTATAAACATAATAAAATGAAATATCATTGAATAGTACATACATATATTATAAAGATTTTGTCATAAATTAAATATGATTCTGTATCTACAGAAAAAAGATTTAGTAGCAATATATTAAAAATTATAATGCCTAATGAAAACATGTCAACATGTTGGAAACAAAGGCTCTTCTGATACATACTGTAAGTGTCCTTTCAAAAACAATCAGTATAATAGGCATTCATTCTGTTTGGGTCTGATTAAGCCAAGCCATTAAGTATATACTGCACTTAATAAAAGATTTCAAACTTGGTAGTTTTAAGAAACACTGCCCAAGATGGTGCCTTGCAGAGGATTCAACTGTAATCACAGCAAAGGATCCTGTACTATTGGAGGACCAAAGTTTGGACATGCCTGTTCTATATTGTTTGGTGAACCTGCTCAGCCTAGCCAGTCCCTACACAAAAGAGTGTGCCATAAAACCAGACCAGTGTCTGGAGGGCGTAGGTGTGAGTGGAAATAACATTTGGGGCTGCACAGCACTATCATACCTTCAGCATCACAGTAGTGCGGCCACTCCACTCACAGCCTTCTCTCTCTCTCTCTCTCTCTCACACACACACTCACACACACACACACAAGGTGCAAAAATCTGAAGGAATATTCTAAGTCATCTCAGCTAAGGGCACTCACAATCATCCTTTAGTCCTGAGCCTACAAGTATGAAGCTAACACATGGACCAGATGAGGCGGCATGGAACGCCTAAAAGCGTGGACAATGTGTTGAATGCACTTAGACCTTCATCTTAGACCTTTATAAATAGACCTAACAGTTTTTTGCGGGCAGTGGGGAAATGGCCTTTGTACTCTCTTCTAGCACTATTTTGCCTTGTCTGGAGTAAGACTTGGATAGGGTTTATGAGTACAAAAAATAAAACAGGAACATCTTTTTTCCTGTTTGTCATACTGAAGAGACTCCAGTCCTCAGTCTGAATGGCATATGTCTAACACATGTTACTCAGAATGCAACAGATAAAGCCTATGAATATTTCCTAACTTATGACAATTCACATTTTAAAGTTACATCATTTGTATAGCTGTGGAACAGAATTTCAGCCACCATGGAATAAGAATAGAAATAATATATAGGATATCTTTTGATTAGATTATCCATAATTATCAGTCTTATTGTTGTTGAATAAATATGGAGGGTTTCGGAGAAATGGTTTGAAATAAACCACTTTTGTATTCCTGTTTGCAAACAGGTTCCTAATTAAGCAGGTACTTAATCAACGCCCACTGTCACACCAGACAATAAGTTGAGTCACACAGTGACCAGTTATGCAGATCAGAACATATCATTTCTGATCAGTATTTGGCATTTATCAATGCAATCTCATGCAATGTACAGAAAAGGAGTGAAATTCCTTACATGTATTTATTATGACAAGGTACGAGGTGTAGCAACCTGACCTGGCTTAAACACTCTGAATAGAAAGACAAGCTTCCTAAGGTCGCAATCCGCAAACCTGATCAACCATCTCATTTCAGATTTAAATAAAAAATATGGCTGGGTTAAAAAAAACATTTTCCACATGTGTCAAATCTTACTATCAACAAACAAGGAGAACACAGCCTAAGGGGATCTAACAGACAAAGGGTATTGTATACTTTGGACTACTTCAGAGAATACAGTTTCTCAAAATTCTCTCAAATAGAGGTTTTAAAAGTTATTCCATACTGGGGGAAATCTACTCATTTAGCATCACATTCTTTCATGCATGACAAGAATCAGTACAACCCCAAATAGTCTGGCTTCACTACTGCACCGGCAAGGATGAAAATAACACCTTTAAATTTTCTTTTTCATTAATTAAGGTTTTCAAGTTCATTTTGGGGCTAGATCTGATTGTTAAATAAATATAAAACCAGTTCTGGATCTCAAGGGAGTGCTACACCTAGTAATTGCTCTCTTCTAGTAATACAGATTCGCCACACCACCTCTGGAAACTCCAGGAACCTCACCAGGATAAAGGTGAAAAGGAGCAAAGCTGGGTGGATTCGAAAGGGTAAGACTCAGCAGGCCTTTGCAGCGTCAATTGAATCCCCTTCATTCCACCAGACCTTCCCTGCCTGATGAAATGAATGTGCAACCGGCTCCCCAGCCATGAAGGCCCATGGTTTCATCTCCCTTTCCCCCCTACACTATCTTTGTTCTGAGGGGGAAATGATTTTAGGAAGAGGGGTGGACAATTGGGGAACCTCTATGACACCACTAGGAGAACACAATGGGCCTAATTAGGCCCACAGTTCAGGAGTTTTTGTATCCAACTGAAGACCACTCAGAATTTCTGGTCACTGAAGACGAGCATGTGTCTGTGTTATTTTACAATAACACATGTACTGTATATCAGGAATAACATATTATTTAGATATGGGTATTTTTTTTCTTTATAAACATCAGTTTCCACATACCTACATTTACAGTGTGTTTGATATTTATAAGGCTGTAGAGGCAGATTTTAAAGCAGTGTGCGGAAAATGGTCCTTTAAAAGAAAGTAAACGCCCCAGTGTTCACATTTTAGTGGGCTCTGTGGTTCAGGTCCATAATATAGCCTATAAGACATTTCATTCTTCTTAGTTGGCTTAGATTTTCAGAAGGGTCTAGAATAGAAAACCTATTAACATTCAACTCTTACCAGAGTGCTTTTAGGGTTAGAAAGTTTAACATCAATTATTTCTCTCAATAAATTCTATTCATTAGGTACATTAAAATTATACATATTATATAAAGATTTTAAGAAGTGCATTACTGGGAAGACAGTGCTTTAAAAGTACTGGGCAGTGCTTTAAAAATAGTGTGCTCATAGATTTCTAACCCGAACTGTTTCCAATTAAAAGTAGGCAGAATTGATGGGAATTCCTCATTACTCTCTGTACTGTTAAAGATATTCACCTTTCCTTTCTTCTAGATGCTATATTAAAATGAACATGGAATGAAACATTGAAAGAGCTAAAGTGATATGACGAGTTTACACTCTTACATAGTTTTCAATAAGGCTTTTATAACTGCATTCAAAGCAGCCAAATGGACAAGTCAAACTGTTGCATATTAAGTGGTTATATATTTTATTATTTTTGTGCTCTTTTATATATACCTTCTAAAACACTGGGGGAAATGGTTATGAAATGCAGTCTTTTATTGTTAGTCTTCCATGTTAAATCTGTTCAGTACTCCTTGAATGCCCAACGTTGTTTTCCAAGTTGCTCTTCTAAACCATTTTTTGGGGGGGGGTGCAGAACAGAGAGAGGTCACAGTGTAGGAGGAAGGAATTGACAGAAAATGTTCATCTGACATTTCCACTGGAACTGAGGCACATACTGTATATGTGATTTCCTCTCTCCTTTGCTGGTACCAAGAAGATTTCATATTATGTTTATATTTGTAAAGCTGTTAAAATTGTGGACTCGATGTAGATGCTACTTCATTCATTTAAAAAAGCACCCTCAGATATAACCCACTCTGGTAGTCCTATCAAAATGCATGATTTGTGCTTTACCAGTGCATGACTGATTGCACATAACAGCAAAAGCCAACGTTTGCTTGTGCACCTACACGTGGAACTAATAAGCAAAGCCTTTCCCCTCCCCCTTTCAGTTTGCTAATAGGCAGCTAGTTGTGCTTCCAGGCCACAGCGGGCTACATGGGCCAACCTCCCTAATGTGAAGCAGCTACTGAATCATTCACAGATCCAAAATCCAGTGCACTTTTATTTTGCCTTATGTACCACTGACGTTAAGGGAGCTAACACATCTTCATCTCTGTACCTGAGTGAACGCTCACAGCATTATCTCAAAGCCATTGATCAGAAGCAAGTCTCTTCAATCCGACTGGGCCTTATTCCTACACAATGAGCTTGATTTTAATGTGGTGGGGGCAGGGAATCCTGGGATCTCCAAATGCTTTGGCCTACAACTCCTATTAAACCTACCCAGCATAGCCAACGGTAAGGGTTTGCGGGAATTGTAGGCCAAACTATCCAGCAACAAAAAGGTTTCCCATCTAGATACTCAGCTTCGTCAAGACTGGTACCCCACTGGCACCTATGGAACTTGTTTGTCACTACTAAGTCCCACTATTTTAAACAGTATTTAAATCACAACTCTGTTCACTTGGGCTATGCTGTTCCTCGTGTATATTCTATATCTGGCTTTATATCTACTTGTGGCAACAGGAATAAAAATTCTTATCCATTCATGTACAAAATAGTTTCAAATATTGATAAATCCATTTATAAGTTAAATATGTTACTTTGTTAATCTTTCTTTTAAAAAAGTAGACTAAATCAATAAACTATGATGATCTTTTAAAAGTGAATAACTAAATCCGTATTTACATTATAGTGCTAACTGACAATTTGCCATTAAACAGAATTATCTAGAACCTGGTCAGTAAAAATATACTTAAAAAAAAAAGCTAAAGCTTAAATCTCTTGTTGCTGTGGTGGATTCTTCTTCTTCTACAGTTTACTGAAAGAGTTGTGCTTAATTGTAAGAATACAAATTTTACCAAAAAGGAAAATGGGTCTAGCATAGAAGTTAAGATGAAGAAATACTTGCAGAATAAAAGCAGACATTCTAGCATACCTTCAAAACTGTCTTTCCCACTCAACAGTCCACATTACTATTGGTTGGTATGGTATGCTTGTGAAGTTAGGTACCTCAAAGCACCACAGCAAGAGCCAGGATGTTATATGAAGATACAACTGAGATGAATTCAGCTTGCACAAGAGTACAGTGCTACGGTCTTGGTTAGCCGACATTCATCCAATTGTATAAAATGTTCTACTATTCTATGGGACTTGCTCAAAGTGAAAATCATTGTGATGATGTTAATGCAAATTTACTGTTCATTTGCTTTATACACATTCAGTGCTTATTGTTGTTCATTTGCTTTATAAACTTTGGGGGCCAATAACTTATTTGAAATCTAAACAGAAAAATACAGTAATGTTACAGATTCAGAAGTATTTTGGCAAAATATTGGTATATCCAGCCAAAAGCAAGCACTTTTCAAAGTCCTATTAATTTATTTTAAAAATATTTACTTCTTTTCCCATGGGCTCTGAGACATCTCCAATTCAAAGGACTTATCAGGTCTGCACTGGCTTATCTTATCTTATAAAGTGCTACAGTCCTAGGTGTGCCAGACTAGTAACTGGGCTCCAGGTCCCGTTAATTTAAATGGGAGAGATTTAAACATATGCTTAATATACCCACTGAAAGCAGAGGGTCTTAAATATGCCTAACATAGGCTGGATTGTGCCCTATTTTCATAACAGTATACACTGTGATATACTGCACATGGTGATATATTTTACACGACCCTTTGATACGCAAGACGTGAAAAACCACCTTGGCCTGGTAGCTACATGCGGCGTTGGCATATACATCACCAGATGCGAGGAAGGTGGCACGTGCAAATGAGTGTTCTGTGTATAGTTCTCCTCCATTGTCCAACACCTAGAGTAGCACGTATTGAGACATTTCAAGATAGGTCCCATCACTCAACTGTTTAGAGGCTGGAATCATTCTCCTCTATTCAACAGCTGAATGGAAGGCTGTTTGTATGAAAAGTCTCTGGTGCTGCTCCTTCTGGATCCGAGTGAAACCCCACTTAAATGAAATATACATCAAAGGAGACATTCAGAGAAAACATGGTCAAATCTACATTTAGCAATTTTTTTAAAAAAAATCCATGGAAATAAATTAATATGATTTACAAATCTCTGTACAGATGATTAAATTAAAAAATAAGAGGGCAGGGATTTTCACTTGAAATTAGCATAATCCGAAAATATATCTATGAAATCTTGTACCACTTTGTAGCAGAATTCATACTGTTCCTGAAAGAGAGGAGAGAAAGAGATTATGCTTGTTTTCATGTACGTATATCTGAACTTGAATAAGTCTCTTGAACTATCTTGAGCTATAATATTTAATTGGAACATCATTACAAAATAGCAGTCCACTAATATTTTATATTTTTAATAATTTTGCAATACTGTACTTTCTTTGTAGGTTGCAAGTCACTTGATCATAAATCAGTGTAAGAAGACAACAGTTTCACTGAAGAAATGCAACTTCATTGAAACACTTGAATTGTTAAAAAAACAAAAAAATCTTGGCTATCTGCTTAAAATTCAAACACAAGGACAGTCAAACTTCCTTTGGATGAGACTTACACCAATCAGGTCACTGAACAAGGCTTGTTTCATTTCATCACTTTATGTGCTTCCCCCCTTTGGCCATGGGTCAAAGAGCAGAGCTACTGATGACAACTCCAATTTACATTTTTTTAAATAGAAGGATCACTCCTTCAGTGATCCTGGAACACAACCATGTATAAATATTGTCTTGAATACAATGGACAAGAAACCCAATACTGATAATACAGGATATCTAAAGTGACAGAAAGCATTCTGGCCGCCATACTGTATACTTCCTGCACTTTCCAGTAGAATGATGTGAGTTCAGTAGAATGAAGTGAGTTGTATGTAGACATGGACTCTTGATATTTCATGTTAAGGATATGAAATGAACCTGTGGTGCCACTGTTTCCTGCCTCCAGAACTGGCTGTTCCACTTACTGGACTCCATTTTGTATCATAGAATCATAGAATAGTGAAGTTGGAAGGGACCTGTAAGGACATCAAGTCCAACCCCCTGCTCCATGCAAGAATACAAATCAAAGGATATTTGCAAGGCGATTGTCCAAAATTCTCTTGAATGTCTCCAATACTGGAGCACATACCACCTCTGGAGGTAATAGTTTCCACTGTCAGTTGCAGGGATCCTTTGACAGTGCCACCACTTCAATCCAGGAAGGAGTCCTGCTGGCCCTTCCCCACCTCCCCAAGCAGCCAAACGTTCATTGGCTGAGAGGACCCATTCCACATCCAACGTCTTCACTGAAGTGGTTGGCTGTCTGTGTAAGCAAGGAAGGTCTGTCTGGTTCCTTCCTGGATTTGAGTGTTGGTTCTGTTAAAAGACTCCTTGTATGGCGGGGAGCTCTGTAAGTGAATTGAGTGGCTCTGGGAGTTGGAAATGAGCCACTGAAATAGTCACTGTTTGAATTTTGTATCCCTTAATCAAAAACACAAACTGCCCATATCTGCTTGTAAGTAATTGAGGCAAATGGAAGTGGATAGATCTTCCTTCTCAAGGAAGCCATGCCACCAATGTTCCAGTCAAAGATGGGCAAAGTCATTTCTAATGATAGAAGTACTTTTGAAGAAGCATCTGTGTTAATCCATGCAAGCATATCAAATAGTTCCTTTGTCCCCCTGCCTCCCAGGCAATATACTAGTATGAGCAATATCCTGGATACCCAAGTGCAAAAGAACTCTACTGATGCACACCTAGTCATTCAAAGGAAGTACCACATTACCTGAATAGCCATATTTCCATCAATACTGCTGACTTATTTAGAGTAAGTATTAGCTAGGCATATCTGCATCCAGACACTTGACACAGTTATAGTCTACTAGACTGGACGTTCGCTTTAAAAATTAGTTAATATGGTTGAGTGTCATCAATACATTGCTGACACCCAACCTGAAAACCCTGGAAGGCCTGTCCCAGAAGATTCATGCAGATGTTATATAGTAAAGGGGAGAAGGGTGAATAGAATCCTCTGGAAAGCCATAATATTCAGCCTTGCTTATTTGAACTGCCAACCATGCAGTTCAAAAACTACTATAACAAAGTACTTCCTAGCCCCAGGAAGTTTAAAAAGAGTGTAGTTTTAAAAAAAGATAGCCATATTAGGCTGTGCTAGCATGTCAGGCGATAACATAACTACTACTACTACTACTACTACTACTACTACTACTACTACTACTACTACTACTACTACTACTACTACTACTACTAATAATAATAATAATAATAATAATAATAATAATAATAATAATAATAATAAACGTTGCAGCATCTTAAAGACTTACTATTGACCTCAACAAAGTAAATCTGATTTTAGTCCTAACAAGAATATTTCAAATAAAATGAACGGATCTTCTGCTAGTGCTGTGGTAAAATCCCAGAGTTACTCCAGAGTAGACAGGATTCTACACAATTTATCTATAGGATTGCAACACCTTAGAATTTAACTCCTTGTTGATTTATATACACATGCATTTTGTGCAGAGAAAAAAATACCACACAGTTTGGCAAGCCCCAACATACTAACATTAAAGAAGAATCTTGTATCACAGTAATATAGCATTTCTTCTCTCAAAATGTCAATACCCTTCTATCCCTGGACAATTATTTTTGTGGTTAAAACAACATACCAGTGTTTGCACCATATGTGGTCTTTGCAGTCGTAAACTCTTCACAGCTTGAAATACATCTAAGAGCCCCTCAGCTTTGACTCGTTCCAGAATATTGCTGAGTGCTATGAATGTACCTGTTCTTCCAGCTCCAGCACTGCAAGATAAATACGTTTCCTTGCTTTAACAAGGTATCATGCCTGGCTCCAGACCTATATGCACTGTAATAAAAATGTACCATACTCTGGATTTAATCTTGGCTACTCCAAATTTAACCTGTGCCTTATACAGGTTGTTTGTCCTTTCTCAGGACCAAGAGAAAGAGACGTTTACTTAACTTAAACCAGTCATGCAAGTAGCAGAATATAGTTTCTTTATCCAGAGAGATTTTTATTTTTACCATGAAGATTCATATCCTATTTCCATTTTCCAATCAGCAATTTGGTGACATATTATGTTAGTAAGAATTTACTACTTGCTTTTTGTTATGTGCTATCAAAGTGCATCCAATGCATCAAGTTGCATCCAGGTGACCCCAGCTGGGTTTTCCAGGAATGAGAGATATTTAAAAAGTGGCTTTGCCTGTTTCACCCCTCAGTGCCTCTCTATTGCTGAGCGTGGATTTGAACCCAGCTTTCCTAACTCCTCATCCACCACTCTTTTTGTTACACCACACTGGCTACCGCTACATCACACAAGTGCTACATAAATGAATCATAAATGAACATTAGATGGGATGCAGGCTGGCCTCTCCTTGAGGGTGAGGGCTTGTTCTCTTCAGGAAAGGGAATGTGCCCTCAGCTTTCTGCCTAGGGCAGGCAAGGGGCATTTTTAAAAAAACCTTTTTACTCAACCTTCAGTGGCACCTTCACAACTCTTCTTGATGATCTCTCACTTTCCTAGAACTGCTTGGGCACCAGACTTGGGGCTTCAGAGGGACGAGGGAATCAGAGAACACTCCACTTTCATCCAGAATTAGTAGAACTCTTCTAAGCACAAATCTGGTTCCACTGTATAGTTTGGCGTTATATCAGAGCCGAGCCCATTGTGAAGTGCTTAAGCAAATCCTGCTATGTATCACCCAGGGACTACATTTACATTAGCTTTCAGAAGAAGAATAAGTGGACAAAGCTAGACTTCATCCCATCACTCTGGAAAGAGCATTTCTGAGAACAGTTTGAAAACGACAATAGAATCACTGTAGTCAGTAATGATAATCAACAAACTTCATGCTAGGTGTAATTAATTAACAAGAGCAGGTGAATTTTTTTCCAGAAAAACCATCTAAATGTATTAATAAAACTATGCCACAGCCCTGCCAACAAGGATGTTCTTCATAGCAGAACATCTGCTAGAGCTATCAACATTCTAGTAATCTCCAGATCTGAGTACTACATTCTCCCATGGGTGATGATACCTCTGAAGATACCTTGGAAAAGGCAGGCAATTCAGAAGGGAACATCTACACCAAGAAAAGCAGTACCCCACCACCACATGCACAGTTCTTTTTAGTTTATCTACAGTTGTAAGAAAAAGTATGTGAACCTTTTGGAATTTCATGGTGTTCTGCATTAATGTGTCACACAATGGGATCTGATCTTCCTCCAAGTACTGACAATCGTAATGTGCCGAAAATAATATTTTTTCGTGTTTCTATTAAATACATTCATTGCTAGTGGGAAAAGTAAGTGAACCCTTAAGTTGAGCTCAAAAAAAGCCAGTTGGAGTCAGGTGATAGCATACCTTGAGTCTTGTTAAAATAATGAGTTTGGAGGTGTGGACTAGAGCTACAGTATGTTGACTGATAAAAACCCCTCAAACGTTTGAGTTTGCTCCACACAAGAAGAATATGTTTATATGAGCCATGCCTTGCCAAAAAAGAGCTTTCAAGCGACCTACGATCAAGAACTGTGGATTTCGATAAAGTTGGAAAGGGTTACAAAGTGATTTCAAAACCTTTAGAAATTTACCAGTCTACAGTTAGGCAAATGATCAATAAATGGAGACACTTTGGGATTGTGACTACCCTCACCAAAAGTGGACACCCAGTCAAAATGAACCCATGAGTTCAACGAAGATTCATCAATGGGATAAAGAAACCATCCCGAGCGACAGCCAAAGATTTGAAGGCATCATGCTGGCTAACATCTGTATTATGAGTCAACAGTACATAAAACACTGAACAAGCAGGGTCTCCATGGCAAGACACCACGAAGGAAGCCACTGCTTAATTAGAACATTGCTGAACACCTGAAGTTTGTGAAAGAGTATGTTGACACTCCACAGCAGTATTGGTAAAATGTTTTGTGGAGTGGTGAAACAAAGATACGTCTGGCATAAAAAGGGCACTGCATATCATCATGAAAACATCATCTGAACCATAAAGTCTGGTGGAGGAAGCATAATGATTTGGGCCTGCTTTGCTGCATCAGGGCCTGGTCAGCAGCTTGCAGTCATTGAGGGGAACATGGATTCCCAGGTGTAGAAAAACATTTCAGTATAATGTGAAATGGTCTGTACACCAGCTGAAACTCTGTAGAAGCTAGGTGATGCAATAGGACCATGACCCAAAACACTGGAGCAAGTCCACCACAGAAGGGCTTCAGAACAACAAAATCTGCCTTTTGGAGTGGCCAAGTCAGAGCCCAGAACTCAACCCAATAGAGATGCTATGGAATGACTTGAAGAGAGGCATACACAAGTGATGTCCAAAGAATATGACAGAGCTAAAGCAGTTCTGCTAGGGCTAAAATTCTTCCTGAACTATGTGCAGGTCTGATTCACAGCTACAGGGAGCGCCTGGTTGAAGTTACTTGTACCAAGGGAGGGTCAACCAGTTATTGATTCCAAGAGTCCACTTACTTTTCCCACTAACATTTTGAACGTTGAATTAGTGTGTTCAATAAAGGCATGAAAGATCAGAATGTTTGCGTGCGTGTTATTATTTTAGGTACATTTGATTAAATGAAGATCAGACCACACTGTATGACACATTAATGCAGAACAACATGAAATTCCTAAAGGTTCAAATACTTTTTCTTGAAACTGTGTATTTGGCTTAGAAAGTCACCATGTGTCCTTAGGATACATAAGGAGCAATTTTGTCATGTCGAAGAGTCCCCAGCAACCGCAAAACTTTGGTAGCACTTAGCTATTTATTTTAAAAATAATGGTGCAGGGTTCATGGGAGAGGAAGTGTCTCTAACAAGGTCCAGGCATTGAACTTTGCAGCCCTCAGACCTCCAGGAGATTGTCTACTAGACCAATCTAAACTGTCAGCAATTGCACACTGTATCATGACAGCACTGTGTAAACTCCTACTCCATTTTCCATGCTCAGTTCAGAGTTGTGGTTTTGATCTTTACAGCTTTGAATGCTTTTGAACAAACCTGAACTCTGGTTTCTTCCTGTGTGCTAATCCTTAAGCTAAGATCCTCATCAGAGACCCTTCTCTGGCTTCCCTTGCCATCTGAGGTACGATAGCGAAGCTACTGAGAAAGAGCCTTCCCACCGGTGATTTCTATTATGTGTTGATTCCGATATGTTCCCAGCTGTGGAATGGCCTTCCTGAGATGGCCCATCTTGCATCGAGCCTTAAAATTAAATTATGCCAGGGAAAGTTTTTTGGTCCAGAATTGATGTGTTTTATCATGGTTGTTTTTATTCTTATCCTGCTCCTACTGCTTATTATTTTTAGTCATTTTTAAAATGATATTTTTCAGTATTGTAAGCTGTGGACAGAGGGATGAACTAGGACCCTGGAAAACACACTTCGATTCCCTGGTTGGCCATTGAAACTTACTGGGGAGTGGAACTGGTAAAGCCAATCCTTAGATACCTTATTCCTGTGGAAGTCCTGTCAGCATAACTATAAGCCAGTTTCAGTTTGATGGCACATAAGAACAAGAATCACTGCTTGGGAATTTTGAACTGTAAGATACACAATCCATTTATAAGTGAAATATAAGAAAGGAACATGGTGAAATACAACACAAACAAGTTACCTGCAATGGACTGTAATGGGGTGGTTTCCTGTCTGCTGTTGCTGTTTTTGGACAGCTGCAATAAGGTCGATCATCCCTTTCCCTTCAGCAGGAATTCCAATTTCAGGCCATCCATGAAAATGAAACTGCCGGACAAGTCGGCCTTGTTTTTCCTAGTCATTCAAAACCAAGGAAACCCCAAGTGTAAAACAGAAGTTAAGAATGAAATGAAACATGTTTTATCTTCTAGAATCTAACCACACAGCTTGTTTTATCTATTGGCCTTTTTGGGTTGTGGTCAAAAGTTTAATTATGTATTTAATGTAAGGCAAAAAGATTGCCAATTGATGTCAATGTTGTTGTTGTTTTTTTAAAAAAACCTAGTCAAATCCAAGGCTTCTGAACTACTGAATTACATTTCAGTAATACATAATTACATTTGACCCTCATGCAGATGTATTATTTATTGAAAATATTTTATCCCTCCTTTCTCTTTAATGAGTACCTAAGGCCGCTTACCTTTCCTTAAAAGGGGATAATTAAAAGATAAAATTTAAAGCTAACAGCAGGGCGTATGCAAATACTAAAAATGATCAAAATAATGTCATAAACAACAAGAAGAACATCATTCAAATCAGTAAGGCACAACAATACATTTAAGTACTCCATGTAGGCAGCCAGTCTGGAACGTTTACTTGAAGAGAAATATCTTTGCCTGCTTGTGGAAGAACGGCCTGGCTTCCTGTGAGAGGCAGATCCAAAGTCTAAGGAAGGAGGACACAGACCCAAGCCATTTAGGGCTTTATAGGTTCGAACCACCACTCTGAATGGTTCCACAGCATTGGAGCTGCCAGAACAGGGGGTTATGTGATAATCCCTGTGACCAGCCCCAGTTAGCAATCTGGCTGCCCATGTTTTGGATTTGCTTAAGTTTCCAAACGCATTCCAAAGGAAACCACACATCTGATGTTATTAGATTAACTGTATGTGAAGTCTGTACCAGGTCCTTCCATCTCCATCATTCCATCGTGTTTTTACTTTGTGCTTTTTGGACTGGGCGAGTAAGCATGTACAATCTGCCCTACCACACTGTAACTCTTTCAGATGACAATGTCATAATATGCTTTCGTTGTCAGACTACTTCTGTGAGAATTTCAGCAAAATATTAAAATGCTCCATTTCACTAGATGAGAATTAAATCAACTTTAAACAAACTTGAGGTGTAATAAATCAGGTTGATGCAATAATAATAATAATAATAATAATAATAATAATAATAATAATAATAA
>JAHTLZ010003518.1:2879611-2893960 GCA_023846285.1 Phrynocephalus versicolor | reverse complement strand
AATAATAATAATAATAATAATAATAATAATAATAATAATAATAATAATAATAATAATAATAATAATAATAATAATAATAATAATAGGAAGAAGAAGAAGGAGGAGGAGGAGGAGGAGGAGGAGGAGGAGGAGGAATTGGATTTGACGAAGTCACCATCAGTCAGATGCAGAAAGCCACCTTACTGGGATATGCTCGCATAATTTGCCGATACATCACTGAGTCCTAAACGCTTGGGAAGCGTTCGACTAGTGATTGGTAATATAAAATCCAGCATAGATAGCTGTGTGGTTAATTAATAATAAATGTAAAAACAAACAAACATGGCTAAAAGTTATCAATAGTACCTGCTTGTGTGTAATCAAAAAGTCCCGCACACTTATGGCATCAGCAAGCAAGTCACTCTTTATCTCGATGGTAATCTCTCCATAAGTAACAGAACCCTCTGATGGCCAGTACTGAAAGCATTTTTCCTGTATTATTAAGAAAAAGTAAGAAATAATACTTCCTTGGTGATACCTAAATGTGCAGCTTATAGCAGTGGTTCTGGAAACCCATTATTCTTTCATTTAATCTGTCCCTTTCCCCTAGAAGAACTTGTAGAATACTTATAATGTTTAATAAGCATTTATTTATATCAAAATCAGACAAAAAGAAAAATATATCCAGAAAACCTTGGTAATTGAATGTCTCTTTTATGATATAAAAGGTGGTGCATACTTGGTGTTCAAGATTTGTGGAGTTTGGAAACAAAATAAAAAAAATGTATTTTGAAAGCTGCAAAGCAATAAAGTCACACCAAAGAACCTTTAAGGCATCATATAAAGGCCATTTTGCAATCTTCCTTAATGACTGTGACAGATGTGCATTATATCCCAACTTTAGTGTGAGGCTTTGCCAAATAGATCCAGTACTTGCCATGATGCTGCTTCAGACATATAGCACAGTTGAGAGAAAGCTAAGTAAGCACCATTAAGCCTCGTTGACATCTGAGCACTCAATTGAGCACACTCTGTTCCCATTGATTTCTTGGGACTTGATTAGCTGTAGCTTGCACTGGACTGTGACAACTTTCTCTGGACTGTGACATCTGTTCAATAGTGAGGATGATCAAGCTAAGCCAGAACCCTGACAAACCAAAGATACAGATACTGGACAGTGTGTGTCCCAAAACTCATGAAATAGCAGCCAGGGTTGTCCTATGTATAATGGATAGACAGGCCTATGAATGACGCCAATAGTGCATCATTTGCAAGGGGGTGCCGAAAACAAGCCCTTGTTCTTCATGATCTGGGATGTGCTTGGGAATGGGCACCAAGCCTTTTTGTGGACAGTTGTATCAATCCCTTTTTATTGGGCTAGGATGCATTTTCCCCCTCTTCTCCATCCTGTTTTATAGGAACTGAGAACATAACATTGAGAAAACCTACGACAAAATTAGTCATACTTGTTCCCTTTCCAGAACTTCAGTAAGCATGACAATTGTGTGGCATTTCCATTCCCACACCATTCTCCAAAAGTCTTCCACAGTATGCGGAAGTGGTCCTTGAGTTGCAATGAAATAATCCTTTTGGCGATAGCCCTATAAGGAAAATAAAAGGGAATACAAAAGAAATGTCAAGACTTGGGCAAGTTCTGAAATCTGTTGCTGCTGCTGTCCAAAAGATGAGATTATGGCTATCAAGAAGAAGCCCCATTTGATTTCATAAAGCCATATGTCCTCTTTCGGCAAAGTGTATGTGATTTAAAGGAAACAGAGGAACACCTTAATTATGTCAAGAACTTACCTCTTTTTGAGATTTTAGTGATTCAATACAGGAATGACCTACCCTTGCCTTGAGATTTTGAACATCAGCCATAGAGGGCTAATATTTTTGATCATATTTATTGGAAGGAACTCCGAAAGCAAACAATCTTTGTGACTATGTTCTCTTTCAAAATAATAATAACAATGTGCCAACAAATCAGTTCTGATTTATGGTGACCCTTTTCAGTGGTTTCTTGGCAGAGAATACTCAGAAGTGGTTTACCATTCCCTTCTTCTGGGGGCACCCTGGAACTGCGTAGCTTGCACAAGGCCACATGTCTGGTTCTATCTGCAGGAGGCGCAGTAGACAAATGAACTCGCCACTTCTGGCTCCACACCCAAATACCTAACTCACTGAGCTATCCAATCATCACTTTCTTTCTTTTAAAAATGAGAAAAGAAAAGGAACTTGTACAGACTGCATCTAATACTCAAAGAATCTGGTTGATCTGCTTCACTCTGCTGCCATTCAAGTATAAAGTTCTAAGTATTTTTGAGTGATTTTGTTTGTTTTGTAAATTGTCACATTACTCATTAGCACAGCTCATTTGGCAAAGAGAACTCCACATCCATCTATGAACTTCTTAGACTAGATCTACACAAAGCTGATCATTGGGGGGGGGGCTTTGAAAAATCAATGGTACAGACAGAAATGTACTTACATCAATGAAGGAAGCATTGATATAATCGGTGTACTCCTGACCTCTTTTCATTGAAAGAATCACTCTGTTAAAGTCATCTAAAATGAAATTTTTTAAAAAGAGAACCCAGTACATATTACATTTGTTAAAACACTAAGATTTTTATAAGGAATAATATGGCACAGACAACGACCTATGCTCTTTTACTAAATCAAGAGTACAATATAATCTATTTATCTTTTGGTCTAGCAGTGCCATCTGGTGTTAAATATATACATTACTGTACTGTTGCATGCTGTCTAATATTACACAAGCAACATTAACAAAATCATTACACTGCTTCTATGAAAATGGAAATTAGTATCTTACATGGGATGATTTGGATTACTCTGGCTTTCTTCATATTTGCTGGCAGGTTACCCGTTCTCATGTTTTCTTTCATTATTCGAACATTTGTTAATTTCTACAGCAAAAAATTAGATGTTGAAAATTAGACTATCAAATTTAGTTTATTAAAACTAAAATAGCTAATTTACGGCAATCTGCTTACTAAAGTACCACATTTTCCCATCTATAAGATGCTGCCATATTAGATGCCCCCACCCCACTGTCAAGATCCCAAATTAAGCAAGAAAAGAAAAGAGCAGGGGGTAGTAAAAAGTAGGTGGGTGGGGTGGAGGAGAATCCAAACCGACCTCGCTGTTTCACTTCATCTCTGGCAGTGCTTGATTGTCTTCCTCTCTGCCTTGTTCTTGCAGAATCAGACCCTTCTTTTCAGCATGGAAAGACACTTGTTAATGGGTTGCTCCACCCCAAACCTTTCCTTGCTGAAAAGAAGATTCCACTCCTTGCAAAAAACAAAGCACAGAGAAGTTTTCAGGGCATGGAAAGGAAAGGAAACAGCAAGGTCAGTTTGGGTTCTCCTCCACCCCACCACCACCCCTTAGAAAAGGCTTACTTCTGTGTATATGATGCCCCTTTATTTTTAGTGCCATGATTTTAGAAAAAATAGTGTTGTATACACAGAAAAACATGGTATTTCTTATTGACAAGTTCAGTCTTAAACTACAGACTTCAGCTTTCGTTCACTATTTCCTACACTCCACACATAGATAAAAAAATTAACAGAAACTTGTACTATGTAGATCCAATATAGCTGTGTGTTCTGCAGACAAGTAAAGAGACCCATAAAGAACATTTTAAAATACTGCTAGGTTCCGTCCTATATAATTCGTCATGCTCATCAAAAATATATTTTCTAACATTAAATATACAGGTCAAAATTCTTTTTGAGGGGTTCTGCTGGCACAATGTAAATGATGTCACTGTCAGCACTCAATTGCTACTGACTCAAGACCCCCTTTTTATTTTGGTGTACACACAATTTCATTTCATTGTGTGTAAGCTGTGCATCCTGAAATTGAAAAATGAAGCATTTGATCAGAAATGTTTATCTGCCACTGACAATGACATCATTCCTGTTGGACAGCATGGAACATCAGAAGTGGATTTTGACCATATTCTTCTAATAATCAATATTATGATTTCTTCAGAATTTTCTAAAAATGAAAGATAATAAACCATATTTTGTGTCCTAAGCAGATAAGAACATGAATTTGTTTGTTTTTAAATAAACACTTTCACATTCAGCAGCACTCAATATGCATGACTATCTAAAACACTGTCCGAATACATAACTTGAACTGGACCTAAAAAAGATATCACCAACTGAAATCAGTAGCAAGTAAATAATGTAGTCTCACTAAATTTGTGGACCTTATGGAGAATTTAGACCACCAAATTCCCAAAGATTCAATGGGTCTACTCTAGTTTCAAATTAATACAAGATTTCAGCCACTATGTTCCAGATACTTTATGTTTTAATAAGATAACTGATGTTGCCAACTACATCAAAATTTTTAGATCAAAACAGAAAACCAAATTGAGAGTGTTAACTTTTAAAAAGAAGTTTAAAATTTCATTTCATTTCATTTACTATATTATATTTATACCCTGCCCATCTAGCCATCTGGCTACTCTGGGCGGCTTACAACAGAAAAGCAAATTACACATCACACAGATATAACAACCAATAAACAATAAAACCACAATAGCATCAGAAAACCAACCAATACCTAAATATATTTAAAAACATTAAAAATATATACTCATCTCTCTCTTTTAATACCAGCCTGAAAACTTTGTAAAAAATTGTGTAACAATTACTTTAAATTCTTCTTCTAGCCCTGTTTTAACGAGATTTGGTGCTGCATTTTGTGATGGCTGCAGGTGCTTTTCTAAAGAGGACACATCTAGTTCTGTGTCGCCATAGAGGTAGTATTCAAGTAAGGCTTGATATATGAACGAATACTGCATCTGTCAAGAAGGAAGACATTTTGTAATTTAAAAATGTGAAATATTCTAATCAATATATTAATAAAATAAAATTCAACAATAATATCTGATATGTACATGTTTTCAAATGAATAACCTTTTTTTTTCTTTTTAAAGTAATGTCACAATTTTATGATTAAAAAAATATAATGTTGCCTTTAAAAGATATAGATGAGATGCAACCAAGTGATATTTATACTATACTTGAAGCTAGTTACCTGTAACATGAACAAGTGTAAATAAGCCACAAGCACAGACACTTCCCCTCCTGTCTCCTCTTCTGTAAAAACAGATCATTACATCTAACAGTAATAGTAGCAGTACTGATACCTATTCAGTTTGGATATACAGTACTGATACCCTAAGCACTTCCAATCTCGCCTGAGTTCGGAAGCTAAACAGGGTCGGCCTTGGTTAGTACTTGGATGGGCGACTACCAGGGAATACCAGGTGCTGTAGGCACCTGGAGTAGGAACTGGCAAGCCACTCCAGTATTCCGGCCAATAAAACTCCATGGACATGGGGTCACAGAGAGTCAGTCATGGCTGGAACGACACAACACACACACACACACACACACACACATTCCAGTATTAAGGAATTACAATCCTCTTTTAGAAAGCAGGCCTTCCCCCTTTTTTGTGACTTTAGGATTAGTAAAGGATCCACTTTTCAAACTCAACACTTTCCCCTTTTATACTAACAGCCCCTATTGTAAAAATGCAATCAGCCCCTAACACAGTTAGCAACAACAGGGAACTCAGCTGGGGCATTTGGGTGGGTGGGGGTGCTGAAGGCCATACATTAAGGCTGAGCTACACAACATAAACATATCAACACTGATAAAGAAAACACAGGCACACTTTCTTCCAGATAATGTGGTGCATCAAGAAGATGGCCACCCAGAGGAGGCAGGCATCTCAAATTCTCTATAGGCCAGGGGAACCAATAATCTGCTCTCCTCACCTACGTCTAACACTAATAATCCAATTAGAACTCAGATCCAAAAAGTGTCCAAACTGTGACCAATAGGAATATTTGACTTCATGGCTCTTTGTCTATCATGTATAAAACATGCATGTTTTGTATTTTAGGGGTTCTTCTCTGTGCTTAAGAGAAGTCACAGCTAACATTGACTTATATTTTATCAATTAAATAGGAATTTCAGTTCATATGGCTGTCTTGCCTGACCCCTTGCCAGAGCAGACTTATAAACCCAAATTACTAGGTAACAATAATAGTAACTGTAATCGTAATTGTGTGCCATCAAGTCATTTCTGACTGATGGGTCCCCTTCCAAGATGTCTTTGAAGATTCTTAGTCATCCAGGTGAGTTTATCTGGAAGTTGAGTCATGGCAACTGGACTTCTTTTTCTTGAGAGATTGAAATGTTTCGCTGCTCATCCAAACAGGAGCCTTGTGGCACAGTGGTTCAATTGCTGTACTGAACTGTGTTCACAACTTCAATCCCAGGCAGCCAGCTCAAGGTTCACTCAGCCTTCTATCCTTCTGAGGTTGGTAGAATGAGTACCCATCTCACTTAAGGGCAGGGGGAAGTAATGTGTAGCCTGCCTTAACAAATTGTAAACCATCCACAGAGTGCTCATCCCGCTCCATGGTGGGGAATTCCCAGCCTTTGGCTCCACAGCCAGATTACGTGTAAAACACTGAGCGTTCCAGCCAGCACACATGTGCACAGAGACGCAAAACAATATTCTGGCAGAAATCCTGTTTCATAACATAATTCAGTCATAACATAAAGTTATGTTAGTGGAAGCATGCTGGGCACTTCACCCAGACAGCCAATGCTGTGCTACTTGATTGTGTAATGGACTGCTTCTGAGCAGTACTTCTACCTTGCTGCAATTTTCAGCACTGCTTTCGTTGCTGATTGTTGGGCACACAAAGCTTCACAACCAGATTTCAGCATTTTGTTTTATCATTATAAGGCCAGATAAGCCACATGCTCCCTGTTGCCTATCCTCATAAGAAGGTCAGAAAGTCTGACTTCCATTTTCACTTATGCACGATTTAGCATTTACTCATCAGGTCACTTCCTAGATTAATTTTTAATGGTGGCCTATTGTGTTAAATTTATCTTCATGGTTAAAGATTAACCAGAAGTTGCTCATGTTTCAATGTACTTAGTTAAAATGAGAAGCAAATACAGTACTTCTGACTTGGTTTTGAGGCCACACCAGAGAGAGAAGGAAGGCGCTTTTATTATGTTACTATAATGATAAACTATGGTTTACATCTAGAACTAAAGAAGATAATGATATCACAGATCTTTATGGCATTATATCCCATATGGTAATTATTTTTCCCTTAACAATTGTGGTGGTAAAACCCAAGTGTAATAAATGGAAGTGCAGCAAAGACACTCTTAGCATTAAGTAAGAGGCACTAAGAGATGTGCAGAGGTTATTTGTTCTTCCTCTGACTATATGAATCTCCAGTCCAATGCACTTCACGCATTACAGCCAGCATTCCTAATACCATTAGAGCGATCAAAGCTAAAAAGACCTTGAACAAAAAATCCAACTGTTTTATCAGTCTCAGTTATGTGCAGAGCTCCGAAGAGTTGCTGTTTGTACAGCAGTTCCCACACACACACACACACACACACCAGTGTTGGTTGGACATTCTAGGAGCTGTAGTCCAAAATGTAACTCTTCAAAGTGCTGGAGATATGTGACACTCCTCAAACCTAAGAAGTCATCTTGTACTAATTCAGGGCATCAGTCATCTACCATCTCCACCAGTCTTTCCAAAAATGATGCTCTGTTATATCTACAGTGTACTGCAAATTAGCTGGCTAATTTGTAGTAGATATAACATACCCAGATGCCCCCCCCCCATTTAGGACCTCTGATTTATGATGACTGGCATTGGATTCCCCAATGTTTCATACTTCCCAAGTAAAAGACCCTTTTATAAGCAAAGCATGACACAGAACAACAGCTTTCATTCTTTTAAAGTGGCTCTTTGTGGTTTGACAGGGTACATCTGGTAAGAAACTATAACTTACATAGAACTCCTGTCAAAAGGAGCCTTGTCCACCAAGGAACTGGAGAAGATACAACAGACAATTCTCAAAGCTAAAATCAGACACTAAATAGTAATGGACTGATTGGTTGGCCCTGCAGTGCTCTAACACTGGAGAAAATATAAGCAGGGAGCCTGTGCTACCTGCCCTATCAACTTTGATCTTCTGAGAATCAAAAAAAGTACTGAATGTTTTACTCTTGAAGTGAAAATGTTACTGGTGACAAATCAAGTTAGTCCTCAAGGAACTAAAAACATGCCAGCCATAGATCAGGGCTACAACAAGACAACGAACTGTTGCGAGGGCAAGCAAGTGCATTCCCATAATAAAATATAGCTATGTTTAAATATTTGAAAGGGTGTCATATTGAAGAGGGGACAGGTTTGTTTTCCATGGCTTCTGAGACTAGGACTCAGAGCAATGGTTTCAGATTACAGGACAAGAAATTCCATTTGAACATTAGGAAGAACTTCCTGATGGTTAGAGCTATTTGGCAGTGAAACATGCTGCCATAAAGGGTGGTGGAGTCTCCTTCTTTGGAGATTTTTAAGCAGAGGCTGGATGGCCATCTGTCGGGAGTACTTTGATGGGGGTTCTTTGATACATGGCAGGGGGTTGAACTAGATGGCCCTTGAGGTCCATTCTATGTGATTCTACGAAATGCCCCTGCCCTCAACATCCTGCCTTGCTTCCCCTTCTGACTCAAGTCTGACAACTATAATTTCTACCTACACACACACGCACACACAAGCATGCACACGTGCACACACACACACACACACACACACACACATGTTTTAAGGGGAAAATATTACCAATGCTGTCCAAAAACATTTGTTTTATTTTACTTACATCAGTCTGAACCATTTGTGGACGTTGATTGCGAATTCTTGCCACAAAATCAAAAACATCAACCTTCTGTTCTGCGTGCATCATGTCAATCATTGCATCTATTACTATGAAGGTGCCTGTTCGTCCCACACCAGCGCTTGGTTTAAAAAAGAGAGAAATACACAGATTGAGGCAAGACAGACATCAATGGCTAATTTGGACTTACAGCTCCCTCTTCTGAATTGCTCTCGCTCCCTATATTTATAGCATTCTGTATTTTTCTTGGGTGGATTGCAAGCTATCTATGTACAGCAGCCGTTCCACAGTTTTTACTAAGTGAAATGGCACTGGCCTCTTTTCCTCCATTCCATGTACTGTGAAATGGGAAACCGGCCCACAAGTCCGTATCAGTTAGATCAAGGAATCGGCTTATTCTCACTGCTTAACTTAGTCTGCAATTGATTTCAGAAAATGGCTACTGATTTTCATCTCTGTGTAAACCACATTGAAAATATTCACAATGGCTTTTCCCAAATATAGTGCTTCTTAAAGATACGAAACAGTGGTATGAAAAGACTACGTTATATACCAACACATCAGACTTTTATATAATATTCACATATAATAATAAAGTCTGATATGTTGTGTATCTTTAAGAAGCAATGCTTTGGGGTAAAGCCACTGTGTATAATTTTTATATTGTTTACATGGAGATTTTTGTCAATGTAAATATTTTTGTGCTCCTCAGTGAAAATAGTAATTTACATTTCAACATAAGGCAAGGGATAAAAATAATGAGAGATTACTGTTGACTAATTTTGTATGTTGAATAGCTTGCAGATATTGAATAACATGCTGTGAATATAATCAAATATCTGATTCCAACTTTAGATTTAAAGAAAAAAAAAGTACATTTTAAATCAAAATGCAGACACTAGTGGCTTGTAGAGATATGCAAACAGCCCTGAGGCCAACTGAGCCATCTTTAGCTGCCATGTAATTGATCTAGAAACACACACATATTCACTCCCTGTCTGGTTTCGGTACTTTCAGTGTATAAATCTAGCTGATGCTGTTGTATTATTTCATATCAGATGTGCAGCAGTAACCACTAGAGGGAGCATAGTCACTGTATGTGCTGGTGACAGATTAGATTTTACAGCAAAAGACTGCCAGACTTTTTTTTTCCTTTTAAGAGGAAAAGGGCATGGCATCCTGTGCTAGGGACAAAGGTTCTGCCGTGTGTTGGGTCAGTTTCTGTTACTGATACGATGTTATTGTTCATTTTTCTAAAACATAATACAGTATATGATTTTGTAGTTACTTCTCCCATTATTCCTCTGCCATAGTTTATCATACATATGATTTGTACCAAAATAATTTACGGAGTAAATTATGTCTCGTTCCCATGTAAAAGTAAGAATACATCTTTTAAATGTACTTTTAAAAAAATGACTAAGAAATTCATTACTCATTAGCCTTGTTAAAATATCTGACTCAGCTTCCCTCTCACTGCTTCCTATGTAGTTTGCACAGATCTAAAGGTAGGGACCCTTTAAAGGGAGCAGAACACATCTAAAGGTAATAACCCTTATTAATGATCTGTAGCAATACATAGATTAAATAAGACTGTAACTTGGGGCTATAATGAGTCTTCATTTAAAATGAAAGAAAGAGAGAGCAAATTCTCACTTGGCTCCAGAAAGGCTTGTGTGCAAAGGTAGTGAGAGAGATTTTTAAATACCTCCGATAGCAACACCTGTTAGACTGAGTCAATGTGGTGTCATTCGAGAAGACTCTTGTTTTTTAATTGAGCCTTTGGGGAGAAATGGAAGGTCTACTAGTGCTAGGGTAACATTTGTGTACAGAACCTGACTTGTACCACTTCTACTTCACCACTCTGCAATTATAACTTTTGCTTCTAGAAGTGCTCAGTGGCATAATAGTTAAAACTGCTGTACTGCAACCAAAACTCTTTTTTGCAACCCGGGCTTCAAACCCACCTAGAAAGCTCAGGGTTTGCTCAGCCTTCGGTCCTTCTGAGCTTGGTAAATTGAGTACCAAGTTCACCAGAGAGGCAGCATGTGGCCTGCATAATCCAATTGTAAGCCCACCAGAGAGTGCTTTAAGTGCTACGGGGCGGTATATAAGCAGCACACTTTGCTTTATGCTTTTGTATAATATCCAATCTGCTTTGGATATTGCTTGAATAAAAAGGTATTAACATTTGTTTTTGGCAAATAGAGATTGTGCTTTCCTTCATTTTACCACAACATTGTTCCACTAAACACTATGGCCAGGATCGTGTCTAAAAATATCCATGCACTCAAGGATGATTGTGCAGAATTGTTCTCCCCATGGGCTGTCCTCTGTGAAAGTGGTTCCATGGCCAGTTTCGCAGCTCAAGCAAGACCAGCAGCCCACATGGCCAGACAGAAGGAACAGTTACCATCACAGAAGTTCATGTGATACTGTGATCACAATACCCAGTAGGATTCTGACTTAAAATAACCTTTTTAAAATAAATTAAAATAAATCAAAGTGGCACTATAGTCTATTCCAGGGGTCCTCAACCTAAGGCCCCGGGGCCAGATGCGGCCCCTCAAGGTCCTGAATCTGGCCCCCGGGACCAATTGCAACCCCCCCCAACCTACCCCCCAGCTTTGCGAGCAAGCCAGCCTCCACAGCTGCTTCTGTTGCTGAGGCAGTTCAAAAGCAGTGGGCTATGTCGCTTCTCCCACTCCCCCCAACTACCGCCCAGATGATCAGCATGCTAGCTAGTGGGGCATTCAAAGGGGGAGGGCTACGGCAAGGTCCCCCACTTTTGGAGGAGGGGCTGTGGTCCGGCCCCCAGTGATGTCTCGGTCGTGGTGGACCAGCCCACTGTTTGAAAACTTTGAGGACCCCTGGTCTATTCTGTATTCTGATTTCAGAAGCTAAGCAGGGTTGGCCCTAGTTAGTACTTGGATGGGAGACCACCAGGGAACACCAGGTGCTGTAGGCGCCTAGAGTAGGAACTGCCAAACCACTCCAGTATTTCTGCCAAGAAAACTCCATGGACATGGGGTCATGACTGTAACGACTCAACATGCATGCACATGCACACACACACACACACACACAGAGAGAGAGAGAGAGAGAGAGAGAGAGAGAGAGAGAGAGTCTATTCTGGAACACATTTTGAATAATCAAATTGAATCAAATGGAAACCAGTGATTTTATTTCAAATGATGTATGCTCAGTACTTTTAACAGAATAAGCTACTAAATCATTAATCAATAAGCATACTGTGATGTACTGTGGAAAAAATTGCACAGCAGACTCTTGGTTCATAAGGTGAAATGGTTTCTTCTTCCAACGACCGATGTAGGGTTGGGATTTCCTTTTGTGATATTAAGAAAAATGCAAGTTTTCTGGTACTGCTTCTGATGAGGACTCTGTCTCTTGTTTTATTTCGCAGAACCCAAAGAATGAAAATACTTTGGAAAGACATTAATTAAGGCACTTTTAACTGTAGTCTACCGGACACTGAACAGAATGTGTGTGCATGCCATAAACATGTTTATGCTTACCTGCAGTGAACCACAATTGGTCCCGCATGTGTAGGATTCAATGACTTCACTTTCTTTAGGAACTTGAGCATTCCAATGGGTGTGAAAGGCACTCCGAAATCAGGCCAGCTGGTGAAATGAAGCTGAGTTACAAGCCGGGGAGCTTTGCAGCCATCAGAAACCTGCTATGGAGATCCAAAAATAAAATATAAATAGGACCATTTTATATCTTGGACAGAAATCAAACAGAATCAAATATAATGAATTTTGCTATTGATATGCTCAGTGCTACCTCATTACAATACACACAAACAGCAGCAGCATATTCAAAAAGGCACTTAATTTAAATATGCATTTATAAACTCATCTGTGCTGTTATAAATGTAGCACAGAGAGAGTATTTTCTGTGGAATGTACAATACACTGCAATACACTGGTTCCATATAGTTATCACTTACTGACTGAATGCAGAACTTCCGAATAGTATAATCCACGAGAACTATACAGTCCTCCACAGAAACTCGAATATTTCCATATGTCCAGCATCCTTGATCAGGCCAGTACTGGAAACATTTGTCCTATAAAACAGTAGCACAAAAATGTACCAGGTCAATTTATGTTGTGTGCCCTCCTGAAGCTGACAAGCTACAAACTGAAATCCAGTTTTACAGTTCCATGTGCACAACAGGCATGATAGAAGGATTCCTTTCACAATTCCAGGGTGCATACAATTTTATTGCACTCTGTGCAAGTTGTATGCACCCCAAATTTGCCCAAAGAAGACCTTAATCTACAGTGATCTGATGCTGCTAATAACATCATTCCCACTGTGCATGGGAAGCAACTTTGCACAAGAGAATGTCAACTAAGGTGTGCTTTCTGGAACTCTAAAATTGAAACTAACCACAACCACCTAATTCTAGTTATACACACACCAAGATTCAAAATAATACTGAGATAGCTGAAGACCAAAGGTGCACTGAAGCATGGCTTCATCCCTCTTAGCTTTTCTCTCTAACCTTTAAAAGCCAATTCATTTAGATTTTATGTTGGTAACAGGGTAGGTGAGTTCAGAAAATTTCAGACTAAACTTATATGTGTCATGAACAAAAAGAAATGAGAGATGGCAACATGTCTTCTTTTAAAGTTCAAGACTGTGTGCAGAGAGAAGTATAGAAAACATCTGTGAGTTTCTCTAGTCACCTCTGAGCAGGTTAAAAGCCTGACAGCTATTTTATTTCTTATTTCTTATTTATTTTTCAGGATATTTTACAGTATTTGTTAATTTTCAAGGCTGAACAAACAGTGTTGACATTTAAACATAAGCATGAGATTTATATACAAATGGACACATGCCACCTTTCACTCTTCCTGTTACAGATGGCTTGGATTTTTGTTCATCTTGTATTTTAATCAGTCTTCACACAAACACAAACACAAACACACACACACACACACACACACACACACACACACACACACCCCGCAAAGAATTAATAAGATAAGTTGGAATAGAAGGTGAGACCTCAATGTGTCCTAGAAATGATGTCACAATATAATAGGGCAATGGAAAAATAACAGTGAATTAGGAAGGAGACTAGAAAACGAACATTCACAATTGTCCTTAGGGCTCAATATGTGACTCAAAACACTGAGACACAAGATATTAATTTCCTGAATGAGTCATCAGGGACTTTCTGTGAAGTGTAAAGTTTTAGTTTAGTTGTCCTATTGCAGCAATTGTGTTAGAAACTAAACTCTTATTAGAGACCTGAAATAGGAAGCGGTTCTATTACTAAGAATCATGTGGACTGTGGGATGGCTATAAACAGGATGAGGGAAACTAACTTCATTGTAATAACCACTCTTTTTATTCTTACCTCTTTTCGCTCTTTAACATTTGTTAACATAACGATTGTAGCTGACTTTTGTTCCCATATCATTCTCCAGAAGTCATTTACTGTGTCTTGCTTAGGACCTGTACAAATAATGAAACTGATTATTTACAATCTAAACAGAACACAAATGAATATAGATAGATAGATAGATAGATAGATAGATAGATAGATAGATAGATA
>JAHTLZ010003518.1:2853924-2872880 GCA_023846285.1 Phrynocephalus versicolor | reverse complement strand
CACACACACACACACACACACACACACACACACACACACACACACACGGAGGGGTGTTGAGCGGAGGGGTCCCGGCGGCGGCGGCGGAGGGGGTCGTGGCGGTGGGGGGCTCCTTCTCCCCCTTCTCTACCCCCCCAAACACTGACCGGAAAGTATTTTTACAAAATGGGAGGGGTGGAACCGTGCGGGGAGGCCAGGGCGGCCGAGGAAGAGGAAGGGGGAAGGAGGGGGGGCAAAAAAAAATTTCGTTGTACGGATTTTTCGTTATGCAAGTATTACGTTGTACGAGGTATGACTGTATCTCTTTCACAGGTCTTAGATGATAGGCTTACTCACCAAAAACAAACATTTTAGGCCAAACTCAAATGTAACCTTAGCTCTGACTGCTACTACTGTGGGATAAGCAGTTATCAGCTATACCATGAAGGAGTCACTCACCTGTACATATGCTAACATGATATATGCTACCAACTGCAGAGTCAAATATGCTGAATTAGCATATACCACAAAGTTAAATTATATTTGTTTGTCTTTTTGTTAATTAAACCTGTGGTTTGATTTCCATTGATAGGTCATGAAAAGCAAAACAAAGAAGCCCACATGGCTGTCCTTTATTCTGATTATGAATGGTCAGTATGCTTATCCTTGCTACAGTTGTACTTTGCATACTATTACATTTACACCTCTTGAATTTAATGGCTTCTTAATCCCTAAGTTTAAAATATCTTATACCATACTGCAATTCTTAGCCTGTAAGATGTCAACAGTGCTGGATGTTTTTCTGTTTCAACGGATAATTATAGCTACATAGAAATTGCTAAGACTGTACAGAATGTTATACCTATAAATACATACCATTTCAAATACAAAACTACAATATAAAACTAGCACTCACATGGTAGTATATTGGGATATCTGTTCTTTTCTCTGTTTTCCTCTTTATTTGCCATCTCTATTGTTCCTTGCATAAACCCAGGCGGTAATGACTGTGGAGAAAATAAGTTGAGAATATGAATCTCTAATGAATAGATAAAGCAGATGGTTTAAGGTAAATGTTTATATCCCATAAAGTTTCATTTCAGCCCAGCAATTTTAAATTTTAAATTTTAAAAACTTAAATATTTAATTCAGGAGTAAATTCTAGCTGTGAAGTTGACTTTTTGTTACTTAGTAAACTGCTATTGTATAGGCAACCAATATACATCCCCACAATTTCAAAATATACCAATATACATTCCTCCTCAATGTATACACCCCCTCCCAAAAAACACCCTTTATGACCAGATGTGCAAGCCAGATCTTAATTCAAAGCAAGCCTTAAAGCTTATATATCCAGAATGGTGGGGTTTTTTTTCTGCACTGCCCCAAGCGCCGTATTGCATGTCCTAACAAATACACAGAGTTGAATGCCTTTTTAGTAGTCTAATAAAGGTCTTCAAATTGTATACAAGGACCCCACAGCTTTCCTCCCTCTTTCTTCCCTGCAGTTTACTAACCCAGAATAGGACCATAGTGCGTGGAGGAAGAGGAACTTTGGCTCATTCAGCTGGTCTTATTAGGAGTAGAAAGAAAACTTCCCACAGTTTCCCCCCATTGCAAACAAGGGGAGGGGTCTGGTTTGTGGAGAGTGGAGATTTGTCCAATTACAGACTGGAAAAGGGCTAATAAGCTGAATCTGAATCCTTACAAGATGAGGATCCTGTTGTGAGGCCGGGGTCCTGATAGAGAAGCTTCTGCCTCTTCTGAATGAGATCATACTCCCTCTGAAGGACCAGGTTTGTAATCTGGGTATGTCCCAGAACCTGGAACTCTTGATGGAGAATCAGGTCTTGACATGGCCAGGTCTGCCTTTTTTCAACTTAGGCAGATTGCTCACTTTCACCCTGGACAGGGAGTCCCTGAATTGGTTCATGTGTTGGTGTTCTTTAAAATTGACTATTGTAATGCCTTCTACATGGAGTCAGCATTGAAGGTGGTTCAGAACTACAGCATGTGAAAAACGCATCTCTCAGTCTGTTTTCAGGGGCACCAAAGTATGAGCATGTCGTTCTGGTTCTGGTCCACTTGCACCAGATGCTGGTATTCTTCTGGGCCAAGTTTGAGGTGTTAATCTTCAAATGTAAAGCCCTAGACAGTTTCGGATCTTGCTACTTACTGCAGAGTCACTCCCTCAGATCGACCACCTGTTCCACCCGCACCTCTCATTCTCTTATGCTGCTGGTGACCACGTAAGAGAGGCCCAGAAGACCCCAATAAGTAACTGGGCTTTCTCATTGGTGGCCACCTCTTTATTGAATTCATTGCCAATGGAGGTGTGTCAGGCCCCTCACCCTCCTAATGTTTAGAAAACAATTCAAAACACTGCTTTTCAGACATACTTTTGAGAACCTACTTTATTTTAGTCTAATGTAATTTAATTGTTCAGCTTTTTGTTGTTGTTTTGTTTTTCATTTTTCCTATGTTCAATTTCTGTTGCAAACTGCCCAGAGAAATGGCTTGCCACTAAGTGGGTGGGGGTAAAAATTATGTCTTCCATTTTCTGGCCCATTTGTACTGGCTTCTGTATGCTTCTGAGCCAAGTTCAAGGTGCTAATGTTGACATATATAGACATTACAATTTTTTGAGTGAGTGAGTGGTTAAACAACTTCATCCCATACTGAAATACCATGGTCCCAAATCCGACCCTCATGTTTTGGACCACAACTCCCAGAATTCTAAGCTTCGATTGCCAATGACAAAGGATTGTGGGAGTCGTGGTCCAGAACATCTGGAGGGCCAACGTTTGGACATGCCTTTTACTACATGACAAATAACTTATCTGTTTTTTTTAACCTTTAATAAAGGAAGAGATGGATATCCATCATGCATACTGTACTATGAACATTTTCCTTTCAAAACTACACTCCACTACAAACAGTTGACATGGTTCATCAGTTCATAAGGAAGTCATCTTGTATGGGTTATTTTTTGTTGCCATAAACAACAAAGTGTTTGTAGTGTCAATGTCTGAGGTTGCTTTGCCTCTCAGGAGCTTGGCTTTTTTCCCTCCACAGAAGAAAGTCATAAAAGAGGCTGACTATGAATGACTGTAACATAAATGCATGCTATAGAATAGATTAATCAATTTACTTCCCTTAGGTTCACTTTAAAATATTTTTAACAAAAAGGAGCCAAATTCACAATACCATTAGAGCTGACAGGTTCTTTCAAATTCAACTGCTCCACTCTCTGACATCAGTTCTTTGCATATTCTTTGCAAAAGAATTGTGTAAAACTGGTAAATTGAACTTCCTTTTTCTAAATGGAATCCAGGAAAAAGTTAGGCAAGGGAGGTATCTTACATCTGTTCCTATTTCAGAGTTTCTGTAGAAAAGCCACATGAGGAACAAAACCAGAATCATCTCACACATGATTAGTGATTACTCTCTGAGGGAGGCCTGTAACTGTTGACATTTGTATGCCTTAGTTACATCCTGTTTGGATTACTGCAATGGGCTCTAGGCATGGCTGTCTTTGAAGAGTTTTCAGAAACTTCAGCTGAAATGCTGCAGCCAGAGTGCTGACTGGTATTGGTTACAGAGAGCATACAGCTCTCTTTTCACAGTAGCTTTACTGGCTGCCAGTCTGTTTCCAATTCCAATTCAAAGTGCTGGTTTTCATGTATAAAGCTGTGTACAGCTTGGGTCCAAGTTATTTAACTGATCTTATCACCCCATATGGCCCTTCTTGGCTTTTAAGATGTTCTGGAGAGACCCTTCTCTAAGTTCCACCACCTTTCCAAACACGAGAGAGGGGCCTTCTCGGTGGCTACTCCCAGGCTTTGTAGTGCACTAGCCTGAGAAGCCACGTTGGTGCCCTTGTCCTTCCATTTCCAGTCTAAGGCTTTGCTTTTCAGGCTGGCTTTTAAGAAATCAAAGCAATAAGGAAACACTTTGTTTATTAAATTTAGAGAAATTTGGTTTTTAATCCTGTTTTTTGATCTTGATATGTGTTCAATTGGTTTTTTTTTAATATGGTTTTTATATGGTATTTTAAAAGCGTTGATTGTTCAGCAGTTTAAACTGTTGTGAAACACCTTGGATCCCTTATGGGGAGAAAGGCAGCATATGAATAATCTAAATAAATCCATGTAAAATAATATTAAGTATGATTGAAGCTTGCTGTCATTATACAAATTGTTGACATGCAGTTTGGCCAGTTACAGAGCTGACTTCAATCTGTATTACAGCCATAAAGAGAACGATCCTATAGTTGAATGACTTTAACTAGCACTTGCTTTTCACTTATATCAAATAAAATGAAAACTAATGGACTTCTAAATTTAATTTCAATTCCTCCATCATCATGGCTATTTGCAGTGATAGCTGCTGAAAGATGTAAAATTAAAAGTAAGCTCAGTTTGATCCAAGTGATAGTATCATTTCAAAGAGCTGAGCCAATACCGTAAGCTCTTATCTGTTACTCTGCTAGCAACCACAAGGAAACCCTCTTGTGAACATAACCACAATGTGGCAGGAAATAAAACAGCAAGCTTATCCTCTCTGTCTTGAGGCGAGGATGCAAGTTGCAAGAACACTTTAAAGTCTTAAAACCAGTCCTTATGGGATCACAACTGATGCATAGCAAATACACCATGGAAAGGATTCAGAGAAGCAACATGAGATCTCTTGGGTCATATACTTCAATTAACACTACACAGCTTAGTCCTCAAATCTGTCACTAGGCTTCTTCAGAGGCAAGATGGCACTCAGAAGTCATTCATTCTCCAACGGAAAGCCACAGACTTTTTGGAATATCTCAATAAGATCAGCTCTCCCTTTCCTACGCCAGGCAGTCACCATTAAGATGGGCACTGATACTACAGTTTGTGTTCAGCAAGACTTGTTTTCTGCATGCTGGCATACTCATCGGCAGGAATATTGGACAACAGTATGGAAAATTATTTCCAGATGAACGGTGAATGCTCACCTTCTGGTCTTTCAGATGATGCCGGGCTGTCCTAACCAGAACAGTTAATAGTGAAGCACACTGGGGGATGTTTGGGAATAACTTATTAAGGGACATTTGTTGTCCACCACTGAATACTAAATCCAATTTTAGTTCAAACAGGACTAGTCCTGCTGAAATAAATGTGATTCACATTGCTGCTCATATGTTCCATTTGTTTCAATAATACCATTCTGTAGTAGCTGCATGCTCTCAAGTCAGAAGTAACTTATAGTGACCATGGGTTTTCAAGGTGAAATATTTAGGGAGTGTTTTCCCCCAACCCCATTCCCCCCTGTCAGTTTCCATGGCTGAATGGGAATTTGAACCCTGTTCTCCAGAGTCCTAGACCATCACTCTATCCACTACACCAGTGATGGCGAACCTTTTAGAGACCGAGTGCCCAAACTGCAATTCAGAACCCACTGTTTTTTTTTTGCAAAGTGCCAATACAGTAATTTAACCTGTATACAGGTGGCTATGAAGCGGTGATGTCAGGTGCCCACAGAAAGGACTCCGAGTGCCACCTTTGGCACCCATGCCATACGTTCGCCATCACTGCACTACACCATTCTGGGAATACTATTCTAGTTGGGCTTAAAATTAAATTTAGCTTTCTTTATTTTCTTCATTGAATTTGCTAGAAAAATTATTGAATCACAGTTTGGTCCATTTCCCTTGCAAACAGTCATTATGATGTCATTCGTAAGGCAGAAGACAATATCTTTTTGTTTGAAGCACATAACTCCTGTCTCTACGCAGTGGCACGCGGGACAGCCATCTTTCAGTTATCCATTATTCAGTTATCCATCAGTCATTTTATGACAATATGGACACCACCAGCTATGAAACCAAAGCAACTGGCTGCCAATCCATTTCTGGGCACAATTCAAACTGGAGGCTTTAATCTGTAAAGCCCTAAATTACCTGGGTCCAAGCTATCTCAAAGACTGTATCTCCCATGATCAGCCAGCTTGGGTGCTATGATCATCAGCAGAGGCCCGTCTCTTGGTCCCACCATTTTCACAGGCGTGTTTGGTGGCTGCACAGGACAGAATCTTCTCCATTGCTGTTCGCAGAGTTTGGAATTCCCTCCCACAGGAGGCCAGACAAGTCCCATCTTTGCTGTCCTTCCGCAAGCAAACTTTCTCTTCAGGTTAGCCTTCCCTCAGTAACTAGCTAAATGTGTATGGTTTCTAGGTAGTTTGTTATGCATTATTGCTTTGACTGGATTTTTTTATACTGTATGTGTCTTTTCCATTTCTCAGAGTGGCATTTATTTTGCATTTTTTAAAATATCTGTCTACTTCCTGTTCTTAGCTTTAATATTGCCTTTTAATCATGTAAGCTGCCTCTTTACACTCGTAATTAGCTTTAAATATAGTCTTTTAATGATGTCAACTATAATAGTCTACTCGTTGTTTTCAACTTTAAGTATTATCTTTCAAAGTTTAAAGCTGAAAGCTAGGGTAAAAGTATTTCAAATAAGTAAGTAAGTAAGTAAATAAATAAATAAATAAATAAATACACTTTGCTCTTTTCTGCTTTCTTCAGTGTTTCTCAAAGGCAACACACAATCTTAACAGTACACAACAGTTTGGTAGTTGAGAACATGGAGTGGCAGCTGGGTAACAAGCTAAAATTGGAAGAAATTCCTGGGACTGGCAGATGGACGTCTGGTAAAATAGCCAGGTGGAATACCAGCATGTGCTATTTCAAGTTGCCCACACTGTGGGACGACCTGACAAATGGAACCATTATAAGCAACAAGGAGCTGAAAATGAAGGATTCCTTTCAGTTGAGACAGAAGTACTGGTCAAGTCAGAAGCTACCCGAATGTCATACAGTATATAGAACCAGATCCATCTCTAGCCTTGCTAGGTCAGACAATAATACTGAGACTGGCCAGTTGTACAGTACCACTGGCAATTTGGTTGTGCTTCAGCAAGATTTCTACCCAATGAAGTATCAAAACAGCAACCACAACAAACAAAAAAGAAACAAAAACCCTCTACCTTCCAACATTATGATAATATAAACATCAAGATACACTATAAGCCCGTAATAAAAACAAATGCCAACATTAGGTACTTTATGCAATGTCTTAAAAATCATAAAAGGGTGCTTATTGGCTTTAATTGCTGTGACTTTTTCACTGAAGACAAGTAAAATTGAACCATTTAAGATTACCTACATTGAACTCTTCTCGAAACAACTTCCCATCATCTGCAGCTCTTATCCGTATTTCCTCTTCTAGGTGTTCCACTGGAATAGGAAAATATTTCTTTGGCCCAGATGGAGACCTCCTCAAAAGCATGACTCTTTGCTGCTCTGTCAGAATATGATAACAAGAACATGTTATGAATGATGAAAATGCAGTGCAAACTGGGGTGGGACTTTTTTCTTCATTTTTTAAAAAATCAGAAATGCATTTGTGTGGCTAGTGTAGGCTCTACCTTGTACAACCAACATATGGTAATACATATGGGTCTAGGTACCATCTCACAGATACTGACATTTAGACTTTATTGAAAACAAAGCTGAATTAGACCTTCCCTACCATATTGTGGAGCCAGTAACAAATTCAAAAATCATGCTGTTATGTCAAATAAAAATGTTTTGAAAAGCAGCACAGTTTTCAAAGGACAAAGGACTAACTTTTTCATATCAGAAAAATTCCTTTTTCAAAATTCTACTTACTGCCTTTAAAAGCCAAAATGTCCAGCATAAAGGAAATTAAGTGTATAATTACCTTGCTCTTCCAAAATTCCATTCGGCATTTTTTTATCACCAGAATTCACCACTGCTTTTCTGTGCTTCCTGAACCTGATGAAACATAATTAAATACATTTAGGAAGGAAACTGCAAGCTTCAGGGGAATAAACAAGTTACAATGAATAATACTACTGTGGATCATGTTTCACAAACCATTTAATGGTGGAGAGTCGTCTTCTAATCATATTTTGAGTGTACGGGAGTCCACTGGGTCAGAAAAGCAGTGTGTAACGTTCTCTGCTGTTGTAACCAATGCAGCAGATAACAGCACAGCGGCATGTACACACTTTCATTTCCTTGTTAGATCACAAGGAAACAAGATTCAACTAGTTCTAAGTACGAATGAGTCACACCTACCTAAAGAAATAGCCAGCTAGAAGGATTAAAATTATAAACACCAGAATCAGGATCAGCACCGAAGTCAATAGATGCTGCTGCTGACCATTCTCTTCTGGAGGACCTAGGAATATAAACATAAATCAATAGATCAGGAAGTGGCGCAACAACAGAGTTCACAATCTCCATCTCTTATACCTACAAGTTTATGAAAGCAAAGAGAGAAATGGGCCACACAAATTTCTGAAATGCCTAGGTTCAATCATCAGTCCAAATGGAGCTTGAAGGCCAAGACTAGGAAGGGCAGCAATGAAGAAATTAGAAAACATATTGAAGTAAAAGAATGTTCCATTGGTGAGCCAGACTTAAGATCATCCACACTCTTGGGTTAGAATATATGGGTTATGAAAGAGGGACAATTAAGAAAGCTCACAGGGGAAAATGATTTCCCCTGACTGAGGAAAAATGATTTGCAGATAACTGCCATGCCAGACAGATAAACACATGGGTCACAGATCAAATCATGCTTGAACTATTTTTGGAGGCTAAAATGCTTAAGCTCAGGCTGTACTACTTTGGGCACATCATGAGAAGGCAGGATCCTCTACAAGATAAAATGATGGTGGAAAAGATGGAAGGCAACAGAAAAAGAGGAAGGCCAGTATGAGAGGTATTAACTCCCTAAAGGAAGCCAGTGGTTCTGTACCCAGGCCCCTCCCATTACTTCTGGCTTCTTGGTGAATGAACATCAGTGCAAGTACATCACAAGCACAATAAGGGGATCACAGTCAGTGGGAAAAAGGAACTGAAGAATATCAACTCCAGGTGTCATATCTTGACTCAGAATTCTAAATCAAAATGAGGGAGACACATATTTATTCCTCTCTTTCATCGTGGGATTTGTCAAGAATGGATTTGTCACAGACTCCCCCAGAAATAAGGGAAAAGAAGCCATCCAGGAATTATTGAATTTACATACTAGCTTTGGCTTGATAGTAATATTTGTTTATTACTCATTAATACTGAAGTTTTAAACAATTTTAAATTGATTTATTACTTTTATAATACCTTCTCAGGCAAAAAACATCCTGTTGAAGTTATTTACAAACACGATAATAACACAGAATACAATAACAAAACAGTACATGTTGAAAGTGGTATAAAAACACATAAAAACTCAAAAATAGATTTATAACAAAATATAAGCTTGCCTCATTGTTCAACATTAAAGCAGGTGAGAACAATCAGGTCTTTGAGCGCCACAAATATATGAAGGAGGGTGTGGAGAAAAAATTTATTTGTACCATGAAGAAGTAGCTTGTGGATTGAACTGGGGTGGCTAAACCCAAAATGTAAGGGGACTTTCCCAGCAATACCAAAGTAATATAAAAAGCAAACCTCTCTGACAAGATCTGTGCCGCCTCTTTGGCATCTGTAACACTATTTCAGAGAATGCAGTCCAGAAAAATGTACTTTCAAAGGCAAAACTACTGACCGCGGAATATAAGCAACAGAACAACAATATCAGGATGGAGGAGAGAAGACAGATGTTTGACATTGGGCATTAAACATATTGTGATTAATAATCCTGCTTGTGAGAGGGAAGGATTACACACAATGCAAGGGATTTTACATATGCAGAAGAGGATTCACTCAACAGTACTCTTCGAGAGCAGCATAATCAGCTGGTATCTGATCTTGGGCAAACTAGTCAGCAGTTTCTAGTGGAGCCCATTTTGCAGCTCTTTGACAAAGGGTCGTCCCGGCAAGGGCTTGTCCCGAGGTGGGGCTGCATTCCCTGCCCCAGGAGGATGGGCGGGACAAAGCAGGGTCCTCGCGAGGCCAGGACTGGGGGCGGTGCCCAGGTCCCCTTCTTATACCTGGGAACGGCGCCCTCACCCCCTCTTTTGCCAGGGACAGAAGCGTTCCCGCCTGCCCGCCACCATTTTGCATGCTAGTGTGGCATAATGTGGTCACCTTCGGGGGCCGGATAGGAATTTTTGCCTTGTCCCCAAAATTAGCACGGAAGGGGGGAAGATTTTTCGCCTATTCCACACTAGCTCTGGTGGCGCAGCTTAGGCCACGCTGGCGGGTAGTGCGGGGAATGGGCATTAGGTGAGCCCCAAATGCTGAATGAAGATGCCGCTGACACCCAGGTACTGCCGGTCCTGACATCACAGAACCTGGGGCGAAGTGGCCTTTGAAACCCAAACAGGGAAGGGACTGGCCAGTTGGTTGTGCCTCCTGCCCTGGGAGGGGAAATGGTTTAGCACGGCTGGCCCGGGGGGAGCTGACCTTGAACAGAACCCCTTGGGCTGAGCTTGCCCGCACCTGACAATGCCCTTGGGCGGGGTGCAAAGGGTGACCCCAGGGCCAATGGTTTCCCCGCACATCAGCAGCCCCCTCTTGAAATGCATGAACAATGTCAAGTTCAATAAAGCGTGACCCACAACGGCAACCCAATCCACTGTCTCGCCTGTTATTCTGACATGGGGGGACAAGGTAGCACAAGACTTCCATAGGTTGACACTTCTTTGGCCTGAGGTACACAGGCACAGATTCTAAGGCACAATATAAAATGGTCAAACTGGATGACAGCATGGAGAAAATTGCTCCTTTCCAAAATTATTTATTCCCTGTTGTCTCAGACATTTTTATTTTCTAAACTTTTCTCATTTGGCCACATTTCCCTTGTGGTCAATATCTTCAGGCTTGATTTAGATTCTTTAGGGCATGGTATCACTTTTATACTCTAGTTTTATACTGCTGACGGATGGGAAAAGGAAGTGCAATGAATGTATGCAATCATGTGGCTACTTTTTCCTCATGAAACTGAGTCAACCAGAGTTGTCATGGAAACTGAGTTTAGAAAAGTAAGTTGCTTCTACTACAATTCCCAGAACCCCCTAGCCAGAGTGGACATAATGGAGATTCTGGGAGCTGAAATGAAAACATAATTCTCCAGGTTCTGCATGAGAAGTACTGGTAACAATGTCACTGGACTTACTCCTTATGACTTCTGTTTTTTGGGCCTTTTTCTTTTGTTCGGTAGCACAAGGTGCACAAGATTAACACCCATTAGGATCAAAATGTTTTATTTCTAGCTATGAGTGGCATATTGCACAGAGAGATTGCTGCATATATACAGAATCATTTAATAACTCCAGGAGTCCATGTGAGCAATGGTTCTCACAGTCATAGCTCAAAAGGAACACACGAGACACTTTGCTGAGTGCCCCAGAACTGTGTGAGAGGAGTTGCATTATATATTGTATTCATTTTACAAAATCTACTCTGTAGCAGTTGGGGATACTTTTAGATGACCTCAAAAAGTGTTTCAAATGCCATACAGAATTTTTAGTGGCATCTATATCTCCCATAGATCAAAGCTCTAACAAATCATCCAAATGTCACCTTTCTAAATTTATTATACCATTTGGATATGCTTCTCACTACTGTCAAATGATTTGACAATTAGTAAGTTTCTGAAATTATTTTGATTTACCACTCTGTAACACACACTCAAATACAGAGGTTTTTTTAATGAAATGTTAAGTCACAGTTCTTCAACAATTTATAAATATTTTTGAATCTTATAAAGTAATATTGAAAAGAAGAATTGGTCTTTCAAAATGGGGCCCCATGTTTTTCATAAAGTTTCCTTTTCTATCTGGAGGTCAGATTTTTATCACACATTTCTCAAAGCTTGGAAGAAGGGAAACAGGGAAAGAAAACATGCACTGATTGTAATCATGCTACTGCATGGTGAATGGTAACTTCTGCCCATTTCCTATCAGTATCTTCCTCATCTCTTTCCCCCTTTCATCCCTTCCTCATTTGATCATATGACTCATTGCATCTTCTTGTGAGAACTTCCACTTCCATGTGCTGTATTAATGGACTCTGCAGAGGAAGCCAAATGCACAGCAGTCAGAATCTTCCTACCCCTTGTGTGCCAAATGCCTTGTGACATACTCGCTTCCCTTAGTAGAATGATGGAGGAGGTTGTATTACCGGTGATTTGGGATTAGACCATGCTGCCTTTCCATCATGTTATCATGGTGTTATAGAAGGCATACAGTGAACTGAGCATATTAAATGCAGCAAAAGGCTAGGACATGGTATTGGGCCATGTGCCCATGGTCACCCCTAGTTTTCATGCTGTTATGCTAACATTTTTCATCATGACATTGCACCTAGTCATTGCCAAGGAGAGAGAAAAAGCAGAGAGAAGTGTTAGGTGCACTCAGATTAGGCAGGAAATGGGAAGATCCAGCTGAGGAGCAAGGAAGGCAAGATTCTGATGGTGGAATAGGATAAACATCCTGGCAAACTGGAAGTATGCATGAGAACCTGGTTGAGAAGAGGGTATACAGATGGCAATTCTCATTAGGGACATCTGTGGAGCATGTTATCACTACCTGAAACTCACACCCCATATACCCATACCCCATATCAAAATCAAGTTCTGCCACTTCTTGATGGTTAAAAAGCTTGCAAAAAAGCTGCAGTTGACAGTAGTTCAATATGAACTGTATACAAGTGTTATGTGTTTTCCAGCACTCCCAAAAACATTTTAAAAGGCTAAGAAACCCCACTACCTCTGTTTTTTGGCTGAGTTAGCTTTATCAGGAAGAGGTTGTGCTTGTACTATGTTGTAGGTAGACACTGGGGGTGACTAAGTAGGAATTCCTTAGTCAGTCTATTTTTTTTATTATAAAATTTACAAACGTAAAACAACATAGAATAACAATAATAAACAATTATTTTAAAAAGCAATAGACAATAATAAACACTACAAAGTGCCCCCCACCCAGTCTAAACAATACTATATTTTTATCACTGGAGGCTGTTATGACAACAACTTTGACTTTGCTGTGTTTGTTTTTTTCCAGCAGGTCATGTGTCTAAAAAAGATACATATGATATAGACTATTGCTCAGGCAGGGTGTTTTTTTCTTCACCTGAAATCACTATGGAACCTCTATATATTCATAAACATCTTCCTGTTTTGCCTTCAGAATTAGACTGTGTCACATATGTTGAAAAGTATTACCATCGCCTTCAACAAAGTGCTCCTATATCTTCATACGCTCAGAGACTTGCTTCTTTTCAGGGCTGCAGCCATTCCAGCATGTCTTCCTCCAAAATACAGTACTATAACCTGTTACACCAGGCATCTTTCAGTGCCTGGTGTAACAGAAATGTCCCAGCAAAGAAGCCTAGAAATTTTGGCTGAAATCATTTTTAACAGTTATGCAAACAGAGTAACTTCTGGAAACAAATGGATTTACGTTAAGAAATCTCCACAGATACTGTTGCATATTGAGTTGCTGTGACTCCATGCCTGTGGAGATGTTTTAAGTTACACTAACTGGCACCCAAAGGTTATGTCTTTTGCATAACTGCACAACAGGGTTTCAGTCATTTTATCTGTTACCCAAAAAGTTGTATAAGCTAATCAGTAGATTTATGTGTTTTTTACAATTAAAAAATCACTAGACATGTACCCATATACACATTTTGAGGAAATGTACTGTTGATAAAGTTCACGAATTATGGTTTTAGAGGGCAGTACTTCCTGATTTCAAAGTGGAATACAAGGAAATTACAGACCTTGTGAGGTTCTCTCTTCCATTATCTGATGACAAACTATGTCAAATACAGAGGATACATGTGACTGCAACGTATTGAAATGAAGTCTGTCACAGAAGTTTCCATACACTCATTTCTCATGGTTCTAACGTGTTACAGTAAAATACAGTTTACCCCAGGCATGTCCAAAGTCAGGCCCGGGGGCCAAATGCGGCCCGTTTTCAAATTTCGAGCGGCCCACGGCCTCTTCTCCCCACTGGCTCAGCCTGTCAGGTTAGTGGTGAGGCCTCCAATGTATAGTTCACCTTAATTTCATATAATCCTGGTCTGAATATACTGATTAGTTCGACAATGACCTGAATAAGCTTGTTAGATGTATAATGGTATGGGGTGCATGAAAGTCCCACCTATGCAGCCCTCCCCAACACCCATTGTATAGGTTGTTAGCTGTGGCCTTGCTGGTGGAAGTGTGAAGTGCTTCTGATTTGTCTGGGGACTGATGAAAGGGCAGCATGATAAGTGGCAGACAGATTGTGCTTGAATTCCCCATATCTGTTGAGAGAGGGGTTTTCAATACAAAGATGAATGGCTTCCTGACTCCTCTCTCAAACCACCTATTTTCTCTGTCTAATATGTGTACATCCTCATCTTTGAATGAGTGCCCTCTGTCCATCAAACTATTCTGGTCCTGAACTGTTACCCCTTCTGTTTGGGTCATCCTCCTGTTCAATGGCTGTTTGGTTTCTCCTTGCAGAGCTCTGCACACTCCTCACTGCATTGGACCACATATAGTATATTGCTACTCATGTACTCTGAAGTCTCACTTTATTTAAATTACACACTTTATTACATACATTTCTTCAATATGTCCCAGTCTACAACATGACCAAGGAAATCAGTGAAGACTAACATTTTTTCGTGTGTGTGTGTGTGTGTGTGTGTGTTGTGTCATTACAGTTGTAATTTGCACCAAAAGAACAGGAGATCAAGGTATCTCAAGTACAATTTAAATAATCATGGTAACTAACTATAATGGCAATTAGGTAATATTAAAAGCAAATGTAAGGTCAAATTGCTGCAGAGTGTTTTTTGTAAAGACTATTCTGTCCTTATAGCAGAGGCCCAAAATAGTAGGGGGTTATTTGATAAACACTGGATATTTAGTGGATTATGTGGTTTTACATACTTGAGTGAGTGTTGCAATGTTAGCTCACTTATTATGAGCAGTAAAGCAAAAAAGAAAACAAAAACAACAAAGACCCTCTGTCAAGTTTTAGTTACAGCTGAATCGTGATATTCAGCTGGTATTTGCATTTATATATTTGAATTAAAAATTAGATATTAAAGTATATTAAATATAAATAAAATCTAAATAAAATAAAACATACATCAATAAATTACGGTAAATAAGAAATGAAACAATAAGGATCACAGAGAAGCCCATTCTGGATAAATGAATAAATAAATAAATGTTCATTTGAATAGCTCATCGGGCGTAAACAGGCAGTAGCCAGCATTCTGCCAGTTTGAGAATTTAATGGACAAAATCTCAAAATACATCTTCCTTTATATCTTAGCTACAACCTACATAAAAAGGATAATGTGTTAACTGGCCCTATAATCTATTGTAGCATGAGCATCTGTCTCTCCTTAGCAGATTGGCCAATTTGGCAGGAGAGCCATTATCAGAAATCTACGGGGAGGAGTAAAACTGATTGTGCTAGTAGATTCTGCAGCCTGTTCAACCTAGAAACATGTGTTCCCAATGTCCCTTAGCATCCGTTCCTCCTGAACCACAGGCTGGCAATTTGTGCCCTTCCAGATGTTCTTGAACCATCTGGTGGGCATCCCTACCATTATCCCTCACCACTGGCTATATTGATTAGGATGGGAATTGGTGTTCAACAACATCTGGAGAATGATAGATTGCCATTTCTGCCTTAACCGCTGTATAGTAAAATTGCTTGCTTGGCTTAAGGAAGTATTAGCAGTCAATAAAGCCATAACCCATTATTCTGGCTGATCTCGACACTAAACCAAGAGGGCAAAGAATATCCATGAGCTATACATGCTAGTTCCTGTCTGCTGAAAAACAAAAAGATCTGTTAATGGACATGTGTGGTACCACTCTATATAAGTGGTACCACTCACAACAAAAGCAAAGTTCTATAGGAGTATTCAGACCACTTTTGTGATCTTGTTACGTGCTGTTGTACTTCTTCTGAACTACAGTGATCCTAAAAGAGTTTTTGAGGTATGTGAGAGGGTCAAAGGTTTTGTTCCATTGCCCCCCCCCCCAGGTGTTTTCATGGTGAAGTAAGAGATTGGACCTAAATATACTGAGTTCTACTCCAAATCTCTATCCACTACCCTGCACTGGCTCCATCTCTATGGTAGTGATGTCAAAATTTTACATCTCATAGTAATACATAAGTAAGGGGAGCTCTTCAGCATGCTCTGGTTTTCAAAGACAATACAAAGTATGACTATATTCTAATGTCTTATTCGTTATTGTTTTTCTTAAAAGCAAAAACTTGAAACCAATGTGTCACAACCATGATTTACTCATGTTCTTCCTAAACACTACACAGGAACAGCTGCTAACACTGCTTATTCCAGTTGCTATAGAATGTAGCTAAACCTGCTTCTCCTGGGCATTACACGGCTTTTGTCCAAGGTCCCTAGAGCAATTAGCATAATGGCTGAGCATAAGAGCTTCAGGTAACACATTCAATTATGAACTGGATGCAAGCATCTCAAGAGAATACATTGATAAATAACTAATTGGGGGAAGGAACAGGAGGCAGACAGGTGGGAGAGACTTTTTTTTTCTACTTTGCTGCTAATAAGATAGAAGAATCTACCTGAGACAAAAAAAAAGTCTGACAGGGCCATGAGTAAGGGCTAAGATATGGAAAGAAACTCTTTTCAATAAAAATTCTTCCAATTCCCCAGATAAACCAAAGCACTCAGCACTGGCGTACTGTATACTTTAGGAGGTCAGCCCCAAAGTAATACTTTACTGACAGATCATTCATTTTTTCAATATTCTGTAAATGATTCTTGACCACAATGTCTCATCAGCCAAGAAAAAGATGCAGAATTGTGAATAGCCAACTGCAGAGCTAATTTTCAGTAACACCCTATCAATATATAACCAAAAGCATGTTATACCTTTATTAAAGTGCTAAAAGAAAAAAAGGAAAAATTCTGGCTTACACTAATTCTTGCAGGCTGGGCAGCAATATATTGTGGATGTACAGGGGGGGAAATTATGTCAGATGACGATGCTACGTCTTGTTTCTTAAGACAGAGTTCAAAAATGCAGGTAGCAAACATTGAAAGGAAACTTGAGTTTCAAAATACAGCAGTGGAGGCAGGGAAAATGCTGAATACCTGGCACATTTTTGTGTGATGATTTAGGAAAAATAATCCAAGCAACTGCTGCCAATGTTAAATTTCAAAACCCCACTTCTGATTTGTGTTTTCCACTTGGATTTTGGAAGTCACTTTTAAGATACAGACCTGGCATGGGCATCTGCCATGACTTTTGGAACTCTCACTCAATGGAATGATCTGCAGATCTTATTCAACACACATTTCAGCAAGGGTGAAATATCAGAAAATTCATGAAGTTGGCAAACTGGAGGGGAACGGGTCAAATGAGGTTTGGATGAGTCAGAAGTAACGGATGTGTTACATTTAACCTCACATGCAATAGTTCCATGGAGGGAAGGTTAAAAGAGATAATTAATGGAAAGTGTTCAAACACTCTATATAGTGGTGGTGAACCTTCTGCACTCCAGATGTTTTAGACCCATAACTCCCACAGTCCTTTGTCATGGGCACTACAGCCTTAGAATTCTGTGAGTTGTGGTCCAAAACATCTGGAGTGCCCAAAGTTCGCCACCATTGCATGACATGTAAGGCTCTTTCTACTGCTTTGGCTTTTCCCTCTTTTCAAGGTGGCTGGCAAGTCTTCAGGACTATGCCCACCTTGCAAAGTAGAGCTGTCACCACAGCCACAAAAATAACAAAGCATGTCCTAGCTGGTCAAGACAAGACCTGGTTTTAGTACCACCTCTGAGCCAAAACTCCAGACATTTGGTCGGAGGGATTTTTTAAAAATATGTTAATAAAGGATAAAAAGATAAAAGGCAAAAGGTTCCAAAGGGTTTCAAAAAGGTTTCAAAGAACAACTGGAGCAAGAAACAAACAATTTGAGACAGAGTTAAGGCAATCAAGAGAACACACCAGAAAATGACAGAACTTGTCTACCTAATACTCATGCACTCGTAAAAAGTCCACATAATTCTGAAGCATAAAGAGAGCATTCTTCCAGGAATTGCACAGCAGAAAAGTAACTGAGCACAGCATCTCCTGAGAGGCAGCCTAAGAAAACTAAAATAATTTCTGAGCCCGCTATTTATGCATTGACTATTTCATTTTAAATCCTTCCAAACAGGCACCAAATGTTCCCTCAAATGTTTTAGGAAGGCAAGAGCACTTTTTGGCTCCACTTTCTTCACAGCCAAAATCATCTTCCATTTAGTGCAGTACCAGAGAACAAGCCAATTTGACCTTGAAGGCGGCTCTTACAAGAGATACGGTAAGCTGCATTCATTATGAATATAAGAACATAAGAAGAGCCATGCTGGATCAGGCCAACGACCCATCTAGTCCAGCTTCCTGTATCTCACAGTGGCCCCCACCAACTGTGTCTGGTGGGTAGACACTGACTATCACATTCCCAGCCACCATTTCCCGGGCACTTACAAATTAACCTGAATTTTCTAGTAGGATTGAATGCTCTATGTTCCTTCCATGTTTTCAGTTTCTTCACTGAGTGCTTTCCAATTTACTCTGTTAGTTCTACCAGAAACAATATGTTTAATATGATGTGCAGTACTCAAAGCCCTCCTCAGCCCTTCATGCCATCAGCAAGGAGGAACTTGATCTTCGAGAGGGAAATAAATTAAAGGCAAAATAATAATAATAATAATAATATTTATTTATTTATTTATTTCATTTTTATACTGCATCATTTTCTTTCAGGAACTCTAGGCGGTTTACAGAATAAAAAGATAAAAACAACAAGTTAAAAATAACAATATAAACAAGAAAGAGGGGGAAAACCCTCAGCGAGATGCAGCAGGACATACTAACAAGCCGAAGGAGAAAAAAATGAGAGCAGAAAAAAATGAGAGCAGACTAATAATAATAATAATAATAATAATAATAATAATAATAATAATAATAATAA
>JAHTLZ010003518.1:2820381-2847568 GCA_023846285.1 Phrynocephalus versicolor | reverse complement strand
TAAATAAATAAATAAATAAATAAATAAATAAATAAATAAATAAATAATCTAGAATTGTACTGCTTAGCTGAAACAGTGTTTCCTTGAATATAATTCTTAGAAAATTGTTCATAATAATAAAGAAGGAAAATCTACCTTCCTTCCGGGTTCACAAAGTATGTTTGTAAGTGGTGCAATCTCTCTCTATATTCAGCCTGTAGTTGCCTGTATATTATTGGACAGCAGATGGTGCTCTGTCTGTACCATATAAGACATGAGACAAGACAATGTCAATTTCCTGCTTTTGCTGAAGCAATTTTGAATTAAAGAAAAATAGGAAACTATGCAAACAAGATCATGCAAAATATTTCAAATAAAAGTACCAAAAATTAGGATATTCTTGCACAGACAAGTGGAACCATATATAAAAGGACTCAAGTGCTATATCATACTTTATATAGTGCATGCAAACAGTTTTCTATGGAGAAAAGGCATGTTGATTCTTTGTTTTCATCAAAAATTAAAGTCAGCACAAACTGATGGTCAACATACAAAATATTCTAATGGACTCAAACTTAGAATATCCATTTTCATTGGTAAAATATGTAAATCACCAAAATGATCTCTGTAAAAGGAACTGAAAAAGAAACATGATCTGTCTGTATATGTTGACAGAGACTGGCTGGTGAAAAATGCAACGTTTTATCTTCACATGGCAAGTAGATCAGGTGCACAATGGAAGTTTTCTATGGAAAACTTGGAGGAAAAACTGAAGGAAAACTACTTGTGATTGTTAAAATGTTATGGACAGCTAGATTGCAAAAATAATGCTTAGTTCTTTATGAGCACCAATAGAACATAATGCAGGATCATTCACTTGTGCAAGTATTGTTTGTATGCAAACAGAGACCCTTTTACTGAATATCTGGTTTGCAGTTCCTCACGTGAGGTCCTGTATGTGCCCTAATGAAAATCAACCTCCTTGGACTACGTATGCTGCATGGGCAGGGTGAATGGGCAGGATCCTGGCCTATTAATTTTTTTTAATTGACTCAAAAGCCAGTTTACACAATGCAGCATTTCTTAATCTTCTCTCTTTATATTTTCTCATGAAAAGCAATGTAATAAAATGAACCATGTGTCCTACTCTCCCTGTGAGTGTGTGTTTTGTTACAGCACTGAGGGGCAGACGCCTGCAGGTAAAATTAAAAGGAAGATCATATGCTTTGAGGGAAATTAAAACAGATATTTGGCTCTTGACCTGACTGAGAATTCCTTAGATTCTGAGGGCTGGAAATGCAGCTCTTCTGGGTGGGGGTGGTAGATGGGAACCTGAGTACTAAGCGATCAGATAAAAGAAATGTGAAGTTGCAATTAGATATGGCCACAATACGAAAAAGGACATGCTGTTTTGTCGTTTTGCAACATGACGAAACGATTCATAACATTATGAAATGGCAGACAGTGTGTTGTGATGAAACAAAAAATGTGCTTTTTTCTGGGCAATTTCCAAAGTGTTTTGTTTCATTTTGCTTCATTACAATTTTTTTTAAAAAAACAGTTAATTACGAAATGAAACATAATGAACAAAATGAAACAAAACAGTATTTTTCCGTTTTATGCCCATCTCTAGCTGCAATTTATAAAGACAGAGAATGGTTGCAGTAAATTTAATCTGGCAGTAAAAGAAATACATGCAGCTGCGGTAATTAATCACAATCTTGCATAACTGCAGCTAGATTTATCAAGAGGGAAAACAGATTTAAAAATTGGACTAAATAAAATGGTATATTGATTTCTTAAGTACCATAGTGCACTACCTACTGCAATTGGCTGGGTCAGCTGAACAATAGAGGTTGGCTGAAAAGTAACAGAGTATTCAAAAAGTAACCAGTGAGTTGTTTTATAATTCCAAGTGCAGGAAATAGTACAGTGGAGAAAAAACAGAAATAATAATCAGGAAACAGTAGAATAATCAGTTTCTCCTTTATCCGCAATTCAGCCCTCCACAATGTAACTGTCCAAGTACTGTATACTGCTGCCAATAATTTGGACTAGGTATCAGATGTGAAGTTGTTGAACTGCAGTTAGTGTGCTAAACATTAGGTAGAACATAGCTCTTCTTGTTTCATTCATGTCAGTGTGGTCAAAGCTTCTTAGGAGTCAAGCCATATTGTTGGAGGGTATTATGGAAGCTCACATGCTGACTTTAATAGGTTTGGCTGGAGGGAACCTTTCTGGGGCCAACCTCTCTGCTCAGCTACCCTCCTTTTGTCTGCTGAAGCCCGTTTGCTCATATCAGTCATGTTTGTTTATGAGTTTGCTGTTTTATTTGTTCGACTGTATCTTTTTATTCTTTCTCATACTAATGTCTTAGAGTGAATTATTGAGACTGTAAGTGCCAGTTAATGAGAGAAAAGGGGTGGTGTGTTCTGAGTAACTTGAAACTAATCTGCTCTGGGAATCCCTTCATTTCTGCTGTGCATCTAGAGGGATCTCACCAAAATTCAAATCTCTGCAATGTAAATTATATGAAAACTTTATCAAACTATGTATTCAGATGCCTGGCAGAGGAGATCTATGTTAAAACAGATAGGAACACTGTGAGAAGCCCTAACATCCAACATACAGTATTATTTAATCAACCATATTCTCTGGCTCCATCATCAGAGGATTCTGAAATAAAATCCAAATCACACACCAAAAAGGAAATGGCAGTTATTGCTCACCACCTCTCTGCACTTGATGAATGGAGCTGCAATGAATGATCACGTATGCGAAATAACATTTTAAAGTACTGCACCACAAAACCATTTCCCCCACATTTTCTTTAGTCTCCTAAGCACTCAGCTCTTCATATGACCTATATGGACCTATTAGTAAAGAATGGCAGATCAGTCTCTTGTAAGTGTAAATAGTCAGAGAGTTTTCAGATGCAAGGGGAAAAGAAAGTAGACAAAACCACTTACCATATAAACATAGTGGAACAAGACAAAAATGCAATATTGAAAAGAGACAAGGCACACCGGAGCTTAGTAAATAATGGTGGGGAGCTATCTGTCTGCCCTGATGGAGAGTTTCCAATGGGTGGGACAGTAGATGCTGCTCTTTCCCACCTCTATAAATACAGCCATGCAACTTGGCCAGAGGTAAAAGTCTTTGGATTAAGCTGCAGTACAGCTCTCTGCCTGGGTCTACAAGTGAGCAAGTGAGAAAGAGTAAGGGAAAGAGTAAGTAAAGCAGAAGCAGGAAGAAAAAGAGAAAGAGAAAAGAAAAGAAAGCAAGATAACCAGCACAAGAAGCTCACAGCTTCAACAGTTATGAAAGCACTTTGGCTTTTCTTCATAGGGTCAGCTTGGCTAAAAGATCATCAGGCAATGCAGGATGCAAATTTTCACTTATTTTAGAAGAAATCATGATAATTTTTTTTACTACTGTACCACCTTCTGTGACATAATTCAAATGTTTTGAGTTGTGGAAGTACTGACCCCTGTGTTGCTAACACTAGGTGTGTAGGGGAGAGCGAAGCCATCTCAAATATTTCTGGAGGTGGAGAGACAAAAAGGGACAGAAGCAACTGATTCAAGGAAAGTGATGAAGATGTCTTTCTCTTTCTGACATACCTCTCTACCACCCCACATACTTCTGGGTATGTTTGCCATCCACACTGCTTGCCACTGCATTTCTGGACCCAACCCTTTGGGGAACTTTTGCCCTTGTACCTTTTACTTTTTAAAAATAATATATCAAAATCTCTTCAACCAATTGTCTAGGTTGTTGTCTCAGAGAGTTTTTGTGGTACTAAACAACAACTCTTGGCTTCAACAGCTCCTGGGAAATGTGGTCTTTGTGTGGGTATGGTGGCAGCTCCACCTTGCAAGGTAGGCAAGTACTTATCCTTGTGGAATTTTTGGACACTACTGGAGACTGGAGAGTTTTTAAGTGATCTACCACCATGCAGGCTCCACAGTCATCACAACTTTCTCTGGATTCATCCACCGGAGGAAGAACAAGGTAATGTGGCCAAGAGGGTCCTGACCAAGCAGATTTATGAATTTGTTTTCAAGTATTTTATTTTTTTATTCATTGATGAAAGCTGTCTTCAAGGATTGGTGTAAAAGGCATCCAAAACCAACAACAACACTATTAATAAACAGAGTACACCTTCAGGCCATTTAACTGTGTCTAGAGATGTGTAACCTGTATAATCATTTCTGCTAGGTCATCAAAGACATGGAGCAACTCCAGTCATACAACATATGCCTGACATTATCTTCTGGTACAATAAACAGGAGGGAGAATTTTAGTTATCTTAGTTTTTAAAAATTCAGACACTTCAGACTGGAAAATACTGCCCAGTTCTCAACCAAAAGGCCTAATTAAAGTTGCAAAAAGGATAAAATTCATCTAGGACAAATATTCTGATAATATTAGGAAGAGATGCCATTTTAGGTCAGAGTTACAATCCCCTCAAAACCACCAGATTCATACACTGGGGATACTCCTGAATCCAATGTAGATTTTAAATGTGAAGGTAACATTGATGGCTGAAAGTGTCCTTTATCAATTCTACTTGATGCACTACTTCAATATTTTCTAACCAGATATGGACAGAAGACATAGTTTCTTCCAGATGTGACTGCAGTAACACTGTGTTGGCCTGCTTTTGAAGACAGTGAGTACATCTTCAAATTACTTTAAAATGCTGCTGCCCAAATTGGTAATATGAACTAAAAGAATACATTGTATATCAGTTTTATATCTCCTCTGAATTAATTTCTATTTTGAATTCAGGATTCTGCCTTTAGTTATTAAATAGACATGGGCACAAATTTAAAAAGGGATTGCAAAATGCATTCAAAAATTGCCAATTCATACTCATATTACAGAAGGATACTGTGACCACTTCTGCCCCAGCTACTCACAAAGATATCATAAACCTCTATTCCCCTTGGCTTTTCCCAAGCCAAATTAAATAAAACCAAGGTGAAACATAAATGGTAAAGTTTATTTAAACTGTATTTAAACTATTTATTTAAGCTGAATGGTATCTTAAATGTCAACAAGATAGCATTCAGTTTGCCTGGAAATCAACTTTTTATGGTTCAATCAAAGATTCTCAGTTTCTAGGGTTACAAGTCAGGTATTGTTACAATATATCTCATCCTATCGTAAAGTACTTTAACTCTATCAAGCTCTTGAACTCCCTCGGTCTCTCTCTTCTCCAATACAGTTATCTTCATTTTGGCAACTTCTGATTGGTTCCCTTCTCAGCCATCTGTCAGCCAATCATGAGTCAGACCTGTGTTGCTGGGTAGACTTCATATTTGTAATAGGATCCTTACAAATGTTACATCAACAATCCAAATACTGTATATTAGAGTTTGGGATGGTTTAAGAAGCAGCACGTTATCTACTATATGAGCACTCTCCAGAAAACTACAAGCCCTGTACAAGAAAAAACTAGGCTGCTCTTTACAGTAGCACATCTTGCGGTAACTTAATTGTTGAGTACATTTTTGATAGAAAATAACACAATCTCCAGCGTCTGTGCACAAATGCCAGGAGAACTTAGTGGGATGACTCCCATGACAGGAACATAAGAACATAATATATAAGAACATAAGAAGAGCCATGCTGGATCAGGCAAAAGGCCCATCTAGTCCATCTTCCTGTATCTTACAGTAGCGCCACCAAATGTGTCTGGGAATGTACGAGACTAGGTATTTGTCTCCTGATACCACTTCCCCTGCATTTGGCCCTTGAAGTACCCTGGTTTTAAGCCTGGAGATTACACATCTCTATCATAGTTTGTAACCTGTGATGGACTTTTGCTCCAGGAATCTGTCCAATCCCCCTCTAAAGGCATCCAGGCCAGATGCCGCCACCACATCCTGTGGCAGGGTGTTCCACAGGCTAACAACATGCTAGGTTTTAAAAAAATCTTTTTCTGTTCTCACTCTCCCAACCCTCAATTTGAGTGGATGTTCCCTAGTTCTGGTATTTTGTGAGAGGGAGAAGAGTGTCCCTCTATCCACGGCAACTGAAGGATATAAACTGTTCAGGGAGGTGTAGCTGCCGGATGTGTTGAAAATATGAAGGGCTGTCATACAGACAAGGGGTAGGATCTGTTCTTGATCACCACAGAGTAAAGGATGCACAACAATGGGTTCAAATTACAAGAACCCATATTTTGTCTGACTATCAGGAAAAGCTTCCTAACTGTTAGAGCAGTATGGCAATAGAACCAATCACTTTAAGAGGCAGGGAGTGTCACAAAAACCTGGAGGCATTCAAGAGAAATTTTGACAACCACCTGGCAGATATCCATTGTTTTATATTCCTCTGTGCAGCGGGGGATTGGACTTGGTGGCTTTGTAGGCCCCGTTAAACTTCATTATTCTTTGATTCTATATGAAAAGCTAAAGCAAATGGCTTGAGTGGTTCAATGCTGTTTTTTTCTTTTCACTTAACTGAAGACCATCACTTAATCAAAGACCATCTCAATATGAAGATATTTCTGACATTCAGAACACTGTGTTTTCTATAACTTCCTGCACAAGCTCTATCAGTATTAATGCTTTCTAACCAGGATTCTGACATGACAATTTGTCTATGAATATTAGGAAGATTCTAGCTGATTCCTGTGGTTCTTAAAAAAATCCACCTGATATTTTGCTTGCTGAGATTGTAAATCTCATTAATCCAGTGCAAGCCTATGCATGTTTACTCAGAAGTAATTCATAAGGAGTTCATTCAAAGGTCTAAGAGTATAGATTTAATCATATGCTTAAGGAAACTGGACTTATCCTGTGCTTTAGTGATCTTGAGAAGCCATTATTATGTAATGCCTTACATTTTCTTAAACCAAAGCACTCATTTTGTAAAGGCTAATATATGTCTATGCCTTATTTTTAATACACCACGTCAACCCGTAAGGTAACATAAAATAGTCCTGGGCAGATCACACAAACAAGGATTTCAGTTGATGATATAGATTTCTATTTAATAAATATACAAAATTATTTTTATGGATATCTAAAGCAAGCATGGATCAGCTTTGTTAATTGAGTGTAAGCTGAAACAAGTAAACTAAAATTAAATCCAATAGGAATGAATAATTTATTAAATAAAATAAATGAAACTTAATCATTTACATTAAATGAATAAAAAAACTTGTTAACCTTATGTGTAAAAATCTATCACCTAATGGCAGACAACATATAATTATTTCCCAGCATTTATCAACTAATGTGTTGTGCATAATAAATAAGATTGCTAAATATAGCATTTTGTGTAAATATGAACAAATCTGGAGTATAGTAATTTAATGTTGCTTAATCATTTAGATTAAATGACTTAAATAAACTTGCTAACTTTATATGTAAAAATTTACTACTTAATGGCCAACAGCATGTAATTCTTTTCCAGTGTTTAACAACAGCTGCATTATTACACAATAAAAAGGTTTCTAAATAAATAATGAACAAATCTGGAGCATATTAATTCAGTGTAGTCTCATCAAGGTCTGAGGGAATAGACTTAACTGTTGAGAAGTCCACACCCTGGCAAACACTGGTACATGGCAGAAAGTTCAATGATAACAAATTTATTTGTTTGTTTGTTTGTTTATATCCTGCCGACCTGGCCACATGTATCATTTAGAAAACACCTATGTAGCACTGGCAGGATCATTCAACAATCAAACCAGAAACCCAATCTGTGTTTGATGCTCCTTAAGATGATTCCCTCTTCTTATTGCTGAGGAAAGAGCAGTATGTCCAATTCCCAGCATTGTTCTACTCCAGGAAGCTTACCTAAATGCTTCCTAGGGTGAGTCTAGAATATCCTTTATCATCACCCCAGTGTTGAAAGATATATATTTATCATAGCACTTGCTTCACTTCTATTGTTTGCCTTAAAACAACACCAGCCAAATCAATGCATTTAAATGTACCATAAATCCAACAGCCAATGTATATTTGACGTGAAACTTATATTCCACTGTATATTATATTAGACACCTCATTCTGCTGCTGTATCTCTGAAGAAGTGGATGTGTCCATGAAAGCGTACATTAAAATATAATAGTCTTTAAGGTGCCACTTTTTTTGTCTTTTGTTTTATTTTGTTTTTGTCTTTTGTTTTTGCAGGGAATTCTGAGCAAGCTTTGTTTGGGACTTATCATTGGGAGGGCCAACACAGGCTTTGTAAGCTTAATTTTGATTAAACCAGATTGATTAATATATACGTCTAAGAAAGTTTACTGTGGGAGAGGATGTGGACTTATCACTGGGAATGCACATCCTCTTTAGTTCTCGTTTGACCCTGACTCAGATATAAAACTTACCTAAGACGACAACAACATTCTGGTGTTGCTCAAGCTTGTTGTTGTTGTTCAGTCATTCAGTCGTGTCCAACTCTTCATGACCTCATGGACCAGAGCTCGCCAGGCCTTCCTATCCTTCACTGCCTCCCGGAGTTTGGTCAAATCCATATTGGTTGCACTGATGACACCGTCCAACCATCTTATTCTCTGCTGTCCTCTTTTCTTTTTGCCTTCAATCTTTCCCAACATCAGGGACTTTGCCAAGGACCCCTCTCTCCTCATGAGGTGGCCAAAGTACTGGAGCCTCAGCTTCAAAATCTGTCCTTCCAGTGAACAATCGGGGTTGATTTCTTTCAGGATGGATAGGTTTGATCTCCTTGCAGTCCAGGGGACTCTCAAGACTCTCCAACAGCACCACAGCTCAAAAGCATCGATTTTGTGGTGATCAGCCTTCTTTATAGTCCAGCTTTCACTTCCATACATCACTACTGGAAAAACCATAGTTTTGACTATCCTGACCTTAGTTGGCAAAGTGATGCCTCTGCTCTTTAGGATGCTATCTAGGTTTGCCATTGTTTTCCTCCCAAGAAGCAGGCATCTTTTAATTTTTTTGCTGCAGTCGCCATCTGCAGTGATCAAGGAGCCCAAGAAAATCAACTCTGTCATTGCCTCCATTTCTTCTCCTTCTATTTGCCAGGAAGTGATGGGACTGGTGGCCATGATCTTAGTTTTTTTGATGCTGAGCCTCAGCCCATTTTTTTCACTCTCCTCTTTCACCCTCATTAAGAGGTTCTTTAATTTCTCCTCAGTTTCTGCTATCAGAGTAGTATCATCTATGTATCTGAGGTTGTTGATATTTCTTCCGGCAATCTCTCCATCAATGTTCCCAGTGTCTATTCTATCAAAGTAGCTCCCTAGTCTCCAAACAGAATTTTATATTTGCCTATATCATTCCTCCTTCCCCCTTCTTGTTCCTAACCAACATTTAATGTTGCGTCCTTGACTGTGTCTTTTCCTTGTTTTTATTCTGTACTTTTAAATGAATAATATATTTAATTTATTATGTATTTATTTTGAATATTTTTACCCCACCTTTTTCCTTGGAAAAGGACTCAAGGTGGGTTACAATAATGAGGGACAATATACTGCCCAGAACATTTAAGACATATTCAAATTTAAGAACAGGAGATTCAAAGAGGCATCTTACAACAGTAAAAGGTAACATTAAAGCTGCAAAGACTATGTGAAAAGAAAGAAATCCATTCTGAGGGATGGAAATTAACACGGAAAACATTGTTGTTATTATGAAATCAGTCAATGAAATCATGCATGGTAATCCATCTAAAAATAAGTAGTCCATCATTCAGGGAAAGCTTGCCTGAAGAGGAAGATATTTGCCTGCTTCTGGCAAGACACCCGAGATGGGGCAATCCTGGCCTCTAGTGGGAGGGAGTTCCAGAGTTTTAGAAGAGCAGACTCTGTGCTGTTTCATGTGTTAATATGAGACACACCTGTGAAGGTGGCGGGATGGAGAGAAAGGTTTCTCCTGCTGAGCTTAGCACCTGTTCATACTGCGAGTTTCGATCTTTGAGGTAGCTTAGACTCAGGCCAATGAGGGCTTTGTAGGTTAAGGTCAGCACCTTGAATTGTGCCCAATAGCTGACTGGCTGCCAGTAGAGCTGCTTTAGTAGGGGTGCACTGCATTTCTAAGTATTTTAATATTTGTTTTTAAAATTCTTTGTAAACCCACTTGGTTCCCTCCAATGAAAAAAGGAAAGGATATAAATCATATAAAGAAATAGGGAAGGATGCCCTGAACATCTGGGCACTTCCCATGTTCCTTGCTGCCACCTGGAAGTTTACGCACGAGCAGATTGACTCAAAAAGGCTTCCTGTACTCCAGGGCTTTCTCATCCCCATCTTCTTTGTTTCCTTTTTTTGCCACCAAGTCTACCACTTTGCTCTTATTTAAATTAACCCCATAACCCACCCACCCCCGGTTCATTTACCCAGTATTGAAAGACTAAGCAAAGCACTCCAACATTTATTTAGGGTCCCTCTGTCTTTAATAATTTGTCATTAACTGTATTTGAATATTTCACATTCTGGAATCCAAATGCAAGGGTCAGTCTAATAGAGGTGGGAGATTTCAGTGATCCTGATGTCTGTTGGGTGCAAATAGTACAAAAATTAGTCCTTCTGAAAAAAATCTGGTTTGTGTGACTGATAATTTATCAGTGAAGGAACTTCCTACAAAACTTCACTTCCTTCACTTCCTACAAAAGTGAAGGAAGCCACTATAGGAGTCTCTTGACTTGATTCTAATCACTAGATATAACTTGGTAGAAGATGTGGCAACAAGAGGAACTCTGGGGAGAAATGACCGTATTCTATTTGAGTTCTCGATTTCAAAGGATTCAAAAGAAGAGTGTAGCTGCACATATAAACTGGACTTCAGGGAAATCAAATATTAATCAACTCAGAACAGTGATAAGTAAGGTCCCAGAGCAAGAGCTGATGACAGGAAAAGGAGTGCAAGATAGGCAGGAGCTCCTTAAAAAGGAAATTCTAAAAAGAGACTTACAAACAATTCCAACAAGGGGGTTAAAAGCTGAAAATGGCAAAACACCAATGTGACTTGAGAAAAAACTCAGAGCGGAACAGAAAAGCAAAATGACATGCGGTATATAGGAAGTGGAAGGAAGGCCAGTCCACAATGGAAGAATACAGACAAGGAGCAAACAATTGCAAGGATGGAACAAGGAATGCAAAAGCTGAGAATGGGGAGAGGTTAGCAGCAGACATTGAAAAGCAATATAAAGATATTCTTTAGGTATGTGCTTTACAAGAGAGAGAGAGAGAGAGAGAGAGAAAGTGCCACAGCCATTCAATGGAGATGGAAGGTTGCCATAATAAGGGAAGGGCAGGAACTGTTCTCCTTCATCCCAGCATGCAGGGCAGGCAAGAATGGGCTTAAGTTAGATTTCAGTGGACCCTCATGAAAAACTTCATATTACAGCAGAAGATGGAGGGTACTCGAATGCAAGAGGCATTTAAGAGAAAATTAGAAAACCATCTGTCACATATGTTTTGATTTGGATTCCTGCACTGAACAGAGGGTTGGACTCGAAGGCTTTATATGCCCCTTTCGAGTCCATTATTCTATTATTCTACTGTACTCTTTTTAAACTAATTAAAAAACATAAACACAAACTAGCTTTCCGCCTGGCACAATTCTTCATCAGAGCTGGGGGCAGTGCAGAAAAATCACAAAAGCTCCAAAAGTAATGGCAAGATGTGTACAGTAGGAGCCCCAGTATCTGCTGGGGATTGGTTCCCAGCCTTCTCATGGATAATGAAAACCACGGATAAGAGAGAAAGCCTGCCCACCCACCCCTAAACTGCTGTTTCCTGACAGTAGCTTGCTTTATGACTGCTGTTTTGAGACAGTAGCTTGCTTTATGACTGCTGTTTGTGACAGTAGCTTGCTTTGTGGCTGCTGAATTATTTTTTTTTTTCCTCTGCCAACCATGGATAAGTGAATCAGTGGATAATGAATCAGTGGATACGGAGATCCTACTGTATGTCTAAACCCTAAAAGCAACTTGAAAATGGGGATGCAGACGCAGATCGGGGGTGCAGGCTTTCATTTTGAAAGTTATGGCTGCTGTCCAAAGGTGTTGTAGAAATTAAAAACTAATATCTTTCCTGATATATCCATTGCCGAAGGGGCACACTCACTGGATTTAATCTTCCCGAAACTGACCTCTGAATCCTCCAATGCCACTGTCAAGTCTCCATGCTCAGGCACACCAGACAAGTCACGAACCCCCCTTGCCTCTCACAAAACTAGGTGAGCAGCCTTTCAAACAACTCACTATCTAGTCTGCTGGGGGGTGGGGATTTAATGCTTTGCAAGACAAAATCTACCTTCTATACTGTTTGTGTATAAAAGCAATTGTACAGAATACAAAACTGCAACAGCACTTCCACAAAGAAGTAAATACACAGTACCCTGAAGCCACAAACATATTTTTAAAGCTTCTTATGTATAGGTCAAGAAAATGCTCATGTCTACTGTATTTTGGAATGCTGTCACTCACAAATAACGCTGAGCTCTGCTAAAGGTAAAATAGAAGCTAACACTCAGCAAGGTCACAGTACCTGCTTGGAAATGCAGACTAATTTTGCTCCATCACTCCCCACTCCCAGAGCAGGTTTTTATAACTGAAAAACCTACTGAAATGTTTTACTTCCCGTACTAGGAAATCTACTCTCCCCTTGTGGGTAAATGGATGTACTCCAGAGCATTATACTTCTCTATAGGTCTTGTGTTTTGTAGGCTCTTTCATAAATCATATTGCATTCTTGGTCAAGTGATGCAAGAGAAATTAGGATACAACTCTGAGGAATCAGGTAAATTATTCCCATTTTATTTTCATTAGGAATTGCATTCTATGCAAGATATTGAAACAATCAAAAATGCTGTTTTTGATAACAACCAAACCAATACAAGTATGGGGGGCGTCACTTTTTCCTACTGGGAAACTGAACTCTATTTATAAAAATTAGTGCTGACGCTAGGCAAAAGGTTTTTGTTTCATCAAACATCTTGTCAGGACCGTCAATTGTGCTCTCTGGGTACTACATCAAATTATGCAGACTGAGAGAAAATTAAACATTAATATGACCATTTCTCTTCAAGTAAAATACTGATTTAATGAAGAAAATATATGTTTAAAACCACAGAAATAAATATTCTCACTCTAATAAGAAACTGTGCTAGAAAGACAATGGTTGTCACACAGATTTAATTGGAAATTGTGTCTGTGTTCAGTTTGAGGTCAAGTAAGAATCAACCTATAGAGACTCTAATAGGGCTTTCAACATCAGCAGGATATTTCAAGAGTGGTTCCCCGGTGAATTTGCATGACCAAGTGGGGATTTCAATACTGTTCCACAGAGTCCAAGTCCATCACTCTACCCACTACTACACCACAATGAGAATTCAATGGGAACTAAAAAAATCATTATTATCTTTTCAAGGCTAGAAATGTTTTTAATGTACTGTATATTTCTGGTGCTCATATCCTGCAAATCTGGATTTTCCTTCTGAGCAGAAGTATTTTTAAGATATTCCAAAATAGTTGTCAGAAAGTATTAGTAAGAGTCCAAATATTAACTTTGCAGGGTCCGCTCCCACTAAAAGATTAAGAAAAAGCCACTGTACAAGTTTTTTCAATTCCTTCCAAACCCTATTAACAGAATATCATGGTTAGCTCCAGAAACAGAGGTCTCCAAGGGGGGTTTCTAGGGCAGGAATCCTGAAAACCTGTATGCATGACATATGCATTAGGTTAAATGTTGCACTAATCAAATGCCTATAACTTACATCCTGCAGATACTGACAGTCTCTCCATGAAGACAGAGAATGATCACCTCCAATGTACTTTTTTTTCTATCCAAAGATTTAGGTAGAGCCTAAATCTTTGCCTCAGGGAAACCCCCCTTCCAATCATTCACACAAAATTAATCCAAAATCTACACTCCAAAATCAGCCTGATTTTTACAGCAGTAGCTATGGTTTCATTCCGTTACACCTGTTTTAGTTAAACTGAGGATGAACTAAGAAGCAGCAGAGCCTATCAGAAACATTGTTGCCCATTTCTCCATAGTCATTCCAAAGGTTGAGCCAAAGTCACTGAAACACAGCAAGAAACAGGCATGCCCTCTATCTTTGCACATGCAAAATATTGATTTTCCTCCCTGCACTATACTGTACTTCCTTCCCGAAAGCTTTACTGCTAAATATAAAACAGAAACAGTTAGGCATCTCTTTCGGAAAACATGGGCACAAAAGCTCCTTCCATGCATTAATCATGTTAAGACTTTTGTGTGACAAAAAGACAGAGGGGATTTTTTGATATTTTTATAACACTAATGCCTAAAAAAAGATTTGGCCGTCATTTGATGCCATTTGAGTGAGTGTCCTGTGACTACCTCTTCTTTTCTGGCCCAGTTAAATGCTCAGTTATACTGAAATACCTTTGCCTCAACAAATATACAGTACATCACTTTTCATATATATTGATGCATATTTACAGCAAGGAGGAGAGAGTGTGTGCATATGTGTGAGGTTTCAACTCTCTTGACGGCACAACGTTCATAGCAACAAGTTTAGTGTAAGAAATATAGGGCCTACGCACAGCACATGCTGACTTTTAGTCTATGCATGGAGCTTGTGCAGGAAAGTGTCGGCTGTGCCTAGATGATACATCCATGTGGACATGTTGCATGAGATTTGATTTGGGCTGAAGTGTAGAAGCCTACACATACACCACTCAACATGATTTTGTAATACATGCAACTGCTGCTTGAGAACTACTATTACAAAAAGTAATCTTAGAGCCACAGTGGGTGGCACATTTTAAATGTAAATCTTTTATTATGGGCATGACTAGATGGGTATTTGGCCACTGTTTCCACATTTCTCACAGTTCTTGTTAATATTTACCCCATTGACTACACGGCATTACAGCTAATTGCTAGAAACCAGATATTTTGACATACGTATATTGTGTATTTTGTTCAGTCATCAGAGCTTGTGTTGTTTTCAATGTCTTTCGCACTCCCATATTTTTGTCCTCTTTTGGATTGTGATTCTCTATGTTGGTCTTTTGAGGCCAATGTAGGCACATGCATATAACATCACCGACGATGCAGCGAGTGTGGTGTAGTGTGAGGGTGAACCCTATTTCTTTTGTCTGCCTTCTCACTCTAGTAAGGATTACATCTACAATGCAATTTGTAAACTGTATTTTTAAAAACATTTTCCCCTCCCAGTTCAACTTGATAGCATTATAGTTTATTGCATTAAACAGATAGAGCACAAATTCAGATGCTTTCCATTCAGATGCTTACAAAACTGTACTATTTCACTTGCTAAACATTTTTTTGAAAGAATTGGATGCTGGTGAAAGAGAAAAGGGCCTGTGACTTCAGACACTTGAAATGTACCTTCCTAGGAAAATGTAACACCTCTTTGTAATTGATGACAGCTTTTTAAATGCCAGGGTACAGTACAGGGACATTAGCAACAACCTGGGTCGATAGTATCCTTAGCCTATTGTCTCCCTAACGAGCCTATTTAGGCCATTGTTTATCTTATGAGCCTAATTCAGGCCAGGGTGACAAGAGGTCAAAGCTGCCTATAAGATGGAGGATTTGCACTAGCTGTATTCAGACGGATGAAGCTGTTTGGCAAAACGTTTCTATCTCTCAAAAAAGAAGTCCAGTAGCCATGACTCAACTTCCAGATAAACTCACCTGGATGACTGAGAATCTTCACAGACTAGCAATACATGTTCATGCAACAAGACTCAAGCAAGTTGCTACAGCTAATTTATTAAGTGCCAGGAACACAACTGTAAAAGCCACCAAGCATAGGGCAACTGGCACTTCACCAATCATCTGCAGAAACTTCCATGGTTCCTCTTGTGCACCGTAAATATCAAGCCTAAGTTTTCCATGGCTTCAGAGACTAGGACTCGGGGCAATGGTTTCCATTTGAACATTAGTAAGAACTTCATGACAGTTAGAGCTGTTCGGCAGTGGAATATGCTGCTACAAAGGGTAGTGGAGTCTCCTTCTGTGGAGGTTTTTAAGCAGAGGCTGAATGGCCATCTGTTGGAAATATTTTGATGGGTTTCCTGCATGGCAGGGGGTTGGACTAGATGGCCCTTGAGGTCTCTTCCAACTCTATGATTCTATGATTCTATGAAACAAGCAGATTTAAAATAAAATCATTCAGGTTCTCCAGTTTCAGAGAGCATATCTGAACTTTCAGTATCTTTCCTTGAAATCCAATCAGTATGTTTTACCTTTTCGACTGCACTATTCACAAGTTTTCAATAGATTATGCAACATATCACCTTGCATACTATACACAGCATTAAAATCTTCTATAACCCAAACACAATAGCACTTAACCATCCAAGAGTATGTCTGTTTTTACTAGGATTTATGAGCCGGAAATAATTGGTAGCTTATCTTGACTTTTTTATTATACAACCAGCCAAAAGTCTTCATTTTTATGAAAGCTTCTGCCTTGCAAAGATAAAAAGCAAAATTCCCTGCAGGCTTTCTTTTTTTTGGGGGGGGGGAGAAGAAGTACAATTTGAAGTCACACTTGAGACTTCAACTGTGAAGGAGAAGATTATGCACTTATTTTAAGTGAGCTTAAATTTACAAAATTAACCTTGAGTAAATCTTTTGAATGGCATAGCATATAATCCCTCTATCCTCTAGTACACATACTGCATGGAGTCTTCAGGAGTGTCTGTTACCAAGTACGAAGATGAAACAACAGGAATAACAATTTGTGCCCATCTCTAATTCTTATTTTTCCCATCACCATTGTGATATTCTTATTGTCTTGGTTAATATCACAGTAATTCTCATGACTTATCATGCTTTTTTTCACTTCTCCCCATAGGAAATCTCATATTATTCCAAGAGGCAAAATTCTAAATCAGTGGAAGTTTATTTCTGTCGTCAGCTTTCGATTAGCATTCCTAATCGGGTGTAAAAATGAAACAGCTGCAGGAAACAAGTTCCAAAACGGATAGGGAGGGTGAGAGTGAAAGGATGAAAAAGTCAGTAAGACTCTCTCTCTCTCTCTCTCTCTCTCTCTCTGTGTGTGTGTGTGTGTGTGTGTGTGTGTGTGTGTGTGTGTGTGTGTACGTGCGTGGGGCAGAGTGGTCTCTTTAAATGAAAGAAGTGGTTCTGAGAAATAGATTTTCTCAAGGTGCTGTCTGGATGCAAGTCCCACTAACCCTCAAACTCCTTCATGACTGACCAGTGCCAGGTGGGAAAAAGAATGGAACATTTGACTCATTTGGAACAGGACACGGAAGGCCTGCACAGGTAGATTTTTACCTTTTAATTAATGCAGGGTGATAGGAGGTAGAGGGGCTGGGCTGAATTAGTGTACTTGGCCTCTTCCTCTTATGTAGTTTTAATAAGTTGGTGGTTTTGCACGATTTTTACTACAGAGATGCTAGAATTTAGTATCACATGGAGAAGCAGCTATACTTTCCCAAGAAATCACACATACAAAAAAAATGAATAGACAGAGTTGCTGTTTGGAAAACAATTCATCTAGCAAACTACAGCAAAGTTCCTTCAGTTATATATGTTCTAAAGGTGCAGTTTATTAATATTTATAGAGACATATCCTGAGCATGCATAGCAGCATTGCTGGAACAGAATTATGGGATTTTTTTAATATTTCCTTTTAGTTAGCAGAGTAAGATAAGCCCAGTTCAATCCCACCTCCTTTTCAAATAGACTAGAAGAACTTTATGTCATTAGAAATCACTTTAGATGTATTTTAAGTGGAAAAGGCGTCTTAACTTACTGTTGTAATCAATAGTTACAGTCAGAAGAATAAAAAGAAAAAAAACCCAAAAAGTTTGAGTCTCTGCCATTGGGGGGGAGACATGCTTCCATGCCTACTGCATGGAACTAGGTCAGGTGACAAAGTGAAAATAGAAGCTGTAGAAGAAAAGGAACAGGGGTAGGGGCTTGCCTCAAATGGAAGAGGTGTGAAAAGGACTATCCCAATTAGGACAGTAGCAGATGACAATCACATTAGGATGTAAAAGCTCTCTCCAACTGAAAACCAGTGTTAATGCGTGAACAAGGGTCATTATCCAAACAGAATGGAGTACAAACATTAAACCACAATGTGATAGTTTTTTCAAAATATAATGTTAAATAATTACAGACAAATCTTGATTGATAGGCGTACCAACTGTGAATTAGAGGTGTGTTAGTACTACGTGCTTTAATTCAACCCAAATTGTTTGTCTCACAAATAGCAACAGATTCATTTCAAGTCTGTTTGCAGCCTGCCTGCTTTGATTTGTATCCAAATATTTGGAAGTATTTATGCACATTTTGTACACATTCTCATAGCAGATGATGGGATTGATGAGCTACTGGTTAGAAGAACACCCTCCAAACCCATCATTGTGCCTTCCTTCAGATCCCCCAAGATTACCCATTATGAAAAGATACCTGAAACAAAGTGTGCTGCTTATATGCCCCCCTTCAAGTGGGTAAAGCACTCTTTTGGTGATTTGAAATTTAATTATGCAGGCTACACTTTTCCCCTCCCCAGGCCCAATGAGTTGGGTACTCAGTTTATAGAGCCCAGTGTGATGGAAGGTTGAGTTTGGGATCAAACTCAAGTGGCAAACATAACATAAGAAGAGCCATGCTGGATCAGACCAACGGCCCATCTAGTCCAGCTTCCTGTATCTCACAGTGGCCCCACCAGATGCGTTTGGGAGCGCACAAGACTAGATATCTGTCTCCTGATAGCACTCCCCTGCATCTGGCCCTTGAAGTACCCCATTTTTAAGCCTGGAGATTACACATCTCCATCATGGTTTGTAACCTGTGATGGACTTTTCCTCCAGGAATCTGTCCAATCCCCTTTTGAAGGCATCCAGGCCAGATGCCATCACCACATCCTGTGGCAGGGAGTTCCACTGACTAACAACGCACTGGATGAAAAAATATTTTATTTTGTCTGTTCTTACTCTCCCAGCCCTCAGTTTGAGTGTATGTCCCCTAGTTCTGGTATTTTGGGAGAGGGAGAAGAGCTTCCCTCTATCCACTTTACTCATGCCCTGCATTATTTTGTACATCGTAATCATATCCCCCCTCAGGCGCCTTTTTTCCAGACTAAAGAGGCCCAAATGTTTTAGCCTTTCCTCATAAGGGAGTCCCCCAGCCTAGTAATCATTTTAGTCGCTCTGTTTTGCACCTTTTCCAGTTCCACTATATCTTTCTTGAGATGCGGAGATTAGAGGCTTGGCTGCAGTACTGCAGTTTAACCACTGTGCAGGACCGTAGTATATGAAAAAAAAAAACTTACCCCAGGCCTCGCTTCCCCAAGCGGGGCCTTCCCAGGCTGTCAAAGGCCCTAAAAGTGCTTTCTAGCAATGTGGAAATCACTTCCAGTTCGGCGAGAAGCACTTGGGTGCACCCCGATGGCCTGAAAAGGCCGTCGGAGGCCTGTTCGGGGCAGTGCAAGGCCTGGGGTACATGCAAGAGGCCCTAAGCAGGCTCCCCAGTCCCAACCCAACCCTGGTCCACATATTGCAAATTTTCAATTATTGCGGGTCGGGTTGGGTCCCTAACCACGGTGATAGGCGGGGGGTTACTGTAGGAGTGGGGAATATATAGCTTTGCCAATGTTATTGGACTGCAGATCCCTTCCTTCTTAACCAATACAGCCAATGATAAGGACAAGGTGGTTTGCAGGCCAATATCTGGAAGGAACCCATGTTCCCCTTTTCCGGAAGTTAAATATTCACATGATTTAGAACTTATTTAAAAAGTTTGTCTTATAAGTATTTAATTCTAAAGTTTTCTTTTTAATTCCTACTGTGATGAATTATGTAGCAGGCTTGTACTGTTACCAGGCATTGTTCAGTATCACAGAAACATTTGCATTAATTAGTTCTGGTGTTTTATGTTTTTCATCTTATCTTGGAAACAACCCAAGATTTCCAAGATATCCTTATACATAGCTATTTAAAAAAAAGAAAATCTGAATAAAATGCTTAATGTTTTATCTGCGATTTCAGCTGAAGGGCAGTCACACACTGCAACTATTATTTCTTAATGGCTGACAATGGTTTATATTCTTTTGAAATAAGCTTTTGGCAATGCTTTCCCTCATGGCTATTGTAGATGACTGCACAAGGAACACCACCTGATAAATTTTTAAAAAATGAACATATATTTCTCAACGATTTTCTAAAAGAGATTAATAAACAGAACACAACTCAGATAGGCTTGTTATCAGAAAGACTACAAGTATTTTCTCTAGGGGCCACTTAAACAAATTCAAAGCCAAAATAACCTTCCAAAGAACAAAAAGATCTCATTCACATAGAGTTATTATAGTTTATATTGTTGCTATTTATTCTGCTATTTATTAAGTACACTTTAAAGAGCTTCAGTGCGGTAAGTTCATCATCTGAGACTGGGAGCACAAAGAAGAAACAAGGTCAAGGAAAAGCAAGTATAAGAAATCTGAAGCATAAACTAGTACAACTACAATGCCAGTCCCATTTAGCTTAGAATGCAATCTTACACATTAGGGATGGGCACAAAACGGAAAATTGTTTCATTTCATTTCGTGCTCACACCGTTTTGATTTGTTTCTTATGATTTTTTTTAAAAAATATTCATACGAAATGAAATAAAACGAAACGAAACGGCTCCCCTGGGTCCTAGACACACCAGATTTGGTGCCAGGGACTCTGGGAGCCATTTTTAAAGGGCTCCTGCTGAGCTGTTATTGGCTGGACCCCTTTAAAACTCATTGTCGGCACCAGGGGGGGACCCTCTGATACCGACTGGGCCAAGTTTAAAGGGGTCCAGCCACTGACAGCTCGGCAGGAGCCTGAAAACAATGGAACAAAACCGTTCATTTCAATGCAAAAACAACAGTTTTGTTTAATCAATACTGGTTCCTCATTTCATTTCATTTCATTTTGTTTTGTTACATAATGAAATAATGAAACAGCATTTCATTTTTCATTTCTTGCTCATCCCTATTACATATATTTGCTAAAAGTAGAGTTCTTTGGGCCATATCCTCTTGTTTATTTATGCTGTTGTAATGCTAATGGCATAACTTTTAGAGATGAATTTCCTGAAGATATCACCACGGACATTATAGATAATATCTTGGGCAATTTACTTAATCAATGTCATATGAATACATATATTCAGGGTCAGAGTGTTAGCTTTTATTGTTTATATTTATTTAAGAGTATGTGATACCACTTAAAAAATCTCAGAGCAGTCTACAATAAAAAGAGAGACCAGAAAGCTAAATTCTTATATAAAAAAAAACCTTGACAATTACTTTTATCTTGCTCAGTACTCAGAACTTCCTCACAAACAGAAATTAAAACTGCTCTTAAAAGCTGACAGTTAAGACCCAATATATAAGTACACTTTATAAATAAACAGAAAGCAAATAAGGCAATCATTCATAGAAAGGATTGGGTTGTAAGATTAACATAACGAGATTTGTGAAGCAGGCAGTGAATCCAATCTTTCCATTCACCAATCTGGCGGTCCTATAGGCTATACAATAATCTGTGTCATGTAACAAAATTAAAACTGCACATTGAGGAGAATTTTTCCTAACCCAAATTTTTGAGGGTTGAAGATAGTGATCCTTCAAATACAGAGATCATTCTGATATTAAATATCTTCCCCTTTAGAACGCCTGCTGGGCAATTTCTACTTGCAGCAACGTGCTGATCCATGTATAAAATCCCGAAACCTCTTTCAACTGCAGAGAGTTTCAATCTGCACCTGGTCGGGAGACATCTCAGCTCATGTGAGCTAATAAAAGACTTACAGTAAATGGGTTGGAGAACCTTTTCAAAAGGACTGTTTAGGACTGGAGTCTCATATCCTTTATCTGTTGAGAAACACGTATTGATGTACACAGGTAAAGTGCATGGGACTGCAATGCTAACCTCTCTCCTGAAATCATCTTCTCCACTTTTGATTTCTGCTTTTACATTATCAGGAACCCAATTATATTAAGTTTATAAAGCATGGGCCATGCAATCAATTAATAACAAGGCAAATGTGAGGAAAAGGCTTCCTCTGGTCAATTCCTCTTCTATGTGTCAATATATTCTGCTTAAAATGTCTTGCACTAACTTCCTTTAAGCTCCTAACTTCTCACTACTTGCTGATAGGCTTCAAAAGACACACAGTAACCAGAACTGGTAACTGTTACTGCAGGTCCCATTCTCATTTATAGTTGTTGTAAGACAAAAGCAATCTTTAGATTAAGAACTTTGATTAACTTTGGGTGAACATGAAAAATGCCAGTTAAGATTGAAATCCAGCAGGTAGATAATACTGGATAAGCATTATCTGCAAGACATAAGATTTTCTTATCTTGTTCAAATTCTGAAACTACTTCATAAGATGGTGCCATACCACTATGAATAAAATCTAAATTATTTGAATATAGTGTGATATAGTAGTAAGATAATGTGGTATTGTAGAACAAGCAGTAAGAAGGAAGATAAAGGCTTCCTCATATACGGAATAATTCAAAGGCTGAAAGTTGTAATAATGAAGGATCAGCAACTTCCTGTGTACAACCAGCAAGACCTGAGCCAAAGACAAACAATATTTACAAAATCAGGAACAGAAATAATCATTTATGTTCTCTCTTGTATGAAATGCCTGTCTCTTTAAATCATTGAGATGTATTTTAATGGTCCTCAAACTATGATGAAGCTCTTCCACTAAAGGCACGTAAAAATCAAGGAACAAAAAGACCAGCCTGCTCACAGACATGCCCATCATCTGCTGCCTTCTCTACAGTGATACAATTCCCCTAAGACTTGCAGCCATGGCTAAATATTAGGCATAGGAATCTGTTGGGGAAATGTTACAGCTAGACTTTCCTAGCAGCTGGAATCTCCACTAAGGGAGACCCCTCCTCCCAAAGGATACTTCCACAACCATTTTCGGCCTCTGTGCCTAGTAGATGCTGGGGGTGGAAGCCATATAAGCGTTAGACTATCATTCACACCACTCCCAAGAACACTTTTGTGCAAAATAGGTCAGCTTATGCAGAAAAATGGGTCAGGAAAGCCTGCACATTTTAAGATGGTTTCTCCCTTTTTTAAAACATCAAAACCCATCCCATTTCCACTATTATTCATCAGTCTTAGGAAGTAGAGCAGGAAAAGAAAAACTGATGTTGGTTGTTCCTTTTAGCTGCATGACTGCCTTCTGACTAATCTCACACCAAAGAGAAAAGAAAAATATGCAAAATATCACTCATTCTTAAAGCATGTCAGTGGCATTCAGTCTTTAAAATAAGCCAGCTTTGTTGATTCTTGTGTGCTGTTATATTTATAGATCCTCTTCCCAGTTTATTTGTGTGGCAGCTTTATTTACTTTACAAGGAAACTATTCAGAAACATTAATAATACTACACCCATGCCTAAGTGCATTTAAACTATTGTTGTTTGTAAATCGCAGAATCTAGCAATCAACAGAGAGGATTGAAACCACAGGTGTTTTTTTTTTTTTAAAAAAAAAATCAAATTGATTAAATCATGATTTAATTTTAAAACAATTTTTTAAAAAAAATATTTAAATTTATTTTTAAAAAATCCAAATTTTAAAATTTAAACCAAGATTTAAATTAGTTTGGAAGGAATCAAAGTTGACTGTGCCCATTACCTTTTTAAAGCCTCTCATGTATTTCCTTCCCAATGATTACATTAGAAAGCTAATAGGGGCTTTCTCCTGATGTCTGGTAAAAGAGCAGAACTAAAAATAAGATAGGACTGTCCACCTCTGCTGACTGCCACTGGTGCCCTTCTGTCCTGCCCGCACCAGTCAGTGTATGACCTGGCCTTGCTATTTGTACAGGAATGCCTTAGTTTAAGAATAAGATGGTTTAAGGTGTTTTGCAAGACAAGCAAACATTTCTTCTAAATTTTGCCTTGATCAACAAGCAATGTCTTGAAGCACTGGAGCAGGTCACATGATCACAAGTGAGCCTATGCTCCCTCTCTCTCCCTACTGGATTGTGGAGGAATATCTAGAATGTTCCATCTCAGGCACCTCTATAGCAGAGGGAGGAGAGATGAATCAAGGTCTCCATTGCACCAGCCATGAACAATTTCAAAGGGGAGTCCAGGTTAAGGGTTTGTTTTATTTTTCTTTAGATTTTTCTTTAATTTGTTTTCAACATCCTTTCTTATTTTTTTAAAACCATTTCTAGTCATGGGGCAGTTAGTCAAGTGTGTATATGGTTACAAATTGCACTTTATTATTGTCACATTAAGAACAGAGTAAAATCCAATTGTTAGTCCCAAGCAGAGCAGATTCTGGAGCCAGGTACCTAAACCATGGTGTGTACGTGAACTTCTAGCCAACTTCTTTTGTGAATTTTGGCATTTTTGTGTGCACAATATGTGGTCGATGGCACCCCAGTTTCCATTATTTCTTATGAGGAATTTTTTTTGATAAGTGTTTTGGTTTAAAAATATGTTTCCAGAATGAATTATGCTCATAACCCAAGGTATTAATATATTTCCATATTCAATGGACACCAGAATGCATAAATGCCATAATGGGCCCAGACAAGGAATAGGTCAAATTGTTACCAAAATGGCCCATATCTGTCAGTCTTCATTTATTTGTCCTTTACACTTGGATACAGATTAGATTGGGAGGCTTCCACGCAATGGCTAGAATTCTTTTGGTGATGAAGCATGGATATAATTGGCAACATTTTTATGAAATGACAATGTCATCAGACAGCAACATTACTAATTTAATTTAATGTCATTTAAAACTGCTGGATAGCTCAATGCTTTAGATATCTAGCTATGAAGCTTGAGGGTTCCAGCCTGTGAGATCCATAGGATCTCTTGTAGTTCTGCAGATCTAAGATATTATACAGTATAATGATTATATATTATTCACCACCTTACTTTGCAAGTCCCACTACAGAACCCTTATGAGCTGGGGAAGTCTTTCAGAGCCTTGGAATGGGAAGCAGGCTTTGATATCTCAGAATCGTGTTGACCATCCCTACCCTAAATATAGGACCAGGTCGGGTGCTACTTTTGATAGTAAAGACTTCCATACCCTGTCCCAAGACTTCCAAAGGCCTCCCTTGTTGAAAGGAAGAGGGCTGGACAGATTTAAATTAAATTAAATGTCATGGTTGGATCACCACCTGATAAAATTCAGCCTCATAGTGGCACACCCTCCCCACAGGGTGCAAGGACCCATTAAAATGGTCCATCCCCACAGGCTACTGGATCCAACTGGCTTCCAGGATACCTTGTGGGAAATTATGATCAAACTAGCTGGCAGTCCTGTTGACACCCTGGTGGATGGCTGGTATACTGCTACCACCAGGACAATCAACATGACCACACCTGAACACCCCATCCACCACCAAACACACCCAGCTGCACGGCTTAATCAAGATTTCCAGGCCTTAAAACAGAATAGGAGGAGAGCAACTGGAACAGGCCCTGATGGAAGCTAATTTAGCAGCAGTGAAGACCCTGTCTACAAATTACTTAGTGAGGAGTAAGACTGCAATAAGATCTCTCTTTCCAACAGGACAGCGAAGTTCCGAACCTCCAGACCCACCATTCTATACTATTTCATTTATCAATTACTGTTCATATAATGTCACATTTTTGTTGTACATCACCAGAGTAGCGAACAGCCAGATGGGCAGGATAAAAATCCAATAAATAAATAAATAAATAAATGAATAAATAAATAAATAAATAAATAAATAAATAAATAAATAAATAAATAAATAAATAAATAACATTAAATTAGAGCAATATTGCTGGCTTATGATATCATTACATTTATACCAACAGAGTTATTCAACAAGATTTCAAAGTATGTGTTAATAAGTTATCTCTTGCCAGCCAAGCAAAATGTCCCCTTGCCCTGTGGCCATCAGTCTTCAAAAGTGTTATGTATAATACAAGTAAAATGCACCTCGGGCTCAGAGTTCTTACAAGACATAACAAAATCACTAAAAACCTCAAGTGCTGAAAAATAGGTCATATAAAAGCTAACCAATTGAGAAAATGAAATAGATCTCATATCTGATAATGTTTCCTTTACAGATAAAAGAAATTGTCATGTCTATAGCTAAATGTCATAATTTTTGTTCTATATAATTAAAATCCAGAGGTCCAAGTCCATCTTGTTCAGCAAATATGTTAATCCACATGCAACTAAGATGCAGACTATGCGATTTTGTGGTACTGAAAGCTGTGACAAGAGTCAAGCATGTGTTCCTGCCAGCCTATTCCACAGTATCCTTCTGCCCATATCTCCAGTCAAGGATCACTCCAATTCTGGGGAGAGTCCCTAAATTCAAATGGCTTTGCCTAGTACAATGGGAATTCTTTGGATTAGTCACACACATTTGCCAAAATACCATGGCCGCCACTGAGCTAATTATCTCAGATCATAACCTGAACAGATCTGTTTTCAAGGCTGCAGAATGATTCCATGGAACAAGCAGCATCAGAGGCTAGGGCAATCTGTCCGGTGGCTCATGTTTCTGAACTGTAACTTCCATCTGCTCTAGCCAGTCTGGCAAATAGCAAGGAGTGATGGGAGGAGTACACTATCAGGATCAGAAGGTCTAAGCACTCCTCACTCTTGAAATGACATATCCATGTTTTAGAGTGCATATAATGACAGAAGTAGAGCATATTCTTCTACTTTTACTAAGGGCATATCACATAAAAAACACATGGTGCAGACAGGGGCATTTACACGACAAAGCAGACATACTCCATGGATTACTTCCATCAGATTCACCCAGCTTGCATATGCTATGTCATGTCATGCCATTCATTCATTCATTCATTCATTCATTCATTCATTCATTCATTCATTCATTCATTCATTCATTCATTAATTCGTTCATTCATTTATTCATTCATTCATTCATTTCCTTTTTTTCCTCCAGTAAGGTCAGGATGGCACATATATTTTTAATCTCCCCATATTATCCTCACAATAACCCTGTGAGGTACACTTAAGCTGAGAAAGCACAATTGACTATCTAATGGGTTGCAGAGGTCAGAGGCAACTAGAACCTAAAGCCCCCTGCAACCTGTAAACAGTCTAACTACTTTACTACATTTTTACTTCAGATATGACCTGTATAAACAGTTCTGCCACCTATTTTATATTTATAGATAGATAGATAGATAGATAGATAGATAGATAGATAGATAGATA
>JAHTLZ010003518.1:2743606-2812690 GCA_023846285.1 Phrynocephalus versicolor | reverse complement strand
ACTGAGGCAGGCATATTTTCACCTGCTTTTATGGCTGGCGGGAATCGTTTGTTTTTTTTTTAATTTTAAAACTTTTTTTCTGTGCTGCGCCGCTTGGCATTGCGCGATCGCCGGCGCCGCGATGCCATGCACGACAACGACAAATCAGACCCAATTTATCTTTATCGGGTCGGGTTCGAGTTGCAGCGGAGTAATTGTCGTTCTCGTTCCTCGTTACGTAACGAGCACGAAGAATGAGAACGGAAACAAGGATTTCGCCGAGTCGTGCCCATGTCTATTAGGAACCTCTAAGACAGTCACTTATGTATTCATGGTTCCTTGTATAATGTATTAATAATAATAAATTTATTGTGCATCAACAGAACAATTAACTTGGGTCCTCTCAGCTGAACGGAAGTGGAAATTGATATGGCAAACCAATTACAGGATGACTTATATTTTTCAATTTCATAAGTGGGTGCCTTATTGGGATTTGAGAGGACAAGCATTTCATCATCAGAGCTTTTAACTTCAACATGCCTTTCAGCAGGTGGATTTCTCATTTATTGAACCTGCAACAGAATTTCAAAAGCAGGGTGCTCAGGGAATACCAGGTTTACATACACAGAGTCCCCAGTTATTTTCTCCCAAGGTCCCTACCATTTTGCTGCATAGCATAAAGCAATCCTTTGGACTGTTTACAGATCTCTCTTACCATGGTCAGCAGCTTGTTCAATAAACCAGGTGATAACTACACCCATTTATCAGGTTGTCAAAATAATCAAGACTAAGCCTTTCAAGACAAAATTTCTGAGTATTTGGGAAAGCCATGTTCAAGTCCTGCTTCTTCCTCTTTTGCCACAAGCTATCTTCATTTCTTAGAGGATATCAGTACTGTATATAAGTCAATAGACAAGTCAACACCATTCATGGTAAATAATTCTTCAAAATATATTTGCAATGCAAATATATTAGGGCTAACCTAACCTTCCACGCTTTTACATCATTTACTTCGCATCTTCCCTGCCTAGCTAGCACATATGGACTACACTGGGTGGTTTACAAATGGCAAACATTACAATAAGAAAACACATGATAAAACAAGATAATAATCAACATAAAAGATAACATAATAAGACAAAAAAAAAGATAAGATGGCACCCTAAAAATTCACAAAGTAAACTGGATACTTCCCAGTAAGTTATCTTTGCCATATTTCCATTAACGGTTATTAAAACAAAAACACAAACAACAGTTTCAACTCTGATTTACATGTATTTATGTATATGTTGCCTTTCTCCTAAACATCCAAGGCAGATTACAGTATTAAACGAAACACGTATCTAGACTAAAATGAATAAAGTATTATAATATTGAGAAAAAGAATTAAACAAATGTATTAAAACTTATACATAAGAACAATATTAAAAACACAAGTTAAATATCAGAATGAAATAATCCCTTTGGAAAATCCCATTGGTCAATGAGTCATTTAAACAAAAGCCAGTCTGAAGAAGGCATTGAACTCTTCCTCGGGTCCTTTTGACACAGGTCTTAACTAGATAAGGGACACAAACTACCATGTACTTACAGGAATATTCAGAGTCAGCTCTAGAGATGGGAATGAATCAGAAAAGTAATTCATTTCGATTGGTGATTCATCAAGCTCAAAAAAAAATCACAAAAAAAATATTATTTTTTCTGATGAATCTATCGATCAATTTGTAATTGTTTATTTTACTTTAGTATCCTCTAAAATGGCGTCGTAGGCACTGAGAGACACCAAATTTGCAAGAGTGCCTCCCATGACTCTCCTCTGCAATCCCACCACATTTGGTGAGGATTGGGTTTCAGACATATACATCCACAAAGTGGCCTCCCCAGGAAAGTGTCATGCAGCAACAGGCTTTGTAGGCTTTGTAGAGGAAGGTCAGAAGAGGCTTCTCTGCAAGTGTGGTGTTTCTAGGTACCTAGGGGGAACTCTCCTGGGGGACACCCTTTGGGGGTGAATAACTCAGACACCATAAATCCAATCTTCTCGAAACCCGGGGGGGTGTCTTGTAGAGAAGAGGTGTGGTAAGGCTTCCTTCCTAAGTGCCTTGGGGGCCATTTTACAGCCCACCAAATCAATGAACCAAAAACTGCCAAACATTCATCAATTAATATTCATTGGGAGAATCAGTTTATACAACACAAATTAACAAGTCAGCATTTTTTAAACAAATCTTACAATTCATTTTCTCTCCCTCAAAGAGAAGAAACAGGAGACACAATGGAGACACTTTTAATTCTGCCAGAACTCAACTTATCGCTGAGCTAGGTATTTCCTGAATTCCTGCCTCTAAGGGTTCCTCAAACCAGATTCTAAAAGAGGGCCCAAAGGACCCAGGAATTCAGGTGAAAGCCAACTGATTCTCTGCCTAAAGCAGGAGAGAAGGAGGGAGGAAATTGTAGCTGCCAATGCCTTGGGACATGTGGTAACCACCACTGTCAGGTTAATAGGAGGGCAAGCCCTCTCGTACCGGTGGAATCATCAATCTTGGAACCCTTTTACAAGACAAGCAGTGATTGACTTATGCCTACCACTAAAAACAATTACAAATCAAGTCGAAATTTGAGTAACCCTGAATTAAAAAAAAGATATTGACTTCTCCAGTTAATTACCTGGTCAAGGCTCAAATTAAACAGATTATATTAATTATTTTCTTAAAATCAGGCTATGCAGAAAATAGAATTAGAAATTAGGTCACAAAGCACTGCAGAAAGTGAGAGCGATACAAATCTAAACACAACATAGTTATTTTTATAATCTTGCAGCTATCCACCAATATTGTCTTGAATTCTAGGGAGAATTCATGCATCTTAGAGGATTCCATAGTATTCACTTTAGTCTTTTTAGAGGATCATTCTACATTTCAAAAGCTACAGGACTAAAACTCATTGAATAGTCATTCTGCATTATGAAGATTAACATGCAGCAAATAGGTCCAGTGACCAACCAAATTCAATAAAACTAATTAGTCTTTCCCTTACACTCTAACACAGCTGCCCTCATTACCTACTGGATTCCCGTAACTCTCTGCACTCCCTCCTCCCTTTGCCAAATCCCTCATCAACTGACCTTCAATTTGAAGGTGCAAATGGCTTGGCCTAAACAATTACAGATACAATTTTGCAGACAGTTATACGCATAGCCAAAAGTTTAGGTACGATCACACAATTATAGCTGATTAATGTGCAATTTTTTAAAAAAACATGTAGCTTCACTAATTAAGTCAGAAAGATATACTGGTGTTTGCATGATGACATAATGTGAAATGGGGTTTTCTTTTTAGGAATCTTTTTTTTATTAGCAACTGAAACACATTTTATTGTCAAATACAGTGAAACAACCACAGCTTCACAGCTTGACAGTTCCCTTAGCAAAACCTATGAGAATTACAACAACAAAAATGAATCTTCAGTCAAGCTTAGAAATAAATTTGAGGGGTGAAATCTATGAAATATAGCACTAAACCAGGGTAGAGAAGGCTCTATAACTTCACTGTCAGATATCTGCATCCTAAAGTGTGTGTGTGTGTGTGTGTGTGTGTGTGTGTGTGTGTGTGTGTGTGAGAGAGAGAGAGAGAGAGAGAGAGAGAGAGACAGACAGACAGACAGACAGACAGACAGACAGAGAGAAAATACCATAACTGATTATGATTTGCATTTTGACCCAGTTGCATACTATTTTTTTCCAATGAGAAATCAAGTACCTAAGTAAAATAAAGGAGATATGTCATTGATTACTGGCAGCCATGATACCAATTACTTTTATGAGGTAAAAAGGTTGCCCTATCTAATACACTTAATGTTGCTGGTGTGAGGCAGATTATATCTAGGTCAAAATTCAGAACATGAAGAAACAGAGGATGCATATACACTACATTTACATTTAACAAGAAAACCATAATGTGGTTTAGAGAAAGCTGCAAAGAAAAATACTATTATACATTATTTTTCAGCAATGATATTATATTTATCAACTATTACCACCGCTATACAGTTCAGCTATACAAGGTGATATTCCATTCAAATAATTTACATTAGTAAAGGCACATACTTTGTGTGTGTGCATATACACACATGAACAAGCTTGTTACCTACAAAGAAAAATTCTCACAGAGACAATAAACTCCCAGTATTTTTTCCATGTATAAGACTATATTGGTGTCTAAGATTGCTAGACTAAAAATTGAGGGTCACCTTATACACAGAAGTAAACTGAGGAAAGAACCCTGTGGTTGTGAAACTTTAATGCTGAGTTTGAAAGTAGGGAGTATCTTATTCATGATAGTATCTTATAGACAGAAAAATATGGTAGTTTCATTTGTTCTCATATTCTAAAACCATGAGTGTAGTGTGTATAGGACCCTGACTAGATTAAATGTCATCGCTTTGTTCGTATAACTACTTGCTGTACAATAATGACACAGTGCACAATTGCTTTTCAGGAAACATCTGTTAGGAAATAGGAAGTTCTGTAATAACTTCCTTCATTGCTTTCTGTTCAGTGTTGTGTTTGTATGTGTGAAAGAAAGAAAGAGTGAATGGGAGCAGTGGAAGCAATTTTGGGGCATGAAATCATTCCCTACCCTGTTCCACAACTCCCAAAGCCTTCCTGAGATAAAAGGAAACCTGAGGGACCCCCCAGAGCCCGGCAGGGTGGATATGAAGCTTTTTATTTCCCAAAATGGCAGTGGTGTGGGTCAAGGCTGATAGCATCACCAGGCAGCCACAGCATTTCTTATGACAATCAGATTCTAGCCAGATCTAGCAGTACATCCGTACCTAACTTCACCCCTGATGTTACTGTAATGCATGAAAACTCGCTAAAATAAATTCATCCGACTTGGAACGTTTTATAGTTCTGGAGCACATGAGCTCAGAAAAATTCTGGACTTTTTAATATATAACACACAAAACCTGTCCTCTTTCTTAGGTATTAAATTCTATTATAACATTTGTTATACTTGGAACCACATCTAGCAACAACCAAATTCCGGGAACACGTAAGAACGAGAGACATCTTAATGACCATTACTGGTCCAGACTGAGTGACATCTTCCAGCAACATATTATGTATTGTGTTTATTCATTTAGCAATCCCAAGCACCATATGAATTTAAGATATCTGAACTAAATTACTTGCAGGTTGTGTAAGCAAGTAAGTCCACCTGAACATGAGGTAAAGTTCGCGGCAGTGTCTTCTCCATGATGCTAATGATAGTGAAGAAACTGTTCTTCACCACAACCACTGCATCTGGACAAACTCTTTCAACAGAAGTTTCTCCAGTTGTCAAAGTTTTTAACTTCTGGCCTACAAGCAGAAAGTGTCCAGTACACAACAGCCCACTGGGAACATTTGCAGATCAATGCAGTGATGAAATCATCCGCCTCTGTGCCAGCACAGATGCCATTTTTGATACAGGGCCAATGACAGAATCCTCGAGGCGCAGTGGTTAAATGCCTGTACTGCAGGTAAAACTGTGCTCACGACCTGGGTTCAATCCCTGGTAGCAGGCTCAAGGTTCACTCAGCCTTCCATCCTTCCGTGGTCGGTAAAATGAGTACCCAGCTTGCTGGGGGGGGGGGCAATGTGTAGCCTGCACATAGTAATTAAAATTATAAACCGTCCAGAGACTACTTGTAGTGGTATGGGGCGGTATATAAGCAGAACACTTTGCTTTGCTTTCATCCTCTGCTCATCCAGTGAGAGTGGATACTTTTCCATTTGTATAGGCTGCTGATAATAAAATCCTTGAAGATATAACAAGTACCACATGTGTGATTGACCTTTGTCCTGCCCAGCTAACAAAAACTAACAGAATGGACTAGAAAAGGAGTAAGTTGAATGTTTTGTGACGTGTGATTCAATGCCTGAAAGGAAAAATATTATGATGAAAACTTTGCTTTTTTAAAAAAAAACTGTCTCAATCCCAACATATCTGGACAGTTTCCAATAGTTTGTTCAACAACAAGGCGCTAGCGTTGTGTGGTAGCATCTGAACTCCAGTAGTTTCTCAACCAAATGGGGTAACTTGATCTATTTCATCCTGTCTTGAATATGGAAAAGGCACAAACACTGGTTTGATAGATCCATTCTCCTCAGTGTCAACTCCCACACTGAGGAAAAGGCTAAAGGGAGTCTCTCTTAACATGCCAGCTGTGCTTGTTACTAGAGATGTCAGATGTACTCATGGTTATAAATGCCTTTGTTACATTCTCGCTGACTACCATAATGTACTGCATGTGGATTGCTCTTAAAATGTCAGAAACCTTTTCAGTGCAATGTGGGTAGTAGCTTGCCTGCCTCCCATGCAATCCCCTTCTCCCTGTGCTGCCAATGTCCCCAGAAAGTCCTAGTATGTAATGGTCTCTCCAGTACAGTGTGAGAATTGACCCTGGAGAGTGCAAATATGTATTCTTCCTTTACTCGCTTAGAAGTTGATGAAAAGCTGTTGAGCAGCAAACAAAATGCATTAGTACAGTATTTAAATAACGTAAGGCAGTTCAGGAGCCTCATTGCACAGTGTAAGTAAGTAAGTAAATTTGTTGATTAGTCCCATGACCATATCAACCAATGAAAACACAGAATATAAAATACATTAAATTACATGCAACATCACCCAGTAGGGTACCCTACAATACAAATTCAGAATATACAGGAGTCATATATGTATATCTCCTTTATAGGATACTCCAATTTGTTTGATGTATTGTGTTCTTAAAGCTGCAGCTTTAATTACAAACTTGGCAACTTTGTGAACAATGTACACATTAGAGCCTGAAAGAAGATAAGGCAATCTGTGAGTTGGGTCCCTATCGGCTGTTCTTTCTAAAGAGAGGGATAGCTATTCAAGCCTGATGGATACATATAACCGGCAATCGAAGAAAATATGAGAAATATTTTCAACAGAAGGAAATCCACAAAAAAGGTTCTCTCATAATAAGGGAGGTGGTCAAAGCGCCCATATTTGACCATGGAATCTGAGAATTCAAATCTGGCTCTTGTAAAGGCCCTTCTTAATACTTGAGGTAAAGACTGCAAAATGCATGTTTCAGTTTGAAAAGTGATTTTATTCTTATCCAACCAGTTTATTGACCTATTTTTGGACAATAATTTCAGGTCTGATTGCATGCACACTGATATCCAAGACTCGCTGTTTGAAGAAATATCTTGCCTGTGGAGCTATTGAAAGCAAATACTGAATAGAGAGGGCATGATTTATAATAATTTCATGGAGGCGGCACAGTGGTTAAATTGCTGTACTGTAGCCAAAACTATGCTCTTTGTGGCCAGCATAATGACAGGAGTACTTGTAAACCAACCAGAGAGTGCTTTAAGCACGATGAGGTGGTATACAAGCAGCACATTTTGCTTTGCTTTGCTTTATGTTGGGACACATGAACCTGTTTCTAGAAGTCACAGCTATACTTCTGAGTTCTGACACAGCTAGAATCCCTGGCACATATCACTAATTGTGATGAACAAGTTTTGTCTCTGCACATTTTTATACCCCTATGCAGCGGATTCATTTAAGCCAAGGATGAAGCTGAGGACCATTGGAGGCATCAGCGTGCGTGTACGTCTTTTTCTGTTAGGTAGGAAAGTGAATTTCTATTAAATGCAACAAGAAACTGCCTAAGAAGGCAGCCTGTTTCTAAAGATTTTAACTAACACTTGTCCTATCTTTACTCTTTTCCTATCTTTTCTGATCCATGTCTATGCTACGCTTTTGTTTTGCTGTCATACTTTTCATCTTTTCATTGGAGAAAATGCTTTCTGGCATGACAATCGGGGCAGTCATCATGCAATGCTATATATGAATATGAGAACACATGTGCAAGCAGCTTTGCTTTGCTTTCCTAACCCTCTGTTCATTTTGTGTATTGCTGCCCGCTTCTCTGTCTGTTCAAGGTTCAGAATAAACTGACTGCCCTGTGTTTTGCTATTGTTTCCTGGCTACCACTGAGCTGATTAACTTCAGAAATTCTGCATAACCGTAACACTAACTATATCTCGGTGGCTGAAAGTTTATACAGTAATGGTATTGTATGATAAAGCATGTGGTCTGAGCAAAATTACTAAGGCAAAGCAGCATCTGCTTTCAAGAATGTACAGTGACAGTCAGTCCTTCTAAAACTGTGTAGGGAGTACACACAGTGAAGGTGGTATACCACTCTTGTTCCCTCTGTTGCTAGCAACTTGTGAAAGTGACAGTCTGGAAAGGGATTGGGTGTGTAAACCTTTCACAGAGTTGGTATGCACACAAAATGGGGAAAAGTGCATCTTGCTCACATGGGGGGAGGGGGGAAGCATGGCTCTCATCAGAATCTCACTTTCCAGCAAGAAACAGAGCATGCTGTCTTCCTTGTGTCCTTTATTTATTTATTTTAGGGTATTTTTACCCCGCCTTTCTCCTTGAAAAGGACCCAAGGCAGCTTACAGTAATGAGGGATAATATACAGTCCAGTACCATTAAGACATATACAAGTATTGAGAACTACAGCATCCTACAGCATCAAAAGACAACATTACATTAAAGCTACCAGAGAACACAAACAGTTAAAAAGAGGGAAAGCTTGCCTGTTTCCGGAGAGACATAAGAGATGGAGCAGTCCTGGCCTCTAGTGGGAGGGAGTTCCAGATGTTTTCAGAATGATTGAATAAGCCTGTCTCTTCTTTCCATCTAAATCTAAGCAAGGTGTTCTGAATCATCATCTGATATAGTTGATGGACTAGATGAGGGTGAACAAACTGAAGCTTAAGCCAGACAAGACAGAGGTTGATTAAGACTTTTACTTTTATCCCTTTGGCATTCCAAGAAGGCTTGTTGACTGACAGGGTTTTCAATAGTTTGGGTGCCTTTTTTTCTTGCTATATTTTAAGTTTTTTAATATGTCTTATTTTAGTGGTCTTTTTAAACGTATTTGCGTTTTAATATTATAAGCTTTTTTGAGCTGTGTTCAGGGAAAAAAGTGAGTGATAAATATAATTAATAAATACATGTCCAGGCACAACAAAAAATAAGCAAATATTGTGTACATATCAAAACCACCACCACCCATGTTGGCCGTTCATATGTATGTTATGGTATTAGACTTAATGACTCACAAAAGGCTTCTTATCAACATTAAGATAGTATGTGGGTGAGGATCAGGGATCAAGAAGATACCAATAAAATATTTATTGCACAATTCAGTGAAGAGTGATATCTGTGAATTAATGAGCCCTGTATCAACTTACTGTACATTTTCCAGATGTTCTTATAGAAAATGATACATGGCATAGCATAGCCAGAAAGCTATAGGATAGTGTGATTCAAAGTATAATTTGGAAATGTGAGGCATATGAATTAATTATCTTCAATTCTGAGCCATATCATTCTGCTAATAAAATATGGAAACCAAGAAACTGTTTGCATACCTGAGTGCTTAAGATCAAGTTGTACACTCTCAGAAAAAAAAAACACAACTGAAGGTGAAAGCACATAAATTTTTGAGGGAAGTAACTGGGCTTGTCTTGATAGATTTATGCACTCCGGTTTTGCAGACACATGCATTTAAAACCTAAACACAATGTAATCTAACTTGCATAATCCAAGAGGTGAGAGATGTTCATTAGTTAATGATTTCCTTCTTCATCGTGTTAAAAGTATCAAACTTTCCATGGACCTGCAGTGAAAAGGCCAAAATATTTTGAAATTTGTTTCAGTATTTATACTTGATTCACTTCTAAACAGATAAGTGTCAAAGGTGAGGTAGTATTCCACAGTCCAAATACTAAGGACCCAGTTGAGTTTGGTGAAACATTGCATTGGAAGCAAAAGGAATTTGCATTTTCACAGTATAATGTGTGATCCTGTTATATCACTTCAGTAAAAGGTACAAGTGATTTGTTCACTAGAAAATGTATCAATATACAAGATATTGTTTTTAATGTATCCAACACTGATTATAGTATTGACTACTAGGTATTACTACTCCTGAAATAAACTTGCAAATATCTGTTATATGTTTAAATTGGCACAGTATGGAACATAAACACAGCCATATACAGTACCTGTTTTATGGACTGACTTCAATTTGTTGGTTTCTGGTTTAAAATTGCAACTATGAAATATATAAGACAGCCACTGTTAACAGACCTATTGAAAACAGTTCTCTTCACAGTAGCAAAAGGTGGTACTATAACTGAAGATGGCACTTGTTTGTCTTTTGTGTTTCTTCTTATAGTTAAGGGTTTAATTCCAGAGCTTTGCTTTAAACATTGGGAAGACTTGGGGAGTACATCTGTTTTGAAGGGATAGATTTGTTCCCAAACCAGTCCCATAACATTTTTTCCATCTAGCTGTTCTACATTATTGCCTAGCCTTTTTATATGTGAGGCTGAATACCGAGATGCAAGAATGATTGTCAGGACAACCTTATTCTAAAGGGGTGGTCCTTATAACAACAACACTAGGCTGGATACATTCGCATAGTCTGTGGTCTTGCCCTTATTATGCAACTGTGAAGGAGCATTTTATTAAACCTTTATTGGATATACTGGAAATAACATTCTCTGAAGATCTTGCCTCAACACAATTGGATGTTTAAAATACTTGTTTTCCTGTAGCACTTGCTAAACATGTTGCAGTTATTCATTATCCAAGATAAAGGGTGCTGCTTATATACCACTCCACAGTGTTTAAAGCACTATATAGGCAGTTTACAATTTCATTATGCACGCTACCCGTTGCCCACTCACTGATCCCAAGCAAACTGTAAAGTAATTTTATCAACTTCAGAAGGATAGAGGCTGAGACGGTTACCTGGGATTGAACCCCAGGTTGTGAACAGAGTTTTAGCTGTAGTACAGCATTTCAACTGCTGTGGTGCCACAAGGCTTTTCTCTAGACATGAGGTACTGTCCTTCCCAGGAAAGAATGAGGTCATCTTGCAGTCAATGGCCCCCCATGCTTGACAGTTTCCTCTGGAAAGAAAAAGGCCTAATTCCTAACGTAATAACATCACGACTGGCCCCTAGAAGAAAACATTCTCATAGAAGCCTGGGTATATGGTTTCTGAATACGTATTTGGTTGCTTTACATTGCCACTTGACAACTCTGACTGGAACTTTATTACTGTAAATTTGATTACTCTGGAAAATATTATTTCTAAAGGTCTACCACTTATTATCCATCTCTTAGGGTGTATCTCTTACTAATAGTCACTCTGAGCTTAACTGATCACATATGGAAGGAATTTTTATCCTAGTTCATGAACTAAATGACTGAACAACATGCTTTTCAATCTCTTCACAGCTCCTGATGGCAGGTATCCATATTTTTTTATATATATATAAAAAAACTAGAGTACAAGTGCCAAATTTCATATTTTTTCAGAGTATACCGTACTAGGCTTAACCACTCGGCTAGTAGGGAAAATAAGACTTATGGTTACCACTGGGGATTGCTCCAATGAATTAACAAACTCATTGAGGTGTCATTGATTTTTCACCTGAGGAAAATCAGGTTTAGTCATACTGTTGAATAAAATATAGTCTTTGATTTTAAAAAATTGCGCTCTCTACCCGACAATGGCCCTTTAAACCTGGCCCGGTCGTTACCAGGGGGGTCCCCAGATACAGACTGGCCAGGTTTAAAGGTCTCTAGCCATTGACAACTTGGCAGGAGCCCGAAAACGATGGAACAAAATGGTTTGTTTCAATGGAAACACTACCGTTTCATTTTGTCTATAACAAAATGCTGCTTCCTCATTTTGTTTCATTTTGTTTTATTTCATTACGTAACAAAATGACAAAATAGCATTTCATTTTTCATTTCCTGCCCATCCCTAGTAGGAACTAAGAGCCCCTCTCTGTTCTTTCAGTTTCAGCCATACTGTTAACTGTCATTAATATTGTGTGTGTGTTGTGTCATTACAGTCGTGGAGTGGTTCGCCAGATCCTACTCCAAGCACCTACAGCACCTGGTATTCCCTGGTGGTCTCCCATCCAAGTACTAACCAGGGCTGACCCTCCTTAGCTTCCAAAATCAGACAAGATCGGATGTGCTTAGGGCATCTAGGCAGCTATGCCCATTTCCAGCTGGCTATACAGTACTAGACTGAGCAGGGATGGAGAATTTGGGACCTTTAGTGGTTGTAAGCCTGCAAATCAAGGCCGCCCTTGCCATGTAGCCAAGCAAGTTCCTTCTGGCATGAGCTTTTATGGGCTCCAGGCTACTTCATCCCATAAGAAATATAGTGAAGTGGGCTACCATCTATATGTGTTGCAAACAAAATACAGTATATTTGACTTGAAGGAGCTACCAGATTCACTGGTTTTGCTGCAACAGACTAAGATACCTATACCTCTGGAAATTACTTGAAGAGGAATGAAGAAATTCATTATTTTAAAATCAGTGGGCTTTTGGGGGGATGTATGTTCAGAATGGAAGAGTTAGTCTGAAAGAAAAAAAACTCTTTTAGAAAACATAGGTTGTCACTGCCAACACCCTCTGTTCTTTTTGTGCTCCATTCTCATGCATATTTTTTTGCACAACATGTACACCTAACTAACCAGACTCACACATGATTGGTAGATGCTCTAATACACTGATTTTTAGCCACATATTAGGAGTAAAAACATTTTTTTTAAAAACCTACTGGAAAAGAAAAAATGTAACATGGAGGATAGATCAATATTTAGACTTCTCCTGAGTTTTTAACTTCAAATGCTAAGGAATTGTTCTGAAATTTCTAAACAAAACATTTGCTGTGCCATCAAAGTACTGCTCCTCTCTGTCCTCAGCACAGATGACCGAACAAACACAGGCTCATTACAGTAACCTTAGAAATGCCGAGCTTGAAGGAACCCTGTAGAAGAACAAGTGCAGCCCCTGTCAAGGACACACAGTTGGGAAACAAACACCCAACCTCTGGATCTTCAGCCAGATGTCCAAATCACTGAGCTATCCAACAATTATCCCACAATGCTCCTTATTTCTTTATGCAGGGAGACCTACAGCACACTATCATACAACATTTTGATATTTATCAAAATTTGATATTTAATCACACGTAACATATTTTGATATTTATTTCGCCATCAAGCTATATTCTCAAATCTGTCCATCTTCTTTCCACATGTAAAATTTCAGCCAGTAATAGAATCCTTCCTTTAATTTGAATATAAAACTATTGATTCTATATACTTTGAAATTCTATTGCTATTACTTCTGATCTGAACTCAGACTGTCATGCAGTATGCTTTCTCCAATTGCTCTGTACTTGCACAGCTTTTTAACCTGGGCCACGATGCAAGCATAGCCAGAGGCATTCACAGAAAGACTTCTGCATTACTCATACTTGTTTCATTCAATGAATTTACATCCCAGCCTCTATCAGAAACCATTGGTACAGTCACATAAAATTGGAATGACAGTACAGTATTTGGTTACTATGTTGTCAACAAGAGGACAAAGATATGTAAATGGGACCTGTTTGTTACAGAACACATGCAAGGCTGTGTCAGACATGAAAAACTAGTTGTGGAGCTCTTTAAATCACACCACTAGCATGCTTAACAAAATGTCTTCACCACCTCGCACAGCATATAGATAACGAAGTGATTCTAAGATTATAACCATGTTAATTTTTTAAAATCCAAATATATTAGACCATCTCATATATCACTTGCACAAAAATCATGATGTCAAAGCCATTCCACACATTGTTGTCCCTTAAAATTTGTTCTAGAATCATGCTTAGCACTGACCGTCAGCCATCTTTATTTTCCTAATAGTGTTTGAATCACAAAGGCTGTAATGGTCTGATCGTATACACGGTCCCATGAGTTCAATGGTACCTACTTCCAGATAGATATGGTAGGATTGATGCTAAAGCTGGATGCCTTCAGAAACAGACTAAGCAATAGCTGTTGGAACAGCAAGAGTAAACACATCTGGCACAGCTTGTGACTAAAGTCGATGCAGTCATTTTTCTGGCATCTACACTGTAATGGTACATGCTGGACTCCATGCAAATGGCAAGCTTTCTGAAACACAAAGATACTGTGCTACTCACTGGAGATAAACAGGCTGGAAGAAATTTCCCCTCCCTATGCATGCAATTAAAGCAAATCTATGACCTTACTATACAAGACCAGATGTCAAGAAAAAGATTTTCTGTGAATATTTCCAATTGACTCAGGTAATGTTTTACTTTGCCGGCACCACACCATGCAAATTCTTTGGGGCACTGAAGCAAGGATTCTAAAAATTAAAACACCAACTCAGGACGTAAAACATTTGTATAATATTTAGGAAATTGGTTGCTCAGTGGAAAAAAAAATAAGAAATAAGATATTCAAAATATAAACATAAACATATTGTTATGAAGAATGCCTTCCAAGTGCATTTTATGAAGCACAAGATGCAAAGGTTCAGAACTACCCCTCTTGTAATTCTTTTTTAGTTTGTTAGTTAGTTTGTTTTTTTGCAGGAAATAGCTATTCCATGTTACATTAGGAAACATTTCTGACTTTTCTAAAGACAGATAGAATCAGGATGGATGGCAGCAGATGTTATGTGTGCAATGACTAGTGAGCATCTAAGAGGAGAATGTGCCTTATCCTTTATAACTGCATTTTTAAACAGTGTGTTCATTTCTTTAGCATATTTGGAAGAAACATCTCCCAGATGCTTACAATCTGGCATGGCCTGCGGATCAATTGGCTGTGAAGCCGAGCCAAACCTCCTTTCTTTGCCAGACTGACTTGGTGCCTACTGCTGCTTACTTGGCCCATCAAGCATCTAGTGCTGTTGGCTGACCATGAAATACTGAAACATGAAACTTGCAGCACTCCTGGCAGAAAGAAGGCTTGAAACAGAAGCTCCAATGTCCAGGGGTTGGAATCTAGTCTGCTCTTTCTTTCATGGTGAGCATGGCCCCAAGAAACCCAAGGTCAATGCTCCAAAGTTTAGAAGAAATGTCCTTCTGTGGGATTACCTGAAATGTACTGCTAATGTAAAATAAATCAGTTCACAGTTGCTTTATCAGACCAACTCTAGGCAAAAGACGGCAAGATCAGGATGCAGAAACCTGATTTCAACACCAAAGCCTTCAAATCAGAGCCTGTGTACAGAAGACATTCCTGGCCCTTTTGGCATGGAGCGAATTTAAGAGAGTGCATATTTAGAAAAGGGTTTCAAACTTTTTTGCAAGAAAGAGATGCTGTGAAAGAGAAGGAAGGCAAGCTGTGCATTCTCATCCGACAAGCTTGGAGCAATAGTTGGCAACCCCAGCCCAGGACTATGGTCTAATACTGCAGGAAACCCATAAATCATAATGAACTGCAACAGTGGTTCCCAACTTTGGGTAACCCAGGCATTCTTGGATTGCAATTTCCAGAAGCCTCCGCCACCAGCTGTGCTACCTGGGGTTTCTGGGAATTGTAGTCCAAGAACTCCTGGGTCACCCAAAAGCACTGTATTGTAACAAGGAGCACAGAAACAGTTGAATGCAATGTGGCACAATGGTGATATGCATTACAGACTGTGCATCATAGAGTCATTATGTAGCTGTAGCAACCAGGTACTCACAGACCCAAAGTTGACATGGGTATTGTCTGAGAATCTTCAGTAGTTCTTTTAAGTTTTTATAAGGCATGTTTAACTTGATTTATTCAAGATTTGGTGTGCATATTTTTCAAAAATTAATATGCTTAACTGTTTTTAATATGATTGCTATATATGTAATTGTTTTATTATATATATTTTGCATCACTATAAGCACCCTTGAGTTCCTGTACAGAGGAAAAAGCAGGATAAAAATAAAGTAAACAAATACATGAAATAAAAATAGTTATATGGAACTTGGAAAAACTAAAACAGCTGCCTTAGATACTCATACGCTGATCACCTGTTACAGTATCAGTCAATTTAGATATATATCACCAATGGAGACAATGGAAAACCAGAGTTGAACATCATGTGTAAAAGTAGTGTAAGTAGTCTCCTGGGAGTAAGGAAGAATGGTGTTTATTCAAAATTAGGCAAGGTTATCTGTCTAGAATAAATTTTGCTAAAAACAAGATATGAGTGCTGGATAGGGATCTGCTTTGTGTACTTTGTCCATTGTTGATTCACTTTCTAAACTCAGACTCTCATGACTATCAATGGGAGTCCATGGCTTTACATAATGGTTTTAATTTTTTTTAAAAAGAAGACATTTTAAAACACACAAGTGCCTTCGGAAACCATCAAAAATTTCAAAGAGCACCAAAAAAAGGGTCACCAATTGAACATAAGCATCCATTCTCCCCCTCCCCTGCTGTCTTCTGAGAAAATTCTGTGAACTCATCATGAATACTTCCTCCACACAAAATAACACAGCTGTATTCATTTATAAAACAAAAACAGCACTGTAGGAAAATATGCTGCTCTTCATTCTGGTGGTGTTATCAGTCCAACAAAAAGAGTAATGTTAAAAATGGAAGGCATGCTATCAAGAAAGGTCAAACACGTCTTGAATAATTCTCTAGCACTTGTGGAATATAACTAAACTTTACTGTGCTGCCTTAATTATCACTGCAAATTAGCAATGGCAGCAATAAAACCCTATGTGAACCTAGAAACTAGAGATGGGCATGACTAGGGAAAATTACGTTTTCGAGTTGTCATGTGTCGGAGGCGGCCCGTTTCGGCTCGTTTCCATTTTTCGCGAAATTTCGCAAAAAATTGTCGTTTCGTTTTTCGGTTTTTTGTCTGTCGTTATACTGGTTTGGGGGGTAGCCGGCTCCTGGAGGCACCTCTGTGGGGTGGGTGCCTCCTCTGGCCCGCTATGAAGGGAAAGCGGGCTCCTGGAGGCACCTCTCTGGGGTGGGTGCCTCCTATCCTCACCCGCCGGCGCTGCTACAAAAGGGCATGCATAGCCAACTGGATATGCATACCAAGTTGTAGATGCAGCAGACTGGCAGAGGCACCCCTCTTTTTGGGGTGCCTTCCCTGCATCAGTCAGTGAGAGACACGCACTCGTGGACAGGGTTTGCATGGCACACAAATGCTGCTGCAGGAGTCAGCCAGAGCCACAAGTGACGGACTGGCAGACTCTCCCTGCATACGCTGTGTCTCACTAAGAAGGGAAGCGTACTTGCGTACTGTGCAATGCAAGTACAGATCTAGCTTAGGGGGACAGAGGGTTAGCGCAAGGGCTAGGGTTAGGCTAGTTACGGGTTAGGTTAGGGTGAGTATTGGGGTGCACCTCTGGGTGCCTCTCTGACCCACTAAGAGGACAGTGTACTGTGGCGTATGGGTAAGGGTTAGGGTTAGGGCTAGGGCTAGGGCAGGGTTAGTGGGCTTTTTGGCACATCCCAGAAGTCTCAGTGGCCAAGTGGCCATGCGATTGGTGGAATGGCTCCAAAAAATTGCATGGTCCACTCCCATGGCCAGCCCATCATTGTGCAGGTGTAAATAAAATAAAATAAAATAAAATAAATGGAGAGAGGACAGAGAGGAGACATTTTGTTGCAAGAAAAACCCACTGCTACTGTAAAAATTCTGGCAGTTTTAAAATAGCAATTTTCGCATCTCTCTGTGGTGCTGTTTGTTTTTGGACCACGATTTCAAAAAAAAATATCGCAGTCACCACCCCATTTTCGATCCCCCGCCCGCACCGCATGGCATGGCGAGTCCGGCTTGTTGCTTGCTGCGAGTCCCCACCAGAGCAGCCCAGGACAGGAGAGGGGGGGAGGCTGGGGACCGCCCTCCCCAGAAACCACCCCTCTGGTAGGTGCACTCTCAGGCAGGCATATTTTCGCCTGCTTTTTGGGCCGGGAATCGGGTTTTTTTTTTTTTTTACTTTAAAAAACTTTTTTTTCTGAGCTGCTTGAATGGCGGCGAGCCAGCGAGGCGGCGACTTTGGTGGGACGACGAGCACAGCCCAGGAGGGACAGGAGGAGAGGGGGGAGGCCGGAGACCCCTCCCCCCAGAAACCACCCCTCTGGTAGGTGCCCTGAGCCCTCACTCAGGCAGGCATATTTTCGCCTGCTTTTTGGCCGGGAATCGGGGGGTTTTAAAACTTTTTTTCTGTGCCACTTGAATTGCGGCGGCCGGCGGAGAGTCCGGCAGCCGGCTTATTGCGAGCGACTGCGAGACGACGAGGATTTCCCCCACCAGAGCAGCCGGGGACCCCCCCCCAGAAACCACCCCTCTGATAGGTGCACTCTCAGGCAGGCATATTTTCGCCTGCTTTTTGGCCGGGAATCGGTTTTTTTTAAAAAAAAACACTTTTTTTGGTGCCGCTTGCTTGGCATCGCGGGATCGCCGCGATGCCAGGAACGACAACGACAAATCAGACCCAACTCGGTTCGAGTTCAAGTTTTGGTGGAGTAATTCCCGTTACCGTTTCCGTTCCGTAACGGAAACGAGGAACGGAAACGGAAACAGGAATTCCGCTAAGTCGTGCCCATGTCTACTAGAAACCATTCAAAACTGCAAAGTTGTGTAAGATTATTGAGCAAAGAGAAGAATGGGAACTGGAGTTAAAAACCATGCACTGTGAAACAGTGTGCAACATTTTACCCTTTCCACATAGTTAAATATTTCACTATGGGGGGGGGGGTAAATTGCCATGTATGATACTGTTTTGTGGAGGATTTAATATACAGTGGTACCTTGTATAAAGGAATTAATTCGTTCCAAATGAAATTATGTTAAGCAAATTTTCCTTTATACAAGTTTCCCATAGGAATGCATTGAAAACACAGTAATCCCTAATTGCGACCATTTTTATGTTGTACAGATTCACTCCATAGGCAATTCTGTTAAGCAAATTTCCCCTATCCCCATAATTTTTTATGTTGTACAGACTTTATGTTATACAAACTGTTTGTTATACAAGGGTCCACTGTATATACAGTAATACCTTGGTTTCAGACTAACTTGGTTTAAGAGTGTTTTGCGAGACAAGCAAACATTTCTTCTAAATTTTGCCTTGATCAATTAGCCATGTCTTGATATATGCCAAAGGTGGCGCTCTCTCCATCTCTCCCCCTGCAGGATTGTGGGTGATTCTCTAGAGCAGTGATGGCGAACCTATGGCACGGGTGCCAAAGGTGGCACTTGGAGCCCTTTCTGTGGGCACCCGACATCGCCCCTTCATAGACACCTGTATATAGGTTAAATTACTGTATTGGCACTTTGCAAAAAAAAAAAAGTGGGTTTTGAATTGCAGTTTGGGCACTCAGTCTCTAAAAGGTTTGCCATCACTGGTCTAGAGCGTTCTATCTCAGACAACCCTCAAAGGAGAGGGAGAAGAGAGGAATGGAGGTCTTCCTCGTACCAGCCAGGATCACTTCCAAAGGGAGTGCAGGGTAGGGTTTTATTTTTCTTTGTATTTTTGTTTTTCTTTAATTTGTTTTCAACATTCTTATTTTCTCAAACCATTTCTAGTCATGGGGCAACTAGTCAAGGGTGTATGGGGCTACAAATTGCAGTTTATTATTGCCACATTAAAAACACATAGGAAAATCCAGTTGTTAGTCCCAAGCAGATCAGATTCCACAGCTCAGTACCTAAACCATGGTTTGGACGTGGACTTCTAGCCAACTTCTTTTGTGAGTTTTGGCACTTTATTTTTACAGTATGTGGTCTATGAGACCCCAGACTCAATCATCTGAGTTTCCATTATTTCTTATGGGGAAATTTGCTTTGAGATAAGAATATTTTGGTTTACAAACATGTTCCCAAAACGAATTATGCTCGTAAAATATTACTGTATACATATATGCATATTATTAAACAGATGCCCTAAACACATCCGATCTTGCCTGATTTCGGAAGCTAAGCAGGGTCGGCCATGGTTAGTACTTGGATGGGAGACCACCAGGGAATACCAGGTGCTGTAGGCACCTGGAATAGGAACTGGCAAGCCACTCCAGTATTCCTGCCAAGAAAACTCCATGGACATGGAGTCACGAAGAGTCGGTCACGACTGTAACGACACAACACACACACAAATGGAGTTACTTGTACCTACATGATGGGAACATCAAGCATAGATGGCAAGGGCAAGTGCAGTTTTAGGTTTCAGTGGACCTTTCAGATCTACACATATGCCTATTTGGCTTGGTACTTCAAGAACCCAAGCCATATCTCCCAAACTGATTCATTTTCAGGATCTCAGCCTAGACCAAGGAAGTGCATTGGGCAGTTTGTGTGAACACATCAATCCCTGAAACAGGGAAAGGCGGACATGTACAAGGAGGCAGAGCAGCAGAGCTTTGAAAGTTATTTTTGCAAAGTAAAATATTCCTATTATTCACTGTGGTGTTGGGGAGGCCATTGCTTGCTTTTCACTTGCTGCAACTTTGAAGAGGCAACTTCATTCCATTACTTCCTGTGCTGCCATGCTCCTTCCATCATTTTTTAAAATTTCTTTGACAAGTTCACATGACTCTAAAATGATGTAGAATGCCCTTTAAAAGTAACCACTCAAAAGAAGGATAAAACATAATTTGTTACACCAATACTTGTTTCATTACTTCTGGCAAGTCACACCGTTACATTCTTTTACACTCAGGTGTCCAACAATTAGCTTACTACCAGGCCCTACATCACTTGCAACTTGTTACTTTCGAGTAGTTGTTCCCTGATGTGATAGTAGTTTTGCAGATGAGCCATGATGAGTGAAGGTTCAATCCCAGCACAGTCTACAGTCCATTTGTAGAAATCCAAATGGCATAAATTGAGGATATGTGGAAGGAATCGCTTTCTTCCATTCAAGCCTGATCTTAATGCCATTGTCTAAGGCTCTTGTCTGGATGTCCCTCCAAACAAAGTGGCATATGCAATTTTGGACTGATCCACCAAAAGAGGCCTATCAGGTGTCTAAACTTTAATCTTGCCAATATCAGTTAAGAGCATGTTGATTTTTTCCCAGTTCTTCTTTACTAACATTACTTGTGATTGTGCTAGCATTACTCTCTCTCTCTCTCTCTCTCTCTCTCTCTCTCTCTCTTTTTTTTTTTTTGCTTTATGCAATAAATGCAGTTACCATTTAATGCTTTTTGTGTTACTTTTATAGTGGCCTGTGTACAGAGCCATAGCTACCAGGTGGTATATAAAAACAACGAATAAGTATATAAGCCATACACTATAGCAATTTCGGTCAAAAATGAGCAACAGTTTGAGTGATTAGAAACTGTGTATGAATAGGAGAGAGACAAGAAGTGACTTTTGGAAATTTGAATCATGACCATAGCACTTTGAGACAGTGCCCCCATGGCACTGTCTTTGTTTAAACTAGACCTTTAAAATGTATATGCCATGAAAAAAAGATGATAGCCTTCAAATTGTGAGATCCAGTGTCTTCTGTCTTAGCAAACATCCACTCGTGTATATATATATGATTGTAGCAGGTTGAAATGAGAAGGAAAGCAAACATTACTCAAGACAATCCATTGTCATTACAGCGTCAAGAGGTTCGAGTGAAAGGAGGCATATCCCCTGAAAGCTATTTACAGCAAGGAGAGAGGAAGTTTGGAGATGCTATTATATCATGCCGGTAGCTTCCAGAGACGTAACGGGAGAGAGGTCACTGCTGGCATCAGAAGATGTATGTTTCAATTAATGCTGCTAGAAAACCACCCAAATGGAACAAATACCAAGCAAAAATGAAATGGCAACATCTGGGCAATGAAGTGGAAGAAACACAAGTTTATGTTTCCTTCAGTTTCTGTTTGTGCCTTTGGGGGGTACTAAATTGGCTGCTGTGGTGGGTTTTTTGTGTGGCACATTGATCCTCCAGAGGCATCTGATTTATAATCATAATCTTAGAACTCCAGGGTCAGAGGAGACCCGATGGATCATTAAGTCCAGACTCTGTCAAGGAGGTACAATGGGGAACTGAATACCAAACTTCTGGTTCTATAGCGAATACCTAAACCACTGAGCTGGGATGTGTATCCAGATAGCTCCTCCAGTCAGAGGCATAGCTCTCCATTAGTAGGCTGTGTGGGATGTATGTCCATATGTGCCAATTTCCCCATCCTACATCCTTTTCCACTCTGCTTTGATAGTTTGGGGAAATTTTCCAGAATAGATTTTGAAGGTGTCTGGGATGTGTAAGTAAGAAAACAGGAAAATTCACACAAGCAGATGTTTATTAGGATAGAAGGCACCAGATGTTGGTTTCTACAAATGTCTGTGAACATTCTCAGTAATCCAGGTGGATGGAAGTTGAGTCATGGCAACTGGACTTCTTTTTTCTTGAGAGCTAGAAACATTTCACTGCTCATCCAAACAGCTTCCTCAGTCTGAATACAGTTAGTGTGAGTCCTCCATCTTATAGTCAGCTTTGACCTCTTGTCACCCTGGTCTGAGATAGGCTCTTAAGATGAACAATGGCCTGAATAGGCTTGTTAGGTAGACAATAGTATCCATAGCCTTAAGGTGAACAATGGCCTAAGGTGCTGAAACTTATAAAGTATGGTTTCTACAAAAAGTTTATACAGTACTGTGGGGAAACTGAACCTTAGCTTGGTGTGTGTGTGTGTGTGTGTGTGTGTGTCCAAGATTCTGGTGGATCTGCTTATCCCCATGAACAATCTTGTGTCATTGACATATTTCGCCTCCTCACTACTCACCTAGATTATTTATAAATAAAAAACAGAGGCACAACAGGAACCCGAGACCCTACTCCTTAAATCCCTCCACTAATATTCATTTATTCCTAATCTGTGTATTCTGGGTTTGTTTTGTTTTACAGATATGGATCAAACCAGATATGTATATTTTTAATGGAAATTATTATCACAGATAATATTCTAATAATCCATGAATGCTTTTCTGGGAAATGTATTACAATGTCATCAAAATATGCATTAATTTTGACAATTCCACAACCTTTCTCCATTCAGTCTGCTAGTGGAATAAGGGAGCATGATCTCAACCACCATTCTTGTAGGCTGAATACAGCTTTAAATGGTGGGAGAAAGACGTTACAGACTGAAACTATTAGTAGTGACAGATTGTAAACCATTAAGAGAATCCTTAATTGAAGGATTGCCTTCTTAATGCCCTTTGAATCTATCTGCAAAATTAGTTCAAAAAGCATCAGATATCTTCTGGAAATTAATCATCTAATTATGCATCCATAGCAGGTTCATTAGCAGGACAAACTGTAAGAAGACATTACATCATAATAAACACTTTATGCTGATGCAACTGAATTTTAAAATACCAGTCACAGTTTATTTCTAGGCTCTATTCAGCCTATACCTCAGCACCACCTTCTAAGAAGTAGAGAAAACATAAAACACTTCCTCCAATTTAATCTCGGCCAAGATTTCACAAAATAGTGGAGATACAATGGTAAACTAGAAACATCTGGAATTGGACTGAACCCACCCAATAGGCAAATAATATACAAACAGAAATAAAATACATTGTTTTAAGTCTCACGAACTCTCTTCCCTACAGTGTCCTCAACCACACAGTGGGTCAGTCCTCCTTTTGTTGCCTTGATCAACACCATGGAAGCTGAAGATTGCAATGAAATACATCCAGAGAAAACTAGTTTTACATCAGGGCTGCTTTACTCCTCTAGGTACATATTTATACCATCTTTCTCTTTCTTTTCTTTGTGGGCCAAGATTCAGGTCTCGTTGCTACTGTATAAAGCTACACACAATTTGGGAATCTTTACCGACCCACCCACTCAAATCACCCGAAGAGGCTTGCCCAGTTATGCTCCTTAAACATCCTCCAATGTAATTCAGAGCAGGGCATTTACCATGGTAGCAAAAAGTGGAATATTCTTCCTTTTGACACTAGGCATATATCAACCATTTTTGTTTTTAAGCTTGTCTAGATTATTTATTTTATTTTATTTTATTTTATTTTATTTTATTTACAGTATATACTGCCCATCTGACCAAAGGACCACACACCTGTGTTTGCAATCCTGGACAGTCTCACTGCACCTTAGGTGCAAGGTTTAAGAAACTGTTTTATCAGTATTATTTTACATGCTTGCTGGGAAATCAGAGAGCACTGGTAAAAAAAAGCTCCCATCCCCCCCGGTGCCTATTTCTGAAAAGAAAAAAAGTGTTAAAACATACACAGAATAACCGATGACAGCACCTTATAGGCAGCGCACTAGTTAGAATCTGGAAGATTAGGGTTGCTGTTTCATATTGAATTCACTTACTGGTTGCCTTCAGGTGCATAATTCCTTTTGCCCATAATTCCCTTATGGGAGAACCAAGAATAAACAATTGCTGTACATTATGAGAGATACTGTACAAGAGTACAAGCCCAAATATGGAATCTCTTCAATCAAATGTAATGGTTTCCATGTTTCAAAGTTGCAGTGCAAAATCCCTGCGCACATGGGCCATAGGTGCAATGATATGCCAGAGAAAACACTAGGATGAATCTTTTCTCTGTCACATGCCCTGTCTGTTGACATTTCACAGGTGGAGAAATCCTGTTCTCTTCTACTGGTTTACCAAGTACTATTCACTGTGTACTAAAACTCTTAATAAGTCAGTCTACAAAGTGAATCTCCTGTAATGCTGTCTCTTAATTTATAGCACTAAGAAAGTAGTTCCATGATTATTGACACGGGTTTAATCATAGACACATGTATAAGGTTGATGAAACTATCACAAAAGTATCAGATGACTGGTAATCATTTTGATTATTATGGATAGCAATTTGGACTGCAAAGCTATAGGTTGAATATGCATTTAATGTATATGTTAATTTACCAGCGGGAATGTTCTTTAAATAAAATATAATGAACCTAGAATTAAGATGTGAATGCCTTCAGCTTTTTCAGCTAGGGTAAATGGAAATGCTGCCTTTGAATTCATTAAGACAGCCATCTGCTGTTCAGACAAGCACCTTACTGTTACACTGCAAATACAGCATGTATTTCAGAACTGTTTTCCTTAAAAAGAAAAGAAAAGAAAAGAAAAAACCAGGAATTTCTGCAGTGAAGTGAAACATGCAAAATAGTCTGACCACATGGCAATGCAAAAAGCAAAATGGGGACCTCCAATTCTGCTGTCACGCAATAAACACAGTACAAATACGACAGAGCCCTTGGCAATTTAATATGTGACTGATTCTTTGCTGCTCACCCAAGAACAGACATCAGAGACAGCCCATGTCTGGACCACAAAATCCTTAACTAATGCAAGTGTCACAGCACAAGCCTCTCTGACCTCTAGCATTATGCAAATTAGCTTGCTTTGCTTGGTAATTGATCTTCACATTCAAGCATGGGATTCCTTTGACATCTCATTTCACAAATATGGAAAGGCTGCCTCATTCAGCTTTCTGCAACATTAACACTTTTTCACTTTTGATTATGGCCTACATCTAACATTAATGTCTGGCCTCAGATCTTGGATTTGAGCCTTTATCAGTCAGCAAACTGAACCTTCTGCCTTCTAGTCATCCTAGAACACAAGGAAATCTGTGCTTTAGAATTTTACTGTTAATGCATGTTTTTTTTAAAAGATGCCAGTGCAGCAGGGTTTTAAAATGTGCTATGTTGTATGTGATTCACTGAATTATGATATTTGACCTCAGGGCTTCAAATCGGGCGCCACATAGGCATCAGAATGAGAAAATTTCTCAGCCTGCAGCATCCAAAGAATAAACAGACTACAGTACTCTGCTGGATCAATAAGAACAAATGCAACTATTATGATAAAACATCTTGTGTGTGTGTGTGTGTTCTGTCGTTACAGTCATGACCGACCCTTCGTGTCCCCATGTCCATGGAGGGAAGCAAGGTTGTTCAATTTAAAGTGCTAAAATGTTTTATGCAAACATTACTTTAAGCTGGCATTTTATACTCTCTGTGGGAAAAGTTTTAAACTCGGGAAGGAAAAAATATTGTTATGTCTACAGAATATTTATGTAGCCACAAAAAGGTTTAAAGAACTGCAAAGAGCAGTCCATTTTAAAATTAAGGTGAAAGATATAACAAGGTCATATCACCTTGTCTCTGTTACTATTAGAATAGAGAATGGAGCTTGTAAATGGTACAAATCTCTCTGAGATATTCTCAGGTACATCTTCTTAGACGAGTATTTTAAAGTATGTTTAAAAATCAACGTTTGAAGATAAGTACCTGCAGCATTTGATCTTCACATTTGATCATCATGTCTGACCAACATACAGTATCTGTCATTTTGGGGGGAAAAGACATTCGGAAGATGTAACATTCAGTTACATTCTCTATAACCAGGGAAGAAATGTTCCCCATGGGAAAACTCTCCCACTCCCTGCGAAAGCTCTATTATTAGTTTCCCAAAGATAATGACTTATCTATACACATGTATTATTTATTTATTTATTTATTTATTTATTTATTTATTTATTTATTTATTTATTTATTTATTTATGAGACTTTTCTCCTTGGAAAATTTTTCTACATCTGTGTAGAAAAATACCCCACCTTTCTCCTTGGAAAATGACCCAAGGCAGCTTACAGGAAGGAGAGACTATACAGTCCATTACAGTTTAGACACAATCAGTTTGAGAAAACAGAGAATTCTTTCAGCATTATAAGGCAACATTAAAGCTAACAATTGATAACATAGTGTCAGTGCAATCATACAAGGAGAGATATACAGTGGTATCTTGTTTAAAGGAATTAATTCATTCCAAATGAAATTATGTTAAGCAAATTTTCCTTTATACAAATTCCTATAGGAATGCATTGAAAACAGAGTAATCCCATTTTTATGTTGTACAGATTCGCCCCATAGGCGATTATGCTAAGCAAATTTCCTCTATCTCTGGAATTTTTTATGTTGTACAAATTTTATGTTATGGCATGTCCAAAGTCAGGCCCGGGGGCCAAATGCAAATTTCGAGTGGACCGCAGCCTCGTCTCCCCACCAGCTCAGCCTGTCATGCATCCCCGCCAGCTGCCCCTTCCCCATACGGATGGAGGCATCAGCTTGCAGTTTTATGTTTTGCCTGTCATCTCAGCCTCTGTCCAGCCCCCAGCCCCAAGCCACCTCCCCAGCCTACCTGCCTCTGGCTCCATTGCTGCCGCATCCTCCCTTCCTCTTTGCATGTTATAGAGACTTGTCCAAAGTCTGGCCCGGGGGCCAAATGCGGCTGAATGGTCGGCCCCCACACATTTTCACCCTACCAAATCTGGCCCTCCTTGCAAAAAGTTTGGATACCCCTGGCCTAGGCATAACACTCAGCACATTTGCTCTGGTGTAAGTTTATGTCACACAGAGATGAGCAAGGTTTCAACCACTGTTAAAAACAAGAGAGCCACAAGAATGGTATTCAAATGTCAAACACACAAAAGCCTTTCCAAAATGTAATTTATTTATTTTTTTAAAAAACTTCCTTTGATGTATTTTAAAGGCTTAAAACAACTATAAGGTTCCATATGAAACTCAGCTTCCAATTAATTCAGAATTATTAACATATTAGCTGGAATCCTGTTGCTTAGAAAATTTGGTTGCACTAGAGAAGGGCTAGAGAATCTGCATGGATTTGGTGCATCAACTTCTGTGTATGTTCCATGGATTCAAGTGAGCCAATTCCAACTGTGACTTACTCTGCTAAAGCAAGATGCAGCTAGAGTAGGTCTGGTTGAATCAAAGGAACTTATGGAAGCACTGAATACCAAATTCCCATTGATTTAACAGGCCTACTCTAATTGACTATGCCAAACAACAAGAATTCAGCAAAATCAGATTAAACTGTACTCCTCCAGGTATCATAATGGGAGAAGACACAAAATCAGTGTTGAATCAAAAGATATATTAAACATATTAAAGATGCCATAGAATTATATACTGCTGTGTTATTTAAGATAATTTGGAATCTACATAAAACATAAAATAAATTAAAGCTAAAGCCTTCTAGTAGCAGAACAAAAGACTGAAACAAAATTTAGCACATTAAAAAGACAGCGTTCAAGGCTTGTGTTGATCATGGCACCTTACCTAGCAGAAGAGAAATATACATGTGAGTGAGAGAGAAACAGAGAGAGAGAGAGTTTAAAGAAGGCAATTCCACACATGGAGGGGCTACTACAGAAAATGTCACCCCTAAAGTCCCTATTTGCCCGAGATGCACAAAAAAGACCTCATAAGTCTCAAAGGAAGGTCACATTAGAAAAACTGATCTTCCTTCCTAAATGAACTAAAAATGAAAAGTTGAGAGAAGGATGTTAAGAAAGGAAAAATGGTGAAGTTCTTTTAAAAAAAACAAACAGAAAGTCAACTGCAATGTGCACCAAAGTTAGGGCCAGCTCCAAACAATTGTAAAGGTTGGTGTTCTTTCATTTAGTTGTAAAATGTTAAGCTTTAGAACTCCTTTTCAAAACAAAATACATATTTTGATGTCCAAATAGCAGTAGGACTCGTTATGACATTTTACGTAACAGAATCAATAACATGGATCAGCAACACAACATAAATTCAATATATTTACTTTAAAAATTAGTAGTTTGCTTTTTATAAGCATGTTTTAATAAACAAATCCCCATCTATTTCACCACACAGATGTAGAAAAATCACACAGATGTAGAAAAATTAATGTCAGCAACATCAGATCTTGGACAATTTACTAATATCCTATGTTCCCAAGGAATAATAACCCAGAAACCCAGAGACTAGGTTTAGATATATGCACAGATATTCCTGCCAAGAAAACTCCATGGACATGGAGTCACGAAGAGTCAGTCACTACTGTAGCAACACAACACGACACACATAAATGCATATGAATGTTCAGCACAGAATTTCTGCAAATCTTATTCTTACACATTTTACAGTTTGAAAAATCCTGGCCCACTTGATTATTAAAAGAAGAAAGAAGAGGAGTGTTCCTTCAGGGGTTAAAAAAATCCACATTGTTAAAATAGTGCTTGCCTTTCCTTATTTTTCAGTTCAGCACAGCAGCAGAAGTCACCACAAGAATTTATTTTTAGATGCAAACTAATTGGCCACATTTACAGGAGAACTGTGTCAGTAATCTGCAAGCACAGCAAATGGTTCTTAATAGACTTGTCAGGGTTCAAAGAGGACCTGCAGGCCATGTTTGCCAACGTTGGATGAACTGAGAGATAGAGCATTCCAAACAGTGGCTACCTTAGCCTCTTTCATGAAGATGTCCAGGAAGAAAAAAACCCCACTCCTTGGCAATTAGGTCAACTATGTAACTCAAGTAATTGTGGCAAAATATCTTAGACAGCAAGTTAAGGCCCTGTACCTACTGCTGTAATAAACCAGAAGAGGGATTTTTTAAATTGGGCTAAAGAGACGTGGACATTCACCCAAATCCAAAACTTCTGTTGTCGCGAGTCCTCACTTGCCACTGCTATGGCCTCAGATTGCCCTCTGCCACTGCGATTGCCACTACCGCTACTGCAATCTCCTTGTCCTATCAGGTGGGTCTGACAGGAGATCAGTGGGGTATGCAGAAGGGAAAGGGAAGACAGCAAAATTGGCAGGGGATGGGGGGAATGGGCGCAGTTGCCTGAGGCATGAGTGGGGCACCTGTGAACCAGGTGAAAGGATTAACCATGTAGAGCCCAGCTTTTTTTCCAAGTCTTCTTCTTCTTCTTCTTCTTCTTCTTCTTCTTCTTCTTCTTCTTCTTCTTCTTCTTCTTTCGTTGTTCTAATGTTTGTTCTTCTAATGTTGCTGTTGTTGCTGCTGCTGCTTTATTTAAAAAGTGGATGGGGTGTTCATATATGCAGAATTGATTCCAATGAATCAATTTCAAATCTGCCTACAAATAAATGCACCTCTAATAGGGGAGAAGAAGAAAAAACTGCTTCCCTGGTTCTTCACATGCACATACCTTGAGCATATACTAAAATCTAAATCACTTTTTAAAAAAAGTAGAACCAAGTAATAACCGGCGGGGGGGGGGGGTATCAATAGAATCAAGCCCTTACTGGCCTAGATCCAACTGCTAACATCCCTAGTAAGTTAGCCCCACTAATGAGTCAACATTCATGTAAATTCCTTTGGTTCTCTGAGTCTAAATTAGGACTAGCAAATTGATTTAGGCCACAGTTTTTGTAGAACAAGTAAGTGACCATCAAACTGGTCATTTCATGTTTTAACCAGAGAAAAATCAATTTAAATGATATATGAATTCAGATAACTGGTAATTAGCCCCATAAAACTGGCCGTATATAAATGATAGCTCTATTTATTACAAATGGAACACAGCACTTGTAAACAGTGCATTGCATTTACGAGTTTTCGGACTAAAGGGCATCCAGCTTCAGTCTAGGCTGCAGAAATGATTTTCAAGATCAATAGTAAGCAGAACTGTGACCAAGGAACAACGCTTTGCTCACCACAAAATAAAATATTTCACATTTTCCTACAATTGCTTCTGAAAAGGCCCTTTGTCAGTTAGAGCAACAAGATATGGGTGGATGCAATAGATACATTCCCAACGGGCAATATTTTATAGTCTGCATAAGAATCTGTAAATGTTTTTTAATGTGGATATGAAATGCAAAGGGCATTTACAGTTCCATCTCGGCAAGTGTTTTTATTTATGAAGCAATCTCATACGCTACAGAATGTATCCATTACATGGATCAAGTGCAGCTTTACTGTCCTCGCTGTATTTGCTGATGTGGACTGACTCTGCCTGCTCTCAAGCGAAAGCATCAAACATACCTCTCTGGCTCTTATACCAGGAACTCCTGAAGTACAGTACAGTACTATGAACAAACGCACCAACATTCTGCTAATTAAAATAGTGACACTTTTGTGTGATTGTAATAAACACCTTATTCTTTTTGTTGCTCCCTATTCATGGATATTCATGCTCCCTCCTACACATTATGGGATCATAATGAAACGTTTATGAAGGTTCTCCTCCTGCAGTAATTATCTTTGCTGGCTTATTATCTTTTCTTGAGCTGGCTTCTGACACAGGTTTGTTAGTAGATTACTGAAAACAATTTCTTTTGCTGAGCAACAGTGACCATCTAACGCAAAATATAACCTCACAATGGTTGAACATCATCCTTCCCCACATTTAAAGAAATGTATATCCAAAAGAGAGAGAGAGAGAGAAAGAATGGAATTATTCCCATAAGTAATATGAACATTTGTTGCATCAAAGCAATATCTAAACTTTTCCAGGAATCCTACTGAACATCTTCAGGGTGTCAAGGAACAAATGAATGGGACAGGATTCAATTTTTAAAAAAAATCTTAACAGGATTCTAGATTCACATTAAGGGCCTAAATAACAGCTATACATCCTGCTGTTTGTGACTGGGTTCTTTGGTCATCTCCCTCCCCAAAACTTTCTTCCTCCAAAACATAATATTAACTCTCAGTGGCTGATTGGATGAGGGGGAGGGAGTTGTTTAACCATTTCCATGTGAACACTTTTGTCTCCCCAGAATCCTCTATTCAGCTCTTTTCCCACCCAGATGGGAATGACACAAGCCTTCTTTCCTCTGGAAGGAAATCAGCTAGGCATGATGGCTAAGGAGGCAAATGGAATTACAAGAACACAGTTACACAGCCCATTGGCCCTACTCCTCTGCTCAATTTATAAACCATCAATCATAGCTTCGTATCACTTTAGAAATATTGCAGTAGAAACAACTTCTTCACAAACTTTTCTTCTTCACTCAAGTCTAGGCATATCACAACCACTGTTACTGGAACGTTTAATGGGGGTACAGTATCATCATTTGCGGCCCTATGTAACTCCTATGTAAATCTGAGCAAACTTGAAAAGGATCAGCCTGTACAGAATTTAAAACAGACAAACAAGCAAACGCCACACTCTCTTACTGGCAAAAATATACTTACACATTACAACTGGCATCCTGCCTCCAAGACAGTTACTTCACGCCCTTCTTTGTTCCAAGATTACATTTGTTTCGTGATAACGCTGTTTGCGGTCATGTGGTCTTGTCCCGGTTCTGTCCTTGTTTCCGTTTACCCATGAGCGTGATTGATGGTATCGTGATGACTGTTACTTCATGTCCTTGTTTTGTGACAACATCTGTACTTCCCTGCCTTCTCCCCCCCTTTTTTTGGTCTGATCTTCCGTTTTTTGATATTTCAATTCTCTGTAACTTTGCCTTTCATGTGTTAAGCAGCAAAGTTCGAGGTTTTATGCCTTCTTCTCTTTCTGCAATGCATTGTTTACGCACTCCTCCCACTAGATGGAGAATGTGCACATTGCGTGGCGAGCCTTACTTCACGGGCACTTGTCTCAAAGCAGGAACCAAGACAAGAGAATTCCCGAGGTCAGGGAGAGGTGTGGCTCATCACACTTAAATCTCAGTTCAGGTGGTGTGGTCGGGATGAGATTCCTCTGTCACGCAATGGATGTGGAGTAACATTTTCTCATACCGGTCCCAAGCGGGACCGCGAACCATGATGAGAGGAACAAGAAGTAACCATCTAAGATTCATGATGCAAATCCCTTTTCCATCTTTACTGTCACATCAATTTCACTGCACACTTTCCCAAATCCTACATACTAGTGCTGCAAAGGGAAGGGCTCTTCCATATGCTCCCTAATATCTTTCAAAACCTGGTTCTTCATCTTGGTAGTACCTGGCTACAAACACGATGAATCAGCAACATGCCATTGTTACATACCACCTTCCTACCTAATATAAAACCTCAAGGAACTGTGAAGAAAACATGTTATCATATGAGTTAGACTTAGCCTTTCTGCAGGCAGCAAAGGAAAATGCAATAAGACAATGCTAGTGCTCATAAAAACAGATAAGCACTTACACAAATAAGATATACCCAGCAGGGGTGCAACCAGACTTAATGAAAATAATTTGTCAGTTTAGTACTCCTATGTGTTACATCCCTCCTACTCAATTTGGGGAGGGGGGAAGAACACTAAAGATAAGAGTGAAGGCAATTTAAATATCAAGTAGTGATAAAATGTAAAAAAAGGGGCCAATTTGTGATTTTAGAAGCTAGCGCAAAACTCTTTACTGTCAACAGATTATAACACTGACCACTAATTCATTCATTGATTTGCCACTACAGTACATTTCAAGTGTACAAATAGAAAACTGAAATACTATTTTAAAAAATCACACAAACTTGTTGCCTCTCTTATTTGACACTGACCCCATGCACATCAATGAAGTGAAATTTGGCATAAAGTTTCCAGTTTTCTGTAACATTTTCTGTGGGATAAAATGTTGCTTATAAAGCATTAGAAAAAGAGTTGCTATATAAACCAAGATAACATCTTGTCAACTGAAGACTAATTTGCTGATTCTTCCATAAAGAAAGATTTAACCAGCTCTAGAGACGTAACTGGGAGAGTAAGGTCCAACCTAGAACAGTCACTGATTTCCAGAAACAAATACCGGTATTTCACTACAGTGACAGACAGGCATGCATACGCAACATGTCATTATGGAGTACTCGTGCTTATATTTTTTCCAGTGGAGTAGCCATGTTTGTCTATTGCAGCAGAACAAACAAAGGGTCTTGTATTACCATACTGTTTAACTTTTATTAGGTACAGGTTTTAATAGCTACCATCCAGGGTGTAAGGAAATTACTTTTTGGGCACAACAGCTAAATCCTCCAACCAACGGGCTCGGTTCCTTGTGGACTTGTAATTCCAAAATACAACATTTCCATATTTTGTCACATTCCATTTTTGCACCTGATGGTGTAGCCTGTAGTCTGTGTAAGAAGTCCATGCCAAATAAGGTATGTTGATAGATAAGGCAGCACACAATCTTTTGTCACAATAGTCTACATACAATGTAGATGTGTAGATTAATTAGGCCAGGTGACACTTTCTTCAATATCTCTGCCTTTGAGAATACTTTAGGAAGTTGTTTGCAAAATACACAAAACTGATATTTAGGTCAACTCAACACTAATGAAAAATCCTGAAAACACCATCTACAGTTATATTTTAGCACATCAAACAGCTACAAGTTTCACTGTGTCCTGATATCACTGCCTTGTGCATTCCTCTGTTTCTGTTGCTCCTGACATGGAAATACCCAAAGTGATGATGGCAGAATGCAGTATTTCAGCAGCAGCCTTAAGTGTCTCAAAAAATGTATGTGTGTGTGTGTGTTGTGTCGTTACAGTCGTGACCGACTCATTGTGACTCCATGTCCATGGAGTTTTCTTGACAGGAATACTGGAGTGGCTTGCCAGTTCCTGCTCCAGGCACCAAAAATGTATGAGTCGAACTCATTTTTTTTTCAGTTATAGAAGACAGTCATAAGTTTTTTTTAAAAAAAATACAATAAAACAATATGATGGTATGTGTTCTTTGCTCAAAATATATATTATGTCAGCTACTGCGGCCAATGTTTTTACAATGATGCAGGGGTCATGAATTCAGCTCCATCAACTGGACTCAGACATTAGATCCCTAACCTTTCAGCCTCATTCCTCCCCAAGCACTATTTGCAAAACAAGAGAATTAATGACAGCCAACCCTTTGATGACTGCTATAGAACTGATTCAGGACTATGAATTACTTTGCATACTAGAATGCAATACAGAAGGTCAATAATTACGCTACTCTGTCTGAATCTCTCTTGCTTGACATAGCAAGTCCCAACTAGAATAGGCCAATTGAAGCAACAGAATTTGTGGAGGAGGTGACTCACCAAATCCCCACTGATTTAATGAGACTACTCCATTTGCTACTTACTATGGTACAGTAAACAGAAAATCAGCCACTGGAATCATTTGATCTTCAGTTAGAATGTTTAGACTAGAAGATTAGTGGTCCTCAGTTTATTCATCTACTCATTAATATTTTGCAGTAAACACTAGTAATGAGTCTATAATGTGTTGTGAGGTGACTAAATCTTTTTTTACAGAGACTGATAAAACAGAGCTTCCTAGAGAGCTTTAACAAACCAAACCTGTCAATGCTTTAAATTATTATCTCTCCGGATGACTAAAGAATCTGGCCCTACTGCAGTATTGAGTCTCCATTCCACCCACTATTCACCTACAGCTATCTCATCCTGAAGCACACTCTTATTTTCCTGAGAAAACAATTTCTACAAATGAGTGTAAAGATTTTAACATCTTCTGACTCAATAACAACAAGGGGGGGAGGGAGGGATAATCAGAGCATATCAGGCAAGGACATTTATAGCAGACTCCAACACTGCCATGAGCACCTAATTTGCATTAAAAGCTTACTATGTCAAAGATGCATAACTATGTTAATTAGTTTCAATTAAAAACCCAACTGCTGCAGAGACTAAGCCAAGAGCCTTATTACACACATCATCTTGGATAACAAATCCTTTCCACAAAATTCTCCTGTATAGTCAGAAGGGCATAAGATGCAGTCCTGATCAACATCTGTGGATAGTCGGGATGCTATTTGGTCCTGCCCAAAACTGCAGCCCTGTTTTCTCTTTGCAAAGTATCTAAAAAGCATATTAACGCACACACATTAGGCAGAGTTACAGAATTGCAGGGAGATGTGTGGAGCCCAGAAGCCTTTGTCACTAGCTGTGTTGGGGAGGATTTTGTAGTCCAAGAAACTCTGGGGACCCATGGTTGGGAAGTAGCGAGAGAGTGAATGGTGGCTCCACACCTCTCCCTCCAGTTTTGTAACTGAGCTCAATGTGTGTACACTAATATGCTTTTAGATACTTCGCAAAGAGAAAATAGGGCTGCAGGTTTGGGCAGGACCAAACAACATCTGGGACTACAACTCCCAGAGGCCTTTGTCACTAAATGTATTGAGGACAATTTGGGGGAGTTGTAGTCCAAGAACATCTGGGGACCCAAGCTTGGACCCAGACCTTGAAACCACCCTATCATAGTGTAGGAATTACACTTAATTCTACCAAGACCCCAGCCCTAAACCATCGAGGCTAGGGAGTACTCGATGCACCATTGGACACACTCAAGCTGTACCTCGGAGTAAACATATACTGGAGTTGTGCTGTAAGTCAAGCAGGCTCCTCGCCATTTCAACTTTAGCCTCACCATCATTCCGGTTGCAGTGCAAGGGGAGCCACGACCTTGCAAGGTTAGAACATAATGACATATGAACATAAGAACCACCTTGCTGGAACAGGCCACAGCCCATCCAGTCCAGCATTCTGTCTCACACAGTTACTCACCATTTGCTTCAGGGTATTCCCAAGCAGATGGCTTCACCGGCTTAGGATTCCCAGCAAATGGCATTGAAAGATATCTTGCCTATCTCTCCAACCTGGACATTGTCCTTAATAGGCATCCATAATGTTAGCCATTGATACCCTTGTTCTCCATGAACTTGTTCAGTCCTTTCTTAAAGCTGTCAAGGCTGACAGCTGTCACCACTTCTTCTGGCAGGGAGTTCCACAGACCCGTGATCCTCTGGGTAAAAAAGTACTTGTGGTAGGAAAGGCTGCAAGTTGTGCACAAGATAGTGGACTCAAGGGCACTTCCCCGCACTCTACCCCAAGGGCTTCCCTTCCGTGTGTCTAGTTAGTGGAAATATGCTTGGCTTTTTCCACGTCCCGATTTCGACCCTTTCCCATCCGAAGGCGAGGGATCCGCGGGGAGGCGGCGTGACTCGGTGGGAAGCCAGTTCTTAACCTCTTCTTGACAAGGGAGGCGAGCTGGACGGAGCAGGAGGCAAGAAGCCACGACATCCACCACCACCACCACCACCCCAGATCGCCTTCCGATCACTAGAGGAGATCCGGAAGCTTCATGAACCGCCACCCGGGCCAACCTCGCTCTTCTTCTCCCCGCTCTCCCCACCCACCCCTCCGCTCCATTGGCCACTAGTCGTCCCCGCTCGGCATTCCCAGTCTGCGCACGGCGGGTCGTCCTCGGCCACCTTGCCTGGGAAGGGCTGCTCTCTCGGTCTCCTCCACGGCGCTTCGCCTTCGCCAAGGGAAATGCCGTTTCCGCCTCCGACGCCCCCTCCCTTTCTTCCCCCACCCCTCCCGGGCAGCAAGCCCAGGGCAGCCGGGCCGGCGCTTGCCTCCGTCCTCGGCGTCTTTCCCTTTCCGCCATCCTCCCGCGCGCCCAGCCAGCCCCTTCCCCGCCTTCGCCCCTTTGCAAAGGAGGCGCCTGTCAGAACCCCTGCCCACCCCCGGGCAGCCCGGGACTGGGAGAACAGCGGGGTCGCCGCGGCTGGCGTGACTTCGAGCAGGGCAGAGAGCTAAGGCGGTGGCGATCCGGCGCATTCCCCGCGTGCCCGCCCAGCCCCTGCCGCTTACCTTCGGGGGGTTCTCCCAGCTCGGCTCCTCCGGGCGCGCCGGCTCTTCATGCCCTCCTTGGGCCGCCGCTGGCAAACAGAGGCGGCAGGGGCAGAGGCAGGGGCAGCAAGCGGGGGACGCCCTGGCATTCACCCTGCTTGCCGCGGGGCTGCAGGGACCTCGCTCGGCGCCGAGCAGTAGATTTCCTGCCCTCGTCCGCCTCCCCTTCTCCGCTCGCTCTGGCGTGCCGCGGTCGTCTCGGAGGCGGTGCCAACACGGCGCGGGAGCCGCCTGCTGTCCGAGCCGTGCAATGGCGGCTGCGGTGACCCACCTGCTCGGCGCCGGTGGAAGCAGGTGAGCAAAAAAGAGCCGCCCGCCCGCATCCCTTTCACAGGCCCGCACACTCTCTCCGCTGTTCTGAAGCCAAGTGACAAAGATTCCTTGCCATCTATAATGCCAGGCCAAGGCGCTTAGGACCGACTTGGGACACCCCCATCAGGAGCCAAAGGGAGGCTGGGACAGACAGTGCACTGTGGAGGGAAATGCCTTTTCCGCCTCCCATGCCTTCCTCCCTCCCTCTACCCACTAGGAAAACCAGCTGGGGCAAGCACAAGGGCAGCTTCCCACAGCATACTCCAAACGTCTGGGTTACTGAAAACACACACACACACACACACACACACACACACACACACACACACACACACACACACACACCACTACAGGAAAGAACCACTAGTGGATCACACAAGAAGGAGTCTGTTGAAATCATTCCAGCTGGGAGGGGGATATAAGAGCCCCCAGCAACAGAAGAGGGGAAAAGCTACATAAGAAGCAAAAAGTGTCTGACTTGAACTGATTTGAATTGGCATTTGCACTGTGTGATCAGGAAAAACAACTTCAAACAACGATGTTATACCTGAAGCAAATACTTTGCTCCTAAACTCACATCCTGAGTCGGTCATCTCCGGCAACATCTTTCAACCTGTGGGTCCCCAGATGTTCCTGGACTGCAACTCCCAGAAGTCTTCATCACTAGCTGAGCTGGCCAGGATTTCTGGGAGTTGCAGTCCAGGGACATCTGGGGACCCACAGGTTGAGAACCACTGTTCTAGCTGTTAGCAGAAAGTTGCTGAGGAAGAGAGTGATGATTGTCCTACCTAGGACTAGTTCACCATCAGTTATGTTGCCTCCAAGAGTGTCACAAGGTACTTTTTCACCATCAGTGCTGAATCAAAATTCATCAGTCAGTTTCTTTTTGACATGTTCATGTGCACAAGCCATTTTGTTCTGAGGCTCTGAAAGTACTATGTTTAAAGTGCTTGGTGTGACCAGCCTCCATTCCCCATCGTGGTAGTGACCTCACTCTGTCTAATGAGTGAGATCACGCTGTACAGATGGGTGGCTCTTTGCAATGGGCACCTGAAAGGGACAATTTGCTGCATGTCAGAGAGGGAAAAGGGAAATCTTGTAATACTCCTCTGCAACTATACAAAAATGAAGCCTGGCTGTATATTTTTACACTGATGTTTCCCCAATCCTTCCTTCCCCTCATTTTTTTGCATAGTCTTCTGTATAAGCCATCTGTCAAAAAGCAAATTTTAGTATATTTTAGACAGGTGTCCTGATCATGTACAGGCACATGCTTCTTTTCAGGGGCAGCTTATGGACCTAGGGAGATAAAGGGGTTTTTTTCTAGGGTTTATTCCAACATGTCTTGATTTAAAGAACATGCCCTAGCTGAGGTTTAAAGCATCTGTGACTGTAAACATAACCAGTTCTCTAGATGCCTAAGTTTGGTACTGTACCAGTACTTTGCTGACTTTATAGATCATCTTCATGATGTAATACCAGGATAGACTGATTGTGTGGGTCCCCAGAATGACCTTTACTTCATGGTGCAGTTTGGTGGTGTTCCAGGTTTTGTACTTTTTTTCCCCATTCTAAAAAGTTGAAACAGATTTTTCTCCCCTCTCCTAGCTGAGTTGTCTTTGTAAGAGATGATCATCTTTCTCACCAGAAGAACATAAAGGGAATTTGAAGGCCTTGCTGGCAGCATTCTTTCTGAGGCTTAGGAGAGGACAGTAAGTCCTGCCAGGACATGAAGGATGTCCATTTGCCCCAAGGAGTAACAGGAACTCCAACAGATATACAAACCTTGTTTCAGGGTCAAAGAGACATAAGATAAATAATTGTAAACAACTGAATGCCTGGGAAAGGCATAATGAGAGCTATTAGTCCTGCTGTCAGTCAGCTTTAACACTGAAGACAACAGTCTTAACTGACTTACAGTAGATGCCATTTCTGCCTGCCTTGATTCTCTGGAACGATTTGCAATCTGGACTATCTGACAGCCATGCTCCTAACTAGACATGGGCACGACTCGGCGAAATCCTCGTTTCCGTTCTCGTTCGTCGTTCTCGTTACGTAACGAGGAATGAGAACGACAATTACTCCGCTCCAGCTCGAACCCGACCCGATAAAGATAAATTGGGTCTGATTTGTCGTTGTCGTTCATGGCATCACAGCGCCGGCAATCGCGCAACGCCAAGCGGCGCAGCACAGAAAAAAAGTTTTTAAAATAAATAAAAAAACCCGATTCCCGGCCATAAAAGCAGGCGAAAATATGCCTGCCTCAGTGAGGGCACCTACCAGAGAGGGGAGGTTTCTGGGGGGGGGGTCCCCGGCCTTCCCCACCCTCTCCTGACCTGGGCTGCTGGTACCAGGCTGGGGGGGCATCCTCACCATCTCTCTCCATTTGCCATGCGGTGGGGGGGATCCAAAATGGCAACCACATTTTTTCTTTTGAAATCGTGCTCCAAAAACCCACCAAAGCACCACAGAAACATGTGAAAATTAGGTATTTTAAATGCCTGATTTTTTATAGTAGCAGCAGTGGTTTTTTCTTGCAATAAAACGTCTCCATTGATTTGATTTGATTTGATTTTTATTTTTTTACACCTGCACAGGCGCAATGATGGGCTGGCCATGGGATGGGACCATGCATATTTTTGGAGCCATTCCACCAATCGCATGGCCAGGTTTTGACTGAGACTTCTGGGTGTGCCAGAGAGGGCATTAAAAGCCCACAAACCCGAACCCGAACCCTAATCCTAACCCTAACCCAAACGCCAGTACGCTGTCCTTCTTAGTGGGTCAGAGGCACCCAGAGGTGCAGCCCAATAACCCACCCTAACCTTAAAAGTAACCCTAACCCTAGCCCTTACCCTAACCCCACCAACCCTAATCCAGATCTGTATGCAAGTACACTTCCCTTCTTAGTGAGTCAAAGTGGGCACCTTGCAGAGCCCACTCTCACTATCCCCTTCCCTAACCTGTACGCCGGTACACTAGTATGCTGCCCTTCTTTAGTGAGTGAGTCAGAGGCACCCAGAGAGAGAGGTGCCTCTGCCACTTACCCCCCCACACCCTATGTAAAAAATAAATATGCAGCGGCTCCGCGAAACACTTCCCTTCCCTTCTTAGTGGGTCAGACATCAGAGGCACCCAGAGAGGTGCCTCCCAGAGCCCACTTACCCCAACCCCAACCCCAACCCCAACCCCCAAATGACCAAACAACAAACAGAACGACAAATTTTTGAAAATTATCGCGACAAACGGAAACTACCCGAAACGGACCTGTCCCGACAAACGACACCTCGAAACATCATTTTTTCTGGTCGTGCCCATCTCTACTCCTAACTGTTCACTGCCTGATGACTTGACTTGTTTACTAGATATAAATAAACACAAGAGTAGGTGAGGCCATTAAAAAAAATCATGCAGTCGACTGGCTTTTGTGGACCAGGACCACTTCATCAGGTATGTAGCAAAGTGAAGAATTTAGAGTCTAAAAGTTCATAGCCATAAGATGGATTTTGCCAGGCACATATTCCTTAGTTGTAAGTCAAGAAGGGACACTCTGATCGAGCCCTGTGCTGGAAGGAGGTGCTTGGTCCTCCTGACTGGGGAGAAAGGTTTGACCAGTGGTCACATGGTCCAGAGGGACCAAGGCCACTCTGGGATAGGGGGTCATGTGGTTTGGCTATGGGACAAGGGCATTTAAGGACTCACCTGATTGGTCATGAGTGGCAGTGCGTTTTTGCCCATCTCATTCTCTTGTGCACGGTGGAGATCCTTTATATATCCACTCACAATCAGCGGTCCGTGCAAGTGGCAAAATGACATCAGGTTAAGAGTAACGAAATATGACCTATCAGATCGGCAGCCCTCAGAGATAATTAGGAATAGATTAGGATAGTAGATATGACAGTCCAGGATGATTGATAACACACCAACTGATTGATGAGGGCTGCCTGGACCGATTAACTCGAAGTTTAAGTTCAAGTGCAAGTTCATGTTCAAGTTTGTATTCAAGTGGGAGGAACTGCCAGGGCCCTCCCAACAACAACTACATGAACACCACATAGCCACCTGCACTTTTAGGCCCCCTTAGGGGAGAAAAGAGCATCAGTGACATACTGAATTTAAGACAATAAATTGTGGCCCAATTCAACCCCACAAACTTGTCTTGACTCTTTATTTCCAGGATGGGTGGACAAAGATGCAGGCTGCATTACAGCTGTTGATGAAAGTTACAGCTGAGGCAGCTGAGGAATGGGTGCCACACCCAGTTCTTCAAACAAAGAGGCACAGGGCATGTAAATACACACACCTTCCCATTTGGCCTTCCTTTGAAACAGGCATGTTTCTGCTTGGCAGCCTGTTTTTTTTTTTTGGGGGGGGGGAATGAGGTGTGATATCCAATCCACAGCTACCTCAGCTGTAACCTTAGAACAACAGCACGAATGGAGCCTGCATCTTTCCTGACTTGCACCTTAGGAAGATGTGCCTGGTGAAATCACTGTTGCCAAGATCTTTTGGATTTTACATCTAAGAGTAGGTTTCCTGATAAAATCCATCTTGCCATGAACTTTGGAGCTTTAAATTTTTCACACCTGATGAAGTGGTATGAATGCTAGTAGGTTGTGTTATGATTTTTTAATGGTCTATAAAAATGGTCTACTCTTACATTTGTATTTTGTAAGGACCGCACAGATCTCTTTTATCTTAATTGTTTGCTGCAGGAATTTTCAGCTTGACCCTTGGAAATCCAGATGAGAGCTCAGCATTTGGAAACAGATTGGCCGTAACAATGGAAATTTATGTGGTGGTTGTCTGCCATCATAAGCACCTCCTGAACCAAACTTGGATTATAACTGTTATGGACCTGTCCAGCAACTAACCAGAAAACCAAAGCTGTGCTCAAGGAAGTCAGGTGTTTAATATCTGTATATATTATATGATCGTTAGGGATGTGAACAACTCCCACATCCCACCCAGCTCTGTGATGAATAAAAGGCATATAGATTATGCTAATCCAGCTTGCGCCCTTTAAGAGACATTTCCAGGATCCTTTACGATATTTGTGCACTTCCAGTTCTCTGTGAAGACCCTATTTATGCAAATGAGGAAATGAAAAACGACAAGTCATCCCTACCGACTGAATAGTGCAAGCAATACTGAAGGACATCTACGACAATCTGCAGAGCGGTGCATCTGCTTTGCTTTTCCCCTGTCCCATCATTTCCAGATGCCAGTCCCAACTGGCATGCTAAAGCAACCCACAGGAAGGGAAGGAGAGACTTTAAAAGAGCCTTGTGCCATGCAGGGTGCCAGAGGAAGGATGCACTTTGTTTTTTCTCTCTCCCTCTATGCCCCCCCCCCCCGGTTTCCCAATTCCCCACACCTGAAATTAGCTGCACTGCAGTCACAAGACTTTGATGATATAATCAATGACCTTGCAGTAGGAAAGACAAGGAAAGTTCATTTCTTAGGCAAACAGCATACTCTCCTGCCTTGTTATTTTTCTTTCTCCAGTTATAATTGGAATGCATGGAAAACAGATTTAACATGAGTGATACATGAGGAAGCCATTCCATCCCATTAAAGTCTGGGTACTTTGCTTCACTCTTGGTTATCCCCAGAAATACCACCGGAAATTTGTGTGCCCCGCCTCCCTGATGTCTTTAAAAGAAGTCTTTAAAGGCATTTTTATCAGGCTTCTCAAAATCTGTCAGCTTAACAACTTTTGAGACCACCAGCCTTTTAATGCAATCACCACCTGTTTTAATTTTGTTTCAGATGTTGGTTTTGAGTTTCTTTTATGCAATTTGATGTATTTGTTTATGTTTTTATATTAATGCTATATGTTGTAAACTGCCCAGAGTGACCTTTGGTCAGATGGGTGATATAAAAATCAAATAAACAAATGTACAAACCAGCCAACCCGATGTTGTTGTATTGGGGTTGTTGTTTTCATACAAGTTTGTCAGAAGACAACACACATCCCATTTATTTCCCACAGCAGGTTCACTGAGTAGATACTCTGCGTTGAACAGATCAGAGGTTCAATCTCTGGTAGTTTAAAAAAAAATGCTAAGGATTACATCCGTTGCTATTGTTTTTTATTTAAAATATTTCTATCCTGCCCCTTTCCCCAAAACGAACCAAGGCAAGATAGAAATATTTTAAATAAAATAATAGTAAATCTTGCAGTACTTACCATGTTTCAAGTTAACGGGAGGTTCTGTCCTCTTTGAAAGGATATACTGCCTGAACCATAGTGGAGCAGCTGCCATTTGGAGGTAAACTGTACTAAACCTACCCAGCAATTAAAATCAAGCCAGGGGGGGTTCTTGAAAGAGCCATCCCTCAAGGAGGTGAGAGGGATGGCTTGCAGACACAGGGCCTTCTCGGCAGCTGCCCCCCAAGTTATGGAATGCCCTCCCAAGTGAGATCCGCCTGGCGCCAACATTGATGACATTTTGGCACCAGGTAAAAAACCTTCCTGTTCCAGAAGTTTTTTAATTGATACAATATAGACTGTGGGTCATCTGATGGCAATTTTAGTGTAATGATCTTAGTTTAAGTTTTTATTATTGTTTTAATTATTTATTGATATTTGATGTTTTAACTGTTTTAATTTTTGATTGTAAGCAGCCCAGAGATCTTTGGGTAGTGGGCGGCATATAAGTTGTAAAAATAAATAAATAAATAAACAAATAAACAACGTGGTCATAAGAACATAAGAACATAAGAAGAGCCATGCTAGATCAGGCCAAAGGCCCATCTAGTCCAGCTTCCTGTATCTCACAGTGGCCCCACCAGATGTGTCTGGGAGTGCACGAGACTAGATATCTGCCTCCTGATACCACTCCCCTGCATCTGGCCCTTGAAGTACCCCGGTCAAGTGGCAAAATAGACAAATGTTCCTATTATCTTCTTGCTGTTAAGAATTTAATATATGGGATGCCTTAATATTATACATACTCTAAGAAACGTTCAGGGATTACTTTGCAGTTTGTTTTTGTGGACAAGCAAGATAAACATGGAATTTTGCAATATCCCTCTTGAACTGTGCACAGATAAATAGTATACAGATCTCAGCCAACTCTCCTATTAGGTACTATACTGTGAGATAGTTGCTTCAAGATTCTGGAGTACAAGGAGCAGTATCAAGATGATGGTGAAGTGAATTTCTACAGTAGAGGGAATTTCAGAGTGAAGAAAAAGAAGCTCTCGTAAAAGAAAATGTTAGAAAGACTTTTTTTACAATGTTTTATTTTTATGCATAAAAAACAATTGCTAGAAAAACATTTTCTTTTACTATGTAACTACTGATTCTTATTTATTGTATGTGTCATGTGACCGTTTCTACACACACACACACACACACACACACACACACACACACAGAGAGAGAGAGAGAGAGAGAGAGAGAGAGAGAGAGAGAGATGAAACACAAATTGTAAACATTTGCGACTTGTCATTACAATGGTTTTCAAATTATAAACAATTTGTGGCCTAACTAGGAATAAGCTCCAATGAAGATAGTAGGAGTATATCCCCTCACTTATCCCCTCACTTTTTAAATTGATGGCCAGTGGGCTACTTTTGAACCCTTTGCGGTCTATCGGTAGCCCAATATATTGTTGTACGAGTAAGCTACCCAGAGAGGGCTTGGTATATATAAATACACACACACACACACACACACACACACACAGAGTACATTATTCTTAACTCAAGCAGCATCAAAGCCACATGACTAAATGTTACTGCATTTGACCACAATTGTATGAAATGCACCATGGGATACTTTAAGAATAAACCTCTTATCTTTATCTTTTCCATAGCTTTCAATAAAAAGGATGCTTGGAAAGCTGCCTGCTTCTGAAGCTGTGGATTCTTTTCCAGTTAATACCTTCTTTTGGAGAAAGGAAGTAACTGAGACAAAATAATTGGATAGCTGGGGCTATCTATATCCCATTTTGAGGCCTGATTTATTAGTGAAGTGGGCTGTGGGTAAAGCATCCACTCATGTGAATCTTCTGCATGCACACTGTCATTTTCAAATGCTTGCCAATGCATTTCCAAGCCTTCATGTGTACCGTTAGTATGCCTCCCAGTGGCAGCCTGGGCAGGTGTGCTGCTAGTATCCTGGCACTACAAGTAAATGGGCCATCATTCTGTGCCTCTGAACATAAAAAAGGTATGCTTGTGGTTATCTCAGAGAGTAGCATATTATTTGAATCTCTTCTCACACATTTCAGCCCTCCAGATGTTGTTGGACTCTGGCATCTATTAACCCCAGTCAGCATGGCCAGTGTTCAGGGACGATGTCAGTTGTAGTCCAACACCTTGCTTAGTCCTTGAAGTGTGCTGGCCAAAGTATATGTAGAGCTAACACAGCAACCCTGCATCTGTTTGAACATTTAATTGCTGACATGCTAAATGTACAAAAACAAATAGATCAATGCATGTTCACTGATATTGGAAAATGACTAGTCATTCATCAAAAATGAACATAGATAAATGCAACAGAACATTGTTTAAAGATTCCTATTCCTATTCCTAAAACGAGTTTCTCCCTGTACCAACATTGCTATCATTTTAGAAAATGGACAAAAATAGTGTTTTCCTGTCCTGGTACAGTATTTGTAATCAGATGTAAATTTATTTCAAGGTTATATCTGCTGTCTTCACTCTGGCTGTTGTGTTTTATTTCATTTTACATTCAGTATGCACCTTGAAATCTAATACAGCAGGACAAAGAGCTACATAGAGATGTTCTAAACAAATAAACATGAAAATTCCCCTGTGGTTCATGCTAACATGTAAAATGTAGCCAAAGTCAGATTAGGAATGGTATATGTTGAGCAGGGGGAAATTATGTCTTTAGCAATAACGGAAATCACCTCTCTGTCAAAAATCATGGGTAATGGATCCCATACAGCATTGATCATGATGGATCAAAAGACCTTCCCTTGATTCTATCAGCTGATGGGGTGCGGGGGAGTGATTTTCTGGTATGAATTCAGCAATTATATACTAAATGAGCTCTGGATTCTCATTTTCAGAAAGGTTACACTGGACTTTAGAGATGTTAGAGTTTGCAGGGTTCTTTCTTTCAGCCCAGACTGATCTGCTCACCCATATTCACCAGAGAGGCTGTGATTTCTTTGGGTAGCTCTCTCTTATCCTCCTGTCCAGCTTCTGAAATCATATTGTGGTCTTTTCCCCACTTCCAAAATAGCACATCCGTTAGGTTGTTTACATGAGGTGAAGAACCCCCTTACATGCTCATGTGTCCAAATAATTCAGCGAGGTGGACATGACAATAGAAAGTTGGAAGTGAAAAAAAGAAGTGCCATAATGCCCCATTAATCCACCCCTTGGGATGGTTTTAACAGATTGAGCAGGAAGAAAAAGTCTGCCCTACCCTTACACGTATACCAACTCACAAAGGGGCAATTGTGTCTGTTGCGATGAAACAACAGATTCCTGGGCCGCCTTGAAGACTGATGTTTTTTTACTAGCATTGAACTTAGAACATATAAGAACATAAGAACCATGCTGGATCAGGCCAAAGGCCCATCTAGTGCAGCTTCCTGTATCTTACAGTGGCCCCACCAAATGCATCTGGGAGCTCACAAGACTAGATATCTGTCTCCTGATACCACTCCCCTGCAACTGGCCCTTGAAGTACCCCGGTTTTAAGCCTGGAGATGATACATCTCTATCATGGTTTCTAACCTGTGATGGACTTTTCCTCCAGGAATCTGTCCAATCCCCTTTTGAAGGCATCTAGGCCAGATGCCATCACCACATCCTGTGGCAGGGAGTTCCACAGACTAACAACACGCTGGGCGAAAAAAATATTTTCTTTTGTCTGTTCTTACTCTCCCAGCCATCAATTTGAGTGTATGTCCCCTAGTTCTGGTATTTTGTGAGAGGGGAGAAGAGTGTCCCTCTATCCACTTTACTCATGCCCTGCATTATTTTGTACCTGCATTATTTTTGTACTTCTGTAGATTTTTGCCCAACTTCATCTGGTCCATGAAATACTACCCAGAATTTATGCTGAATGCTGTATACCTGGTTGAAGGTACATTTATAGAAGGAAGGTCAGAAGGAAATTTCGTGCAGAAAGTAGTAACAGGGATAATTGCATACATTATTAGCTTTGGCCATTCACTAAGCTGTCAGGGCTAGTGATAGCATAAACATTCTGGAGGTGCTCCTTAAGTCAATTAAGTGTGATAAGAAAATAGATCCTTACTCAAGCCTCTGGTAATAGATCGAAGCTTTCTGATGAACTGTAACTCAAAAATCCCTCACTCTAAAATCTACTTGAAATTTGTTTGTTCAACAATTGTTGCTTTTAAGGTCAACAACAGGGTGTCTGGAGAGACTGGCATTTATTCCAGAGGATTTTGAATATTTCATTTCCAGCTTAATGTTCAGCAATCATTTGGCAAAGTCTGGGATTGGCCTATTACTCTATAAGTTGAGTGCAGGCAGATGTTGTTGAGGGATGCTAATATACGTCACAATGGAAGATGAGCACTAATATCAGCTAGGTCTGGTCTGCACTATACAGAGCTTGAAAAAGTTTTTTTGTTTTTTGTTTTTTTTTTTTTGACTGCAACTTTCAGAACCCCTCAACCTGCATGGCCACTAGAGGTTCTATGTTCTGGTGTACCTCTCCAAGCTTCCCTCAGGGAGCACTCACATTAGCAAAAAAAAAAGAAAAAGAAAAAAGGTGGTAGACCCCACCATTTCAGGTGGGTTGATTTGCATTACTTTTCTGTTGATCACACAACACAACAGAAAATGCAAATCAGACCAGAGTTCACCTCCCAATTTGGAGTTTTTCACTTCCCAATCTGTCGTTTCCCCCCTCCACTGGACAGTCTTCTGCTTTTTAAAGCCTCATGGCGCAGGGGTTAAATGCCTGTACTGCAGGTAAAACTGTGCTCACGACCTGGGGTTCAATCCCTGGTAGGTGGCTCATGGTTGACTCAGCTTTCCATCCTTCCAAGGTCAGTAAAACGAGTACCCAGCTTGCTGGGGTGGGGTGCAATGTGTAGCCTGCATAATTAAACTGTAAACCGCCCAGAGACTACTTGAAGTGGTATCGGGTGGCATATAAGCACAACACTTTTGCTTTGCTTTTGCTTTTTTGTTAGTGTTTTGTTTGCCACATCACATACACATCTTGCTTGGAGGTGAGGACATTGTTAAATGATTTTCTTGCACATCTGAATATGACATATTCAGGCTTAATAACATATTACTACAGTTAAGATTTTTTTACTTTATAAGGTATGTATTCCCTGTCTTTTGACTGTGCTATTTAATCTTATAAGCTCCTTCATTTTTAGAATGCATATGCCTGTAATTTTGAAACATGGTTCTAAGATGATATAAATTCTGCCATCAACTTAAGTTTTGCTTTATATACTTCAAATGTACTTCTGTTTATAACTTTCCAGAATTGTAAGATTTGTTTTAACCATCATGGCTGCAGCTTTTCATAAGTCGCAAGAATTTAAGGATTTGCATCTACAACTTTTCCATTACTGTAAATTTAATTTCTGTGTAACTGAAGTTACATGTTTTTAACAATTTTGAAGTATGTTTATGTATATGGCATACAGAAGCAATATAGGTGAATAAAATGTGTAGAACTGGGCAATACTATTACCTCAATACCCAGGTGAACTTTGATATGATTGGCATGATTGTCTGATTTCACACTAGAATTAAACATTTCAGAGATCAGTGTCAGCTGTGATGGGCCATCACAGATTCAAACTAAGGAGGGGTATCACAAAGTTTTATAGTGCTCTGAAGCCATTGTTCAAGTGTCATTGCTGCGACCTTGATGGTATGGAGTGGACACTTAAAATGAACAGAACCAAATTGTTTACCCCTCCTAACTGTCACTCATCCAGCACTTCCTTGTCAATCAAATATGTATAAAGGTGGATTACCCTCTTTATGCATGTTCAGATGTGTTTGATAGTGAGAAGTTGGGACATTGTCACACAAGAGACAGGGGTTTTGGCTATCTATATGGATGCACAGACTTTGAAATGTTGTCCATATAGAATTTTGACACAGAGTACGGCTCCTACTGCAGAATACTGCCTGTAACACTCAATCTTCCCTAGCAGGTCACTTGAGGAAGCCCACCCCAAAGGAAGGCCTGATATCAGTAATGAGAAATAAGGCTTCCTAAGTGACAGCCCCTCACTTATGGAACTGGCTCCCTGCTGAGATTTGTCCAGCCTCTCATTGTCAATCTTCAAAAAACATCCGAAGATGTGGCTATATAGAAAAGCTTTCCTAGCTATTAATCATTTTTGATCCCTAATCTTCCCTTTTTGTTTTTAGTTATGCCTCTGTTTTTGAGTGATTTTTATGACTTTATTGTTGATTTAGTCTTGTTCATTTTGTTTATTAGCTGTATTTACAGCGGTACCTTGTATAAAGGAATTAATTCGTTCCAAATGAAATTATGTTAAGCAAATTTTTCTTTATACAAATTTCCTATAGGAATGCATTGAAAACGGAGTAATCCCATTTTTATGTTGTACAGATTTGTCCCATAGGCAATTATGTTAAGCAAATTTTCCCTGTATCCGGAATTGTTTATATTGTACAGATTTTATGTTATACAAACTGTTTGTTATACAAGGGTCCACTGTATATATTGCACACTGTACTTGTTTTGTTTGCTGAAGTATCTGTACTCTGCCCAGAGTGGCCTTGTTGCTAGATGGTGCTGTATATATGTCTAATAAATAAATAAATAAATAAATAAATAAATAAATATTGGGAACACAAAAAGGAGCATGAAATGGAAGGGAAAAATTGTGTTGTGTCGTGTCCTTAAAAACCTAGAAGATGTAAACATAACTATAAGGAAAAACTACAGTTCTGTGCTTTACTTATTTCTTTATTTTCCTGTTCAGCTCTATTTCTTTCTTTGTTACTATAATCACCATCGTGATCCTAAAGTAACTTATGGATCCTGGGTACACATTTTATGCATTACATCTCACTACATGACTCACAATAGGCAGCATACATCTTTCTCAGAACTTAGAAGCTTATTGGAGTATATCTTGGGGAATTTTGGAACGCCAGTTTTTTTTAAAAAAATCTGTTTCACCCTCTGTTTCTTCCACTGCACAAGAAGGTAGGTATCCAATGCATCACTGATAGTGTTTTTCATAGCTCTGTCAAAATAGTTTTTATACAGTGACTCATTTACACGATGTATGATGATGAAGCACATGTGTTTGTGCCCCAGCACACACCCTTTAGATTGCAGAGGCTGTGGGAAGAACTGAATGAACCATTTGTTACCATGCCAATAACGTTATAGGAGGTATTCCATCCTATCCATATGTATGACATTGACGCCCACACTATCCTATGAGCAACCTAATTTTTGATGCATATGTGAAATTCTACAGTGAGTCATTGAAACACAGCTGCACTATGCAGTAATATAGTATTTTGTAGAAGCACTCTGGTAACAGAGGTTGTTATTAGATATCTTGTTGATTGTTTCGATACTGCACTGGCTAAGGGACTGACTAAGAAGCCACTAAGTCTTTTGTTTACATCTTGTTCTGTTAGGGCTCATTGAAGGCAGGCTGCTCTCTCTCAGACTCTAGTGCCATCTGCAACAGGGGGATAGCAAAGGCTATATCAGATGTAACATGATTTGGGTGATGGCAATGGGTGTCTCTTAAAAGGGGGGGATAGTCAAGATCACGCATAGTGTATATAGTGTATAGCAGTGTTCCCCAACCCCCGGGCTGCAGACCGGTGCCGGTCCGTGGATGAATCAGCACCGGGCTGCCGCCGCGCCACCACCCGCAATCGCCCCCCCACCGCCGCGACCCGCCCCGCAATCGTTCCCGCCCCCGTTCCCGCCCCCGCCCCCCGCAATCGTCCCCATCCTGCCGCCGCCGCCACGACCCCCCGCTGCCGCCGCCGCAATCGCCCCACCGCAATCGCCCCCGTCCCGCCGCCGCCGCGACCCCCGCCGCCGCCGCCGCCGCAATCGCCCCCGTCCCACCGGGGAGGGAGGGAGAAAGAAAGAAAGAAAGAAAGAAAGAAAGAAAGAAAGAAAGAAAGAAAGAAAGAAAGAAAGAAAGAAAGAAAGAAAGAAAGAAAGAAAGAAAGAAAGGGGGAGAAGGAGGAAGGGAGAGAGAGAGAGAAAGAAAAAGAAAGAAGGGAGAAAGGAAGGAAGGAAGGGAGGGAGGGAGGAAGGAGAGGAAGAGGAAGGAACAAAGAAAGAAAGAAAGGAGGGAGAAGGAGGAAGGGAGGAAGAAACTAAGTAAAGGAAGGAGGGAGGGAAAGAAAAAGAAAGGGAGAGAAGCAGTGAGGGAGAGAGAGGAAGAACGAAAGAAGGGGGAGGAAGGAAGAAAGAAAGAAAATGAGGAAGAAAGGAAGAAAAAGAAAGGGAGGGAGGGAGGGAAGGAAGGAAGGAAATAAAGAAAGAAAGAAGGGAGAGGAGAGGAGAGAGGAAGAAAGAAAAAAGAAAAGGGGGGAAAAGAAGAAGAAAGGAGAGTGGGAGGGAAGGAAGGAGAGGAGGAGGGAGGGAGAAAGAAAGAAAGAAAGAAAATGAGGAAGGAAGGAAAGAAAGAAGGGAAGGAAGGAGGTAGAGTGGGAGGGAAAGAAGGAAGGAAAGAGAGGGAGGGAGAGGGAGAGAAATAAAGAAAAAAGAAAGAAGGGAGAGGGAGGGAGAGAAAGAAAGAAAGAAGGGAGAGAAAGAGGAAGGAAGGAAGGAAGGAAGGAAGGAGAGTGGGAGGAAAGAAAGAAAGAGGGAGGAGGGAGAGAGAGAAAGAAAAGAAAGAAGGGAGAGGTGGAGGGAGGGAGAAAGAAAAGGGAAAGGAAGAAAGAAAGTAAGGAGGGAGGAGGGAGGCCTCATGTCAAGGAAGGGCGAAGGGTCCCAAGACCTCACAACGGCTGGGTAGCCCCCGGGGGGAAAAATGCGAGGAAGTAAAAACAGTGTTTCCTTGCAGCGATGCCAAGGACTCATCACACAACACTGGCTCTTTGGCTTGAGTACGGAGATGAGCACCGCCCCCTAGAGTGGGAAACGACTAGCACGCATGTGCGTCAGCGGCCGGGGGGGGCATTTATATTTTTTATCTTATTAAATCAAAACAAGCGGGCCAGGGAAAAATTATCAAGCATTTACCGGTCCATGGTGATAAAAAGGTTGGGGAGCACTGGTGTATAGTGTATAGAACAGGGCTGTTCAACTTTGAGCAGGCCAAGGTCTACTTTTTCCGGCCCAAAGTGCCTGAGGCTACTACACTAAAACCTCTACTTACAAATGTTATTCGTTCCAAGCACATGCTCATAAGTAAAACCTTTTGTAAGTAGAGCAGTGGTCTCCAATAGGAATGCATTGAAAACCAATTAATCTGTTCTGGAGGGAACAGATTTCAATGCACCATGGCCCTTGAACTGCCCCGCTCGGCTGAGACAGTGGACTGGCAGACCCAGAACCTTGCTGCGGCAGTGGTGGTCCTTGGGATGGGGGAGGGAGGGGTGGAGAACTTATCCCCTCACTTTTTTATTGATGACCGGTCTACCTGTTGGGCAGGCCTGGTATAGAGTATCAACACTTTTTTCCATCTCACAGCCCTGATGAAAATGCCGCTCTGTGGGAGTACTGTTCTTTTGACATCACTGGAAGATTAACTCCGGGAGTGAACTGTACTTTGTATACATGCTCTGTGTATACTGTATACAGTGGTGTCACTATTCTTAAGTCCAAAGCACTGAGTGCTATTTAAACTTTAAGAGCTAGACATAATCACCTGGATCATGCAGTTGCGAACTCATGAGCCCTAAAGCTGATCTATCTGACATAGCTTTGTGTGTGTGCATGCATCACTTTTTAAAAATGCCTAACTTGGTGTCAGAATGTGATCAATTAGTAGTGGATGGTTTAACGTACAGTGCATGGAGAAATTTTATTTTAAAGCCACTTTATTTTGCAACAGCATGGGGCAAGATGCTAATTGTTTTGTTTTCTCAATGCTGCAAAGTGACAACAATTTGTCAAAGAGGTAGAAAGATTTCAGATGTTCATGCTGTGGAGCTAGTTTAATCTACTGCACGTTTCTGGAAGTTTTCATTCATAATTTCATAACTGTTTATTTTTCTTTATGTTCCTAATGAATCCCAGGGGGACGGGGCCTCATTAATTTCATTAAATACAATACCTGGTGTGTCATCTAATCACTATGCCAAACATGTCTTAGTTTTTCTTATTTAGCACACCAGCTAGACTTTATTCCCTTGAATAGCCAAGAGTTTCAAATGATGGGGCAACACTGTCTCCATGTGCAAATGAACTATCAGTTAACTGATATTGCTAATGTATTCAGAAAAGAAAGATGAAACCCAGCAAGCATACTAATAGCACAAATGTCTTTATTCAGCTCTTCACCTCTTAAGTAGGCATTTGCAGTAATTATAGTGGTTAGCACTAGGATAAACTCATTAAAATAATAATAGTGTGGTTAAATATCCAAGGGAACCTTCAGTCATTTTGAAAACACATGTCAGAAACAGGTATTTTATCTTTCATCCATAAGTCTTTCCAAGTGGATTTAAAATACAATACGTGTGCAGAGTCCGGTGGCACAAAAGAAAAATTTCTAAGCTTTGCTCTACATATTGAAGCATTAAATGTGTAGTGGACAAAAACAAAACAAAGCCTGCAACTGTGTAATCCACATTCATTTCTTGTTTCTGCACCTACTATTTGAAATTTGGAATATGTACACTTTTATATATCTACATTTTTCTTTTTCATTCTTCTTTAAATGAATAAAAGTAATTTGCAAGGGATGACACCCCCCCCCCATTTCAGATTTCCTTTTCCTGAAGCTCAGTTCAGCATGATCACTCATACAGGTTTGTGGGAATTTTACTTGAAAACATAGAGAGGGCCAAAGGTTCCCCAGCCTTGGTACATGGAAACAAAGATTGTATCTAGAGATGGGTACGAAACAAACTTTTAGTTTGTTTCATTATTCGTTATTCATTTCGTTATGTAACAAAATGAATAATGAACCTCAGAGTAGATTTAGAACGAAACGAAACAAACTCAAAAAAATTGGTTCGCTTTGGTTTGGTTCATTAATGGGGGAGGCGGATGTGTCTCCTACCTAGTGCTGGTCTGGAGGTCCGGTCTTCCTGGCTTCAGGGACAGCAACCGGGGGGGGGGGCTGATGGCTGCACTACAACTGATTGACATCTATCCCATTCCAGAAATGTCCCTCGTAATATATTCAACAGAGTATCTGTCCCAGAATGCCCAAGCCACTGGCTTTAGAATGCTCTTTCATATTTTTATTCATTTTTATTACACTTTCATTCCAGTTCTCCATTACAAAAAAAAAAAGCACACAAGATGGGAAACATCAATAAAAAGAAAAGCCACCTAAACCAATTGAATCATCACAGTGCTATACAGCACTCAAAGCAAAAACAAAAACAAGGTAATTGAAACCTCTGGGAAAACCCTCCTGTGAATGTCTGTGTAGAAAAGGAGTAAGGTACTGGTCCTGCTTGGCATGTAATGTAGAAGCCATGATGGCACAGAAGTTCAGGAATGCTAAGTCAGGACCCAAAGCAGCACACGATGGGAACCAAGTGCACTGTAGTCTATGCCACATACAGGGCATAGAAATTGAAAGAGAAATGCTGGACAAAGAAAGGAGACCATGTAAGAAAAGAAATGATGTTGGGGTCAATGCACAATCATGGCCTGATTCTCAGACCTCTGACCCTTGAGAGAATTCTTAGGACTCGATTCCATGACAATAATGCCCTCTGTAACACCAACTTCTCCTTAAAAAAACAAACAAATCAAAACCATTTACACCTTAGCATACACATGAGGTGAGAAGGACTATATGCATGGAATACTGTTTTAGGGGAGTAGGTTTTCTTTCTCCTCCTCCATAGGTCTATTCATTGTGAAGTGCCACAGAATCAATGCACCATCCACTTAAAAAATCTTGCTATCTGATATAGCGCTATACCACATAGCAGTATTTTTTAAAAATTAAAAGCACCATGCTTGCCGAAAAAGTTAGCATCTGCTTAATAGCTTGCCCCCACCTGCCCAATCACATGCCCGTATACTGATTGCTCACTTCCCACCACTACTTTCCTTCCCATTCTTCATCCATTCTTCTTTGTGTGCAAGCCAAAAGATCTTAGATATGTTGGGATTCAAGTCCCCACATAGCCCCCAAGTTCATATTAGACAGAGAAGATAGGTGGTTTGAGAGAGGGGTCAGGAAAGCCATTCATGTGAGTATGGAAAACCCCTCTCACAACATAGGTGGGTGGCTCAGGCACAGAATATCTGCTTCTTATTAGGCAGTGATTTCAACAATACCCAGACAAATCAAAAATACTTTATGGGTTTCAGCACCTTAGGCCATTGGTCACCTATAGACCTAGTGAGACTATTGTCTACCTAACTAGCCTGTTCAGGCCATTGTTGATCTTATGAGCCTATTTAAGAACAGGGTGACACGAGGTCAAAGTAAACTATAAAATGGAGGACTCACAACTAGCTTTCGTCAGACTGATGAAGCTGTTTGGAGGAGCAGCAAAACATTTCAATCTCTCAAGAAAAGAAGTCCAGTTGCCATGATTCAACTTCCTGATAAACTTACCTGGATGACTGAGAATCTTCACAGACATAGCTCCCATGTTCATTGGATAACTTGGGTCCAGTCCTCATTCAATCTGACAGGGTTCCTACTGGAATGAAGCAGAGTAGAAAAGTGACATGTGCACTGCCCTAGCTTATTGAAGAAATGGTAGGGCATGAATGTAAATAAACAAATGGCATGAAAGAAACATCCATCTAAATTCCAATTAATTGCAAAATCACTTAGAATCATATTTAAAGCCCTTGCTTTGATTTGAGAATTAACATGAAAACTAAAAGGAGTGAAATAATGGATTGGTTATTTCACCTTCATGCTCAGATGATTTTAGTGCCATAATATAGCACATGTTTAAATATCAGTTCAAAATTAGCTTATTTTTTTAAAATCTCCCTTTCAAATGAATGTAACTGACTTTCTTTAGCTTACTAATGAATAAAAACATTAACGTTTTCTCACTAACCTTCCCATCTCTGTTTTCAACCTTGCTTTTACCCAACATGCTATTGTTCAAAATTAAGAAATTTGTACCATGTAGGAAGAGAATGAAGCAAGATGACAAAAAGATGGGGAGAGATCACATGGCGATGATTTTTCCACATTTAAAAACCTAGCATAATTTAAGGGGTACATTCCCACTGCCCATTTCAACAGATCCCTGTTCTGACTTTTATTTTTACATCAGTATTAAGTCACATGGTATATAAACTGGTAGCTGCTTTCACTTTGACTTAAATTAATTTGATTTAGTTCTAATAATTTTAACTGGTTTGGGTGGCTAAACAGATAAAATCATCTCATTTCCTTTGTTTTTGATAATCTTACTTTTTTAAACAAAGCGATACACCACTAAATCGATCGCTTTATACATCAGAGAAATTATTCTCAGCATCAACAAAGTGCCAGCTGATGTCATATAGTCTGAACAAGAAGAAAAGTAGGGAAGCACTGTGAAGGAAAACACAAGTTATAATAATGTTTCATCACTCAAAAAGAAAAATAGCAGGAGATGGTTATAATGTAGAACACATTGATGAAGTGATATGGTGATGAACTCTCAACAACGCAAAAATATTTGCAGTCTGAGTGCACTAAGTGATGCACTGCTAAGCATTTTTAAAAGAATATTTTTAAAAACAATGGAATGGCAAAACAGCAGTTCCAAGGGCATTCAAAATCAGTAAAGGCACAAAGTAAAATAACAATAGCATTCTCAGCCACCAACTGCAACTGAAATAAATTGATTTACAAGTCAGGCATATTTTAAAAAGCACCAGATTAAAACAAACCCCTCACTTTGCCGCCCAGATTAATTGATTCCACCCATGTGTCATGTGCTTGGGAATTTATAAATCAATTTAATTAATGCTTAAAGCAATAACTGTGGTTCTTATTGCCAGTGGGAGCCCACCTTCAGCCAGAGGTGGTGGTGGTGGTGGTGGTGGTGGTGGTGTGTGTGTGTGTGTGTGTGTGTGTGTGTGTGTGTGTGTGTGTGTGTGTGATTATACATCGTGTTCTAGAGTAGGTGTATAGGCATAAGTATATAATTACCATCTGCTGATGGTTATTTTTTCTCATGAACTGTGACCAGGAAATTAAGCTTCAACTTATGGCCAAATATTAAACAAAATAAGAAAAAGGTGGTGGCAGGGGGAGAGACCATCACAGTGCAAAATGCTTTATCTGGTCAACATTAAAACCTATAATTCGTCTTTTCTGTAATCTCTTATTCATTGCCATTCAACTGACAAATTATTTTATTATGGACAGCTCAAATACACTATTTATATGATTGGAGTGCTTTCTTTGTCGCTATGGTAACACTTTACTGTGGAGCAAAGTTCAGCTGTTTTACATCTTTATTGCCACTGCTCTGAGTCCAAAGTTTATGAGGATAAACTTGCTTGCTGCCAACATAAATGCCACCAATACCACCACCCCCATCTCTTTCAGCGGGTGGATTTCTCATTAAAGGGGTGAAGAATCACTCTGAGAAGTGTAGTAGAAAGCCCAAGCCTACTTCATTTAGGGAAAATACTTTTCCTTCTGGCAAAAATGCCATCCAGGAGAAAATCGTTGATGTTTGCTTTTGCCTCCATTACCAGCCTCTGCTCCTTTGTGATAGTTTGCCTTGTTCTTGCAACCAAAAACTGGGCCTCGAGTGAGATTAGCTACACCGAGGGAGATTCCACTGTGAAAATAATGATTACGTATGGGCTTTTTGAAGGATTCTGCTCAGTAACTGTAACAGAAGGAATTGGAAAACCAGACACAATTTTTCAAGGTAAATAATGCTTGTGAGTGAAGGTTCACGTTTGGTTGAATCCAGCTTCTCTGGGTGTGTTATGATTCACAACAAGTCATGTCTTCATTTATACATTGTTTAGGCATTGTTAATTTTATGGAAGACCAGAATGTCACCAAGAAGCAACATGTTTTAAAATTTAAAAAAAAAAAGTACATGCAGGTGCTTTACAACTAAAGCTTTCATAATCATTGACAAAATAGTTAGTCCAGCTACAAGCATTAAAATGCTAATGGGATAATGGTGGGAGAAGTTACAGTATTTGAAACTGGAAGTTTAGTATCAACAAGGCTGTTTCAGCAGATATGTACATCTCCTTTCTCAATATATTCTTTATTTTCTGGTTAATTAGAAACAACTAAATAAAGTACGAATAGATTTAATAATTGTTATGGTAATGGTAGCAAGGTTAATTATGGCAAAAAAAATTGGCTAGCTAGTAGCCAATTAAAAATTGACAATTGTTATAAAGAAATGCGGAATATGGTTATCAATGATATATCAACTTGCAATTTGAAAACGAGTAAAGGGATATCCCATACTAATCATTTTAAAGATGCAGTGGACCCTTGTATAACAAACGGTTTATATAACATAAAATCTGTACAACATAAAAAAAATCCGGAGATAGGGGAAATTTGCTTAACAGAATCGTTTGTGGGGCAAATCTGTACAAGATAAAAATGGTCGCGATTAGGGATTACTCTGTTTTCAATGTATACCTATGGAAAATTTGTGTAAAGGAAAATTTGCTTAACATAATTTCATTTGGAACAAATTAATTCCTTTATACAAGGTACCACTGTATCTGGAGCCCATTTTTGACATATGTATTTGAGAAAGGAAAATGAAACGCTCCTAGCGAGGATTCAATTTATTTCTGGGAAGAATGGGAGCAACATTAGGAAGGATGTTAATCAACACAACAATAATATAATGTTGATTTTAAACAAATAATATCTCTGAGGGTGAAGGGTGCACAAGTTAAGAAGAAGCAAGAAAATAATTTTTTAAAAAACTGGAAGATTAGTAACCTTCAAAGCATTAGGTACTACTGGAATACCCCACATTCCCCTTAGAAAACGGCACAAGGATAGTAATTCCTCAAAAGCTGCTTAGCTGTGAAAATGAGCAACATAAATAGAAATGTATACAACTATGCATGGTATGGAGAAAGCAGATACAGATTTTGTTTCCTGTTCTGATAATAGTAGAAGCTAGAATCGCCCACTAAAACTAAATGGTGGAAGAAAGATATAATCTTCAAGCAGCACATAGTTAAACAGTGGGATTTATTACCAAAGATGTAGCCTGGGCCATCAGTTTGTGCAGTGTTAAACGAAGGCTGGACAAATTAATGGAGGACAAGGCAAACCATGGCTGCTTGCCATAATGACCAATTGCTGCTTGGCCATTGTATGCAGAGAAGGCTGAACTAGGCATATGTTTGGTTGGATCCAGCAGTTCTGAAGTTGAAATATTTATTACTGTACTATTCATGACGCTGTAATGGACATTTTGAAGGAATATAGATATGGAAACCTCTAACATTTCTGGAACTTATTTAATACTCTCCAGACTATAAAGGTAAAAGCACTGTTTCAGTGTGATATTCCAGACAGCAAACGGCTCACATTTACATAGCTGTTGATATGAGCAGTGTTATGTCACTAAGGAAAACCATACAAGATTGTCATTTCCCTGAAAGTGATTTACAATATTGGCAAAAAGTCATTTTTCTAGGACTACACTATAAATAGAGTGTTTGTGTGATCATTAATGAGGACGAGCGTAGCAGCTGGAACATAATGGATATTTCTCAAGGGCATTATCATTTCATAAGTAAAATGCCATAGCTTCTCTTTTCAGATGTCCTTTCCACATATATAAGCATCATAATTCCTACAGAAGTGAAAAACAAAAATTTCCACTTTTTGTTACCTGTACGCCAGAAAATGTCCTTGGTAGTTCTCAAATTGTTCAGTTATTTATTTTCCTACTTCTAAAGAACAAACCTTCTAAAATGCTAGATATATGCATACTAAATGCATCCAAGTGAATAATTGATAGAGATAGAGAAAGAGAGATTCAGGTGGCTAGAATATGTCAACACACAATCTTCTTGCCTGCTTTGAAAAGAAATGCATTCAAGAGACTGTTGAGATGCATAATATTGCTCCAATAGATCCTATATTTTGCAAATCAAGCTGGCTTTGAGGAACTGTTTTAATGAAATGATCAATCCCCGTGCAACTAAAAATTACAACATTTGGGGCTGCTTACCTTAGGGGTGAAAGGTATCATCATTTATGATAGAGATGTACAGAGAAAGTGGAAAGGGGGAGGTTTTTTTTTTGTTTGCTTTTTGGCTCTCCTTCAAATAATCATCCACTCCAATGAAGATAAATGATGTCAAATTTGAGAAAGACAAAAGGAAGACAGACTGACAAAGCTGCTTGGATGAGCAGCAAAACGTCTCAATCTCTCAAGAAAAGAAGTCCAGTTGCCATGATTAATCTTCCAGATGAAAGGAAGTACTTTTCAGATATGTCTGCACACCATGCAAACTCAAACTATGAATTTCATTAGCACAGTTAAATGGAGTGGGGATTATTGCCTGTGTGGATAGCTTTCTCACAATGGCCGACTCCAATTTCAGGGAAAAGAGGCTTCCACAAATCAGTTGCTGAGGGACATCCCCAGGAGGTGGTTACAGCTGTACGATCTTCCTTGTGGGCCTCTCATAGGCATCTGGTTGGTTATTTTGGGACCAGACCTTTTCCCCATTCCCTGTTCCTCTTCTGTAACTCCGTGGGCAGTGGAAGATAGACTAAAATCAATGATCCCAATGAGTTTTTCCCCAATGTAAATAAAATCCCTGGCTGAGACCTTTTATTTTTAAAAATTAGGTAGAGTTGTCTTAAATGTTTGACAGACCATTTTTGTGATATGCCATCAAGTTCCTGCTGCCTTCAACTTTTCCCAAGCCTGATTGTCGTGCTAGCAAATCTGGCCTTTGCATGATGTGCCCAAAGTAGGTTAGTCACGGTATCATTATTGTTGCTTCCAGAGATAGTTGAGCTCTGATTTGCTCTAGGGCTCACTTGTTTGTCTTTTGGGGATGTCTGGGGTCTCTGCAAAGCTCCCCTAGCGTGCCATATTTCAAATGAATCAGTTTTCTTCCTGTAAGCTTTCTTCACTGTTCAACCTCCACATCTGTATAAATAACTGGGAACGCAATAGTGCCAATTATCTTGGCCTTAGTCTCCAGCAACACATCATTTAGCCCTTCTGATCTTTTCTAGTTTCTTCACCCTTGCCCTTCTGAGTCACAGTTTTCTTTAGACTTCTGGATGCGGTCTCCATTTTAATTGAGGACTCAAGCAGTAATATTTATTTCCATTTCTTCATTGTCAATGTAATTCTGCCGGAATCATGATTTTGGTCCTCCTAATGATCAACTGCAGCCCTGCTTTGGCACTTGCTTCTTTCACTTTTCGTAGCAACCATTTCAAATCATTTCTCTTTTCTGCTAGTAAGATGTTGCCGGTATCATATTTTAAATCATGGGTGTTTTTCTCCCCACCAATGTTCTTCCTCCTTCTTCTGAATCCAGTCTGACTTTTCATATGGTAATCACTACATATCGGTTGAACAGATGTGGAGATAAAATTGACCCTTATCTGACCCCTTGGCCTATAAGAAACCCTTCTGTTTTTCCATATGCTGTCCTAGCTGCAGCTTCTTGCCCACAATACAGGTTGTGCACCAGGATTCTAAAGTGCCAAAATTTTCATTAGAATAAAACATAGTTTATCATGACCACACAGTCAAGGCTTCATTGTAAAATTGCAAAAATAAGTTTTTCATAAGACCTTAATTTTCTAGACTTAGAACAGGGTTTGGAAAGAATAGCCAATCGCTCTTACTGAATGTTATGCCAGCGTAATGCAATTGCCATAAATCCAATTAGCACATTAAGAAGTCACACCTTTCAGCACACAACAGCAAACATCTCTGCTCACTTTTTTTTACTTGTTGCAATTTGATAATGAGCTTGGCAACAATTTGCTTTATGCCAGTCAGTAAAATTCACAGGATTTTGGCCAATGGTCATGATATCTAAAATCAAACTGACTTTGACTTGTGGTCAGCTTCTCCAAGATTTCCATCTTCCCTCTGGTGTTGTTCTGGGACTACTGTATATGACTTACTTAAGACTGTACCGGCTAGCTCTTCTCCAAGAGGGCACAACAAGACACCAACCTCTTGGCTAGAAAAATTAAATAAATAAATAAATAAATAAATAAATAAATAAATAAATAAATAAACGTGAACCGGCTATTTTGTGGTTTGGTTCATGCTAGCTATTTTGCCAAAACAATGAGCTGAACTGTTTACTGCTTGGCACTTTGTTTTGCTTTGGCAAAATGGATGCCCACCCCTTCCCGCTGCCCCTGTTTTCTCCTTATCTGGCCCTGCTGCCTCCTTCTGCCACCATCTTCAGAGACAGCAGGCCCAGCTTCCAGAAGCCAGTTGGCTATCTCTGAACATGCCAGTGGCAGAGGAGGAACAGGAAGAGATGGCTTGAAGGCAACAGGGGCAGTGGGAAGAGTAGCAGGTGGTGGCAGATAGGATGGAGGCATTAGGCATTAGGTTTCCCTTCCCCAGGCATGAACCTGAAAAACAAACCATGAACAGGTTTGTTTTTCCAGGATTCAGGGGTGGCTTGTGGTTCATGGGTAGCCACAGACCATGAACCACCCCTATTTGTCATTTTTCTAGTTCATGCCAATCCCTACTTCTGATCCTTGGATTAAAGGCCCTAATCCACTGAGATAAATAAAATTTTACAACTGAGACTGTAGTGTTACATGGGCAAACTGGAATGGTGCCCCCAAGCTCATGGGCAGCATATCTTACGCATGAAACCATGGGGAGGTCATTATATTTCATATCCTAACCACAAGTACGCAGAAGCATTTGATTAGTGCCATAGGAAGCATGACAGTGAACTAGACAGAATGCAGCATGATTCTAGAGCAACAGTTTTTATGCCCATTATTTTAGCATTATATTAAAGTTGCTAAACCATTTTTATGTGCATCACACCTCAGTATATTGCTCATGGCAGCCATCTTCCAGGTAGAATGTCCAGAGATTCTTCTGTTCACACTGGATCTTGAATGTGAAAGCAGAATGACGCTATGCTGTAAAAACCATGCAGTGTGAATAGACAGATACCATAACACAGCAGTTCTCAGGTGGGCAAGGAATTTGCTGGCAGTTGCAATTTGCTTCTGCATTAAAAGGTCAGTTAATTAGTACCCTTACAGGAAATGAACAAAGACCTTTGATATTGTCCTCAAAATTTATGGTGGAGTTCTACTCTGCTGAACAGTAAACTTGATCCTCTATTTAACATTGTGAATGTTAGCAGTGCAAAGAATATAACACTTCCTAAAAGCTGCAGAACCTTAATAGGCTGCTGTTAACAATTTATATGACTTCATAAATGACCATAGCTTCTTCAGCTTTGCAAGATATGGACTTAATGAATTCACCTAGAGCCAGAGACTGCTAAGTTACTTCTTAATATTTTAATTGTTTTGTTTTATTCTTCAATTCCTACCAGATAAAACATGAAATGCATTTTAATACAGTCTGCTGAGAAAGGAAAAGTGACATTGACTTTTCCATCTGGTTTCCATTTAAACCGGCAAACTTGTAAAACTATAGATATAGTACTGTACAGTAGGACCCCCATATCCACTGATTCATTACCCACTGATTCAGTTATCCACAGTCACAAAGAGCTGCTGCATAACAAGCTACTGTCATAAAATAGCAGCTGTAAAGCAAGCTACCATCATAAACAGCAGCTGTAAAGCAAGCTACCAAATTCCAAACCTCTGGCTCCACAGCCAGGTATCTATCTTTTGTATTTTTATGGGCAGAATTATATGCATGGAAGAATTTGATTTGGATGTGAAGTGACTGTAGCATTACCGTGCTTACCCCTGGCCCTTTCACAGGCCAGGGGTAAGCACGGTAATGGCAACCTTTAATTTACTTTTTTTTTTCTTTTTTAATTTCTGCCACCCCCGGATGCATCCTGCTGAGAGTTTTGCCCCCTTTTGGCTCTCTTTGTTTATATTGTTGGTTTTTAACTTGCTGTAAACCGCCCAGAGTTCCGTTTGGAAGATGGGTGGTATACAAATGAAACAAACAAACAAACAAATATTGACAAACACTGCTTCGGATTTTCCTCTCGCTGCCACCAACTAGCTTAGCAAGTACATTAAAACCTTCAGACTGTTTTTAAGTTGAATAAAATAAAAGAAGTTTATTGATTACAAAGTAGATTGAAAATCATTAATGGTAGCGTGTTGGGTTATAAACAAAAGGAGACTATAGCTCAAACGCACTCAAGTTTGACCATTAATAAAGTTGAATAAATACACACCCACTTCCTAAGTTTACTAACTATAAGCACTTAGTTTTCTTCACCAACACCCTAAAATCATATTGTTTCTTTATCCCTGTCTTTCGGGCTCGTTCCCACATCCCTTTAAAAGCAGTTTAAATTACTAGAAAAACCTGTGTTAAAAATGCAATCCCCACAGCCACCGGGCTTTTTGAAAAAAAAGAAAAAAGAAAACCCGGTAATGCCCCTTTAAGCAAAGTTTCTGTGACTCACCCAGGAAGTAAAGAATTTTTTGCCTCGCTTTGATAATCCACCTTTTAAGGAAGCAGATGCCGTGGGCCCACGCAGATGATCTGCGTTTCTTCTTTTTTTTAACTCATAGCACCGACCGGCTGTTCCTCCGGCTGATGGGCACTGTTTTTTTTTAATTGCTTTTCACCTTCGGAGAAACAGGAAGCTCCATGTGGTGCCCTAAGCCTTAATTTCCTCCAGCCAAGTGGTCCTTTTTTTTTCAAATGCTAGTGCCACCTACTGGCCAAGGGGGCTGAACTGCACTTTTAAATTAAAAACCAGCTTTGGACTTGTGAACTCCTGTCCCACTTATTCAAACATGTGATGGGACAAAGAGGAAAAGTCGGGCCTTCAGAAGATCAGGATCAAAACTCAGGTGAGATAGCAGCCTTAGATGAATTTATCAGACTCTGTCAGATTCCTATCTGCAAATGTAGGTCTTTCTATAGGTCCTTATCTAGCCTTATCTGACTAAAACAGTGCTGAGCAAAACGTTAAATCCTCTCAGGCCACTCCCCAGACTCTCTCATTGGTTTACAAACCCACTAATCAGCACAGACACCTCTCATGCATCACACAGGTAAATGCCACAGTGACCTTTGTCAAATCTTATGAATTCAGCATGATTGCACTTTTTTAAAAAAGTACCTTGGGCACCATTTTTAACTGCAGCAAGTCTTAGCCAAATAGGAAATCCCTTCCTTCTTGCTTGTCCAATGGGAAGCTGGAGAGAAGTGGCTATGAGTGTGACAGTAGTAGTGGCAGCAGCATTGGGGGCCTCTTTGGCAGCTGGGAAGACTTCTCACTGCCGCCAATGTGTGTTTCAGCCATTGCTGTTCAGGCACCTGGTGTCCAAGCAGGAGGAGGCTGGGCAGGGTTGTCCTTGGCTGCTTAATGTCCAGTGAGCTGCTGAAGCAGAGCCCTTCCCCACTTGAGGAAAGAACAACATTGCTGGTAGCAGTGCAGGGAGTAAAAAGCTTGTTGCGGGTTATCTAGACCTAAAACTCAAAAAAGGCATGCCATCAAGTCAATTAATGCCCTTTTATTATGAGGCAGGCTTCAGGCTTGTGATACCTTCTCTGGTCTTTTGCCCTATCTGTAACCAAAGCCTGATTCCAAATAGAGGCACAGCCAATGGGAGCATACAATGGAATTTAGATGAAAGAGACAGAGAAGAGAGTAAATTGTTTTTAACACAGATCTGACCTTACACTTGTGTAACCCTGCAGCTTTCTTTCAGCCACCTCAGTGTGGATCCCATTCCCAGCTCCTCTGTTGTTCGTCTTGTCAGGTGTGAGGCTTTAATTGTTGTCAGCCAAGTACCTGAAATACTCAGTGTATTCTGGATTATGGTCATTCCAGTTGGTGAGTTTTTACTCTTGAACTTAGTTTACATCCAGGTAGCCATGCATGTAAATGTGCAGGCCTCTGGGTTAAATGATAATAATAAAATAATTACATGGAAGGACTGGGAAAAGACAGATAAAGTAAATGTGAACTGGGATTTCACTTGACTGAATCACAGGCTGTACTTGTAGGTAAAGATACTCTCTGGGGAAATCAAACATGACAGATCATATTTGGTGGCAGCTTTCATGAGCAACTACTTGTTTCTTAGGAAGACAGCACATTTTTAGCTCTTTACACGCAAACTCACAGAAGTCAGTTCACACGAGGACATTTTCTTCTGAAGCATTGTTTTCTGTATCTTTTGATACCAAGCTTTTTTTCTCTCCTCAGTTTCAGATTCTATGGAAAACACCGAGCTAAAGAGTATCAACATTGCAATTATCTTTCTGCTGGTTCTTAATTTGTTCAGTCTCTTACTCAGTTCTGGTTTTACATGCTACAACGCCATCAGCAACCCTTACCAAACATTTTTGGGTCCTATTGGAGTCTATACCTGGAATTCCATATCTGGTAAGTAATGTGCATTGAAATATATAATATTTGCAAAAAAAAAAAATGATCATGTGGTATATGTGCCTATAAATATCTGGGCATACTGCAATTAGATAATCTCAAGCATGGTCAAGTGAAAAATGTGGTCAGTAAATAATATATCCAAAGGGTTAGAAAAGTACTAAAACGTAAGCTGAATGGTGATAACACCATCAAGGCCATTAACAGCTGGGCCATACTGGTCAACAGGTATACCGCTGGCATATATAAACTGGATTCAGATGGAGCTAGATAGTCTTGATAGGAAAACAAGAAAACTTATGACCATTCACTATGAATTACATCCACACAGTGATGTAGATAAACTGTATTTACCTAGAAAATTAGGTGGTAGAGGTCTTCTGCAAGTGAAGCAGACAGCTGAAGAAGAGAAGCATGCATTGGCAGATTATGTAAAAAAATAGCACAGAGCCAGCATTATTGGAGATTAAGAACAGGAAGGTGTTTAAAGTAAAGGAAACAAAGGGTTAATACAGGAAAACAACAATGCAAATGTGAGCTGATAGCTGGCATAATAAAGCGCTGCATGGGCAGTTCCTTGAGCAAATCAAAGGAAAAGTAGATGAGGAAAAAACTTGGTTATGGCTCACCAATGGAACACTGAATGTGTAGCCTGTACACTGTAACTAAAAATTGTAAACCGCCCAGAGACTACTTAAAGTGGTATGGGGCGGTATATAAGCAGAACACTTTGCAGAAGCTGAACACTTTTGAAAAAAGAGACAGAAGCCCTGATTTTTGCAGCTCAAGAACAAGCTATCAGAACAAATGCAGTTAAGGTTAGAATAGAAAAATCAGCCGAGTCCCCCACAAGTAGACTGTGTAAAGAGGCAGATGGAGCTATCAACCATATATTGAATTGTTGCGAGACTGATTACAAACAGTGTCATAATGTGGCTCAAATTGTCCACTGTGTCAGAACTATCATCTGCCCGTAACAAAGAACTGGTGGGATCATAAGCCTGAAAAAGTGATTGAAAATGAGCATGCAAAATTACTTTGGGACTTCTGAATACAGACAGACAGGGTTTTGGAGCATAATACCCCGGATATTGTGATTGTGGAGAAGAAAAAAGTGTGGATCATTGATGTAGCTATACCAGGTGATAGTAGAGTCACCAAGAAACAACTTGAAAAATTACCTGATATCAGGATCTGAAAATTAAACTTCAAAGACTCTGGCATAAACTGGTATAGATAGTCCCAATGGTAATCGGCACGCTGGGTGTGGTGCCTAAAGAGCTAAGCAAGTATTTAGAAGATATTGGAGTTGACAAAGTCACCATTAGTCAGCTGCAGGAAGCCGCCTTACTGGGATCTGCTCACATAATTCACTTATACATCACGTAGTCCTAAACACTTGGGAAACGTTCGACTAGTAATTTGTAATACAAAATCCAGCGTAGGTATCTTGTTTGCTGTGTGATAATTTGATTGATGATGATGATGATGATGACTGACTTGTGACTATTTTTTCATTAAAATATCTGGCAAGGGTAACTAATTATGTGAAGAAGAATGTGCTAGTGACACACTGATAATGCTTTACTTTGTTCTAAAATGCCCTTCAACATGCAAAAATGGTCCCAACTCCCCAAATGATGCCACTATAGCAACTTTTTACAAGAAGTCAATAAATGTTACTTATTACACAAAAATCCATGATCACATATGCCCCTTATGTTATTATTATGTTCTAGAGGAAGTTTTCTAACTGCATTTTCCTAGTAGGACTTATAGTGATTTTGTGTGTGTGTGTGTGTGTGTGTGTGTGTGTGTGTGTGTGTGTGTGTGT
>JAHTLZ010003518.1:2665914-2734335 GCA_023846285.1 Phrynocephalus versicolor | reverse complement strand
AAAGAAAGAAAGAAAGAAAGAAAGAAAGAAAGAAAGAAAGAAAGAAAAGACAAAGTCAAAGCGTTTGTTTCCTCCTTAATTGGGGGAATGTTTTACTTCTTGAAGAAAGAAGTTGCAATACAGTAATGCTCAGGTGGAAAAAATCACAGAGGTAGGTCTCTGGGCACCACACTATTAAAAAAATAGAAATGATGAAATAGTAAAACTCATGTAGATGTTTTTGGATATCAAGCTCATCTAGAACAGAACTATATTTCCTGATGAAAACTTGCTCATTACAATCCTTATTCTATCCCCCATTGTCCTGAGATCAGTATTCCCAGCTGGTCTGCCAAAGAAGGATGGAGAACCAACAGAAAGAACAGAAACTCTTGCTGGTAAATTTCTCAATGAACCTCATTCACTGATATTTGTGAGGCATCAGCTGATTCCTGTGAACCAAAAGTCACATCACTACTGGCACCACTGGTCACAGACTAGGTCCCATTTTGCCTCTTGGAATCTTCCTTTTACGAGGGTCCCTTCGAGCACTACAGTTCTTTGACTTTAAATCTTCTGCACTTGGCTTAAGTTACCTTCTGGTAGTAATTTTCTTCTTGATCGTAGCTTATTTGATTTTAATTCTGCTTTCTCTTTGATTCATGCTTCATGTTGTCATGTGAATTAAAATCCCATTATAACCGTCTGTCTGATACCTTGCTCAGGAATTGGTGTAGACCTGCTTACTGCCTCTTTGAACTGGCATCATCCTGTCTGTTAGACTCAAGGGCCTCATTGCCATCTAATAGCTGTCATGGCCTCCATCAAAGTTTTGATGTGAGGATCATTACCAGGGCCGGCGCTAGGTTTTTTGCGCCCTAGGTGGGGGGCGGGGCAGGGACAGCGACGGGCGTGGGGGCGGATGGCGATGGGCGCAGGCGGCGGTGGGCAGGCGGCGGTGGCCAGTGGCCGGGGGCCGGACGGTGGTGGCCAGTGGCGGAGGGGCAGCGGGGGGCAGCAGGCTGGCCAGCACCCTCTCTCCATTTTGGCGCCCTAGGCAACTGCCTAGTTCGCCTTAATGGATGCACCGACCCTGATCATTACAATAAAACTCGTAATGCTCTTGAAGCTTTGTAAGTTTAAATTGTTTACCTCCATGATTATAAAATAGCTGCATAGATAACAGTCAACACTGGTGTAACCCCAAACAGCAAATACAACAGTGTAGAGCATCTGCTTCAGTTTTGGAAAATCCGTTATTTCATTTCCACAGTAGTAGTGACACTGACTGCAGCAGCCAAGAAATCTCCAAATTTAATTATGCCTGAGCTCTCAGAAGTAAGATGGATACAGTCCCTGTCCACCACCCTGCTTAAAAAATGAATGGAGCTCTATTAAGCAGTCCTGTTTCTTTTCAGTGAAAACCAACACTGGCAGTTTCCCTCTAGGAAAAATTGTATGTGTGTGCACATAGAGAGAAAGATAAACAGCTTGTGTGTAGGGGAGGAAAGATCACATTTTGTCCGATTTTATCTGGAGAACAAGGGAAGTGATTGTAGTAAAAGGAAGTGGCAGATTTCTCACTTTTTGCCCAGTTCAGCCTATGTGATTAACAGCAAATTGCTCCCATCCAGAGCAAGAGATAGGCTCAAAGCCTGTGGAAGCTTTCTAGGATACCCCGAAAAGGTCACAGCCTGTGGCCAAAATATGATTTCACAGGGAGGGATCAGGAAGAAGCATTGCTCTCCAAAAATTATCCTTCCCTTCATGGCGTAAGCAAGCTGACCTACATTCTCCAAAGAACAGACTTTTTTGTTGCTTCCGTAGTTTCCTGGCACCACGTTCAGCAACATGCTGGAACTAGATCTAGGAGGAGGAGTTGGTCATCCCTTCCACAAGCATAAGGCTTTGGGCAGAGCTCAGCTGATTTTCTGTTAAAGTGAAACTGGTGTAGGAATTCTGGGCAATCTTCATTCTGTCCCTTCCCCGCCCCCGCCCCCCACAGGGAACTGGATTGTTTCATCCAGAGTAATGTATCAACTAAAAATGTCCTGTGATACTTTGCTTTTTGCACTTCTCTGAGTTTTGCAGTGCAGCTTTTAAAACAACAAACAAACAATACATATTTTATAATAAAATACAGTTAGAAATGCATACCCTGGAGAAAATAGAAATGTGTCAAACACAGAATTTTAAAGGAATCTTTTTTTTTTTAAAAAAAAGCAAATTAACATGGGCTTCTGAAAGAACATATGAACACCCTATTGAAAAAGTCCTATGAATGAATACATTTAAAATAATATAATACATCCACATCAAGATAATTGCCTTCCATACAATTATAAAGCTTTAATTGCAAATAAAGAGTGCATGGATGATGAAAATGCTGTTTTAAGTAAAATAAAGTATGCTGCTTATATACTGCCCAATAGCGCTTAAAGCAATCTCTGGGTGGTTTGCCTATTAATTATGCAGGCTGTTGCCTATTAATTATTGCCACCCTATCCATGACCTGGGTACTCAGTTTACTGACATTGATTGGATGGAAGGCTGAATCAACCTTAAGCAGGCTACCTGAGCCCAATGGGATAGAACTCAGGTTGTGAGTAGAGTCTTGACGGGTATACCACAGATAAACCACTGTGCCATGAGGCTTCTATGAGAGCAGTTATACTGAATATGTTCCTGTTGACTGAACTGAAAGGCGAAAGGAAGTTGTGACCACACCAGATGAGTTTATCTGGGTGCCTGGGTCAGATCCAGGCTCCTATCTATCTATCTATCAAAACACAATTAACCTATAGCGATCTCCAATGCAGGATTAAGAACACCATATTGAGAATAGATTAAGAAAAGAGGGTGCATGGATCAGTCAAGCTAAAACTGGATGGGGAGTACCTGATTTAAGGCAACAGCATGTCACTTTTGAAGACATGTGGGCCAATTTTCTGCTGGGGCAGCATGGACTATCAAAAGCAATTAAGGGGGGTAAATTGGGAGTGGCTACGGTAGTAAATGTGGTTTTGAAACATGGGTGTTTTGTTGTCTTTAAACCCTATAGGGTTGGGTTGGAACCTATTTTAAAAGGCAAATAATTAATTGTGGAGGCACAAAGAGTCGGTCACGACTATAATGACACCACACACACACACACTATGGGAGCAGGGATTCATTTTTTTTCTTTCTAAGCATAACTCCCTCCCCCACTCCCCAAAGAGACACTTGCTCTTCAAGGGTCTCATTTTGGCCACCAATGATGGGAAAATAAAGAAGGCATCTTTGTGGGTAGAATAGTTGGCAGATAGACTTCTCTAGAGAAAGTATTCCTCAGCTGAGGTGCAAAAAACCCTTCTACTTTTGGGTATCAACCGTGGTTTAATTTCTAGGGGGCACTTGGTGGTGGATAAAACATATATATAATAAAGTCTGCTACTTCCAGAGAAAGAGAACGAGAGAACGAGAGAGAGATTGCTTGCATACAAGATGGGGTCATGTTAGTATATCATATCAAAAAACTTGCCCTACACACACACACACACACACACACACACACACAGAGAGAGAGAGAGAGAGAGAGAGAGAGAGAGAGAGAGAGAATTAGATATGCTGTGGGGGCTGCAACAGAGCATTTGTTCTTTTTTTCTTTAGTTATTCAACTTCCTCATTCTGCTCCCTGGTGTGTTTGAAATTGTTCTAATTCAATTGTCTCTTACTATTTGAACTTCTAGGGTGCTTTAATTGTCTTTCATGGTGAGCCACCTTGAAGAGAAAGGTTTAAGAATTAAGTGCATTCATTCCTAAGGTGTTATGTAAGATGCTTTGAAGAAAACTATATTATCTTTACTTATTTCATTAACCCTGATTTTTTTTCTACCCTGTCCTTGCTTATACCATCCTTGGTTTTCATTTCCACAGAAGAACATCTATATGTGTAGGCCAGAATTCTAAGGCCCTGCTTAGGTCACACCAACCCTATAGTGTTTAAGGACATGTGCAGCAGCTGAGCAGGGACATGTCCAATGCTGCGTTGCACAAATGAAAGCCCTATGAGTTTTAACAGGGAGGTCTCCCCAACGGTGCAATGGCAATCCTGACATTACAGAACTCCACAGGCTTTTTTCTTTCTCTGCAGTGCAACACGATTCTGACTCTCACAAGCCGGTCACGTTACTCAAACCATAGAAGATCAAAATTTCTAATCACTGTCACAACATATATGCGAACAAAGTCCACAATCTTGCATTTTCTATTATTTATAACATCCTCAGCACCTTGACAGCAAACTGTCCATCATCTCTTTGTGAATAACTTGAGTATGGGCCACTCTAACACATCAACACTTCCCATGTAAATGCAATGGCGGAGGTGGTGGGGGAGAGAAATATTCAGGTATTCATGGCTACTGGACTACTTTTTCTTGAGAGATAGAAATGTTTCGCTGCTCATCCAAACAGCTTCATCAATCTGAATACAACTAGTGTGAGTCCTCCATCTTATAGTCCGCTTTGACCTCTTGTCACCCTGGTCTGAAGCAGGCTCATAAGATGAGCAAAGGCCAGAATAGGCTTGTTAGGTAGACAATAGTATCCATAGCCTTAAGGTGAACAATGGCCTAAGGTGCTGAAACCTATCAAGAATGGGTCGTTAGCTATGGCCTTGGTGGTGAAGGCTTTTTGATTTATCTCAGTATTGTTGAAAGTACACCCTGATAAGTAGCAGATAGACTATGCCTGAGGCCCCCACCTCTGTTGAGGTAGGGGGTTTCAATGCTCACGTGAATGGCTTCCCGGACTCCTCTCGCAAACCACCTATCTTCTCTGTCTAACAAGCCTATTCAGGCCATTGTTCATCTTATGAGCCTATTTCAGACCAGGGTAACAAGAGGTCAAAGCTGACTATGAGATGGAGGACTCTCACTAGCTGGATTCAGTCTGATGAAGCTGTTTGGATGAGCAGCAAAACAGTTCTATCTCTCAAGAAAAAGAAGTCCAGTAGCCATGACTCAATTTCCAGATAAACTCACTTGGATGACTGAGAATCTTCACAGACATGTTCAGGTATTCGAAGAGTCTGCCAGACAGAGAACTTTAAAAGAGTCCACTTTGCTGTACAGTATCTTACTGGCTGAAATCTAATGCTATGCTGTAATTAGAATAGGCGCCATGAATCAATGGAGACTTGGTGAGTCAACTCCTCTGCAATTCTATTGATTCAAATGGAGATGCTTTGGTTGTGACTTAACTACTGGATTTCAGCCACTCTGTTTATACAATGCGGAAAGTATATTACTGAGTACTGACAATGTGAAGGGCCCCACAATGCACATTTGTGTGGAACAACATGAAATCTTCTCTGAGGGTGAGATACAAGGTCAATCCTGAATCACCTTACAGAGAGGAAAAGATTGACATATAAAGAGGCTAATCAACAATAGGATGAAGTATATATTTGTTGCTATCACTTCTGCAGGTCCTGAGCAAGGCAAAATATATGCAGTGATGCACTCACTCCTCTCAAGCCTTTAGCATCTCAAATAAGCAAGACAACAAATCATCTTATGCATAAAAGCGGGATTACTGAAGGTAGCTTTACATGTTAAAAACTGGGACAAAAAATGAGTCACTCTCTGTTTCTCACTTCTGGGGTAATGCTTGAGGAAGGAGAAGCACGGATATTTTTTACAGAGTAGAGGATAGAATGGAAGGCATTAAATGCCGTACATGGTGAAGTGACACAGTGGCCTGCCCATAATGGTGCAGATGGCCAGAATATAATGGTGTTGTTTTAGTGATGGGAGTGCTTTTATTGATAGAACTGGAAGTGAATAGCTCCTCTTCTCTCACATCATGTTTGTTCTCAAAACCTGCTCTGGAATGAGAGGGCAGGAACATAGAAAAATATCTCTGTGACTAGCATGGGATTGGCTTTAAATTGGCAGGCTCTCTACTAAGTACTAAGCTGTAGGTCAATGGAGTTTCTGACATCTGTTCACTTCTTACTGGAGCGAAAGAATGAAGTTCACACCTAACTTCTTGCCGACCACATGCTCTGACGCTTCCATGCAAAACCCAGTTGTCCTCTGTGCACCCAGCCACCTGGCAGCAGATGATATTCTAGGCAGTGGGTTTTGGGTCGGGGAGTGTAGCAAGAAGGTTTTGCCTGACAGTGTAAAACCAATAATGGTGGTGGTGCCTTCTTGTTCTGTTAGCCCCTTCTCCTCAACTCTTGTGTAGCTTATATGCTGGTTAGTTGCTTGGCAACCTTCTGGTGCTATTAATCAGGCCTCACTGCTTGCCCTTTCTTTTTGAATTTATTAAAGAAGATGCATCCCAAGAGATTTGCTAGAAATAAAAAGGGGTGTGTGCCATGTGGCCACTACAAAATGCAAATGTAAGAATAGCCAATAGGTGGTACAACAACAACAACAACAACAACAACAACAACAACAACAACAACAACAACAATAAATAGGTCAATTATGTCAGCTGTTTCTATCATCACCCCTCTAAATATTGAGGGGCTGATGATGGAGACATTATTCTACATGCAGATGAGACATTATGAAAGAAGTCAACATTTAACATTAAAAACCCTCATATCTTGGGGAGTTTCTGGGGTGATTGGGGACAAAAAGTCTCATAGGGGGCTGTTATTGCACCTGCATTAAACAGGACACAAAACACCTATGGGGGGGAGGAAGCATGCCTATTGTCTGGAACAGGGGAAGCAATCATATAGAAAAACAATTTTGAAAGACTGGAAGATCTCCACCGAGGAATATCCCATTTCCTCCTCTTTGCCCTCTGAACATTGACATTTCTGGCTCCAGCCAAGGAAGTATGCAAGTAAGGGTGCTTTTACATGACCCCCAAGATCCGCTGGTCCCTTAAATTTGGACCAGAGATCTTAGGGGCTTGTCGCTCTTCCTGTGTCCCCACCCTGGCTGCTGGCTGCGTGAGGGGAGGGAGGAAAAAAAAGGAAGAAAAGATTGTGGTTCACCTTTCTTCTGCCTCCGTTCTTGCACGGCAACATTCCTGTCTCTGTAAAGGAGCTCTTAAAGGGGTGGGAGCCAAAAACAACAACAAACAGAAGCGAGGAGAGCCCCGCACTCACTATCCTTACACCGCATCAAACAATTTTCACCAGGGAAGAGCAGGTACAAGAAAAGTGCGCTGGGTTGCACTTAGGTGGGCGGGGTCACACTTAATTTCCTCTAAACTCCGGAGCTGGTGGGGAAACATTTTTAAGCTCCGGAGCTTGCAGCCATTTGCTGCGGAGTTTAGGGGTCGTCTATAAACGCCCTAAGAGAAACACATGGGATCCATGTTATTTTGCTCCTTAAAGCAGAACAATGAAGGACAGTCTCCCACCACCACCACCACCACCACACACTCCCAAAATGCATCTAAATCTAACAAAATTATTTTGTCACAGAAGGCACGGCGTGCCCTCTTCCTTCCCTGGTAATAAACAATGCCTTCAACATTCCCTCTAAGCTGCATGGGTGTGCTGCCACACAGCACTACATCAGTACCACACACACAGAGTCAGTGTTGGTGTCCATTTGGTTCAGGTTGTGGACAGATGCCCATGCACACTGGGTGGGGCCCGGCCCAGCAGTGGCAGAAAATTGGGGCTAAAGGTTGATAGCTGCAATAACCAATTACAGTGGACCATTGTATAACAAACAGTTTGTATAACATAAAATTTGTACAACATAAAATATTCCAGAGATAGAGGAAATTTGCTTAACAGAATTGCCTATGGGGCAAATCCGTACAACATAAAAATAGGATTACTCCATTTTCAATGCATTCCTATGGGAAATTTGTATAAAGGAAAATTTGCTTAACATAATTTCATTTGGAATGAATTAATTCCTTTATACAAGGTGTATATAACTAGCAATTTTGCTGTGCTTTCAAAAATCATCTGGCTTAAATGGACACAACACCCCATCTAATAATAGGCCTCTCCCTAAACAGAGGCTTTCTCCTTCTTCCTCTTCTTTGGGCATCAGGCTATTTATAGACATTATTTATGTCTAATAATAACCCATTTTTCATTCAAAATAAAAGTGATCCACTTTCCCAAAAATATGTTAAAACTGAGAACTATTGCACTGACGTACAAGTACCCTGCCACCGGGCATGCCCCTTACATATTATCTCATGACGAAGGCAAGGCATGATCAGAAATGAAGATCTATAAAGGTCACTGCAGAGTGGAGGGTTCAGGAAACAGAGCCAAGCCAGCCAGCATCACATGGGCAGCTCTTAACAGAACTAGGCTTGTTGAAGACATCATCCTGTAAATGGGAAACACAGAGACAGAGCAATCCTTTGGCTAAGTAAATCCATGGTGACACACTCCTGACAACCACACACTGGAGCCAGTGTATTTCTGTTTAAGCCATGCCGCTAAAATTCAATTAGCTGGTCTTAGGCAGCTTATCAATCTTAAATGCAGGAGGAGTCCTGACTACATTCCAATGCATTTCAGCTAACGTTTTCATCATTCAAACCCAGACTACTGAGTGTATTAATCTTGCTATTGTCATCACATACAACTAGAGATGGGCATGACTCAGAAAAAAAATTTTGTTTTTGTTTTCGTTTTCGGGTAGGGTCCGTTTCGTTTCGTTTCCGTTTTCGTGAGCTAATTTTCAAAATTTTTCGTTTTTGTTTCGTTACGTAACGAAAATGAAAACTGAAAACGTAAACGAAAAATTTTTCGTTTCTCCCCATTTAGCTCCATTGAGTGCTTTTCCAGTAACGAAAAACGAAAACTGGCTCAAAATTAGTCGTTTCGTTTCCGTTTTCGGTCCATTTTTGAACCGTTTTTCGTTTTCGTTTCGTTACGTAACGAAAACGAAAAAACGAAAACGAAAACGAAAATACCGCTAAGTCGTGCCCATCTCTACATACAACCCATGGAAGGGTAACTGTACCTCCTGCGAGTGTCTGTGGAGGCTCTTCTGAAAAGGTTAGAAAACGGAATTCCCAAAGTTCGAATTCATTGTTCCCAGCGATGCAGTCCCAAAGAGAGTTAGTCAAGTATTCCTCCTGAAATAATAATTGTGTACCATCAAGTTCATTCAGACTTAAGGTGAGTCAGGTGAGTCAGTGATCATTTCCAGGGTTTTTGAGGGAGGAAATCCTCAGGAGTGGTTTACTGCACCTCGTGGCACAGTGGTTAAACGCCTGTACTGCAGGTAAAACTGTGCTCACAGACTGGGGTTCAATCCCAGGTCGCAGGCTCATGGTTGACTCAGCCTTCCGTCCTTCCGAGGTCAGTAAAATGAGTACCCAGCTTGCTGGAGGGGGCAATGTGTAGCCTGCATAGTGTAATTAAACTGTAAACCACCCAGAGACTACTTGAAGTGGTATGGGGAGGTATATAAGCAGGACACTTTCTGTTCTTCTGGAGGTGCTCTGGCACTAGGAGCCACCTCTACTTGCAGGAGACACAGTGGGGAAATGAATTCCCAACCAATGGCTCTGCAGTCAAGTATCCACCCAGCTCCCTGCAGCATCTCAACTTAGATGGAGCTTAAACTCCTCTTAAAATGAGAGGTTTTGTGTCCAATTCTGCATTTTAGACTGCAAGTCCTCATATCTACTAGCCATCGTGTTGGTTGTTGCAGTCCAAAAAAGGAACTCTTCTGAGTTCAGGGCCAAAAGCATGAATATTTTGTTGCAGGCAGCAGACACTGCTAAGAAGCGCCTTATCCAAATGTGGCCCAATTCAAAAGCTCAGGGCTCACGGCAGGACTGGTTTTAATCCATTTGAGAATTCAAAGGGGTACAAGTTATTGAGCAATAGACCAGAGATGGATCACCTCTCCTTTAGCATAATGAATGTTTTGCTGTGTTTGATCTATGCTTGTGCTAACCTTCTAAGCTAGGACACTTGTATATGGAAGATCCAAGCTTCCACCTCTGACATATGTAGCAATTCGGGACAAAACCCCTGGCTGAAATATTGTAGAATCACTGCATGTCAAAATAGACAGGATTCAGCTGTGGAGAGCCATCTTGCATGGTATAAGTGCCTCTTATGGTTAACCGAAGCAGAATAAGTTATGCAAATTTAGCAACTCTATAAACCTACAGCCCAGATGCAGATCACAGAATCCTGCTTGTCCTAGCACAGGAACTGGGTTCTCTTGATGCAGAATTGTATGTCATATTTTAATAATGTTTTCCAAACTTTAGAAATATACATCTAACTTGGGCCAACAGAGCTAAAATGTAAAGACACAAGCAATTGCCATAATCGGCTATGGCAAGAGCAATATGTGTATATTTAATCAGATGATATCCTTTATTTTTTGAAAAGGTGCTACCCCAAAGGCTAAATAACGTTCAGTGTGGCCTATGCATTCATTTGTGACACAGAGCCTCAAAAGCCAATGTGGGAGAGGAAAGCATGTGATCTTTGTCTACTTTCTAACATTACTAGGAGCTGAACTTCTCTCAAGTAAGTTTCACCTGGTCCCATATTCTGTATCTATGTATTTACAAGAAGAGGTGATGCCAAATCACAAAAACAAAACAAAACAATGGGACCCCAAGGGTTATTGAGTCCAACTCCCTGACAAGTCAGGACGTCTGCATTCCTCAGCGTGGCCATCTAACGTCGGATTAGCAGCTTCTAAGCTTCTACCACCTTCTGAATCAGTCTGTCCAACTGTTGCATAACTCTTGCTGTCTTAAACTATTAATACTAGGGGAGCCACTTTAAATAATCAGCTCTGGTGCTGTTTTGAGCCACGCCACATGAACAAAATATGCAAATTACTTCCTTCATAGTACTAGGAGGGGTGGAGAGCTTGCTATTTATGCTCTCAGTGTTAATCTTAGCCATTCCAGTAAAGAACATTATTAATCCTATTACTACTGGCACTGTCAACAGCATTTAATACCTAGTGACCTGGCTATATTTAGTTGCCCTACAAGAGACTGGAAGATAGCAAATTACCTAGGCAGATTTTAAGCACATATACTTTTCTGCACTATGAACTGCTTGATCTTTGTGAAAAAATATCCAATGAAATTTTGAAACATATTTAAGTAACTACCACAAGATGGCAGCATAAGTCTTTGGGTTTGAATATGCAAATTTTTAAATCACACAGTATGTTACTGCTACCTTTTCTTTTTAATAGTATAAAAAGAACAGTTTTATTTTTTAAAAAAATCAGCCAATGCTGTTCTTCAGAAACCTTTTTATGTAGCCATATTTAAGAATGTATTGACGGCTCTACATGTAGCCAAAACTATTTAGTCCAGCATTTCTGTTCCTCCTGGGATGACCTGAAGCAGGACAGCATGAGGGAAAGAAATCATGACTAGAGATGGGCACGAAACGAACAATTTTTTGTTTCCGTTTTCGTTTTTTCATTTCGTTATGCAACGAAATGACAAACGAATTTTGTCTCTAAAATGAAACGAAACGAACAGAAACGCCGGAAATTTTGTTGTGAGTTTCGTTTTCATACGGCAATACAGTGAACTGCTTTAAATGCTAAAAAAAATCACAAAAAATTGAAATAAATGGTAACGAAATGAACAAAAATGAAACGGACCCTCCAAACGACAAACGACAAACGAAACACCATTTTTTTGATTCGTGCCCATCTCTAATCATGACCTCCAGGAACTGATAGGGAGAAGTACACTGCCTCTGGTAATGGAAGAGACAGATAGATATGGTTATACACCCGCCAATCATGTCTCCCCTTGTTTGGCTTTTCTTCTAAGCTAAAAAGACTCCAATACTGTAACTTCTGCTTACTAAAATACGTATCTAGAATACGTAGCTGGAATTCTGGTTACTAAAATACTAGAAGACTGAATAATTTTTAGTACCATCCTGTTGATTTGTTCTGGCCACGTTTGGTGCTGCTGAAGCCCACACTGTGCCGGAGTGTTTTGCTCACTGGCAATTGCATTTGAGAGGCCTAAAAAAGCAGCAGCAACCATTTTAAAGGCACTTGTGGAGCCAACACATGCTTTTTATTTACCAAGGCGCCCTGTTCTCTTTGAAATAAACCAGGGTGTTCAACAGACAATCAACACCCACAATTGCAGTTCGTCAAAACAGAGATTTTCTTGGCATGAGAGCGCGAACATCACTTTCAAATATCAATTTCTTAAGGATCGTCAAAAGTCACTGTTGTTTTCCCTGAGCAAGACAACCTCAGGTCTTGGGAAATGAGCTTTTCAAAGAAACAAAAAAGGGGAAAATAAATCCTGGGTTTAAAATACAAGTGGCCTATCACATCCATAATAGAATCACTCACTGTGCAGCACTACCCTCCTAGCAAATAACTGGGGACTGATAATAGATGTTGCAATATACATGTATAATATAAATATAAGAAAATAACAGCAAAAGTTTGTGCTTCCTTACAGACCCATCAGGTTTTATTTGGCATAAACTTCCCTGGGCAGCAGTTGTGTTTTCCATTGCATCTGATACAGTGGGTAGCAGTGCATGTGAACCATGTTCTTTCAAAGATGCTCAAGGCTCCTTGTCTTTGCTACAAAAGAGTAACACAATTGCCACTGCAAATAATATAGCAGAATTCTCTAGTTTTATTTCAGACATTTTGCTTGGAGGTAGAATAAATAGATCAGGAGAAAGAGTGAGAATGAAAACATTACAACATTTTTCCATGGGAAGACTACTTTTTTAGACTTAATGCTGGTGGGAGTGATTCATTTCGTCTGAGCTATGTTTCAGCTTGTTATCAAACCATTCTAGTCAGGAGCATCCACAGGTTTATCGACACTCCCTTCCTGTGACTGGATGGTGGGAATGACAGGCAGGGATACTGACAACATCTTTGTAGCCAGCCATTTGGATGACCTCAGCCAGTCATTATGGGTAGAAGTCAGAAGCAGGGGATACCGGATTAAACTGTGTGGCACCCTGGAGAACAAAGGCTGTAGAGTTGAGCAGTCTCTAAGGATCACCTTCTAAGCCCTGGCTTGGAGTGGGATGGAAATAATGGAGAACAACACGAAACATACCCGGAATGAACAATATGGGGTCCTGCAGAAGCTGTTTGGTCCTCACAGATACTGCAGCTCTCATTTAGCTTCTTGATAACCCCTGTCTGTATATGTAGTAATCCCACTGGGAAACGATACACCAGGCCATGATTAATTTGTGTTGACTTAAAGTGAAGTGGAAAAACAATATGGAAATTTCTAGTGATCATTTATTTATTTATTTATTTACTGTATTTTTATCACTCTCTGCTGGCTGCAGGCCACTCCGAGCAGCTAACATAAAACCACCATCATAGACCAATTATCTACATCCCTATCACCATCCAGGGCTGCTTTTAGAAGAGAAGCTGCTCTTCTCACCCTGGTGGATGATCTGCAATGAAATAAGAGAGGTGCCAGGCCACTAATTCTCCTCAATCTCTCAGCACTTTCTGATATCAGTGACCTGTGGTATCTGAAGGTTTTGATGCACTTTGATGCCAGCAAACTGTCTACTAAATGAGGCTAGATGCCTCACCCCAAAATGTGGGGATGAGTGCCCCTGTCTCTGGTCAAAAGTCACTTTTGTGTTGTCCATGGGGTCTTCTGGTGCTATCTAGCTGAATTGGTGTAAACTGGTATGATCAAATTGTAGTCCTCCATACAGTTTTTACATTGGCCATGCTAGCTAGGGCTGTGCTAGCTAGTCCAACATACTCTGGAGGAGAGGTTGTTCAAGCCAACAAGCTAGCTAGGGCTGATGACTCACTTAGTCACTGGGAAGTCTGTGTTGCTCACCCCATCTCAGTCATGAGCAAAAGAGACTTCTGATTTGGGGTGGATGGGGGAGATTGGGATATAGGGGAAATCCGAGTCATTATGACTTTACTCCTTCCCCTTATGCTCAACAGTCTTTATGAATACCATGGTCTCAGTGTGGTCCTTTACCATGGATACTGGCAAGTCTTTGGGTCCATGTCCTAAATCTGAGTCTGAGTCTTTTGGTCCAGTTGCTGAGTCCCAAGTCTCATCCCATGGAATTTTAAGAGTTGCAGTCTCCAAGCTGCTGGTAAGGTCCCCTCAGCACTTCCCCTGAGCCACACTTGCTGCTTTCTCAGGAACATCTGGGCAATGGTTCCCTGGCTTTACTTAAGGTAGGCTCCACCTTCTCCTTCCCTACTAGGCTAGCTGGATGGTTGGCAGAAGCCATGGAAGTATTGAGGCCTGTGCTATCAGGATGGTGGTAATGGTAGCATCAGCCTCAAGATCATCCTCCAGGTGGATGCCAGTGCTGCTCCCATGCCTGCTGGGCCACCTGGGCAGCCTCCTGGTGATGGTAGCAGGCAGACAAGTCCAGGTGGAGGTGCTGTTTCTCCCACCACTGTTACTACCTCCTCCTCTGGTTGCAGAGCCCAAGGAGGGAAGTGGTGGGGCCATCAGCAGCTGCACCTTACAGAGCACATCACTCTCACTTTCTCCAAAGCCCTCCCTCCTGGTCCCTCCCTCCTCCTCTTCTGTTTGCCATTGTTTAACTACCTCCCCTGCAAGTGTCCATTAAAGAAACAGGGACTTAAAAACACAACTTGGAAATTTTGATAAGTCATGAGTCAAGTATGAGTCTTTTAAAAACAAACACACCAAATTGCGACTTAAGTCACACCTAACAGCAAGCTAACTCTCTGCTTTTTGCTACTGCAATATTTTAGCAGTTAATTAATCAACTAACATTCCATCGATGAACCAGGGAGGCTTAGAACAACAAAGGTGAAATCTTAATGGACATTGTAATTCATTCTATTCAGGTTTTCAAAACAACAAACACACACACACACACACACACACACACACACACACACACACACACACACATACATACATACATACATACATACATACATACATACATACATACATACATACATACATACATACATACATACATACATACATAATGGAAAGCATGAGCACAGGCAAAGTGTGAGTCCCACCTCCTGGTTGTTGGTTCTCCACATGAATGAGGACAGACCAAACAGTCTGCTGCAAATGTAGCTTTTCCAAGTGATAAGAATCCCTAATTTTTCAGGATCCCCAACTGTGTGTTGAAAATCTATGCACAAGAGAAACCTCACTCTGCAGATAGCCTGACTATCCATGAAGTCAGTGACACACAAGGGTAAGGCTAAAATTATCTCCCTTGATTCAAATCAACACTTTTTAAAAACATCATAAAAGGATTCATTTTATTTTGGGATCTTTTTGTAAAGCTAAGTGAAGCAAAAAGAAACTATGACATTAAACAAATAGCATTGATAAACCATTAATAAAATGTGAAAAAAGTACTTGAAAGTCTGGTAGTTTGCAAATGAAGTACTCTACATACTTATAGTATATTTTTTAAAAACACACAAAAACAAAACTGTAAGAATTGCAGCATATTTAAGAATAACTTTTTTTCCCAGCAAGGATTTTCATGGACACAAAATGTCCAAAAAAGTGGAATGTAACCTGCAAAAATTACATACTAAAACAGTTTTTAAATAGGTCACAATCCTTGTTTTTAATGTTTCTGTTTAGTGATTTTGTTCAGTCAAACCATTGTGTCCATCTGGTTGAAAAATGTAAATTTGTTTCAGTGTGAACTGCCATGGGATGAACATATATAAGTTTGACCTTTTTATATATAAGGATAAAACATTTAAGAGCAATTTCAGTCTGTTCTGGCCAAAGATTGATGTGCCTGAAGTGAGATGATAACATGAAATACAATAGTTAAACAGGTACGTCAATCACTGGAGTCTAAATGCTAGTCAAACAGAGAGACAAATCCATGTGCAGGTTTTAACTGTAGCCAGTGTCAACGTCTTAAAGTATATCTTCCCCCCCCTCTGTGCTATTACATCATCTGCAAGGCAATATTTAAAATGTGCTAAGGCTCAAATTTATTTTTTTAAAAACCACCTGCTTTATTTTTTTCAAAACCACCTGTTTTATTGACCAGGCTTACTTAGAACACTGATTATCACCCCATAAGTCAATTTGACATGAAGGAACTTGACAACTCTCCTCCATCCATCTTCATTTATCTTTCACAAACATTAAGAGATGGGACAAATAATTAGGAATTCCCTTTCACTACTCTAACAATTAATAAGCGATAGCATCTTTCTTTTGTTCTTACCTTGTTTCCTTGAATTTCCATAGCCATTTAAAGACTTCAGACAGTTCTATCACAGTATTAAAAAAATTGTCTCTTCTCTAAATTGTGTGTTCTGTCTATCTAAATGATCAGCAACAGGAGGATGAGGAAGGAAGGAAGGAAGGAAGGAAGGAAGGAATATTCTTTCAAAAACATAGAATTTGTTATATATACCAGGGTGGGGAATGTGTAGCTTTCCAGACTGCATTAGGCTTAGTATCATTGGTTCTAGTGAGCATTGCCATTGGTGAGGGATGGCACCCCAATATGAGTACATACCCCATCTATGATCTGTATGGGTGATTCCACCAAAGATTTTGCAGGAAAAGTAGATTTAAAAAACACTTCCTTGTATTAAATATGAAATTGACCTGGAAAAGGAAGGAAGGAAGGAAGGAAGGAAGGAAGGAAGGATAAAGTACACAAATTATGTAAAACACAAAGCATCTTATCAAAACAATTCTATATATGCTGTCCCAAAAATTATTTCCCATTCAATTCAATGGAACTGATTACCAAGGTTACAACCTACAGAGTAGATTACAGCCTAAAGCTGTGGCCTGTGGAATCCTTAGAATGAAGCAGATTTCGCCTTCCAAGGTTTTCAATGAGGCTTGCTGAAATACCAAAACCTAAGGCAGTGGTGGCGAACCTTTGGCCCTCCAGATGTTTTGAACCAGAACTCCCAGAATTCCATGCCTGTACTGCCAATGACAAAGGACTGAGGGAGTTGGGGTCTAAAACATCCTGAGTGCCAAAAGTTTGCCACCACTGACCTAAGGGGTGGAGGTTGGGAAAAAAATCCCCTGTCCTGGACCCTTCTACTCATTCTCCAGCTTTCCACAGTGGCTCCACCACCACCCCTGCCACCTAGCACTGGGGCTCCAGCCTCAGAGTGAAGCCAAACACGGCATTGTGGCTGTGCTTGTGCACAGGAGGTAAAGATGCGGGATTCCATGTACGCAAGGTCCTCTCAGCTCCCAACATGAAACTGTAGTGCAAGGGAGCTGTTGTCATTGCTCCTTAGGGTTGTTTTTGCTCCAGCTAGAGTAAGCTTTTATATGTCTTTGGATATGCAGGAGCTCTAACTAGCCAGCAATGTTTTACTTCCTGGGGTGAAAAATTAAGATAATCTCCTTTCTCCATTTTGATTTTATATACTGTACAAGTGTTGACTGGGACTCTGTTCACTCACATAAAAGCAATAGGCTGTAATGGGAGGGTCAAGGCACATTGTACATCACATAAGTCTCTCTCATGAAATGCCTTGTTGTCGTGCCTCCCAACTTTGCTGCCAGAAGCAGTCAGCTCATTTCCCTAATGATGAGGCCAGCATTGGCAGGAGCCATCAAGCAGCCATTAATATGAGGTAGGTCTAAGTCCCATCAAATCCAATGCAGATGTAGGATTCCTGCCAACTTCTTGAGGCGTTTTCCCAGCTCGCATCCACTTCAGATAAGTTCCTGAAGGCTTCATTCCAGTTCTGGACAGAATCAAATGATCATCCAGTAGGTCATCAAGTCCAGTCCCTGTGAAGGACACACAGTGTAAAACTGAACTCACACCCTCTGGCTTTAAACCACTGAGCTATCCACCATAATTTTCAAGTTATGTACCACACCTGCAGGCTCTAGGCCACATCAGGAGGCTGCAACATTGAAATGTGTATAATCCTGCAAGCATCGAAGCAAAAGCATTCAAAAAGATAGAAAATCAATTGGCATATTGGTACAGATTTACTGTATTCAGGACAAATATCTTGCCTTTATAGGTAAGACCAGAGCTAATGTGCAGTATATAGTTCATATCATCTGACTTACAAAAGTCACATTAAATTTTCCATGAAATGTATCCAGTTGAGCTAAGTGACCCATTTAAACCTCACTGTCATTTGGTCCCTAAGGCTATCTTTCCTCATTTCCATTCTCAGAAACTCTCTCTCTCTCTCTCTCTCTCTCTCTCTCTCTCTCTCACACACACACACACACACACACACACACACACACACACACACTCCCTTCATTTCTCCTCCTCCTGAGCTCTGCTGGAGAATTTGCCTAAAGCTACCGTGTTTTTTAAAAAAATATTTCTGAGGAAAGCATTGACACATTCCTTGGCAGCCATGGTGGGCATGTCCTATTTTGCAGCACATCTGAAGTTCCATTTGTCATTGTCAGGACAGTAGGTTGCTCTGCCCCTCCCTACAAGGGAAGCCTTCTTGATCTCTTCCAGCAACAATATGCCCTCATACAATTGTAGTTTGAACTATTGAGAGCTGGGATGTCTCCAGGTGGCCTCGGGATAAAACCTGATACATAATATGCTGTAGGCCACTCAAATAACAGTTGATGTCAAGCCTTTTTATCTAGAAAATGGTAGGATACATTTGATCCAATGCTGTTTCCCAGGGGAAAACATAAAACATTCTTCCTAATTCTAAATTTGGATACCTTGTGTAGTGTAGTAGTGGATAGTGATGAAACAGGACTCACAAGGCCTGGGTTCAAATCCCCACTCAGCCATGGAAACTCACTGAGGGTGAGTGTAGAACTGGTAGAGCGGCCCCTTAAATATCTCACCTTGCAAGCCCACTTAGATCTCCATAAATCAACTCAAAAAATATAACATATAATTCAAAATTTGGCCCCAAGCATGACCATGTAATTTGTGTATTTGTCAGTCTGATCTTCACCACTTTTTAGAATTAGGATTTTCACCCTGTCCAGTGGAGAAGACCTAAGACTTTTACATTGGAGCCCATAAAAACATACCTACAAGTGACATTATCAAAACTGAAAGCACCATTCACCTTTTAAAGTCCATTCATTTAAAGCCCAATCAAACCAAGATGGAGAGCAGCTTAGTAGCCCACTAATTAATATCAACACCCAGAACATACCATGTCAAGGAAGCCAATGCAAAAACATAAACTGGTGGTTTGGTTTGCTTAATAAATTAAACACCTTTTTGTGTTGGTTTTCTCTTCCTCTTCTTCCCCCTGAACCCTTCTGGCAGCTGGAAGAATTCATGCATTTTGAACTACCTACTGGTCATAGTTTGGATGAGTAGCTTTTTCAGAGTTTAAGAAAGAAGCTGCCATGCCAGGAAATTAGGTCTGTGAATTGTAGTTTAAAAAAAAAAGTAACTTAGCTGAGCTGATATCCTGACATCGTGCTGAGACAGGTACAATAGAACACTGAAATGCCCGCTGAAACAAGTTGGGAAATGTATGTGTAGATTTGAGTCAGTTTTATCGTAACTTTTTCAAATATAAGAAAGCCATTATATTTTTAATGTGGCAACAATGAGGAAAAATTGGCCCTCCATATGCTTTGGATACAACACCTGCAACCTCTTACATGGCAGAGGGTGGGCCAAGTCATCATAAGGACCAAAGTATCACACTATTACGCATAAGTGGGTTATGGGGGGGCACTGTCTGGGTTAAGTACGGGCGTCCAAACTGGTTAGCCTTGTGTTAATGTGCGAATGCTAAACGTCAATTCTCCAAAAGGCACGAAAGTTCTCAAAGCCATTTTGTCAGCCTTGTCTTGTTTCAGGCTGACTCTGCTGTTTATTTTTCTTATCTGCTACTCTGGTAAGCTCTTCCGAAAGTGATTATCTGGATAAATGCCTAATGCCTTCTGAAATCTACTTAGCTCTTTCCTCACTTCTCATGCCATTGGGTTCAGAAGGTTAATTGTCATTGAAACCTGGAAGGAAAAAGGCACCAAGAAAGGGAAGTGTTACAGATCGAACATAAAAAGAAATCTAGTTCTATTGCCCATATTCAGAACTTAGATTATTTAGGCTTTCTCTTAAAAAAGGTACAGTATACCATTAATCACTGACTATGGCTTGACAATAACAAACAATGGACTAATATTATGTTTATTGTCTACTTATCAATTTATCTTTATATCACAATAATATACCTCTTTTCCTCCATAGGATTAGGTCAGTACATTTAATGGACACATTCATTTACCAATCCATCCAGTCTAGAGGCTCATTAGGTTGAGAGATAAGCCCTGTTTGTCTGATTGTGCCCAGAGATAAAACTAGGAATGGGGACAGGGTGCAAAAGGAAGTCTCACCTACAGCACAAAGTCTGAGGACAGATTTGTCACCATATCTGGCTGGACAGAGTCACAAAGCTGCTATGATTGCAAACCCTGATAAGACTTGGATCCCAATTACAGGTACTATGAATGCATATTTTCTAAATACAGTTGTAGAATATTTTTTCTGAAGTTGCAGAATGATATACTATTTGCATACCAAGGTACTCCCAGCCATTTAATTACCATTTTGTGATTAAGCAAATATCTGAATAGGACCCTAGTGACTGGTCAAGCATCACCCAGTGGAATTCATCTGTGAGTGGGAATTTGAACCGAGGGCTCCCAGTCCAATATTCTAAGTGCCACTTCACAATGGCTTGCAAATTCACTTAAGTATGTTCCTTGGCATTCAGAAAATAAATATATTAAGGATCATGCATGATCATAGCCACGGGCAATGAAATTCACAGCCGCAAAATGCAGAATCCGCTTCCTTCATGCTCAGCTCTGCTGTAATGGAACTTAATTTTAAGTAAAATACATTTTAGGGAAGGTTGGAGAAGACCATTACATATGTATTTGACGAGGGTTTTTTGTTTTGTTACATAATTCTTAAGTCATTTGTTCTGTTATGAAATAATATAGATCAAGAAAGGCAAGCAAGTAAGTTAAGGGTATGTATGTAAAACAATTGACAGAAGGGAGGAAACATAAGAATCTGCAAGATGGAAATTTAAAGTACCACAGTGTCTTAGAGTTAAGGTGGTATCTTTTATCCTCCTGTGCCCAAATATTATCTCTCTTTCTCTCTTTTTTTTAAAAAAATTGTTCATATCATAGGTACAAAAATTACATCGTCTAGACAGAGGGCAGCGCCCCAAAAGAAAACATTTTAAGACACTCAAGTATTTTGCCTCAGGATATTTCCTCTTAATCTTCATGAGGGCCTCTCTCAGATACCCTGCATCACTTTAAACTCTGAAGAAGAAGAAGAAGAGAAAGTCACTATTCCCAAGGTATCTAGTTTCTGCTAACAATGAATTCTGTTTTGGGCGGGGAGGTGTGTGTGTAACAATGAAGATTGGAGCACAGAATGGAGGATATCTCTTGTCACTAATACCACAAGAAATAAGAGTTTACAGGGAATGGCATGTGATGGCAGCAGAGCTCTGTTGTTAAGCATAGGTTTTAATACAGGACTGTAAAACTGAGGGTGCCATTTTGAGCATGGGAATGGATGTGGATTCCTCTTCCACTGCCACTTTTATCAGCACAAACCCAACTCCTGGTCTCAGAACACCAGGTCTCCTTCAGTTTGATGCCTCAGAGAGGGGAGAAATGAACTCAGAAATGGAAGAAGCAGCATTGGAAGAAAGGAAGAAATGCTTATATAAATATCTCCAAATCCCCTTTAAAAATAACTCTTGAGCATACAGGTGTTATTTGTTATACCTAAAATGAAACTTTGTAAGAACAAGTTACAATGTTGCTTGAAAGGCAAATAGGAACTTCCAAAATCTCGCTATTGTCCTTCTACCAATACTGTGATCCAAAAATGATTTATAAAACATACTACAATTGCCACTCAATTGCAGAAAGTTTTCCTAATTTTTTAAAAGGGGGTTTTGCCTTCTGATAAAAAGACCATATGCAGAGGTCAGGATATCCTCCTTGGAAAGGAGTGGTCCAACCAAATAACAGCCTGCATTCTGTTATGATAATTTTAAGTTTCAGACAGTTTTATCAAATATTTCTTGCTTTACTTTAGCAGAGAGTTTGTCTGCTAATGCTAACTCGGGAGCCTGGAGGAAGCACTCATCAAGCTGAAAGCAAAGCCTCACCTTGCCTCTCCACCCCATATCCTGAAATGCAAAGGAAAAGTGGCAGCACCGCAGCAAATAAAAACTGGGAGTTGCCTAAAAAAGAAGGTTGCCTGGAGAGTATTCACCTTGTTTTCAATAGGATTAGCCCTTTGGGGAAACGTCCAGGGGGTGTTAAGTAGATATGCTTTCCCCACTTTTTTTAAGGAAGATTACAGATCTTTTCAAGGGGCATGGTGGCTCAGGTGGCTAAAGCACTGAAAACTGTCGGCTGCAAAGTCGGCAACTTGGCGGTTCGAATCTCGGGTGCCACGCAGCGGAATAAGCTCCTGCCTCCCTAGCAGTTTGAAAGCATGTAAATGCAAGTAGATAAACAGGTACTGCCGTAAAATGCAGGAAGGTAAACAGTGTTCTGTGTGCAGAAATGCGTTCAGCCAGGCCGGCCACATGGCCGTGGACTTGCACAACACTGGCTCTTTGGCTTGGAAATGGAGATGAGCACCACCCCTAGAGTTGGACATGACTAGCACGCATGTGCAGGGGAAACCTTTACCTTTATTATTTATTTATTTTTTACATATCTTTTCAGTGCTACTATACCATCAGAATCAGAGCAATAGGAACATTAGGGGCAAAAACACATGGGTGGGGAACTTTTGGCCCTCTAAATCTTTTGGACTACAACTCCCAGAAGTCCAAGTCAGTGATAAAGGACTGTGCGATAGAGGGAATCGAGAGAGTTCAGGTTTCCCACTTCCCTAGATATTGTATTGATACAGAATATGCCAGTTTAGGTTTTGAAAAGCATATTATAGTAGTAGTACTACATTACTTTCTCAAGCACTCAAGCTAAATTGGGTTTCCACCTCCCCTTCCTATCCCAGTATTAAAGTATCAAGGGAAAGTAGAACAGAATTTTGTAGTGAGCATTTGGATTTCTAGATGAAAATGCTGCATAATCTTAGTGGGTTTGCACTGCTTTGTGTCCCAGTGAAATATACAGACAGCACCTCCAGGGCCAGGGCCAGGCTTTTTTTTGTGCCCTGAGCAAGACTAAATACTTGCACCCATCCACCCACCCCAACCAATTTTCAAAAGCAGACTAATTGTAGGAAAATGTGCCTCCCTCAGGTCAGTTCTGCACCCTCTGAGGTCAGTTTTGCGCTCCTCTCAGATCTGTGCTCTAGGTGGTCGCCTAGTTCGCCAAGTGGTAGCTCTGGCCCTGAGCACAACACTGTTCATTCATTCAAAAAAAAAATGGCCGTGCCTCACTTTTTCTCTTATGACACACTAGCCCTGAGTTATAAAGAGCTAGCAAGGGTTACAGAGATTCTGGTTCGGTTTCTGCCAGTACACCTCTGAACGTTTCTCAGGTGGAAACAAGAAACAAGCGGGAAAGTGAAAGGAGAAGGGCTGGAGTCGTGGATTGATTTGGGCGAGCTTACACTGAATGCATTGTAGGTATAGCATCCTACAATCAGCCAAGGACACTTGCCTTGAATAGATGCAGATTGTGTAAGGGCCAGCAAACATCAAAAGGCAGGTAAGAAAGAGAACAAGTAGTGCAGAAGTCCCATGCAATCACTGCTTCCATGAAAGGAAGAGGTATGACAGCATCAATCAAACAGTTCCAAGGACAGCCAAAGGAAGCCCAGGTGATGGAATTGTCCCTGGCACAGGTGATCCCAAGCCCAGCTCCTCCTTTAGCAGGTGATTTTAAGTCGGCTATCTGAAATATTTCCAAATAAATTAAAAACCCACGTAGTTAGACCCACTGAAAAGCACTGCCAGGTGTCTTTTTCTGACTGTGTTTTCCATTTGTGTTGACAAAATAATGTCATAATGATCCCGGGGGGGGGGGGACATGGAGCAAGGCACAACTACTATCTCCCTAATTTCCAAAGAAGATGCAGCGCAGTTGAAACTTCATTTACTAGGATGGATGCAGGCCAATACTATTACGTTTGGCTCTTCAGGTATTTACTATATTTAACCAACCAGGAACTAAATTACAAAGTTACCTGAAGCATCACTAAATCTTCATATTTCAGTGCAGAGAGAGGTTTTCCATGTTGCATGCATAAATCCACAAATGTTGAGCTTAACTCTTAGAAGTGCACCTAATGAAATGACACAAATGTGTATCAGTCCTATACATAATTTAAAGCCTCTGAACAATTAACAAAACAGAGGTTCAATCTGATCCTTCCAGTTTCTCTTTCCACTATAGTACCATTTATCCAGCCAGTATCAAAGATACCAAAACTGATTAATTTCCTCTTGAACATTTGTGTAAAAGCTTTCAATTTCATGTTAGTAGTTGGAGCATAGACTGAATAATGGGTATGTAGATAATAGCTGTGACCCCGCTGTTGAGACTACTACTGTACCTCTGGTAACAAGGATGTTCATTGTCCAGTGCCACAGCTTGAAAAGACATGAAATGTTGTCTAGTAGCCTTGACAATGCAGGAATATGTTCCCTTAAGAGGTTGCCTCATGTGCCCTCAGATATGACAATTAAGATCCAAAACCTATTGGTCGGATAACTCTATTTCATTTGTTTGGTTGTGACCTCGTAGTGAGCAGGTTTACTAGGGAAATCAATAGAGGGAAGACCTTATACACTGAGTTCAGTTTTTTAGAGAGCATTTGGTACCCACTCAAAAAAAACTTCTTCCTATCCAACTTTTTTAAAGAACTGAAAAAACTCTTGTCACTTCCATGATGGCATCTCTTCACCTGCCTTTAAGAACATTTCTGCATGGCCAGTCTGCAATTTAGGTCAGGCTGAGCTCAATTCTGGAATGAATTTCCCCTAAAATATAGCAAGCACTTAATATTTTATGCAGTGACACACTGCAGAGCAATGCAATCAACCAGAAGAGCTGACATTGCCTATTCTAGAACTGAAATGTTGATGCTAGTACATCAAAAATCCAAGGAAATAGAATTACTTCTTAGCCCAGGGACAACCTTTCTATTTTCTTTGGGAGAGGTGAGGGAGATGAATTTCAGAGCGAGGGGGAATCACAACAAGTTTCAAAGTCCCAGTATCGTAGATGGACAAGATTACATTCCCCAAAGCAATGTGTTGTAGCTTAAGAACAGCTGGTCTGTTTTTGTTTTGATTTTTTTTTTAATATATCACCACAACCGGCAAAACACTATAGCTGTTCCCTGGGAATAATCACTACCACTAGTGAGCTGAAATATGGAAAGTGGGTTGAAGCGTACTTTCCAAATGCTGGCTCCTGAGCATGTAATTGATACATGCAATACAAAGAGGTTGCACTCACCAAGAAAAAAAAAGATATACCACAATCAAGATGTCTTATGGTGATCCCAATGCAAAAAAATTCCAGGGCCCCCACTGCCTTAACCTCCGACAGCAAGCACAATAAACCATCTTAAAGAAAAAAAAAGTGTAGGTGGTGCTGGCTTTTGCAAAGTGCAACTAACAACATCAGAAGCATTTAATGAAGTAAGTAACAGTTCTCAGAGGGTAGGCCACTGCATTAAAGTTACTGATCTTTAAATTACTGTACTATAAAATGAATGCACTATAACACTTTAATGTAGTATAAAGCTCCCTCAAATGATGAGAACAATATATGGTCTTCCAGGTGTGGTTGGACTACAATGTCCATCATCTTTCACCATTGAAATGTATTTATTTATTTAAAATAGTTCTTCTCCTTCACCCCTAAAGGACCCAAAATTTGCTGATTAGGGAATTGTAACCTAATATGTAGAGAGAGCAACAAACCTTTAATAAAAGTAACCTAAGCTTTGTATAGATATACACATACATACACATACTCATGACTTGCGCGCACGCACGCACACACACACACACACACACACACACACACACACAGCGCATGTATGTGGTACCAAATACACTGTGGTGTGCACACTACCTATCAGATGAGCTTATTTCTTCTGTCCTAACGATCCTGTGGAGTTCATACCACATGTCTAAATTAAAAAGGTGACCTTGATTTGCATCATTTCATATGGCCTTTGAATGTTGTTGACAGTAAATGCAGTCTAAAGTGATTTCACCTGCTGGGTGGACAGAAATGCCAGGTGTCTCCATCTAAATCCTTCTACTGTGATTAAAAAAATATTGACCCTATTTCTGTTTCTTCATGTTTACTGTAAATCAAAACATCCTCTGAGCACACATAAGTAATGGTTGGAAGAGCGAGACTGTGCCAAAATGCTAATACTCCTCATATGTCTCTAGAGACAACTGACATGTAGGTTGTTTGTTTAAGAATTAAAAACACAAGCAGAAAAGATCAGTAACTGTTACATCACACTTGGGTGTGCAGCCTTGCTTGGAATCTATTCTCTTTAGGCTCAAGTATTTATTTCATTTTATTTATTTTGAATATTTTTACCCCACCGTTCTCCTTGGAAAAGGATCCAAGGCAGCTTACAATAATGAGTAGACTTCTCAATCCTGTTAGAATACTGGAGACAGAACAGAGAGCAATAAAAGTGGGTTTTCTACCACTGAATTCTCTCCCCGAAGAAAGGATATATAGTCAGTGAAGCACCTTTTTTGGGTGTTCTTTGGGCTTTTGCTGGAATCCTGAACATGCCAGCTGTCTCTTTCTTCCTGAAAAGACCAGTTGACATTCCTCTCTTGTTCTCGCACACTTCAACATAACACCGGGGAGCCAATGGCTATGCAGTTGAGATACTGGCAGAGGCAGGGACCAAAGCTGTCTCAAGCACATGAGCAAGTGAGACAAGAGGGGAGCAAACTGAGAAACCATCCCCACTGCCCTCAGTGTGGGCATATCATCCACCCCTGTTGTGGTCCTTTTGCTTTGGCTCAGCAGCGACATCTCCATTAAAGAACAAAGGACAGGAAACCCCTCCCGGTGAAGTTAACTGGGAGGTGGGATAGAGAAAGACTTGAACTTGGCACTTGGACAGTGCAGCAACTAGTTTAAGCACTACAGAGAACTGTTTAGTAATGAACTCCTTTCCTGTTACAATAAACCCCATTTTGCTTTAATCTGCTGTGTTGGTGTCTACCGAACAGGAAAGCCCTGTAGACCTAGCCGAACCAGAAACGGCACTTTCCATCAGAATTAAATGCTGCTTAAGGACTAAGGCACTTAACAAAGCCCACAACCTAGCATAACACATATAGGCAAACTGTGATCCATGGGCTTTACACAGGCTTCCCAACTCAAACCACACATGACTGGTTCACCTCTACCCTCCCTATTGGCTCACTTCACTGCCACTGGCAAACCAGAGACTTCTCTGCTCCTCAAATGTTCCTCATCCCCACAGGGTCTGATTTTTAAAGCCCTACACAATGAGTGTAACTGATTAGAGCATGGAACTGCTGCATTATTGAACTATAACACCCACAATGCCCATTCAGCATGGTATGTGGTCATGGGAATTGTAGTCCAAAAATGTAACTTCTCCCATCTTTGGGACTAACTCTACCTAAAACGTTACATCAAGAATTGAAAGTATAACATTAGCAGTGATTTGCAAAAGACAAAACAGCTAGTCTGAATTAAGTTCCTACTTTTTAAAAAGTTGTGGTATATACTTTAAGATATATAACCCAGAATGTCTTGTCATGCTGTCTGAATCTTGGAGATTAAACCTGAGTTTCTGCCCTCTGGTGACTATAACACACAATCCTAGGAGAACACTCCATATTTATTAGGTCAGCCTTTCTTAACCTGGTGCCCTCTAGATGTGTGGAAGGACAACTTCAAGCATGTTAACCAGTTTTTGCCAGAGAGGATGCTGCTACAGATCACTTCGTCAGGAGGGTGACAAGTTGGAGGATGCTGCTCTGGTATGTTTTGCTACACAATCATCAGAATCTCACAATGATGGTGGTTCATTACCATAAATAACTGTGTGATACCACAGTGGAGAGCTGCCTAGATGCCCTAAGCACATCTGATCTTGCCTGATTTCGGAAGCTAAGCAGGGCCAGCCCTGGTTAGTACTTGGATGGGCGACCACCAGGGAATACCAGGTGCTGTAGGCACCTGGAGTAGGAACTGGCAAGCCACTCCAGTATTCCTGCCAAAAAACTCCATGGAAATGGGGTCACGAAGAGTTGGTCATGACTGTAATGACACAACACACACAACACAGTGGATGATGATGGGGCACACTTTCCAGATGTTGTGCTCACATCAGGGACAGTGCATAATCCTTGAGAGACATCCTAAGTTCCTCTTTAATATAACAAATGATATTATTGCACACTTATAAAAAAGTCAGCATATTTATATGTTTTAAGATCCTAGCAGCATTCCTTTAAGAACATAAGAGCCATGCTGGATCAGGCCAAAGGCCCATCTAGTCCAGCTTCCTGTATCTCACAGTGGCCCCACCAAATGTGTCTGGGAGCACACAAGACTAAATAGCTGTCTCTTGATTCCACTCCCCTGCATCTGGTCCTTTAAGTACCCTGGTTTTAAGCCTGGAGATTACACTTCTCCATCATGGTTTTTAACCTGTGATGGACTTTTACTCCAGGAATCTGTCCAGTCCCCTTTTGAAGGCATCCAGGCTAGATGCCATCACCACATCTTGTGGCAGGGAGTTCCATAGACTAACAACACACTAGGTTAAAAAAAATGTCCTTCTACATCCCTGAAGTAACCAAAATGGAATGATGAATAAAATTCTACCACGAGGCAAATATGTTCTGGGTTCCTTAGAATAATTCAGAACAATTGATCATTAACTAACTCAACCAGCCCTAATATTACATATTCACAGTATGTTGGGTAAAATAAAAAACACGATTAAGTTATTCATTAATTTTATTATAGCATTTCTATCCCAGGTGATAGCTGGAAAGCCTCTCAGATGGGTTTAAAATGGGATAAAAGAACCTCTGCCTCAGATTTACAATCTAAATGGGCAGAGAAAAGAAGGAAAATGGGAGCAAGAGAGAGAAAAAAGGGAGCATAAGAACAAAAGAACAGTCCTGCTGGAACAGGTCACAGCCCATCCAGTCCAGCATTCTGTCTCACACAGCAGCTCACCATTTGCTTCAGAGTATTCCCAAGTATATGTCTTCTTCACCTGCTTGCAATTCCCTGCAAATGGCATTGAGAGATATCCTGCCTATCTCCCCAACCTGGAAATTGTCCTTAGGCATCCATCATGATAGCCATTGCTGCTACCCTTGTTCTCCATGAACTTGTCCAATTCTTTCTTTAAGCAGACCCCTGGCACCACTTCTTCTGGCAGGGAGTTCCACAGACCAGTGATCCTCTGGGTGAAAAAGTACTTTCTCTTATTTGTTAGAGATTGAGCACCCAAAAGTTTCATGGAGTGCTCCCTAGATCTAGTGTTGTGCAATAGGGAAAACAGTTTTTCCTTATCTACTTTGTCCATATTGTGTATGATTTTATAAACTTCAATCAGGTCACCTCTTAGGTGCCATCGTTCAAGAGTGAAGATGCCCAGCCGCTGCAGCCTCAGATGGTAAGGAAGGCGTTCCAGTCCCTTAATTATTCTGGTTGCCCTCCTCTGTACTTTTTCCATTTCCATAATATCCTTCTGGAGGTATGGCGACCTGAATTGTACACAGTACTCCAGATGGGGCCTCAGCATGTAGATTTATAAAGAGGCAACATGACACTTGCTGACTTACACATGCGCAAATTCTGAACATTATGAGTTTCCTGGTGGAGTGTCTGCTGGTGACATTTGGTTGATCCTTCTAAAGATAGAGGAGTCAGTGAGGAAGGTTGTATTCACAAAAGAAAGGTAGTGCCAGATACCATCATAAGCACCAGCAACAGCAGAAACAGAGCTCACAAACATTATGAGCACCATTTCAAAATCAAGAAAAAATAAATTCCTTTTATTTATCCCAACTCTCTTGGATAGCCTCCCAGAACCAAACAATGGGAGCTTCTCAACCTATTTGTTATGTCAATAAGCAGCAAGTAACAGGCAGGTGGATGTGGGTTTTCTGCAAGGGTGTCCTACAACAGATGTTATTATTTTATCTTGTTCTTTAAGGACAGATATCCAGCCTTATTTGACGGGAACATGCCCCATAGGATAGAATGAGCTAACATTAGCCAGCCCAAGCCAGACTGGAACTTGCCAACAGAACACAGCAATGCAAGGTGTCCTCTTGTTGTCTCTTGACTTCAGGTTAGCCTAAGTAGACAGCTGAGCTTTGTTGCAAAAGTAACTCTGCAGACAACAGAGATGGGGGCAAGTTCCCAAACTATATTTTACCGGTCAAGCTTGCCATGTTGATGATCATTAGGTTTCTCAGCGGGAAAGCTATCCAAGAAATTTGAGAAGCCTTCTAGAAGCTAAGTAGTCCTTTAAGTAGACTTTCAAAAATAATAATAACAATTAAGTTGCATTGTTAAAATCACAACAGATCCTATATACTGTATCTAAAGTATAACCACAGCAGTGTGTATTTAACAGCTGTAGCATCTCACAAAGATGTGGGGGGAGGGGAGTATTATTAGACAGGTGTTGAGAGTACCACTACCACTACTTTGTGCCTGAATAAAGCGCACACAGATCAGGCTCATCCTATGCCCTATGCCCTTCTGAAAACAACCCAACCCAAGCCTTGTCATGGTTTATGGTGTCTTTGTGCATTCCTGGTTATCTTTGAAGACCCTGTTCCTCTCAACTGTGGTTGCCGTGGGCCTTCAAATCACAACCAACATGCAGTGACACTAATGGGGTTTTCAACATAAGTGAGAAGATATTTAAAAATAGTTTTACAAGTTCCACACCTCCTGTGAGCCTCCATGGCTGACAGGGCCTCCAGAGACTTAGTCTATCATACACTGCACCACACTGAGTATCTGAACAGGGAGGCATAAATTGCACGACAAACTGCAAAGCTTGAGTGCTCCATCCCTTTTCCTTTCTTCCAGCCAATAAATAGGGAGGAAGGCCTAACAGATTTCCCCAAGTAGCCACCAGAAATGAAGAGAGAAATTTCCAAAGGGATACATACAGTATGATGTAAAGCCTCAGGAAACTCGAATGGGTCCAAAATGCAGCAGCCAGATTGATGACTGGGGCCAGTTACAGAGACCACATTACACTGCTATGAAAGCAGCTCCATTGGCTGATAATCAGATATCGGGCACAATTCAAGGTGCTGCTGACCTTGACCTACAAAGCACAAAATGGCCTGGGTCCAAGCTACCTCAAAGATCAAATCTTGCAGTATGAACCGGCTCAGCTGATAAGGTAATCAGGAGAGGCCTTTCTCTCCCTCCCACCTCCCTCCCAGGTACGTCTCGTGGGAACCCATGAAAGGGCCTTCTCGGTGGCTATGCCGAGGAACTCCCTCCCACTAGAGGCCAGGACTGCCCCATCTCTGCTGTCTTTCCAGAAACAGGCCTTTCTCTTCAGGCAAGCTTTACCTGAATGATGGACTACCTACTGTGCCTTTTTATGAATCTACCATACATGGCATTGGCTACACAAAATTTGTGTTCATAACCACTTATAACTTTGTGTTTATATCTCTCCTTGCGTGATTGCATTGACCCTATGTTATCAATTTTTAGCCTTATAATGTTGCCTTATAATGCTGTAAGATGCCCCTCAATTCCTTGTTTCTCAAAGTGTGTCTAAATAAAAATACTCATAAATAAACAAATAAATTAAAACATTGGCACCCACACTTTCCAGAAATTATGGAGCCCTTGAAGATTAAAAATGTCATTCTTTATCCCACTCTAGCCTGGAAGCAAATACGCCTAGGACAACTGAATATTTCTCACTGAGGTGTTTTGTCAACTCTAGAGATTCTTAAACACAATTAATTCTTTAACGTCCCTACTCTTGTTTCCTGATTTTCAGAGAGTGGCCAAATGTCCTGTCTATAGATTGTTTACTAACAAGGTCGCTTACAAACTTTTGGCTGCTCCACTGGGGCATAGTCCAATTTGGGTTTACCAATTTAAAAAGATGTTTGATTGTACTGAATCATCCTTGTTGCTGTGTTCCAAACTGAGCTAGGTATCAGTTTTTGGCACCAGCTCTTCCAGGGCATAAGGGTGGTGGCTTCAAAAATAGGAGTTGGAACACAGAAAAATATTCCTCTTGTCTGTACCGTCTCATTCTCAGATGTGTCCAGAGAGTCAAGGGCATGTTCAAATCTTGCCCGAGGCAGCAAAGGTACAGTGGGAAATCAAACTCCCAACCACAAATGCTACTGCCTGGTAGCTACCTGGGCAAGCTCTCCAGCCAGCAGGTCAACTGAAACACATCTATGTAAGGAACCACATGTGTAATCTCGGTAATGATTTTTTTAAAATTAAACTAGGATGATTGTCATTATGCATAGACCATCTGGTACATTTTGCCTCCCATCCCACCCTTCAATTTAGACACACTATTTGAAATAGGTACATGTTAAGCAAGACAACAATCATTGTTTGTGGTTGTCATTTTTCCTAACCAACTAAACAGAAGTTGTTCTTACTCTTACAACTCCTCCCTCATCACTGAGGACATATGTTATAGCTAACATTTCCAGATTTGTCAATGCTGCTTGAGATGACGACTCAGAGTATCTAAAAACTATTAATGGCTTACTTTTGTCTACTGTTGTAGTTTAATGTTTATTATCCAGTTTTATTACTGAATTTTATTTATGTCCCTGATGTGACATTGTAAGCTAATTGGAGCAATGGACTGGTCACTAAATTTAAAAACAACAACAAATAGTTAAAACTGTTACTTTAACCTTCTTCAACCTATTGCTAGACAGAATATTTCAACATAAACATACATATCTTTTTTCCATTCATTCTTGAACTCTTCTAAATTATCAGAGGAGGTGATAGGGGCCAACATATTTGGGATTTCCTGAATGAGATCAGAAACTGATAGTACAATATTATCTGGCTATCCAGAAAAGAGTCTACCTTTGGTTACTGATCATTATCCCATTTATTTTCTTTATAATCACAGTTAGCCAAATTTTCTAAGGATAACACAAAGAGGAGGGGTGAGAGCCCTGCTTTATCACTCAATTAATCTTAATTACAGGGGAGTCTACATCATTTGGTCCTGTAATTGTATGCTTTGTTGCATATATTTTACAAACAGTATTTGCAAAGAATACAGCAAGGTTCATGCCTTTCCAGGCCAGGACTGAAAATTCCCAAATCTACACATCAAATGCTTTTGCAGTATCTAAAGAAACAATTGCTTTAGAGATGTAAACATACAAATTTAAAATATCTTATTGGGAAACCCACAAACAAGGCCTGCTAAACATTTGTTATGAATGAAAAACCAAGTCCGTCTGTGTTAAATAAATTGCTAGACAAATTATTCAATCTCTCTCCTAGTAATCTTGTGAGAATTTATAATCCTGGTTCAGGAGTGTTACACATGTCATAGGCCATTAGGATTTGGCCATTGTAGCATTCTTGCAGGATTTAAGCAATAAAATTCTCTTAGAGCCCTTCCAAGTATCTGACAGGGCCTTTGTAGCAATTACAGTGTTAAATAATCTTAGGAAATGTGGGGGTTGATTCATCTTCAAATGTTTTATAAAAGGCACTGTTAAAGCCATATGTGCCCAGAGATTTAGTTTTCTATACTGTTTTATGAATTTCGTTTTAGCTTCATTTTCCCTCTGGGGCAGCACTGGCTGCAGCCACAATCAGTCCTTCTCAAATTAGACTCACTGAAATAAATTGATCTATATTTCAGCGGGTGTACTGCAGGTAAGACTAACATTTGATTTAGCTGTGCTTACACTAAGGTGTTAGAATGGGGGAGGGAGAGTCTATGATCCTCACCAATTTCATCAGGGATGTCCCCATGCCTCTGGCAACAGAGGCATAGCCACACTCTCTGATAACAACAGCTCCTTGGCCAAAGTACTGAACTGAGGTGTTCAGCCACAGCTTTGACCAGATCTGCTGGTCTTGCTCCCTTTTCTTCTTCTCTTGAAAGCCAGTCAAGATGGGCACATCCAGAAATGTATCCTCATGGTTATCATTTATGCAAAATGAACATCCAGTTTCCTCCCAATGACAACCAAACAAAAAGCAATTTCATTTGCATCATGCAAATGCATGGAGAAGGTTACAGGAGGCTCACACATCTTTTACTACTTAGATCAGCTCCATTCCTAATTGCAATCTTCCTCATATTGTCTGTTTCTGGCTCAAAGTGAAGCACAGTGTCAGCTTGTTCTAGAAAATGGATGTCATGTCAAGGTACAGCAAAGTCTCAAACTTAAAGGATTGTCCTTAGGAGGGGCAACATTTTTATAAACCTAGGTTGATGTCTTTAAGGCCCTATGCAATTGGGGTTGCTGAAAATGCAGAAAAGCTGAAGTTCTTGAAGCAGTTTAGTCCATACATGCAAACAGTGTCTCTGGAATGCCTGCTCCTACACCATTATGCCCAGATGTTCACTGATTTTTCTATCTTGGGGTCTCAGTTATTGCTGCATTTGATTTTCAGACATCCCTGATAACCAGCCATGCTGGCCAAAGATAACATGAACTATACTCCAACATCATCCAGAGACTGCAGACTGGTCAACTGCTGGGGCTGTTTCCAGATGCCCTTAATCTGAACATCTCAAAGAAGAAATAAAATAAAAATGGTATGTCCGTACACATCCTGTTATTTTCTCATGTGCTGAATGTGTGCCTATATGGGACACCTGGTATGGTGTGTAGCGGATCGAGTGAAAGGCTAGGACTCAGGAGGCCTGGGTTCAAATCCCCATTCAGCCATGGAAACTCACTAGGGCAGTGCAACTGGTAAAATAACTTCTTAAATATCTTATTTGTCTTGAAAAACCAATTAGGCTCAGTCTTGAAGGCCCCGCAATAACAAGCCGCTTTAAGTGAGATGGCAAGTCAACCTTTCCGCCAGATGAAAGTGGGGAGAAAGATCTTAGGGGACCAGAAGAATAACCTTAGAAACACCATGGCCACACTTTGCTCACATAAAAGTTTAGATCCTTCCCCTTCTACCAGGGTCCCAATTCAGATTAACTGAGTTGTAAAAAGCCATGTTAACTCTGTCTAGTGTCTCACCCTATGTTGGTATTTTGCCCTAAGCCAGACCGAAATCTACCCCTCTCATTTAAAGATGTTCTGACCTTGGTTTCTAGAGAATTGCTTTTCTACATAGCAAAAGGTATATCATTGGGACAGGTACATATGGGAGACCCCAGATGTCATCTCACATGGCAAGAGGCAAGAGGTGCCCCTGTAACAGTCATCCGACCTAAGGGGCACAAAAGAACAGCTCCCATTCTCTTTTGCATCCAACCCCAGAAAACCTCGGAATAATTTTCATAACATAAACATAATAAAACACCTGATAAACTGAAATATAAGAACCATAAAGCACACAAAGCTGGCAAGCTAGTGCAAATAAATACGGTGGTGCCTCTTAAGACAAATGCATCGTAAGACAAAAAATTGTAGGAAGAAAAAAAATTCCCAGAATACGCATGCTTCACATGACAAAAAAAAATCACCTATGGGATGCCTCACAAGGAAAACAAAACAAAACAAAACAAAACAAAAGTTGCACATGTAACCAGAAAAAAATGGTTATTTTTGTCTTTATTCTAGCCTCTGGAATGGATTAATCGGTTCCCAATGCATCCCTATGGGAAACCACGTTTCGTAAGACAAAATTTTCATACAACAAAGCGACACATAGCCTCCAGAACAGACTAATCCATTTTCACTGCATTCCTATGGGAAAATGTGTTTTGTTAAGACAAAGTTTTCTTAAAACAAATTGACCCGTCGAACAAATTAAATTCATTTAAAGAGGTACCACTGTATTTTAAAAGAAAGTCATTGAGCCTAACCAAAAAAAATTCCAAGGTGTTTTTTTTTTAAAAAAAACTTATTGTCTTGCCTCATTGCCTGCTGAAGATATTACACTGTAACCATATCTGTGTACTACATAGATATTTTCAGTGGTGAAATGCACCAATGCTGGGCAGATGATATGTACATCGTGATCGCCTCGAGAATCTAGGCAGCAAAATATTGGTTTAGACCCCCCAATTACAGGAACAATGAAAAGGCTTCTCTTCCCCCACCTCCACCCCGATTCCTCCCTTTGCATGGCCAAACAACATTGCTGAAAAAGAATGCTTGAAATAAAACCCAAAGGGGACATGTATGAAATGGCCTGTGGAGATTGGTGGTGAACACATATTTTATGAACTGTGAACATCAAGTCAGAAACACTCTGTTTCTTAAAGCTAAACATGGGAAGCATTTGTGTATTGACTACAACTGCCACAATTCCACTACCACCACGACTAGCATCTCCATCTAATTTTAATGTGTGTTTGCCTGCTTCAACCAGTATTTTTCAGACATCTGTTGTGAAGACACCTGCTGATGGATCTGGGGGAATTTAGTGGATTCCGTAAGTCTGAAATCAGAGTACTTGTAAAACAAGCACATACCACTGAGGGGAACCAACATATTACTGGAAATATGAGTCTAAAGAAACATACAACTGAAATTTGACATTAGTAAAAGCCCTGTGTGATTGGGACACAACATCACAACAGATTCTATGTTGACAAGGCCTTCTACCCTTGACTATGATTGTTATGGATAAGCTTGAGGCACACTTCATTAAAACACTTGCCATTGCCTTGTTTCCGGCAAGGACATTTTAATTAAGTCTTCATCAGCAGTATCTCTAATAAACTTTGAATGCATCCAATAAGTAGAAATGACTTGAAGGCCAAAGGGAAGGTAATTAATATATTTTCCTGCACAACTAACATTCATTCATCAGTCCTGGTGATCATTGCATAACTCGTTGGCAGATCTTCCCTGCCCCACCCCCCCACCCGAAATCTCCTTCTCCAGAAGAATTCATCAGCAGTTGGGTTTCCAAAAATAGCAACTAAACATCTCTTTCAATTTGTTCTGCTTCCAGTATCTTCTGGCCAACATTCCACCTGTTTTTTCTTCGATTATTTTTCATATGGTGAAGTTACCCAACATTTCCTGAAGTGTGTGCTTGCCTTCAGAGATACAGACAGAGCGAGAATTAACTGAACTTTGCAAACTTTGTAGTTATGCAGTGTGTTAGGGAGGGGAGGGGCAAACAGGACATGGCTCAGTACCCACCAGGCATTCAAATGGAATGGCAAAATTCCACCCATCCAACAGAACTGGCAACATATATTATAACAGATGGCTATGGATTTAAGACTGCACATAAGTGAGTAGCTTTTTCAAGCATGGTTTGGGCAAGCAATGGGAAACAGAAAAGTTCTTTACTAGAAAGAATACAGCAAAAATTATAATATCGAAAGTCATAATGCTGCCATCTTTTGGATTTTATGGGTTAAAGCCAGTGGCTAGACCCAACAAGACTTCAATGAATGAGACATGGTAGGTCAAGGCTTACAACTGTCATGAATTAAAAGTTACATTTTTAGTTGAATTTGGGGAAACCACTTGAAGCATTTGTTGTCCTGAGCTATTTCAATTGCTTTTGTTTGATTTGCTCATTGCAAAGCATCTCTGCCTGCTTGCAGAAGAACAGCAAAGATGAGGCCAGACTGGCCTCCTGTGGGAGGGAGTTCCAAAGTCAGAGGGCAGCAAAAGAGAAGGCACTCCCCTGTGTAAGTACCAAATGCACCTGTGAACATTGTGGCACTGATAAAAAGATGTCTCCTGATGACCTTAACATTTGGGCAGGATCAAATAGGGATACACAATTCTTGGGATAGCTTGGACATTATAGGTGTTAGAACAACCAGATTTACCATTATCAGTTTGGTCACAGTGTTTGAGGATGATGGGGGTTGAAGACCAATAACTTTTAGGCTCTCTCTATTGAGACACATTGGACTGTTTAATAAAAGAACTATTCCTTAATAGTATGCTTTTCCCTTGGATGCATAAGTCTCAACAGGACGATTTTGGTTATATATGGATTTTTTAGATAGATAGATAGATAGATAGATAGATAGATAGATAGATAGATAGATAGATAGATAGATAGATAGATAGATAGATAGATAGATAGATAGATAGATAGATACTGTACCCATGGCCACCCAGAACCCCATGCCTTAAATACTTAGGATGTTGAAGTGGTCTACTGGTTCCCAAACACAACATTTCTACTTTCTAGAACATTTCTAAGTCAGGGGGTAACATGGATTTTTAAGGTTCAGCTACAGAAGAGAACCCCATTAGAGGGAATGGTGTTTTCTCTCTCTCTCTCTCTCTCTCTCTCTCTCTCTCTCTCTCTGAGAATCATCTCTCTCTGCTTGCCCCTTTTAGGACAAAAGAGTTACACAGGGATTTTGAACTACAGAGGGGTCCAGTGCTCCTAACCCCAGAGCTGTTGAAAGGAGAGGTGTAATCAGATGGTCACAAAGCAGAATTGGTGGGAAGTAAATCAAGGACAGACAAAGAAAGTGGCTTCTTTATACAAAATAATATTAGGTGGGGGGAAATGCCACTACAAACTCATGGAGAATAAATACGCCAATGGATATTATTAGTCATGATGTTAGCTAGTATAGGGTCCTGCTACTGATGATTCTAGACACATTGTCCCATTCCAGCTTTCCCCTCTCAGTTTCCCCTCTCATCCTCAGCTGCCCCCCCCCACACACACATACATTCTCAGACCACACAATGCTGTTTTGGAGCTTGGGTTTTTTCCCTTTCCCTTCTCATTATCCCATAATCTATTAGGACAGCCTGTGCACATGTGAGTGAATGAATGAGTATTTTCCTGTAAAAGTTTTGAATAATTAGGCAAGAACTTCACTTTAAGAATTTTCAATATTTGTAAATGTCCTACTTCTGCCCTGCAGATTTTCCAACTCCAGTATACTTCATTTCATCATGTGGACACTGTGGGATAGGGGGAGCCTTTAATTGACCAAAATAACTCCCTGCTGGTAATGTCATCTTTTGGGTCTTTTCAAAGAGCTTCAGTAAAACAAAAATATCAGTACAAGCTACAGTGAGTAGAATTGTCACTGAAAAAACAAAGGATGGATCTAGCCCTGTTCTACATAGTACTATTTGAGCATGCATTGAATGGAGACCCTCGTAATTGCTATACTAAAGATCATACTAGTAGTTGAAATATAGCTTGACTTTTTTCCTCATGCTCACCTTACAACATACCAATGTGATCATTTCTCAAATATTGTTTGTGTCATAGTCTAGTAGACATTACACTGTCTGGTTGCAAAGACAGGTCCTATTTACATTTCCAGCACATCTTCCCTGTAATGGATTTTTTATTGCCTTCTGAAATATTCTGGAAGACAAAAAAACCCAAGATTGCCATTAAGCTTCACATTGGGACATGGTTATAATAAAAGTCTGTCCCTTTTAATAATTAGTACATGAGATATTATTGATTCTCACCACTATCTCAGCAAATAGGATAGCAGTACTTTATCTCAGATGCATATTTATATAGACAACTCTCAGTTCCTCTCTTGTTCTAGTTATCTGTTGTCTTTTACATCTCACCTACATGAAAAAAATATGTATAGGTCTGATTCTACCTTGGAAAGGAATGCAGAGGTTTGAAGAATCAGACCTACAAGTTGCTACTAGGGGTGGGCACCTTACAAAAAAGTGACACACTGTTTTGTCATGTCATAAGGTTACAAAACATTTCTAAATGAAACAAAATGCCAGTTAGCATTTCACTATGAAACATAATGAAATGCCCTTCCCCCCCCCCTAAAACAAAACAATTCATTCTAGAGGAGATGGCAGCGGAGCTTCCTCAAGCTCTCCACTGTAACCCCAAGAAATTTTAAAAGCTTTGGGTTTCAGAGAACAGAGTTATTAAGCTCCAAAGGGGTTGCAGGGGGTGGTGTTAATTAATTTAAGGAGTGTGGATCAGCACAATGAGGGGAAGCTGTAAATTAACTCTATAATTGGTAAAGCATGATGGACACACTCCTTCTATTAAGCACCCTACACCTCCTTTGGAGCTTAATAACTCCGTTCCCTGAAACACCAAACTTTCCAAATTTCAAGGGGTTCCCTAAAATCACTTGGGGAAGCTAAGCCTGCCATTGGCATGCCTGGGATCAGTAAGTTTCCACTGAATATTTTTGTTACAATTTGTTTTTAAAATAGCAGGCTTAGCTTCCCCACGCAATTTTAGGGGGACCCTTCAGAATTTGGAAAACTTGGGGATTCTGGGTGCAGAGATATTAAACTCAAAAGGAATTGGGGGGTACTTAAGACACTTATTCAATTTCAGGGATCAGTATTTTCTACAGCATCCCAGCCATATATCTCCCTCAAAGTGTCAGGGCTAGTTTCCTCAAGTGATTTTAGGGAACCCTTTGCAATTTGGAAAAGTTAGGGTTTCTGGGGGCAGAATTATTAAACTCCAATGTAATACTGTCTTATAATAGTAATAAACAGAGATGGCTCTTGTTGACATGTCAGTGAAGCAGTTTTTCCTGTAAACAATGGACAGTAATAGAACAACAGTGGTCAAATTCACACAGTGATGTTTTTCTAGTTTTCTGTGTCTCTTTTTTCATCTTGCCAATAAGAAGAAATGGGATAAATAACCCAATAAATAAAATGAGAAAAATGATAGTGCTGTACATTTTAAGGGTGAAATATGGACCATGTGCACTTTCATGATCGCTAAATGCTGTGAGAAAAAAAAAATCAGAATTGTAAAATGTCACCCACCCCCACTACCCCCTTTGTAATCCCTTTTGTTCACTTACTTTACAACCAGCAAGAGGAAACTCTCAGGAAATACCCTGAAAATTGATGAGTCTTGGTAAAAGGATCAGATAGTAATTAGATATCTTTACATTATGAAAGTTATTGTTCTAGTCATTCCTGTACCTGTTCCGCAACTCAAAAGTTGATAAGCATTAAATGTCCCATTCCGTACAAAGTTGACACGTTCTCTAGTTTCCAACTGATAGTTCTTCAAGGCAGTAAGGAAGATAATGAGGAATACAGTCATTTTGCAGAGAGGAGTTTTTTTGCAAACACAAAAGAATTATAGGAATATTGAAGGGAAAATAATAATAAAAAACCTTGCCTATTTTAATATATAAATGATTTTCTTGTACAGTCTGAATATTATTTATTTGTATAAGTGTATGAATCACGGACAAAGAAATGCTGCAGTGATGAACAACAGATAGTCTTAGTGATTTTTTTCTTAAAAATACAGAAAAAAATAAAACTGACATGTGCTCACTAAGACCAATGTACACATCTCAGGGAAAGTGTGAGTCACCATGGGGTAAGCACTTGTGCACTTGATGTAAGGCCTCTTCCTGCACTCTGCAATCACTTTCTGAGCCAATGGCAGAAAAGGTGTTCTTCATCACAACTGCCTTTCTAAGGAGAGAGATTGTCAAAGGAATAGAGAAGCATGTCTGTCCCACAACTGATGATCATCAAAACCCACAGGCTTCTGATGTACAAACAGCACGTTGCTTTGTGATACTGCAGGAGATCCCCTCATCAGTACACGCTGTGGTTCTGTGTTTACTGACAAGTCATTTGCATTGAACTCAAGGGGATTTTTACCCTCTCCAAAGGAGTAAAGGCTTGAATTCGACAGATCCTTTGTCAGGAATAGCCCCCACTCAACACTAAAAGTATCTTGGTCCAAGTAAACATGTGCACAGTGTCATCGCAAAAGTCCTTAGCATCAGCTTAGATATGTTACAAGAGAAATCAAGCCCTCTTGTTTGCTAGCAGATAACTCTTTTGGTTATTTTATCTGAGAGTGCTCAAATGGAGTTTCCATGGGAAAAATGACAAGTTTCATTGTCTGTTTATTATATCTTATATTTAGATCTGATCTGTCCTCATCAAGCTTGCCTTCTCAATAACATCTCAGGCAGATTAGACTGTACAATTCTGACTGGGATGCACTTGGGAACATTGAGTCCTCCAGGTGGAACAGAACCCAATTCCATTAAGTGAATACAAGAGGAATTTTGATCCAAGCCAAAGTCCTTCTTAAGCAGGTGGACTGTTGTTTGCACAGACCTTAAGAGATTGGTGGACTGGTATATAAGCCGACATACAGGTCTTCTTTCTCATTGCCACCCTATATTTCATTTCAGATTTCAAAGCAATGAACATTTCATTCAAAGAGGGACGCTGTAGTTTTAAATAGTAGTGGTAAAGGAATTCATTCATTCATTTGTTTTGTAGTACAGTGTTCCAATTCACCACCAAAAAACTCCCATCTTTTTCAGTCATATGTAGTAGCTCACCATCAGCCATATCCCAGAAGGTGGCAGCAGGAGTCTCTCATCAGTCAGACACGCTTGGAGATACTGTAGAAGCAACTTTGTTTTTTAACTGTAGGGGGTTGCAAAGTTATGTAACTGATACAATGTACGGTTGTTGAGTGGCATTAGGCTCAGCTATCAAATGTACCCTGCCACCTCTTTTATAATGGTGTGAAATGAAGTGTCCATTCTTCACTGAACAGCAAGGTTCTGCCCCGGGCTGTCATCATGCAACAAAATGCAATAATTAACTGCCCCTAGAGATTAGGAATAACCCCATGTCTGCTAGGGCTGCTCAAGTGAGCAGAGATTTCACATAACTATAACAGGGACCAAGTTATTGTTTTCTTAGGGGACATAGCTCATTCTCTGCTTAAAAAACAACCACCACCTCAGCCATTCAAATTACAACAGAGGGAGGGAGGAAGAGGCAGGACCTTAATCTGTGTTTTTTTTTTGTGCATTATTTTGCTATTTTAAGACAGTGCTTTCAAAACATCAGACTGAGACCAAAATGTGGGTCACAGGAACCTTGCAAGGAGGTTTTCCACACTGACAACTGTAGTTACTCAGCCTGGTATTTTGAGACACATAACAGAAGTGTGTACAATTTATATTTGCCTGTTTATAACCTTCCTAAATTAGGCCAGCATGTTTCAACATCCTGAGCATCACACTGTGCTGAGGAACCCACACAGAATTAGACTTACAGGCTGAAACAGTAAAAAAAAAAACAATGGCTGAAATCCAGTATGAAGTATCAGCTAAAGCTAAACCAACTGAAGTTTGGAGAGTCAATAGCTATGTAAGTTCCACTGAGTACATGGGCCTACTATAGTTGTTATTTACTACTGATTATGGCCAGTGTCTCCAAATCTCAGCCACTGCCTCACACAGCTTTTCTTCTACAAACAAAAAAATGAAATGATTGAAATTTGTCCCAATAACCTGTATCACTTGTTTTGTTCTAGGTCAGTAATGGTGAACCTTTTAAAGACAGAGTGCCCAAACTATGATCCAAACCCACTATTTATTTATTTTTTATTTTTTGCAAAGTGCCAATACGGCAATTTAACCAGAATACAGGTGGCTGTGAAAGGGCAATGTCGGGTGCCCACAGAAAGGGCTCCAAGTGCTACCTTTGACACTTGTGCCATAGGTTCACCAACACTGTTCTAGGTAGCCTAATGCACCAAAATTTCATACTTTCCTGACCATCTGCTGTAAACTTGGTGACATACTTGGTTTATCAAAATCTAGCTTTTAAGGGAATATGTATTCTATAAATCTGATTCCTCTGTAGAAATTCATTTTTGTTCTGTAGTGTGATACTTCAGTTTCTGATGTCACCAATTTAGCCAGGAAATCAGAAAATTATCTATGACCAGATACACCTTCACAACAATTTAACAGTCTTAAAAGAGGAAGACAATTTGAATTGGTGAAATCATTGTACAAATGCCACAAACTCTAGAAATATATTGGAGGACAAAGTTAAGCCAATTTGGCTTGTCCAATTGGGTGCCATAATAAATTCTAGAGCAGCCATTCTCACCTTTTGTTGGGGGGGGGGGATGACCATAAAAACAATATGAAAGAAAAAATGCCAACTCAGGATTGTATAAGTTGCTTAACAACCCTATAAGTTGGTGTGTGAAGAATAGTTTACAGTCTGTGGCACCCTTCAAATGTGTCAGCCCCTCCCCCTCAGGGTGCCATCTGGCTCCCATTAAGAATGGCTGCCCTACAGAACAGTTTGCTTCAGAGAAGGACAAATTCAAAGTCAAAATACAAATAATAATGTGAATAATATCTATTACAATATTACTACCAAAATGCTTAAAAAACCCACCTTTCTCAGCCCCTCACATCTACAGAACACAAGACACATGCATGCACTTAAGTGGAACACATAAAAAACCAAGGAAATCCAATTTTAACCATTAAATGTCTCATATAATAGCCATAATTCTTTTCTTAGCAAAAAAGGGGATAAGCAGTGTATGAATTCCTCCTATGTCCAAATACAGTAGCTATCATGATATGCTTGCACCAAACTCCATAAGGAAGTGTTAATCTCAGAGCAAGCTGTCAAAACATTGCAGCACTATTGGGTTACAAAGCTAGCCTAGAGTGCGACATTAAGACAATGTGAATATATTTGCTGGATATGGCCCATTTAACACTGAAGGAGGAAGTTTTGCCTATAGCAGCTGTTTCTTCATGTCAACACTCTGTGGCGAATGATATGTGTTCGCAAGAATGAGATAGAGTGGCTGCAACGGGTTGAATACCTGTCTTTCAAAGAACTCACAGACATGACTAGATGTGAGGTTTTATTTGTTTTATAAGCAGCACCACACCTGAATCTACTGCTAATACCTGAACCTCTATTTTGAGCTCTATATACCCCAGGAAAATTCTGACATGACAGAAAAGGCACGAGGGTGACATAAACTGGGTTTCATCCTAGCTATTCTTAAACCAGGCTTAAACCCAGTCTGGTATCTTCTACAATCAGCACTAGGCTAATAAGCATTAATTTGCCACCAAGACTTATACAGTACTTCCCCGCCACATAGCGGTTCATTATATTATGGTCCCAGGCTATTGCAGTTTTTTTTCTTGAGAGAAGGAGGCTTCCAAAGAATGGCTTTTAACCCTCTCCTGACACCTCAGCAAACAGACCTTGGGCTGATCCTGCTGACATGTGCTTCCAAATAGAGGCTTTTAACCCCCTCCTGACACCTCAGAAACCTGACCTTGGGCTCTTCCTGGCAGTGCGCGCCAGCAGCAGCAGCCCCAGATCTTTTTGCTGAGATGCCAGGAGGGGGATTAAAGGCTCTCCTTAGATGAACATGCCAGCAGGAGCTGCCAAAGGTGTGTTTTACTGAGGTGTCAGTTTGGAAATGCGGGCTGCCAGGAGGAGCAGCTCAAGGTCAGTTTGCTAAGGTGTCAGGAGGGGGTTAAAAGCCTCTCTTTGGAAGCCCATCCCAGCAGGAGCAGTCCAAGGTCAGTTTGCTGAGGCAGCTGGATTTTGTGGATTTTTCTTTATCACGGGTGGGTTGGGCATCTAACTCCCTAAATGGGGGAGTATTCTACTTCCCTTATGCAAATATAAAGCCAGTATATGATTCTGGCCAAATATTCTAACCTTTTCAGGACAGAGTTGAATTCCAACATAGCCAACTTCATCCAAATCTCTATGGGACCTTTGAAAAACAGAGAGTGAGAGTGAACAAGGAAGAAAGAGAGAGAGAGAGAAGGCCTTATTATGCCGTCAAGATCTTAGAAGAAGTCATGCTGGTACAGACCAAAAGCTATTTCGAATAACACTCTATTTTCACAGTGTTCAACCAGTTGCACGCGGGAAACCCACAAGCAAATTAGGAATGCAGCAGCACCCTCTTGCTACCAGTATTCCAAGGCATACTGACTTTGGTACTGGAAGTTAACATATTGTGTTAATTATCCTTCAGTTCAATATTCAGGTCAGTATGCATGGAGTCTATGCACTATTTTTAGGTCTGAAGTTTATAGTTCCCCCAGCAGCCCCAAAAAAGTAAATTTAATAGTATTAAGACCATAAATTCCACTGAAGTAAATAAGAATTTCACAACATTGGCAGATAGCTTCCTACACAAACATTTGTGCCCAAATTAATTGTGTACTATATGCTGAGAACACTGAGTTACTTTCTTCAGTATAAACTGATCTATTCATTTCAGGAATTAATCTAAATTGGTAATGCTCAATTAATTAATCAAAACATTGGCGTCAAAAAGAAAATACTAATGAAATGTGCATACTGTATTTGTTTACTTGCATTCTCTATGCATTATTTTCAGTTTTCCTTTAAAAAATACAAAATCTTGTTGGAGCATTTATTGTCTTTCAATTTTTTTAGATGTGGCTTATTTGAAATTTGTATGTCCACTGGTCAAGGTATTTGATAAGTGAAACATAAATCTCACAAACACCTTCCCCCTCATTCTCTTATGGTAAGATATAAGAAGAAGAAATCAGAAGTTTAGTGCATTTTAACGACACATGCTTTAACTCTCTGAGTTAGTTTCATCCCTGTTTGCTTTATATCCTGAAACAACTTCTTAGCCATTTTCCAAAACATGAATCTAAACTGGATAGCCTTACCATTTTCTCGTCCTGTCAGATTCCTATGTCTTCTTTCTGTTTCTTGAGATGAGACGATCAGTCAATTACTCCATGTAAATATTTGGTTTTAAGACCTTAAAGGAACCCACCTGCAGACCTCTCTTTGCAAATCTGTTTTCAGCACATGGAGTTTTCCACACAAACATTTGCAAAAAGGAACTTTTATGCTGATATCTACATATATGATCCCTGTACACACACTGGGCAGGGGAGAATGTCTACCAGGCGAAATTACAAGGGAAGTCCAAATAATGTATATTACTTAATAACCTTTCTATTCTTTAACACTATCTAACATTTATTTCATTCCAACAGGTGCAGATGACAAAGGAAACCTTTCCAGGCTGTGGAATTTCAATTTAAAAGTGCTACTGTGAATCTGAAACCTTCAATTAAAGTATTAAATATATTCTCTCTTAAGGCAGTTTCCATCTTCCCTACGATCTAAACAGATCGGCCCTGAGGCTTATCAGAGTAAAGACATTTCCCACCAGCACCCCAAGGTTAAGTCAAACAGCCAAAGATACTTTGGCTCAAAGGCTGGAGCTAATGCATGCCTTAGGCAGGTGAAGAGCACTGGAGCATTCAGGAGTGACAAGTCAGAGTAAAGGTGATAAATTACCATAAGTGAAACCCAATGCAAGGCACAGCTCACCACAGGAACAACAGTCATGATTGTATGTCACCATCAGGTCTTAAGAGGAATGTCTCTCCATTAGGAGAACATTACTGAATTACATAAGGCCTTTCTGCTGCCTTTCTTCCTTGGAAATGTGTGGTGTCTCATTTTTATCACCCACCATAACAGACTCATTAATTGAGAAAAAAGGAATAGGAATATATTTCCCTGTTTGCAAACCCAGGGACTCTGTCCATTTATTGCCTTAATTAATGTTATGTGGAAGCCTACAAGCACTTAGAAAACCTGCTCTTTTTTGGACTACAGATCACAGAAATTCCAAGACCACATGAGCATGTCTATGTTTCCTGGGAGATTATGGGAGTCGTCGCTCAAACAGTAGCTTTTCCAAGGTTCTGAGACTTGTATCTAAAAGATATGTTGTGCAGTCAGAAAAGCCATTGCAGTGAGACAGTGACTCACTCTGGCTAATGAAAGTCAGCTTTTGACACGCAACACTGTTGGCATCTTAGGATGAATCTCATTTTCACTAAAATTAATAGAATTAATTAGGTAATACTGCTTGCATCCTCAGGCTTGCACGCTCTCCTCTGTTATTCCCTGCAGACCTCAGTTTCACTAGCTGAAATCAGGTGCAAAATGATGTCTTGGGAACAGGCCTGCACATATCCAGAATAAAGGAATAAAGGGTCTCTAATAGAGATGGGCACGACTCAGAAAAAAATTTTCATTTTCGTTTTCGTTTTTGGCTAGGGTCCGTTTTGTTTCGTTTCCGTTTTCGTGAGCTAATTTCAAAATTTTTTGTTTTCGTTTCGTTACGTAACGAAAACGAAAAACGAAAATGAAAACAAAATTTTTTTCGTTTCTCCCCATTTAGCTCCATTATGTGTTTTTCCAGTAACGAAAAACAAAAATTGACTCGAAATTAGTCGTTTCGTTTCCGTTTTCAGTCCATTTTTGAACTGTTTTTCGTTTTCATTTCGTTACGTAACGAAAACGAAGAAACGAAAACGAAAACAAAAATACCGCTAAGTCGTGCCCATCTCTAGTCTCTAACATGTTCAACCAAGGAATTGTAGCTATTTAAGGTATTTTTAAAACACCTGTCGAAATACTCCCATGAGTAATTTACATTAAAAAAATACAAGTGCTATCAAAATGTAAATAAAATAGATCAAAGTACAAATAACACTCACTAATGAAACAAGATTAAATCAAAAAAATATCTAGTAGTAGAGCTGCACGGAAGTGAAAGGGAAGTCCAGTTTTTCACAACAAATACAAATGGATTGTGGAATGTAAGAAATATGAATCAAGATGAGCTGGAAACCATAAATAAAAAAACAAAATATATAAACATTGTAGTACTTGGTGAGAGTGACCTAAATATTCATTGATCATGGGAAATGTTCAGTCAGACAGCTACAAAGTATTCTACTCTGGAAATGACAAAATCAGATGAAATGCAGCAACTCTAAAACTGAGTCAGGATGTATCAAAGACAAGTAGGGACTATAATGCCAGAATAATATCCATCAGACATCTAGGACAACCTATCAATATAATCATCATTCAATCTATGCTTAAATTGCCAGTGCTGAAGATGAAATTAAAAGCTTTTATGCATGCATCCTGCAAGAAACTGATCACACACCAAAACAAGACATGTTTATAATTATAGGCTTACAGAACACTAAAGTAGTAAACAAAGCTGAACCAGAATTTCTTGGAAATTTGTTCTAGGGAATAGAAATGAAGCAGAACAATGAGTAGAGTTCTGTGAAACCAAGAATCTGTCTATTGCAAATAAATGCTTCGAGCACCCAAAGCAAAAACTGTACACATGGACATCACTAAGGATTACTAGATAATTGCAAGTGTGTAATGGAGAAACTATATCCTTTCTGAAAATGCCAAAACAAAACTAGGAGCAGATTGTGGTGCTGAGCATGAACTATTAATATCCAACACAAGTGTAAAGCTGAAGAAGAGCATTAAAAGAATCCTGGTGCCAAAATATAATTTAAACAACATTTCTGAGGAATATAAAGTCTACATAAATAACAGATTTTCATTACTAAATTCAATTTGCCTATGTACCAAAAGAACCTGAGATGTTATTAGCAAAGAATTAAAAAAAAATCTGTAGTAAAAAGAAAAGAAAAACCTAGATGGGTGATAGTAGAATTAACTCACAATTCCAAAAGCAAGGTGGGAAGCAAGAAAGATGAAAGAAACAGGATCAGAATCCCGAATGCAGTTTTAAAAATAACTGTCACATAGAGACAAAAAAAGAGAACTATTATAATAGTCAGTGCAAGAAACAGAGAACAGAAAGAGGAAAAGCAAGAGATCTCTTCCAGAATCTTCAAGTAATCAAATTTGGGTCTAGATTAGGAAGGCTGAAAGGCCACCAGGGAAGTATAGTATCTGACAAGAATAAATAAAGAAAAGGTTGAAACAGTACACTGAAGACCTAAACAGAAAGGACAAAGGGATGACAGATTCCTTTGGAGAGGAAAAAATGAAAAACTGTAGCTCAGGAAAATCACATGAAAGCTTCTCTTAAAGCACTAAGAAAAATAATAATCACAAAGGGTTGATGGAATACCAATAGAACTGTTTCAAGCCACAGAAAGTGAATCTGTCAAAATCCTACAAAGAATATGTCAAGAATTATAGGAAACAAACAATGGCCCACAGGCTGGTAACTTCCAATATAAACTCCAATCCCCTACAAAGGAAATGCTAAGGAATGCAGTAACTATAGGACCATTGCTCTAATTTCTCATGCAAGCAACCTAATGCACAAGATGCTGCAACAAGGCTTTTATCATATATGAAAATGGAAGAAGCACGCAAGATCATATATCAAATATCCACTGGCTACTGGAGCACACCAAAGAATTTCAGACAAAGCTCACCTATACTTTATAGATTACAGCAACGCATTTTACTGTGCACATCATGAAAATTATGGGTTATTCTGAAAGAAATGCATGTGTCTCAGCACTTGATTGTCCTGATGCCTATTCTGCATTGTTGATAGCAGGCTACATTAAAAGAGATTATGGAGTGCACAATGGATTTCCTATAGGCAAACGTGTCCGGTAAGAGTACATTTTATCCCCTTATCTGTTTCATCTTTACTCAGAACATAGTGTACAGAAACTGGACCAGATTCAGTAGAACAAGGAATAAAAATTGCTGGAGAAAAACTTCAATAATTTAAGATATGCAGATGACTCCATCTTACTGGAAGAAAGCAGCAATGACTTCAAAGGAGTTCTGTTGAAAGAAGAAAGTGCCAAAACAGGAATGCCATTGAACATTAAGAAGACAAAATAATGGCCATTGAAGCAGCACACAACTTTAATGCTGACAAGGAAGAATAATTAGTGAAAGATTTCACTAAAATAGTGAAGAATTTTGTATACCTTGGTTGAACCCCTAATGAGTTTGAGCAGCCAAAAATCAGAAGACTGAGACATAGAAGGGAAGAAATGAAAGAAATAGGGCGAAAAATCCTCAAGTGTATTTATTTATTTATTTTTACCCTGCCTTTCTCCTTGGAAAAGGGCCCAAGGTGGCTTACAGTAATGAGGGACAATATACAGTCCAGTACAATTAAGATGGAAGGGAGAAGAGGGGTTTGAGAAAGAGAAAAGAATGAAGCAAAACTCCAGGTGGTGTGAAGGAAAAGAAGGTTCTTCACCATGCTCTTTCAAGACAAAATCAGGAATCCATGCCTACTGGGTTCCTCATCCGCTCCCTCTCCTGCAGGCTGCCCTAGGAAGCATCTTCAGTTATGTGATGGATCATTCTTCTTAGTGCCTTGTGGTGGGGTGGGATGCCCAGCTCTGCAGATTTCCCTGGCCAAAAGCTTTTCTGTCCTGTCCTGGGCAATTGCAACATTAGACCTGCCTTGCTGTTTGCATATCCAGATTTGCAAAGGTATCCCCTCTGAAGATCCAGAAACACACAATAGTGAACCCAGACAACTGGGCCAGAGTGTTGTGAAAAGTTGGCTCAGGAACTAATCTGCATGCCCTTATTCAGATGCAAACTGGCTGGGGGAGGGGAGGGGAGGTAATGCACACCCCTATTTTACAGGATTACTGAATAGGATTTTGGTCTTGAGATGTTCTACTGAAGCCCTTATCTCAGTTCTGATACCATCTTCAGAGCATGGGGCAAAGGGGAGCAAACACCCCCTTCTCAATCCCGGATGTATTTACTAGTTAAATGAACACAGACAGGTGCGCTGTGCCGCAGTGGCATGTTCTTTTTGCACGAATTATGGTAGCCTGCCCTGTTAAAGAAGGCTGGGCTACCCTCCCCCACCCACCACCACTTGTCCTACCCACAGGCAAAAGATCTTTCTATTCAGACATTTGTCAGCATCTTGCCCCAATTTCCTTGAAAGGGAAAGTAGTTTTATCTCTGTTTTTAACAGTATTTTAAATTATTTAAATATTTTAAATTCTTGTTTTTCATTTTATTTTTATTGGTCACCTTTAGTGTTGTGGGAGGTGGTGGTGGGGAAACAAGATGAATTTAATAAAGAACTAAGCCAAAGAAGCAAAACCAAGGGCTCTTTCTTTCTCTGTGCCTAGTATGATACTGTTGCAAGAGAATGAAATGAAACAAATATCCAAATGAAGGGATAGACCTTCATCTCAGATGAAGGGATCTGATAGCTGTTGTGAGTTTTTCAGGCTGGCTGTTTTCTGGAAGTTTTTCCTCCTGACGTTTGCCAGGCTCCTAGTTCCCTGAGCTCCTTGCCCTCTGAAGATGCCGGCCACAGTGTCCGGCGAAAGGTCGGGAGGAAAAACTTACAGAACAGGGCCAAACAGCCCAGAAAACTCACAACAAAATATTCAAATGTTTGTGCTTTTGCAGAAATCTTGCAGGAGACAAGATGCCTAGCAGTACTTTGGTATAATTCCTGAGCAGTTTGTACCACTGCCCCCCCAGGTCAGAATAATAGGCGAGACAAGGAGCTGGGTTGCCACTGTGGGCCACGCTTTATTCAACTTCAACCACATTTAATAATCCATGAGGGGGCTGCATTTGTGCGGGGAACCCTTGGCCCTGGGGTAATGAACTTGACCCCGCCCAAGGGCATTATCGGATACGGGCGAGCCCCGCGGTCCCTGGGGGTTGCGTTCAAGTGCGGTTCCCCCCGGGCCGACCAAGCTAACCTTCCCCACAGGAGCAGGGCACCGTCTTCTGGCAGCCCCTGCTCTGCTTGGGTTTGAAATGCCCCTTCGCTCCAGGTGCTGTGATCGAAGGATCGGCAGCACCTGGTGGTCAGAGGCCTGATGGCCAGCATTTGGGGCTCACCTAATGCTAAGTTCCCCGCACTACCCGCCAGCGTGGCCAATGCTGCGCCACCGAAGCTAGTGTGGGATAGGCGAAAAATCCTTGCCCGTTTCCGAGCCAATTGCAGAGAGCAAGGCAAAAATTCCTATCCGGCCCCCTAAGGCGACCACATGAAGCCACACTAGCCACTGAAGGAGCAGTGGGCGGGTGGGTGCGTTGCTGACCAGGTGAGAAGAGGCCGAGCAGGGGAGGGGGCTGGGTATAAAAGGGAGGCCACCCTGGCCCAGCCCCCTCCCCATCGCGCAATGCCACATTGGCCTCGCCCATCCTCCGGGGATGGGCAATGCGCCCCGGCCCGAACAAGCTGTTGCCGGGGCGACCTTCATTACAACAGAGAGCATTTGTTTATATTCCACAGAGGCAGCACAATAAAATAATAAATTTAACATGGGGGGGCAAGTGTCCCCATGCAGGCTGCATGTGTATCATAAATCTTTCTGCACACCGGTGGGGTTTTTACACAGGTCTAGGCCCAGGAAACATTTCATTTTTGCTCCGTCCCCTGCTATCCCCTCGGGGCTTCAGTCACCTCCGGCGAAAGGCCGGCCCCCTGCCTGCCATCCTTGGCTCTAGCTCCCCTCGGACCGACGTCAGAGGAGCACCAGGGCCGTGCCGAGGTTAGTGCTTCTCCGTTCCGTCGCACGAGGAGTGCTCTCCACGGGCGCGCCCATTGTCTCCCCGCCGCCAGTGACGGGATTGCCGGCAGCCTCCCTGTCAGTTTCGTTTTTCTCTGCCGCTTGGATGCAGTCTAGAGCAAAATTTATGGGAAATCTGTGCCATTTAACTTTGAAGGGTTTGTTTCACGCAGCTACCCGTCCTGATCCGGATTCTAGAAATCCGGCACGATATGAGCGGTGCATCTTAGAACCCAAAGGCTTGTGGAGGACAATAATCCAAGAAAGGACTTTAGGTGCAGGTGTTGGCAGATATTCCAAGGTGGGGCTCGTTTAGCCGAGTTCAGTGAGCCTCATGCACCTGTCATTGGGCCGCTCACAAGCCCCCCTTTGAACCTAAGGGTGCACACAAGACAAGACATTCGACTTAAGAGCAAGTGCCGCTGGGTTTTACTGAGTGATCTTCCTGAAAGCTGAAGCCCGGCCATGCTGACCCAAAAGATCGTGATCCCAAACGCCAGGAGCCTCGTTGCATTTCCAGCACTGCTGAGTGACTTTTTACTTTTACAAGCCGAGCCCCCCGCCGCCTGCCAAGGAATTTGGGAGCAAGCCAGCTTTCCGGAGATTAGTTCTCCTTTTGGCATCCCCCCACCCCCCAAAAAGGCGAAAGCCTCTCAAGGTGGCACAGAAACCCAGGGAACATTGTTATTCCTCCCCAAAAGGGCTCGGCCTGAGAGCGTGGCAACAAAGGGACGATATTTTTAGGACGCCGGCGTCTGCGGGTCGCTTGACCTGATTATGCAAGAAATCTCGAAGCCGCCTTCCTCTCCCCTCCCTCCTCCTCCTCCTTGCAGTCAGGACTAGGAATTCAAACTGCGACGAGGCCGACCTGGACGGAGTAGGCGTCCGCCGCCACTTCGGGCAAGAGAAGCCCACGGCAAAAGAGAGCAGCCCGCCCGCGCGCCCGGTGATCGGCGTGGGTCTTCCTTGCGCGTCCGGCTCCCTCTCTGGCCTTCCCTCTCCGGCCCCTTCCTCCCAAGGCTGGAGGGGGGGCAGCTTTTGCCTGAGCTTTTGGGGCGCCTTCACTCCCCGTGGCTTGCACGAAGGCTTCGAGCTTACGGGACTGACAGGCGAGCGAGGGAGCGGAAAGGCCCCGTTCAGAGCGCGCGGAAGGGGACCCGGGGACCCGGGCAGGAATCCGAAGCGTCGGCCTGGCTTTCTTCCACGTTTCGGCGTGGAAGTGGCTTCGGAGCCCAAGCGCGAAATCCCCGTCGGTTTGCAGCCTGTATGGACCATCCTCGTCTAACTTGATTAGAGCTCCCTTTATTTATGTGCTGGCATTGAGGGCTGTATCTTGCCCTTGAACCAGTCTGTTAGTTCGAATAATAATCAATTAAAACAATTTTAAATTACCCATATCAGGGTATTCTCAGCTACCGGAAGAAGCACCTCTAGGTGGGCCAAGAACTAGTGAAAGTGCAACAAAGTTTATACAAACTCAGTAACAATATGGTCCTTTAAAACAATACCTTTGCGCTTGACCAGTTATTGTATGGATAAAAGTTATCCTCAACAGTATTATTGCTACTAGTTTCACCTAATAATGAAATTACTGGCTTTGTGTACTTGACTCCCAACAAAAACACTCCAAGTCCTTCAAACTTCATGTAAACATAAGTCACTGACATCTTTGGAACCAGTAGCTTTTGTGCTTCTGGCCTGGTGGAATTAAAGTTTTCTGAGAGTGGTTTTGGCGGTGTGTAAGCTGTTGAAATCCTAAGAAGATTTAATGCCAATAAAATTTAGTAAGGTTGCTTATTTTGGGGATTATATTATAATAAGACCAGGCGGCAAGAACATCCTGAGGGTAGAATGATCCAAGTTCAGTGTAATCCAATTTGTTCTAGCAGAAATCATGTTTAAAGTCCACCCACTCAGATCAATGAACTTTAAAGTAGAGATAACTAGGTCCCACTTATTATAACAAGTCTACTCTTAATTTTATATGACTTATTCTCAGTGAAACCCAAGGTACTGAAGTGTTTGCAGACAACCTCCTCTACTCCATGTGTGCTTAGTTCTTAATGGCTTTTCCTTTTACTTGTAGGCCCATTTGAGCTGAGGTACTTGACATGAACCTGCACAAACCATACCTGAACTTGAAAGGGATGACTCATGTCCTCTCAACAGCTGTACCTGAACTGAATACAGCTTTTCTTCTAAGGTTTGTGTGAAACCAATAGGGCTTTAAATCCTTTCACAGCAGGAACAAGCAGAAATAGTCATTCTGAATCCTGGAAGCATTTGTTGTGCCTGATGTATACACACTCCAGACTATAGCTATGGGTTTGATATTATGCTGGCCTCTACCTTTATAAAAACACAGGGGAAGTGGTTAATACACTTTTTTTAACATGCTGCAACACCTTTTAAACATAACACAGCATGTCTTTTCAACATGTCTTAATAGGGAAACATGGCAAACAAAACAAGAGGATCACAGACTAGAAACATTCAATATACTGTACATGCCAGTCCAACAAATAAGAGATGTCAAAGATTAAAGTAACTATGAGTTAATCACATTAACTGCCTAGGCAAGCAAAGTGATACTCAAGATTTTAAAACAGACTGCTGCTATATGTGGAGTGAGAAATACCAGATGTTCAAGCTGAATTCATAAAAGGATGGTATGGCAGATACTGACCCATACTGAAGAATGCCAGAAAGCAAGTTGATACAATAGAGCTTACACTGGAGTCTATGCAATGAAAACCAAATGATCATTCTAAAAGAAATGATTATTCCAGAACATATGATTGTCCTTGTGTGTAATTTAAACTCTGAACACAAGGCTAGTGTTAGGACAGCATATTAAGAAACGGACTAGTTTCCAGTTTTGACAAAAGTGTCAGAGGAGGGTAAGTTTTATCTCCCTCTATGTCCAATCTGGGTGCAGAATGTGTCATATGAAAAGCTGGATGAGATTCATACGAACCAGAAATAATTATGTACAGTACTTTAAGATATGCCGGTATCACCACATTACTGGCAGAAAGGAACTGGACATATTTTCTGAAGAAGTTTAAAGGAGAAGGCACAAAAGCAGGAAAGCAGCTGAACAATAAGACAAAAATCATGACTGCTGAAGAATGTGTCTTGAATGTTGATAATGAAGAAACTGGAGTTGTTAAAGGGTTAGTATATCTTGGTTCAGTCATCAATCCAAATGGAGGCTACAGCCAAGATGCCAGAAGATGTCTGGAACTTGATAGGGCAGCTGTGAAAGAACTAGAAAAGATCCAGCAGTATAAGATTATATTGCTGGAGGCCAGGGCCAAGGTAATCTATACCATGATATTCTACATTAGAATGTATTTATGTGAAAGCTGGAAGAAAGCCAAGAGGGAAAAAACATATTATTTTGAAATTTGTTGGGAGAGAGAGAGCTTTTACACATACCATGGAGCACCAGGAAGAGAAATGGGCTCTAGAGCAAATGAAAAGTACCTGGATAGTTCAGTTAATTGGAACAGGGTCTAGAATCCGATGCCACACTGTACCTGCCACAAACTTTCAAAAGGCCTCTTTAACTATGTAGCCTACCCATTCCTCCTGCCCTGTACCCCGCAGAGCTGGGATTTACCATCCTTGGAAAGTTGGAAGACTGAGTCAACCTTGAGCTGCCTACCTGAAGCCATCCCCAGCGAACTCAGGTTGTGAGCGGAATCTTAACTGCAGCACTACAATTTAACCACTATACCACAATGCTCCTTAGAAGAGTGACTGGGAAATACAAGAGTCTTTTAAAAAGTAGAGGGCAATAGGAAATAGGGGATGGCCTAATGTAGGATGTGCTGATGCAATAAAAGAAGCTAAGACTTAGAACTTAGGGATCTTAATGACTGGTGCTTTCGGATATGCAGTAATTAATTCATTAACATGAAAGTGACTGGCCCGCTCCTAACAACTAGAAGTGGGCTTCCCCAGGCCAGTTCGTCCAGATGTTGGGGGCTTCAACTCCCATCTGACAAGCCCAGTTTAGCCAGGACTCATTGGCAGCGTAGTCCAAAAGAGGTTGAGGAAGAGATCGGAGAGAGCTGTTGCAGACATCTGGCTAGAGCAGGAAGGGCTGCTTTGGATATTGTAACGTTGAGGCTGCCCTCACCAGTAAGTCTGCGCTCTGCAGCATGGTCCAGTTGCGGGTAACTCAACACTGAACTCACGAGACCTCCTTGCTATTCTTACTGGTTAAGACCTCAGGCGTTTGGACACATGTGGTGCAATCCGGTTCGGTGTGCGTTGAAAAGGAATCCGTCTAGAGGTTACTCCCGAGTTTATCTAGGCAGGATTTCAGCCTTAGTTGTCAATGAGACGCCAATCCCACGCGTCCCTGCCGGAGACCCAAACCCCACGGAACCCTCCAGAAATTGGAGCCGTTCCTTTGGAGGGATTAAAACTGGCAGCGACCCCCGCGGGCGGCATGGCCAGCTTGGGAGTCGTGGACCTGAAGCCTTACGGGCAAAGCTCTGGAAGGCGGAGGGACTTTCTTCCGAGTCCAGAAACAACAGATTGCAAAAACGCGTCAGACTCCTGCCTGGGCGACGTCGTGTGGAAAGGTCCCGAACCTGAACTCGCCCGGACGTGGAAACTAGGGTGTGAGGCGGGTCCGGCGGGCACCCTGTCAGCTCGCCCGTCTCCGTCCTCCTCTCCCTCCTGAAACTACAAAGTCTTTAGCGTGAGAGACGCGCTCTCGCGGGCCCGGCCGCAACCTTCCGATGTGGTTGCGCCATTCGGACGGAGAGGGCTGGTCCTCCTGCTCCGCCGCCTCCTCCTCCTCCTCTTCTCCTTCTTTCCCTTTTTTTCCTCGCTCTCTCACGAAAGAGGTTAGCATTCAGGAAACGAGTAATTAAAGGGCTCCTCAGCAGGGATCCGGATTAATTTTGGACGCTCGATTAAATCCCAAATTCTTCACACAAATGATTGTCCAGCTCCCTGGGCGGACACAAAGATGATCTTGTGTGTCGGCCCGAAGAAAAGAGTTTTTATTTACAAACTTGCCGATCGGGCGAGGCTCTGGGGATGCTCTCTCAACACGCGAACCTGCCTGGCCGAGCTGTAGTGTGAAAACAGGAGCTGGAGCGTTTTCCGCCCCGTAAACAAGGGCCGCCGGCGGACGGGCGGACGGGCTTCCCCTTTGCTGCGCCGCCGTCAGTCATCCCGGCGCCCGGGAGAAGCCTGACTGCAGCTCCCCGGCAGCGGCGGCGGCGGCAGGCTAGGAGCGCCATAGCGCACCGCGAGGGCAGCCCAGCCTGAAGGGCTTGCGGGGTTTCCTCCCGGGGCGCGATCGGCTTAACTCGCAAAAAATCCCCTGGTCCGAAAATAAATCCAGATGAAAAATCAGCGTGACTTCCCTTCCAGTTAATGCCAACATCCCTCTGAGGAGACCAAACAGGAAAGGGCATCCAGATCTGAGCAGATTTTGGAGACTCATACTCTTTGTGCCCTTTTTAGTTGACCCAATAAGGCAGGCATGTCCAAACTTCAGCCCTCCCGATGTTTTGGACCACAACTCCCACAGTCCTTTGCCATTGGAAATATAGGGTTGGAATTCTGGGAGTTGTGGTCTAAAACATCAGGAGGGCCAAAGTTTGGCCATGCCTGCAATAAGGTGATCCTCCAGAAGAGAGTTAATAGTTCTTTTATTACCAACTGTAAGCCTAGCTGTCTAGCTTTCTTTCTTTCTTTCTTTCTTTCTTTCTTTCTTTCTTTCTTTCTTTCTTTCTTTCTTTCTTTCTTTCTTTCTTTCTTTCTTTCTTTCTTTCTTTCTTTCTTTCTTTCTTTCTTTCTTTCTTTAAGTCCTTCCAGTTAAACAATTTAGAAAAGAGAATTGAGCATAGGAGTATCTCTCATGATGACCTACTCCAGTATAAGTTCTGGGGACATCAGAAACAGGTTTTCTATGAATTAAGCCTCTGGAAGGAACAAGCCTGTTGGGGGGGGGGGGAGTAAAACTGTTAACCTTCCTTTGGGAGGAATGCCTTTAAAGCAGGGAGGTTTATTTTTGAGCAAATGTCTAGGAGATTGCGCTGAGTACCTGCAGTCAGAGGCACTTAATAAATACACAGCAGATCCATAATCTTTCAAAAGGCCTCTTGATGGGTAAAACCCACTTTTAGGCAGTTTCTTAAGATCTTGCTTTTGAAAACATATATATTAAGCATTGATTATATCTATTACTATTGTACACTACTGTACAACATCCATTACAAATGCACAAGTTGGCTGTTTGCACTGCAAGGCAGGGGGCCCATAGAATGGATCAGACTTACTCTGCCCTTTTGGAACATTATAGGTTCTTTGATCTGCTCCATCAAGTTCCACTTAAACATGATTTTGCAGGACTATGTAAAAATAAGATCCACTGAGTTCACCAAGGCCTACTCACATATAAGTAATGGTTCCTTGGCTTCTGCATTCAATATGGATAATACGTATGTGTCTGCATATCTGTCTCCTACTGTGGAAAAACAACAAACATGCACATTGATTCCTCTAGTTACATACATTTTGCTTAAGCCATGCTATTCTTTGCACCCCATTATCTTTTAAGATGCACAGTACATGCGAAAAGCCTTCTGAAAAGCACCAATATCTTATAGCTTGCACATAAGTTTTAAAAACATTTGTTCTGGTGTTCCCCTATATCCTGCAACTTGGTGGCAGCCTCTGATTGCAGCAAGACTGAAATTCAAGCTATTTGAGGACTGGGGAGAGAACTGCAGTTTTACTGTAGCTTCTTATTCATGGTTAGTTTCTTGGCTGTTTATCTGGATAAAAAAGAAACAGAATTCTGGGAAGAAATCATTGAATGTGCTGTAAACTGCTGACTCCCTCCTCCTTTCTAAGTTTCCTGCACATCTGATCATACTTTTGCTTTTCCATTTAAATGGTACAGTATTAGGCTTTAAGACAATCAGCTTCCCCGGAGGCCTTTATCTCTATCCCCTGCAGACATCAGAGCTGTGCTGCTTAGTGACAAAATGCCAGACTAAGTAAGTGCACAAGCCTGATGGCGAGCCTTTCTTGCAAGAATTTGTGCCTAGGCCTGAAGCCATTCAGCATATGGTTCAAGAAAGCCTTTCCTTTGCTGTTTTTGTTCCACATAAACAAATCTTTGCACACCTGACATGAGATTTAGGGCTTCCGAACATGGGTAGCCCCCGGATTAGTTTAAATCTTAGTCCATTAGTGGTGGAGGGATAAGCCATAAAATGCAACAGAGACAACAACGTTTAGGTATTGAGTTAGCATTTAGCCAAATCAAAGCCCAGAATTTTATTTTGTTAATTGCATAGATCAGGAACACAGCAGCAATGCACACCCCAGACATTCTAAAAGGAGCCTCTGTCATTTCCCAAAAGACAGCTATTTTCCTTCTACCAGATGCATACAACTGTACACACATTTCAAAAATATTCCTATGCTGTTGATTAGTGCATTTTACTTCTTTGTTTTTTAAAAAAACAAGGATCTAAGGCCATAGTGTTAAGACTGTAAACAAAGCTACTAAATAGGAAGAGACACTGTCCTTAAAATGCAATCAATAGGCTTTTTCTTTTCTTTCCTCCACTGGATGTGTTTTAGACAGCCTGCGGGACTTAACCTTCAAGCAAACATGTTCAAGATTAGGTTGGGGGAAGTGGCATAGGGATTACACCACATGGTTAGAAAAACTTGTCATCAGCATAGGAGGGAGAATCCTGTTTGTTTTTTTTCCCTTACACAACAGGCCGTAGCATGAGTAATTAAAGAGGTTCCAAAGAGGCCCAAGAAGGTTTTCCTGACACCTTACATATTGAACTGTTCATGCAAAGGATCCTTGTGGAAGAAGAAAGGATAAATAGGATTCTAGCCGTCACTGCTTTTGAACGGCAAAGCTGTTGTTGCAAAAAGCCAGTGGTGTGAAATATAATGACCCTGAAGGTTCTTCTGCATAGGCCCATTGAATGGAACTGGCAGATGAAGGAGGACCTTTTGGTGGATTATCTCCTGCAGGTGCAAGTTGCTTGTATCTCAACTGAAGGGCATCTTGAGGAGAGAACCTCTGCTAAAGGATCACCCCTATTCATCCTGGTATTAGGCAGGTCTCACACAACTGTAGTGTGCCTTGGTCTCAAGGGGATCTAAAAGAAGAATGGTGAGTTGAGGTGCTCCAGATGTTGTTTTGCAACTCCCTCATCCTTAGCTGGCATAGCCAAGGACAAGGAATCAGGAGAGTTGTAGAAAAGCATCTGGAAACCAACAAGCAGCCTCCCCCTGGTTTGAAGGGTTTACCTGGGCTGCATATTTCTTTCTTGCTGAGGATGTTTCAAGAGAGAGTGGGGAGGGACAGGGGAAAAAAAGGCAGAATGAAGGGAGAGAATTGGAGACTCGGAGGGAAAGCAATTGAAGGTGTGGAAAGTAGTGGGGTGAAAGGCACACCTAAACAGTTCTAAAATGCATAAGACAAAAAACAATAGAGATCACCATCCTATCCGAAGGAGACATGTCTAGGCACTCAAGAAAGGCTGTAGGTGGGTTACGCTTCAAACAAAAGGGCATTCCACTCTTAATTCAGACTTCTGTCCCTTCTCTGGTGTAGATCAAATTGTTCACACTGAAGGTACTCAGGACCGGAGTACCGAGCCAGCTTGACTGCCCACCAGTACCACCACCACTGGCACAGTAATTCATCCTGGAGCTGGATTGTGAACTGAGTTCGAATTCCAGGCTTGAACTGCTGCTGGAGTCAGCGCAAGCAGAGCTTAATCCAGGCCTGTTCTGCCTCCCAGGGGTGAATTCGTAGCCTGGACCACCACCTGGGAGTTGCCTGGGGAAGCCATTCCGGCTGTGGGCCACAGCATTCATGGTGGAAACAAAGGTGGAGAAGCAGCCGTTGGAGTTCAAGCTGGCCGTTTTGCAGTCCGACCCAGGAGAGCACCGCAGTTGACCAGAGCCCAGATTGTGAGGGTCGGGGGTTTGTTGGACCATGGAGCAGTGGCTTTTGTCCTCTGGTTTGTTAGCCACTCCTGGCCCATGGGGTGTGTCAGATCGCCTTTTCCTCTTCCTTCTGAAGTTGCCATTATCAAACATCTTCTCACAGTTGGGATCCAGGGTCCAATAATTGCCTTTACCTAGGAACCAACCAAGAACATGGGGGAACTTAGTAGGAGTAAGCAGTGAACATGCTGAAAAGAAGCCATTTCTTGAAAGAGCCTGAGGACAAATGGAGCAAAGAGTAAGCAGAGGGCATCAGGTCAACAAAAATCCACCTTCTTCTATGATTCTCTAGTAATTCAGAGACTAATTTTGGTAGAAGGTCCCCCCCCCCCAATAATGGCTTAGAGTCTCGGAGACATCAAACCATTTTGTCATCAGGGAGACTTTATTTCCAAGTAAACATGTTTAGTAGGTGAATATGGTACTCTCAAAGTAGATGCTATTTGTAAACATCCTTCATTCCAAATTCAAGTGGGTTGGGCTGGCCTTCTTCCTATCTGGAGAATTCAGGGTCAACTGGTAACCTCAATATTGGCAGAGCATTTAAGATGATTTTGCAAAAACAGAACCTGTTTGCCCTTAGTGTTTGTATCTGGTCAAACATTATTACTAATTCCTGTTTGTTTTAATCAGAACTTCTTTTATGGTAATACATTTGAAATAGAGATCGGGCAGTGCAATGGCCAATAAATACCTCTGGACATCTCTAATGTTAAGACATAAAGTATGTGATACTGATAATCAACAAACAGAGCAAGTCCGCTAATTGCAGGAACCGCCCATGAATCAATTCCAAATCTGCTGGATTACAGAAATGTATTTCCCACACGGATACAAATAATGAGGGAAAGCTGCAAAGGTGTTGGTAGTACTAGCCTAATCTTTGAAAAGTAGCAACATTTATTCTCCTTTACAAAATAAATTAGGTATACCCTCATTTTTAGCCTCCTTCATGCTCTCTAGAAGAGAGTAAGGCAACCCTTGTTTTCTTCTCAATTAATTAGAAATGAGGGTTTGCTTTGCACTCAAATGCTGTGAGAAAAACATTATTTTCCATGGAAATTAGAAGGGGTTACTACTCTTTGAAAAGAGTTGTTGGGAAAGACTTATGATTACCAGCAGGCTGGTGCCCAAGTCTTAACTTGAAATGTATTGCAATACATTTCTGTTCCACTATGTTTCACTGCTCAACTGGAACGTTGAATGGAAGATGGAGGACACACAACCCTTGCCTTCAAAAGCACAAGCTACCTTCGTGCAAAAAGCACATTGCAAAAATACAAAAAGTCATTTTGGAAAATGTGTGTGATTTCTGTTGTGCATAGTCTAGCTTGGTTTGTTTATTTATTTATTTATTTATTTATTTATTTATTTATTTATTTATTTATTTGCATTTGTAAACTGCCTGCCTTTCTGATGAGGATCTCTGGGTGGTGAACAACAATAAATAGAAACAATAAAATAACAACAGACAAGTAAACCCTGCTAAAAAGTACAAGCTGGCTCTTTGTCCTTGATTCCACCCTTGATCCTTCCATACACAAACAGCACTGTTCTCTATATATTTATTCAAAAATGGGACCCAGTGTCGTTAACAGGGCTTCCTCCTTAGTGTATCTGCTTAGAGCTGTAGCCATACAGACATTTCACTAGAGTTATTTGGGACTATGCATTCACTAAAATTACTAGTGTGGATAAATAAGCCATTTATTTATTTATTTATTTATTTATTTATTTATTTATTTATTTATTTATTTATTTATTTATTTATTTATAATATTTTACCCTACCTTTCTCCTTGGAAAAGGACCCAAGGTGGCTTAAAATAATGAGGGACAATATACAGTCCAGAACATTTAAGATATATTCAAGTTAAGTTTATCCCAGTTCTTTGCACATTACCCATTTTCTGTGCCAATTCAGAAAGAAACCTAGGCCTCCTTGAACAGGGATGACTCTAACCAAGAGCCTGGAGGACATGGCTGGGCATAGATGTTCCAAGAGCACTGAAAGCAACAGCCCCTGTTTCAATTTCCTCCTATAAAGAAATTGCCAAAAAGCAACTAAAATTGCTGCTTGTCTTAACAACATTTTAAACAATGGCGGTGGATTAAAATGAGGAGGGGTTGAGGTAGGATTGTGCTGACTGACCAAATCTGTCTAAAAGGCACGTTGAAAATTCAGGGTCCAGCCAGCAGTTGGGTCGACCAATTCACCTACACAGAGGAGACCACTCTGCCCCCCCTGTCGTTAATGCAGAATTCCAAGGTGAATCGTCGATTCTCTGCTCTGTGCCTGGAAGTACCTTTAAACGCTTGAAGACGGTGGATGTTGCGCAGGGCATGTTCAGTCATCTCAGAAATGCACCCTCTTTCCTCTCTCTCAGAGGCAGTGTGGAGGCAGTCTAAGGCAGCGGTGGAAAACCTTTGGCACTCCAGATGTCTTGGAGCACAACTCCCAGAATTCCAAGACTGTATAACCAATGACAAAGTACTTTGGGAGTTGTGGTCCAAAACATCTGGACTGCCAAAGGTTTGCCACCACTGGTCTAAGGAAACCTACCATTCAAGCAGCCTACAGGTCCTAAAGGTACAGCCTACAGGTTCTAAAGTACGTGCACGTGGACGCATCAAGACCTCATTGACTAGTGAGCATCCCTAAGACTGGCGCTGTACAGGTGGCAGCCGACCTGAGGTGAGTAAGTCCAGTTCGTTTTCGCAAGGGATTAGTAAACTTGTTTGGCTCGTTTTGTAAAAGACGTTAAGGGGCTTGGAAAAGGTGGGTGTTTTGGGGGGATGGGGTGGGAGGGAAATACACCTTCCAGAATCCTCCTATTTTTAATGAAACGGAGTAGATGCAGGAATATATATCAGAAAATGGAAAAGTTATTTTTGGGACTACAGTTTAGCAGAATCTTTGTGTCTTCGTTTTACATTACCGGTGGATCCACGCGCATACGGAGATGTCCAAGCCGGCTGAGAGATTCTAGGAGATGCAGTCCAAAAAAAAAAAAAAAAAACAACCAACTTTCCCTCTGGGATTATGTTCTGGAGTGCTTTCGCCTCATTCTGTTATCCCTGAGCGCTTCTGCCTTCCCTTGATGTTGCTGCTGGCGGGAAAGGTGACCTCGCACGTCTGAAAGCACCCGAGTTGCCATGCGGGAAAGTTCCTGCTGGCATAAGCCGGCTACCCGTGAACCTGTCCCAGGGCTTTGTCGTTCTTACTGCCGATGCAGTTGTACACAGAGCCCGTCTGGGAAAGAAAAAGGTGGACGGGCGGAGGAAGAGAAGGGACAGAACAGGCTAAAGACTGCCGCGATCGTCGCGTCATGGTCGTGAGAACGTCTCCAAAGAACTGCGTGTCGGGATCATGGGGGAGGGGGCAGGGGAGGACACACACACACACACACACACACACACACACACACACACACACACAGAGCCCAGCCACCACCACCACCCCGTTCCGTTCCCGCAGCAGGTGAGGGACACCTCCCTGCCCACCAGCCCGCCCGCCTGCCAGCCCTACCGGGGTCGTCCTCGTTGCGGGGCACCTTCTTGAAGCAGTCGTTGAGGGAGAGGTTGTGGCGGATGGAATTCTGCCAGCCGGCTTTGCTCTTCTTGTAGAAAGGGAAGTTGCCAGCCACGTACTGGTAGATCTGGCTCAAGGTGAGCTTCTTGTCCGGCGCGCTCTGGATGGCCATGGCGATGAGCGCCGAGTAGGAGTAGGGCGGGCGCACCAGCTTGAAGAAGTCCGGCTGCCCGGCGGCCAGCGAGAGCCAGCTGATGTCCGGCCCCACCGACGGCGCGGCCAGGAGCTGCCGGGCGCCTGCCCCATAAGCCGCCGAGGGCAGGAAGGGGGCCCCGGCGGTTGCGCTGGGCCCGGCCAGGTAAGGGCTCGACGGGACGCCCGGGCCGTTGAGCCACAGGTAAGGGCTGCACGTATTGCCACCGCCGCCGCCGCCGCCAGCCGCCAGCTCCCCCAGGCCGTAACCCCCGGCGTGGGTGGCGGGTCTCTGCGGGTGAGGGGTCTGGAAGAGGCTCAGGTTGTCGCAGTAGACGGCGGCGACGTCCAGCAGGTCGTGCGCGTTGGGGGGCGGCTGCCCCTCCAGCGCGCTCATCCTAAGCAGCTCCTCCTCACCATCGGCCGGCCGGAGACGGACCCAGCGCGCCCACGGGCCGACGGACGCCTAAGCGCCAGCGAGCCGGTGGAGTGGACGAGGCAGGAAGCGGGGCAGCGCCGCCCACTCTCCAGCCCACATCACAACCCCCCCCCCGAACGCCCCTCCACACCATTCCCACATCAAACCCCCGCGGCGCCAGCCTTTCAGCAATAATGCCCCCTTCCCCAAATTCCAGCCTCTCCACCCGCTTCCGTTTCCATCAAAAGCTTGGCATCGTTTGCCTCCTTTTCGATTCCAGGTCGCCTTCTGCGTCGCTCCCTCCCTGCCCCTCCCGAGAATCTAGGAAGTAAGTCCTGTACTTGGGTTCACAGTCGAAAAGAGACTAGCGGTAGGGGCCCTATTTTCTGCTATAGACGACTAACTAGAACGATCCCCATCCCTTGCTTTCAAGTTCTCTCTCATACACAAGAAGATCCAGGAATAGCTCTGCTACTCTTGCACATCTTAGTACTGGATATGGAGGTTCTGTTTACCATTTCTGGCCAATTGACAGAATGTATCTGTTCCTTTCCTCTCCTGGAATGGTCCTGAATCCCATAAATTAATTACACCCAGGGTGCAAACCTGCTTCCTTTTGTCTGCCTTAAACAGGCTGCAAAACAGCTTTCACCTGTGCATGAGCTTGCAAGCATATTAGCCTGAGTTCTCCTAGGTGGCACATAAATACTGTAGCTTATGGAGGTTAAGAGTGCAAGGAGTACAAAGTTCTGAAACTTGTATTTAAAATGTACTTGCTAGGAAATAAACAAGATCTTGGGGGAAATAATTTTTAGACTACTGCTCCCATCATCCCCCAACCAACATGGTCCATGATGATGCTGGTAGTCCAGCTTTGGACCTTCTCATTTCGAATTGGCCTTTTCCAAGATTCCCATACATCTGATGGAAAATTCTGTTGATCTAAGATTTAGTGAACATGATTAGAATCAGATTGTCAAAGGAAATTAAATATGACTGATACGGAAGCAACTCTTTTTCCTTTCTGAAATTTTGAAAAACCATTCCATGACAAATCAGAGTTTCTCAGGTGATGCTTTCCCCATCTTTGTGCTCAGTTACACCTGTTCTACCCCATCTTTCTGTTGTACCACCGGGGAAAAGAAGGGAAATCTTGACCTTGTCTCCAGTGATGTGGTCATAATTCTATTTGTGCCCCATTCATCTATGACTGCTCTGTGTTTATTTATTTCCTATCTTACATCATGTCTTAGTGAGGGCCCGGGAGAAGCTCTTCCACCACAATGCTTTGTGGAGATCATAATTAATAATAATTTTGTGCCACCGTCAGTTTCAATGAATTGCAAATGTTTCTAAACTTTTCTAGATATAGCATGTTGAAAATTTGCCATCAAGTTGGAACTGACTTAAAATGACCCAAAAGGGGGTTTTAAGCTACGTGAGATATTTCAGGGCTGATTTTACCAATTCCAGGGATTTTCTGTGGCTACGTAAGGATTCATACCCTGGTCTCCAGAATCCCAGTCCATCACCCTGTTCCCTCTACCACACTGGGAAGCAGAGAACTCAGAAGTGGTTTACAAGTCCCTCCTGGGGCCATCCTAGAACGGTACACCAAGGGGATACATACATGCCTTTCTCTCAGGGGCCAGCCAGACTGGGAGTTGAATTCCTAACCTCTCACTCTGAGCTGTCCCACTAGCCAAATGGACCTTACAGACCACAATTAAGATGCCTTCATGTTCACATTTCTCCCCTCAATAATTTTGTCTCCTCGAACTGGAGAAGGTAACCTTCCCACTGCCTTGCCTTCTTTTATTTATTTATTTATTTATTTATTTATTTATTTATTTATTTATACAACTTATATGCCACCCACTACCAAAAATTCTCTGGGAAGCTTCACCTGATGGGTGCACTAACACAACCCCTTACAGCTATTCTGCTTATGCTTTCTCTCCCTCACAATGATGGAGATTGTAGTTTAACACATAAGAAGGTTAGATGAGTCTAGTGAGAAAATAGAAGTCCAAACATGGCAGGAGAGA
>JAHTLZ010003518.1:2644698-2665414 GCA_023846285.1 Phrynocephalus versicolor | reverse complement strand
GCCAAATAACCTTTAGCAACTGACTTGGGGAGCCCAATCTTTATTAAACATTCAGGGATTGTAGAGGAGAGTGAGGAGAATCTTCTCTGATGTGTGGTATCTCTCGATATCAGGGGAAAACTTTCCTGGGGGGGGGGGGGCTTCTTTGTGGGTATATAATTCAGACACCAAACATCCAATCTTTCCCAGGCTTGGAGGTATAGTATAAGAGAGGCAGAGGAAGATTCCCTGCAAAATTGATGCCTCTAGGTGCCTTGGACTTCATTTTATAGCCTAAAAGAATTAAAAAACCAAAAATCACTAACATTCATTAATTTGTATTCATTAAGGGTAATCGATTTGTATCAATACAAACTGACAGCAATTTTTGAATGAATTTTGCAGCTCATTTTTGATTAGTGACAAACTTGATTTATTATGCATGACACAAGCTATACAGAATTAGATCATATGAACATAAGAACAGCCTTGCTGGAGCAGGCCACAGTCCATCCAGTCCAGCATTCTGTCTCACACAGTGGCTCACCATTTGCTTCAGGGTATTCCCAAGCAGGTGTCTTCACCTGCTTATGATTCCCTGCAAATGGCATTGAGAGATATCCTACCTATCTCTCCAACCTGGAGATTGCACTTAGTCATCCATAATGATAGCCATTGATACTCTTGTTCTCCATGAATTTGTCTAATCCTTTCTTAAAGCTGTCAAAGCTGATAGCTGTCACCACTACTTCTGGCAGGGAGTTCCATACATCAGTGATCCACGGGGTGGGGGGGGTACTTTCTCTTATTTGTTTGAGATCTAGCATCCAAAGGTTTCATGGAGTGACACCTAGTTCTAGTGTTGTGAGATAGGGAAAACAGTTTTTCTTTATCTACTTTGTCCACACCATGTATGATTTTATAAACTTCAATCTGGTCACCTCTTAGGCGCCATTGTTCAGGAGTGAAGAGGCTCAGCCTTTGCAACCTCAGATGGTAAGGAAGGCGTTCCAGTCCTCTAATGATTCTGGTTGCCCTCATATGCACTTATACCATTTCCATAAAATCCTTCCGGAGGTATGGCGACCAGGACTGTACACAATACTCTGAATGGGGCCTTACCATAGATTTATAAAGAGGCAAAAAAGATAGAGTAATACAATGCAATGCCATTACTCTTTTTTTTTTTACTTTTTCATGCCAAACAATATTGCTTGTAAGCATTATGATATCAACTAGAGATGGGCACGGAACGAACATTTTTTCGTTTCCGTTACCGTTTGTCGTTTCCATTACGTAACGAAATGACAAACGAAAATTGTGATGAAAATGAAACGAAACGAACAGAACCACGAAAATTGTGGTCGTTACGTTTCGTTTTCGTTAATGGCGACGCGCAACGAAATGAGCTGTTTTAAATGTTAAAAAATGCCCTGGACATCCGTAAAAACGCAGCGATAATTATTTATATAGTCTGATAATACCTACAAGGGGGTTTGGGGTCCTTAAAATGTTTGTTTTTGTCTTCTCCCATCATGATGTATTTTCTTTTCCCTTTAAAATGGATGTCGCCACCAGCCACAAAATGGAGGCAAGCCACGTGATGGGATCATGTTCAACCAATAGCATGCCCAGGTTGCAGACTGGGCGGGCAGGTCTGGCAGCCACAGAGGGCATAAAAAGCTCTGGCAGCCCCCGTCCTCCTTGCAATCTCTGGTGGAAGTTAGGGTGGAATTGCTGTCTCTGCGACTCTAGCTTCAGTCCTGCAGCCTCCCTGTGTGCGTGCATGCTGCGTACCTCTTGGTGAGTACCCTCCCCTGCCCCGCAGTGCAGTCACTCTGCGGCTGCCTTGCACCCTGGGCAACGCCCGCCGCTGCCTTTGCAGCCTCCCTGTGTACCTAGTCTATACTGTGTCTCTGCCAGCATCCATTTTTTTAGTGTTTTCCCTCTGGTCTGGGGCGTTGGGCGATGCCTGCGCACGGAAATGCTTTAAAAATTGCACCAAAAGCGGGTAGAAACGACAAACAAAAAACGAAAAACGGTAACGAAATTTTCCCCAAAATTCGTGACAAATGGAAACGAACCGAAACAGACCTCTCAACGACAAACGAAAAACCGAAACACCATTTTTTTTATTCGTGCCCATCTCTAATATCAACAATGTTAAAACAGAGATTTGAAATGTATTTATTTACTATTTGTTTATGGGAATCATTTTATATAATATATGGTCAATTTTGTTTTTTAAAAATGATTTATTTTTTATTATTTATTTTAGAGCTTTTTTACCTTTCCTTTCTTCTTGGAAAAGGACCCAAGGTGGCTTACAGTAATGAGGGACTATATACAGTCCGATACAATTAAGACATATTCAAGTATTGAGAGCAGGGCACTGAGGTACATCTTACAGCATTACAAGACAGTGCTATAAAGTAACATTAAAGCTACAAGAAAATGCAAGCAGCTAAAAAGAGAGTGAAAATTCCATGTAAAAGTTATTAGTAAGGGAAACTAACATTGAAAACATAGTGTCAATGCAATCATAAAGTCTATAAACACAAAGTCTATGTGATCATGTATGTAGATTCATATAAAAAGACACATAATAGATAGATAGTCCATCATTCAGGGAAAGCTTGCCTTAAGAGAAAGGTCTTTGCCTGTTTCCAGAAAGACAGCAGAGATGGGGCAGTCTTCGCCTCTAGTGGGAGGGAGTTCCAGAGTCTGGGAGCAGCAGTCGAGAAGGCCCTTTCATGTGTCCCCACAAGGTGTACCTGTGAAGGAGGCGGGATGGAGAGACAGGTCTCTCCTGATTACCTTAACATCTGAGCTGGTTCATACTGTGCTGAAGAACAGAGTTGTGTGTGTGACAAACCCAGATCTATTGTGTTGCCACTTTTAACATTAATTAATAACTGTTTCCCAATCTAGGTATCCCCACCAAAATACTAGCAAGTTACCAGGGAGTTTTACTATGAAGAATGGATTCTGACACCGATGTTTATGATTTAAAAATAAAACATGTAACTTATATTGATGTACAGATGTTCAGTGTTATTGGTATGGTAGCTGAGCTGATGTTCTTAGATACATGTACTACTTTAATGACTTATAACTATAACATTTTTTATTGTCAGTTAAAACAAACTGCTTGACAGTTACAGACGCTCACGGCTGGCTAACTGACACATCAGGCAGACCAGCTGAACTCTGATGCCTATATTGGTTTAACTCCCTAGAAGACTACCCTTAGATCACCCAGGAGAGAACCCCTTCTCTTCTCAGAGAGCATCTTTAATATCCACTAGCTACACACACTGGCTTACGGATTGGCTAGGCAACACTACATCAATACATATCCATAAACAACAATAAACAGTCATATATAACAGGGCTGTCCAACTTTGAATAGGCCAAGGTCTACTTTTTCCAGATGAAAGTGCCTGAGGGCTACTACACTAAAACTTCTACTTATGAATTTTATCTGTTTCGACTAAGTAGAGCAGCCCTTGAACAGCTCCGCTCGGCTGAGACAGTGGGCTGGCAGACCCAAAGCTTTGCTGGGGCAGTGGTGGTCCTTGAGGTGGGGGAGGTAGAGGTGGAGAACTTATCCCCTCACTTTTGTTATTGATGGCCGGCGGGCTACTTTTGAACCCTTCACGGGCTACTGGTAGCCCCCGGTCTACCTGTTGGACAGGCCTGATATATAACATCCTATTTGTCATAGTGTGCGATAGACACAAGTGCGTGTGAGCATATGGCTATGGTCGCTGAAGGATTCTGTGCTCAGGAGTCCAGAAGACCTTTTTCTTCAAAGCTGGGTGTAGCTGAAACAATCTGCCTAGGTTTAGGCACTGTGCACCCTGAATTGATGGAAAGAGCTGGGCAAAACATGGTGGACTTGCTTGACCCTCCATCTCTTACTAATGGAAGACTAAAGCTCAAGGAGAAGCTCTAAAGTGCAAGGAGAGGTCTTTCTTTAAATGGAAATCCTCCCCAAATGAGGAAAATGAAAAGGAACATAAACTCTGGCAAAAGAAATGTAAGAAGATGATAAGAGAGGCTAAGAAAGATTTTGAGGAACGCATGGCTAGCAATATAAAGGGTAATAATAAAAGCTTCTTTAAATATGTTAGAAATAGAAAAGCTGCCAGAGAACCAGTTGGCCCTCTGGATGGTGAGGGAGGGAAAGGGGAGGTTAAGGAGGACTTGGAAATTGCAGAGAAATTAAATGAGTTCTTTGCATCTGTCTTCACGACAGAAGACCTTGAGCAGATTAAATCAAATACAGGTTAAAAGAAATGATGTTTTAGGACTAATTAATAAATTGAAGATTAACAAGTCACCGGGCCCAGATGGCATCCACCCAAGGGTTATTAGGGAACTGAGAAATGAAATTGCAGATCTCTTAACGGTAATATGCAACTTGTCTCTTAAAACGGCCACAGTGCCGGAGGACTAGAGGATAGCGGATGTCACACCAATATTTAAAAAATGAAGGAGGGGGACCCGGGAAACTACAGGCCAGTTAGCCTTACATCTGTCCCAGGGAAGAAGGTGGAAAGCCTCATCCAAGAGAAAATCTTAAAACACATAGAAGAACACCTTGCTGAGAGAAAATCAGCATGGCTTCTGTAAAGGTAAGTCTTGCCTGACAAATCTTTTAGAATTTTTTTGAAAAGGTCAATAGGCATGTGGATTTGGGTGAACTACTAGTGGATATAGTCTATCTGGATTTTCAGAAGACTTTTGACACAGTCCCTCACCAATGGCTGCTGAGAAAATTGCACAGTTAGGGGATAAGAGGGCAGGTCCTCTTATGGATTGAGAACTGGTTGAGATCCAGGAAACAAAGAGTAGGTCTCAATGGGAAATTTTCAGAATGGAGAGAAGTGAAAAGCGGTGTGCCCCAGGGCTCTGTCCTGGGACTGGTGCTTTTCAATCTGTTCATAAGTGACCTGGAGACAGGGATAAACAGTGAGGTGGCCAAGTTTGCAGATGACACAAAACTTTTCCATGTGGTAAAAACCAGAGAAGATTGTGAAGAGCTCCAGAAGGATATCTCCAAACTGGGGGGATGGGCTGCGAAATGGCAAATGCGTTTTAATGTAGCCAAATGTAAAGTAATGCATATTGGGGCAAAAAATCAAAACGTTATCTATCAACTCATGGGCTCTGAGTCATCCGTGATGGATCAGGAAAGAGATCTTGGTGTGTTGCTGGACAGCTCCATGTAGTTGTCTACCCAATGTGTGGCAGCAGTGAAGAAGGCCAATTCCATGCTAGGGATTATCAAAAAGGGGATTGAAAATAAAACAGCCAACATTATAATGCCATTATACAAAACAATAGTAAGGCTGCACCTGGAGTATTGTGTACAATTCTGGTCACTGTATCTCAAGAAAGACATAGTGGAACTGGAAAGGGTGCAAAAGAGAGCAACTAAAATGATTACTGGGCAGGGGCACCTCCCTTATGAGGAAAGGCTAAAACATTTGGGGCTCTTTAGTCTGGAAAAAAGGCGCCTGAGGGGGGATATGATTGAGACGTACAAAATAATGCAAGGCATGAGTAAAGTGGATAGAGGGAAGCTCTTCTCCCTCTCACAAAATACCAGAACTAGGGGACATCCACTCAAATTGTGGGCTGGGAGAGTAAGAACAGACAAAAGAAAATATTTTTTCACCCAGCGTGTTGTCAGTCTGTGGAACTCCCTGCCACGGGACGTGGTGATGGCATCTGGCGTGGATGCCTTCAAAAGGGGATTGGACAGATTCCTGGAGGAAAAGTCCATCACAGGTTACAAACCATTAGGGAGATGTGTAATCTCCAGGCTTAAAACCGGGGTACTTCAAGGGCCAGACACAGGGGAGTGATATCAGGAGACAGATATCTAGTTTCATTCACTCCCAAATGCATCTGGTGGGGCCACTGTGAGATACAGGAAGCTGGACTAGATGGGCCTTTGGCCTGATCCGGCATGGCTCTTCTTATGTTCTTATGTTCTTAAAGCTGCTGCTTATCTTGCAAGGATCTTCTCTTTCTTTTTAAAGAATCAGCACTTTACTAGTGGTGCTTTATAAAAGGCACAATGCACCTTTCCCGTGTTGATGTGCCCCAATGATTAGGAATATTGGTGGTATGCAGAAAACTCAACCAAACAGCAAAAACGTCAAATAAGCTGTAGCTGCTCTACTGCCTTGAAAGACTCTCCTTTCCACCCAACCCCATTGGTCAGTGAAATAAAACTGGTCTTCTTTGCTTATATTTGATACTGAAATACTTCTGGGCAGATGTCATTGCTGTACATTCCTTTCTGTGTTTATGCTGGCCGTGCCTTTTTTTTTTTCCTTGTAAAAAAATTCTTAATTGGGTGCACCATCTCATTGCCCATATCCTGGAACATCTGAGAATGTTATTCCTCCCCATCTTCCTTTCTCAGAGCAGCAAGGCATGTCAGAAGACGTTTTGGGTGAATAAAACTGCTTGGTCTTAATGCATGGAAGAAAAGAGGGAGGGGAGGGAGACACTCAGTCTACAAATACAGTCTGTAATATTTTGCCTATTCATTTGTATCGGCCGCCATCTGCTGGCAGAATGAAAAGCAGCCCAACTTCTGATCAAATTCCTGCAACAAGAAGAGGAATGTGAAGAAAAAATGGACAAGTATTAATACTATTTGTGCTTAGTCTTACTCCTAGTGAGTTCAGTGGGACTAACCTTCAGAATGTGTTTATAGGAGTGGAACCTGAAGATTCATCATGAACGCTGGCAAGTCAATTCTCCAAGCATTTACATTTCTAAAAAAAAAAAGAATGGAATTGCTGCATCAAAGAGTGGAGCCAACACCGAGAAGGGGAAATCTGTTTTAAAGGTTATATTTCACATTGTACAAACAGGTCCAGCTACAACCCGTCATGGATAGTTCCTCAACAACCTTCTGAGGAATACGGTTAAACTCCCAGTGTGTGTGTGTGTGTTTTGGTTGTGTATTTTATTATTAGTATTATTTCTATTATTACTATTCCCTCTTGCCAGGTACTTCTTGTTTTGTTGTTGTTCCATTGTGGCTTTTGCACTGGGTTTTTCCTTTCTTTCTTTAGAATATTATTATCATCATTATTATGTTGGGGTTGTTTGAGAAATTATTGTTGTTAACCGCCCAGAGATCCCGTTTGAGGAAAATTGGATTGCGGTGTATAAAAATAAAAATAAATAAATAACATCTAAAAATAAATAAGTAAGGCAGTCAGTAGGTAGTTCGTCTTCACTCCTATCCCCCAAATATATATGACCACCACCACCGTGACATCAGGAGCAAAAAACTTTTTTTTCTACAAAGAATATACTCTTGTTCTGAGTATATACAGTAATTGTTGTTACATGCTGCCAGGTTGCTTCCAGAAAGTCCCGTTGTTAAGAGCTTTGCTTAGTGCTTGGAGACTCGTGACCATGGCTTAATTTATTGAGTAAATCTGTAATTTGTTTGATATTCCTCTTTTCTTGCTGCCCTCAACTTTTCTTATTTTCCCCATTGAGCCTCGACTTCTAATGGGATGTGCGGAGTCCCATAACCTCAGTTTAGTCCTCTTGCTTCTAGGGGCAGTTCTGATTTATTTTATGAACACACTAAATAGATCTGATCCAAGACTCGCTTAGATTTTATTTGTCTTCAGTGTTTGCAAAGCTCTCCTTCACATTTCAAATGAATTTTTTTTGCTTGCCATAGTTCCTCACCGTTCAGCATTCACATCCATGCAGAGAGATCATGTGGATGATCTTCAACTTGGTTTCCAGTGACACATCCTTGGATTTTTTTAGTCCCTTTGTTCCTGCTCTGCTGAATCTTAATTTTCTTCTAATTTCTTCACCACATCCAGATTGATGTCTGAACCAAGGCACAGAAAATCTTAAACAATTTTAAATTTTAAATTGTCAACATAGATGTTTCATATATAATTCCTTCAATATACATAATTTTTGTTTTCTTCCACTTAAGCTGCATTCCAGGTTTTGTACTTTGTTCATTAGGACTTCTTTCATGACATTGCTGCTTTCTGCAGTCCTCTAGAGCATGTTTTTTTTTAAAAAAAGTTTTATTAATTTTAAAATATTTTTAAAACTACAGTACAACTCACAACAAAGCAGTATATAATAAAGGAAAAAGGTATTAAACAAAAGTCATACAAATATAAAAGGAAAAAAAACACAACTCCGTGCAACCCACCCACCCCTCAGGACTTACAGAGTTACAACTTACAGACAAGCTGTCAAAACACCACTAATTTCCTGCATTGTTTAGCAAATATTAAAAAAGAAATGGGAAGCTTTCCCCCCCTCCCTTCTCTGCCAATGATTAGAAAGATTTAAGGAGAAAGTTTCCATTTAGGACTTTGTTTTAAAGTCAGCTCTTTTGTGTCCCTGTGTTGGGAGAAAGGAGGGAGATAAATGAAAGTAAGCCATCCCTGTGATTAACCCATAGGTGTGACAACTGGTGATAAAAGAAGTCTCAGATCTGGGCCATTGATAGACAATGAGTCAGACTGCCATCCTACGGTAGAGGAATGATTCCCTGTGAGACTTTCTTTTGAATAGAACTGAATATGACTGTTGTAGTCAAGGACTGGCTTCCGGTGTTCTCTCTCTGGTCTTTCCTGGATGCTGATGCTCACATTATGTCTTCCTGCACCAGCATAAACTCCGGTGGATTCTCCCACCTTCCTACCTACCCTCCTCTTGCATCCGTCCCAGTACAGCAGCCAATAGGGAGAGTTAAGGTGTTTTTGCTTCTCCCCTTTTCCTTTTGGGATTTTTAATTGCACCAACACCACTCTGGGAGTGTTGCTTATGAATATAACCCCACTCCTCTGTGGGCTCTGGTTCCTCACTGGGAGAATCTTCTGACCAGTGGCTTTGAGAGTAGTCTTATTGGATGTCATTCCATTCCCATTCCTCAACATCCTCCCTCTTAGGACTCCCCTGTTCTTCCACTTCCATTTCTACAGGATCACCCTCTTGCTCCTCTCCTTTGAAACCCCCTGCTTTTTTCTCCCCATGACCAATCTCTTTCGTCCTCTTAGGTCCTCCCTTTTGGAGGCAAGGCAGCCTTTATATCAGCTATGCACTGGGAGTTAAGCAATTCCTTCCTCTACCTCAGGGGTGTCCAAACTTTGGCCCTCCAGATGTTTTGGACCACAACTCCCAGAATTCCAAGCCTAGATTGCTAATGACAAAGGGCTGTGGGAGTTGTGGTCCAAAACATATGGAGGGCTGAAGTTTGGATGCCACTGCTCTACCTTGATGGGTGCCTTCCAATCCAGATGGCTGAGAGGACTGCATAGGCCTCCATTTTCTCAGGAGCCATGCATGATGGTGGCATATGCTTCTTCTGTGTCTCACATGGGAGACCCTGGGGCAGACTCACTGGGAAGCTAAGGGGACTGTGGGGGTCCGTTTGTCCGTCCGTCCGTCCGTCCATCCGTCATTCCTTCCTTCCTTCCTTCCTTCCTTCTGACCCTCATTCATCTTTCAAGGTAAGGGGTGGATTGACCCGTGCCATCTGCCACCCTAAGGTGAGTTTCTGTGACTGACTGAAGGTTTGAACCCAGGTCTCCTGAACCCTAATCCCACACACTATGCAATCTACTGCACTAGCTGCCACCTATTTCATGCTGACGATAAAAACAGATAATAAAATGCTTTGCTTTCATTTGAGGAAAGAATGCAATTAATTTGCCACTGAACTGAGTGAAGCTTCTGCTCTTTTTAAAATGCCAGGGTAACTTTAAAATATGCATTCTCCACTTAAAAAAAGAATTTAGAAAAAGAAAGGTGTTGTTTTCTTTAATTGTTTGATTAGAGTGCCACCTAGTGTCCTTTCCATCTCCTGAGACAAGTTAGTTTAATGCCTTGGCAAACACACTCCCACCTCCCATAGTTTTCAGGTTTCTGAGCATTCATATCTCACTCCATGCCACCTTGAAAACTGTAGGACTAAAACAATTTGTACATGACCCCTAAACTCCGCCGCAAATGGCTCCCAGCTCTGGAGCTTAAAATTGTTTCCCCACCAGCTCTGGAGTTTACAGAAAATTAAGTGCGGCCATGCCCACCTAAGTGCGTCCCAGCACACTTTTCAGGTACCTACTCTTGGAGGGTGAAAAATCTCAGATCCGGATGTAAAGGAGTCAGTGCCAGGCTCTCCTCGCTTCTGTTTGTTTTTTGTTTTTTTGCCTCCCGCCCCTTTAAGAGAGACGACGGGGCTTGTGGAGGCTTGGGCCGGCAAACGGAGGTGAGCCTGCATTCTTTTGTCCCCTTTTTTCTCCCTCCCCTCACGCAGACAGGACCAAGGAAGTGGGGGACGCAGGAAGAGCAACCAACCCCCAAGATCTCTGGTCCGAATTTAAGTGGCCAGCGGATCTTAGGGGTCATGTGAAAAGACTCTAAGAGAGATTGCATGTGTAGGTAAGAAGCCAACTGAGGCTGAAGTAGTACAATAACAGTAGGTTTGGACATGGCACTTGTTGCTCAAACGTTAGGAAAATCCCACTGAACATACAAAAGTGGAATGAAAATCTGTTTCTTCCAGCCTGTGGCTGCGATGCCATATTTTACAGCACTGTTTGGTGTTATGTTAGCCATTAAGAACATTAAGGGAAAATCTGGAGTACCAGGTACTGAGTGTGGTATAGTGGATTGAGTGATCGACTAGGACTCAGGAACCTTTCTTTCAAACCCCCTGCTTAGCCATGGAAAATCTCTCTCTCTCTCTCTCTCTCTCTCTCTCTCTCTCTCTCTCTCTCTCTCTCTCTCTCTCTGAGTCAGTTCTGATTTGACAGCACATAATGTGACATGGGAGATGGTGTTTCCAAATTTACCACTACACCACTGGTTTCAGGGAGGAGGGATGGGCCATTTAGGAGAGCAAAGGTAAGAAGATACTCAAGACTGGTGCAAATTCTCCTGCCATCTAAGGTGGGCAGAATAATCCTGCCTCCACTACCACCACTCAATAATACTCATTGGAGGAAGGAAGGGAGGGGAGGGCATCAGCCCTGTTGCCTTTGTTTCTCTGAACACCTGCCAATGGAAGAATTTGGAATTTGGGTATTCACTTTTGGAAAGCATGGTTAGATCTGCTTCCTTTCCCCTGGAAAAGGAAAAATGAACAGGCTGGACACTTCCTGGTTAAAAGAAATGAACAATTTTGCTTTCATTAGAGTGGCCCCCTCCCAGGTCATGAGCTATCAGTGCTGGAGTGTCTACTCAGATGTAGCAACCTTTGCTTTTTCAGGCTGTCATGTCCCTCTTTCCACTGCAGATCTACCACATCCCCCTCAATGTGTGTGAATGCCTAAATCTCTGAAGGGAGTAGTTATTTCTCTCTCTGCTTGGACTTAAAAGAACTAACATCAAAACCACAGACATTGGCTATGCAAGCAAACAAATCATTAATAAAACCTTACGATTCAGCTTACTTGCATGGCTGCAAATTCACCTATGCATTAAATTAACAGGAGAGTAAGCTCTTTTGAACTTGGTGGTGCTTAAGTCTAACAAAAACAGTCCAATTTCTAATGAACATCAGTGAAAGATCTTCAGTCGGCTGAAATGCAACCTTTAGCTTTAAAATAGAAACGCAAGCAATCTTGCAAAGCAAGATTGCCATTAAGACTGGTAGCATGAAATAGAGCAATCCAGTCAGGAAAAAAAGGAAAGAAATATCTAGCATTGGAATGATTATTTTGCTTATTTGCTGGCTTCCGTAGCAAATAAGCAAAAATAATCTACCTTGAGCAATGGTAGAGCTTGAAAGGCTCATTGTCATTTCAGTCATTTGTTAGAATAAGGATAGTCTGTCACTAACCCTGCCGCTCCACTAGGTAATCCAGCAGATTATTTATCTGGACTTTAGAAAAATGTCCCAGAGTAGCAGCTTTGAGAGGGGTGTGTGTTTGCCCCCTGGAACCCTAAACTTGTTATTTTAAAAAAATGTACAGCTAGATAAAAGTAAAAAAAAAGTTACTTACGGGACATATTATGAGGCAAATTGCATAATCAAAAAGTGTAAGAATGTTTCTTTACACCAATAATTCACATACCCACTGAAGTACATTTAATTCAGTTCACACAAAGATATCCAAGCTATATGAGCCCCCAAACCACACTTTAGTGAATGTGAGAACTTTACACAGAGAATCAAGAACAGTATCTCAAGCAACTCTTATACATGGCTGGTATATGTGCATTTCTCCCCTTCAGAACTGGCAAAAACTACAGCCAATTTTTAAAATTAATAGACTTCCCACCCACCCCACCTGACTATTTCTCCAGATGTCCTTGGGTTGTTTTGTGCTGTTCTTCTCTGCCTTACTGTTCCGGACTGGAACTTTCTTCTCCACCAGCTATGACTTTACCTTTTCCTGCACATTCAGTAATAGATGCTTTGAAAGTTAGTGCAGTATATAATGCATTGCACTAATCCAAAGAGACCTTTTGATACTGGCCAAAATCTTGTTGTGCAGCTCTGCTGGTACAATGGGAGACATGTCACTGGCAGCAGAGATTCCACCAGTGCAGGAATTCCTGTTTCAATTCTGGTTTGCATGCAACTTTGTCTCATTGTGTCACACACAACCCCAAATAAAGCAAGAGCTCTTTAATTAGCAGCAATCTACTGAAGCTGCTGATGACATTCCTGTTGTGTTGGTAGTAGAAATGGGCACGAAACAATTTTTTTCGTTTCATTATTCGTTATTCGGTTCATTATGTAACAAAATGAATAAGTAACCTGGCGCTGGAAAAGGAACGAACCCAACCGAACCAAGAAAATTAGGTTTGTTATGTTTTGTTTTGTTAATGATGAAATGAGCTGTTTTAAATGTTAAAAAATCTTCCTGAATATCCATAAAAAACCCAGCAATAATTATTTATTCTGCCTGATAATACCTGCCAGTGGGGTTTTGGGTCCTTAAAACGTTCATTTATGTCTTTTCTCACATCACGATGTATTTTTTTCCCCTTTAAGGATGACACAAAATGGATGCCAGCCACATGCTTAATATTTCTTGGGTATTAAAAAACGTGCAAGGGGGTGAGGGGTGCTTAAAACATGCATTTATGCCTTTTCTCAGATCGCTTTAATATTATTTTATTTTCTGGGATTGTTTTAGTCGATTCATAGCTTCCTTGAATTCATTTTTATTTTTTATATATCCTTATTTTACTATATCATGCATTGATGAGCACAGTCACATGGGCTAGCCATGTGATGGGATCATGTAAATTCTTGGAAAACTTTAACCAATAGCATGCCCAGGTTGCAGTGGGAAGGTCTGACAGCTCCAGAGGGCATAAAAGCTCTTGCTCCCCCCCCCCAGCCCTTCTTGCAGTCTGTGGTGGAGTGGAGTGGAGTCAGGTTGGGGTGGGATTGCTGTCTGCATTGTTACTTTCACTTTAGGCTAGGCAGTTTGTTCAGTTATATCTATTTATGTATTTATTTAGTGTTTTCTGTCTTGTCTAGGGTGTTGGGGGACGCCCATGCGCGGGAAATGCTTTAATCGCGCAAAGCAGGTAAAAACGAAAAATGAATTATGAAACAATGAAACAATTTTTTTTGCAAAAATTAATGAAAAAAGAAATGAAACGAAACGAACTCCTCAATTAAACGAAATGAAACGAAACACCATTTTTTCAATTCGTGCCCATCTCTAGTTGGTAGAGCTACACAACAAAGTATTGGCTGTTACTGCAACAGCTCAAGCATAATTTAGGCACAGAGCAGTGCTGATACATTTCCTTTCTGGTTTTGCATTCTAGAACATGTGACATTGTTTTTGCTTGAATGTAAGAAGTTTTGCAGAGGTTGGGCCATTTTGCAAGGGCAATCTTCTGTCTGGAGGATCACTGAGTGTTGTAGGTTTTTTTAAATTAGTGACATCTGTCTGTTTGAAAGGTTGTCCAGTCCACATCCAGTTTGAAGATAAATGCATAAATAGATAAATATAGAAAAGGTGAGTAGAACCCTTGACTAAGCTCCTGGACTGTAAGCCATAAAGATAGCATATTGAGAAAATACTGAACACAGGTCACCTGGTTACTGTCATTCCCTCTTTGACAAAGTATACTGGATTTCTACCTGTCATAGTGATCATTTCTAAACTTGCATCTATTGATATATATAAATCCGTTTATGCACATTTCATGGAACTGTATGATGCATCTTACCTTCTTTTTGGGAGAGGGCTATATTTCCTTATTTTACATGATACATGTGTAAGCAATTCAAAGAGCTGGTACTAACTTAAAAGCACTTACAGTGACAGTTTCTGCATCACTACCTGTCAAAGCATCTTCTCTTAAGATAATCTGCCTGGGCTACTCGGCTTTCCTAGGCATTGTGGTTGCAGATGGTCACTCCAAAAGAGGCCTAGGAATCTACTACCAAGATCAGGACCTTTTTGGTGGTGGCTATGGCATTGTGGAACACATTGCTAGTGGATATACACCAGGCTCCCACTCTGTCGCCCTTCAGGAAAGGAGTAAAATCTTAGCCTTTAAAACAGGCCTCCAGAACCACCCCCCTGTGATTTACCTGCTGTATTTGGTGGTATTTGAATTGTGTTTGCTGTTAACTTTGTGTTTTATTTTTTCTTGTTTTTAAGATATGGACATGTTCTGTTTCTGGGTGAGTATGGAAACAGTTCATGTGTTTATTTGCTACTAGCTGCCCAGGATAGTGGTTTGCCACTAGATAGGTGAGATTTAAGTGCAATTAATCAGTCAGTCAGTCAGTGGCCGTGACTTCACGAGCCGCTCGCTTCGCGGCAAGCCGTCATTTCTGTGTGAACCGATCGCTTCAGTCCGCACGCTCCTCCTTTTTGGCTGCGACGTCACCCCGACCACGCCCCCTTTACCGTGCTCCAACCGGGGTGAGTGATTCCCCTGCCAAGGGCCGGGAATCTTTTCGCTTCGCATCTCACTTCGCTCCCAACGTCACGTGTGGTCTCGGTTTTTGGCTTTTATTTCAAGTTTTTTTAAAAAATATTCAAACAGGGATATCGATGCATCGCTATATCGTTTCATCGCTTTGTGCTGTTACTTCCTCGCTCGAGTAGTGGCGGCGGTGGTGGTGGTGGTGGTGGCGGCGGCGGGAGCAGGAGGAGCCGATGCCGCCTTGCCCGGCCAGAGCAGGGCACCCGGGGCAGGCAGCGTGCAAGCGGCGGAGGGCGGGCGGCTGTGCCATGCGGGGCTCCCCCCGAGTAGCGGCGGCGGGGGCGGGGGGGGAGGCTGCCAATGATGCCAGGAAACAATGGACAAAACAATATAAATTAGGAGCAGAAAACACAGGATCGTACAGTAACCACTCGTGAATGACAGCCAAGCATTGATGCATCGATACGCCGAGTAATTTTTTTTTAAAAAAATAAAAGGAGAGTGGAACCGGACGTTGCAAATCAGCTTTCTAATGCGAAGGGAGCACGTGAGGTAGTAATCGATTCGGTCCCAAAAATGCCCCGCGTGAGTACAGAGAAACGGGGGTGGGAGCGAAGGGAGACCACGTGACCACCACGTGACCGCCTCCGAATTCAAATCGAAGGCAAGGTCGATTCGAAGCGAGGCACCTCGTGAAGTAACGGCCAGTCAGTGAATGCTCTGAGAAGATCATGATAGGCGTGGGTACCATACTAGGAGCAGAAGCAACCAGTTTCCATTGATGGTTGCTGCTCAAGAAGATCTCAGGCCCAGTGCAGCTGCATTCTGTTGCAAGGATATTGCAAGGTCTCCATAATGGGGCATTACCACTGTCCCAATTTCTCTCAAACACTCAACCATAGATGGAAGAGGAGGTGGTTCCTAACCTTAGGTAACCCAGGTGTTCTTGGACTCCAATTCCAAGATGCCTTCACCATTTGTGGTGGGAACTCCCATTCAAGAACAGTTTGTATAGGCAAGGGTGGGAGCAACTGCATTAGAGCAATCACAGTGTTGCTGCTCACAGAAACGTAGAGTCATAGATCCATATAATTGGAAGAGGCCTATAAGGCCATCGAGTCCAACTCCCTGCTCAGTGCAGGAATCCAAGTCAAAGTATATCTTACAGATGGCAGTTTAATTTTCTCTAAAATGCCTCCACTTCTTGAGGTAATTGGTTCCATTGCCATGCTGCTCTAACAGTTAAGAAGTCCCCCCCCCCCGGAATTAAGCCTAAATCGGGGTTCCCTTTTTTTACATGTCCTGCATTCTGGAATGACTGAGAGCAGATCTTTCCCCTCCTCTGTATGGCTGTCTTTCAAGTATTCAAACAGTGCTATTGTACCTTTCCTCAGTCTTCTTTTCTCTAGGCTAAACATACCCACTTCTTTCAGTCTTTCCTCAAAGGACGTAGTCTTCAGTCATCTTTGTTGTCCTTTGAACTTCCAGATTGTTGGCATCCTTCTTATAGTGTGACTCACAGAACTAGACACAGTCCTGACCAGGGTCGAATAGAGAGGGACTCATGAGACCTAGAAATTATTTATTTATTTATTTATTTTTACAGCTTATATGCCGCCCACTACCCAAAGGTCTCTGGGCGGCTTACAATCAAAGAATTAAAACAGTTAAAACATCAAATATCAATAAATAATTAAAACAATAATAAAAAAAATCATTACACTAAAATTGCCATCAGAGGACCCACAGTCTATGTTGTATCAATTTAAAAACTTCTGGAACAGGAAGGTTTTTACCTGGCACCGAAATATCATCAATGTTGGTGCCGGGCGGATCTCACTTGGGAGGGCATTCCATAGCTTGGGGGCAGCTGCTGAGAAGGCCCTATGTCTACAAGACATCCCTCTCATCTCCTTGAAATTAATGCCACCCTAATTAACACTAGCCTGTTTTGAAACTACATCACACTGCTGGCTCATATTCAACTTGTGATATACATCAATTCCAAGATTCTTTTTGCCTATAGTGTTACTGAGCAAAGTATTCCTCATCTTGTAATTGTGTATTTGATTAGCAATTCCTGCACTTCCTTATCCAGCACCATGTGAACTATCCACGGTGATGTTTATGATTCCTCTTGAATGCAGAGGAATTTTTGACAGAATTTTCTGTCTGAATGGCTTGGAGCATTGTATGGTATCCCTTACTAGCCCACAGAATATATTAGACCAACCCTTGTCTAACATTTAAGTTAGGTTTCTAACATTAAATGGACTTAAGATCAGTCTTAATTTAACTATACTACATTTGCCTTAAAAACTGTTAAGTTCTACTTCTCCAGGCTACAACTATGTAGAACAGTGATCCATCTCTGATTTTCATCAATTGATTGTTAAATTGGATACAGTTAAGCAACAGTGGAATTGAAAGGAAACTGAAATAAGCATTTAGTTAACATTCTCCACCTTGGGCTCCCCTGTTCCCTAATCTAAGTTAATTACAGAAAGTCTTAGTAAGAGCTGGAGAGAAATGATAAACCTTGGTCCAATTATTTAGAAACATGTAAGCCATTAAAGATACTTTATGAAGCAATAATTATAACGTGATTGTCTTTCCTAGCAGTGGTTCCTTGTAGTTCCTCAGGAGTAAGCATTAAATCACAGCCACCCAGCAACTGTGGACTGGAGGATTATTTTACAAGGTTAAATAACAAGGGGATCATTTGTATAAAAGCAAAATATGTGTTCAGCCAAGTATCTGTGACAGACTGCTAGAGCTGCCATAATTCTTAGGCACTAGAATGCCGTCAGAGGCAGAAACGTGAAGAAAAATGACCTCTCCAATGAGGTGGAGAGTTTTTGAAAAACGTTCTGGAAATAATGCTGCTTAGAAGGTAAAAAGAGAGAGAAAATGAATTGGCATCTCTCTCTGCTTAGAGAGAAACAGGTGGAACAACTTACTGAGCTCTTTGCTAAACCAACTGAAGCATCCCACCAGCAGCTAAGGGCAGCTCTTACAAAGGGACATAACAGTAGCCGCATGGGGCGATCTCTCCACCACTACTTAATTTGGTCTTCCTTGCAACTTCTATAAATGATTAAACGCTTGTTCTGAAGTGAGAAGGGTTTTTCAACACTTTGTAAAGTTCAGGCAGGCGGATGCTCAATACAACTGCATTTAGATGAAAGGAGGGTAGATTTCTATCACTTTTAAGGCTACGGAGCATCACTTTGTTGTGAACAATTACCTATATGACTAGGAAGGAAATGAAAGCCTTAATTAAGCTAAAGTTGGAATAGATGTCTGACATTTTCAGCAGTTACATTTGTGCATACTGTGCGTTTTCTTTGTTGGGCTAAAGCCGAACAGGCCCATTCTGCAGGAAGAAAGCACACAATAAACGCTGACAGAGATAAAAGCGTCCATAACTTGACTGGTTAGAGCAGCAGTTTCCCTTCATAGACATTGGGAATGGATTCATTTTATCACAATATCCAAATGCCATGCAATGTAAACCATATTTTCCCCATCTTGACAAGAAGATATTCAATACACTTGCTGAAAAACAGCCCTGACAATTACTTTGCATTTGGGTGAGAAGTGGTGAACTGAAGAAAAAAGGAGTCAGTGTCTGGGTTTTTCCCTTGTGTGGTGTCACTTTGTGACTGGTAGGAACGGAAGAAGGTATCCTGTAGAGTGTAGACCATCGTGACTTCTTCCATTGGGACTGTCAACATTCAGGCTGACCTTTTCTGTGTAAAACTTGGCATCCTTTCCCCTTTTGGCAACATGGACCTGACAAGCAGCCATTTCCTGGCTCTTTGAATTGCAAGTACAGAAGCACAATATCCCACATTCAAAAACCAGAGTTTTTTTTAAAAAAATAATTAAATAAACACCTAAAAGAGGAAAATAGGGAAGGCTTGTGGGTCCAGTCTTCAGGAAGATCATACCTTTGAATATTTAATTATTCAAAAAAGGCATTGTTTGAGATGTTGTTGTTGTTCAGTCGTTCAGTCGTGTCCGACTCTTCGTGACCCCATGGACCAGAGCTCGCCAGGCCTTCCTATCTTCCACTGCCTCCCGGAGTTTGGTTAAATCCACACTGGTTGCATCGATGACACTGTATATGCTGGGCAATGACCTCTCTTTCCTTCTGTGTTGCTGGGATCTCTCCTTCTGCCTTGCCAGGCTTAATATCAGCCAGTAACATGGCGGTACCAAAATAAGCACTACAGTGCTATTTAAAATTTCTTGTGTAACCCTTGAGTCTCATCAATACAACATCACACCAGAACATTGTGAGATGTTCAAGTGGCATCCAGATACATGCACAAGACACTCAATGATGTGTATGCTATATACTGCTTCCAGAGAGATGCTGCACTGAGGGTGCTCTTGGCACTACACAAAATACAACTGCTATTTCCTTGATGTCCTATCATTCACTGAAATACCAGAAAAGGAAGGCTTAGAAATGATCTCTGTTGGCCTACTGATGCTGTGGCATCAACCCAAGGGGAAGCATATACTACCTGCACCTTTCTTGCTATCTCATAGGCTCCTTCCACACACACACACATTTTTGTGTTTATTTATTATAGCTACTTCAGATTACTTGCTGTTGACTCAACAGACTATATTTTGCAAAACTACAGTTACCAAACTAATTTCTGGTCTTTTATCCTTCATTTCACTAAGTCTTTCAAAAACTTCTGACTTCTCTCTAAAGATCAGTAAAATAAATAAAAATCTTGGTCCAGTAGTAGGTCCCGAAGCTTCTCATTAGACACTCTGGTGATAAACATATATAACCCAGTTTGAGATAACACTTTACTTTTTAAAAAATTTAATATAATTTTTTATTTAAAAACATATACAAATTACATAAAAAAGACAAACATCAACAACAGTGCACCCCTTCACCAACAGAATCACTCTTCATATTTACATTCATCATCCTCCCCTCCAGAACAAAATCAATTGTTGTGCGGAAACCTTACCCTTATCCCGTATAAGCACATGTTCAATGAATCTACCCCATATATCATAGAAAATATCTCTTTTTAACTCTCATTTTTAACCTTGAGAGAACAAGTCAATTTATCATTTAAAGCAATATTCCATACTTCATTATTAGAGATGGGCACGACTAGGGAAAATGATGTTTTCGAGTTGTCGTGTGTCGGAAGCAGCCCGTTTCAGCTCGTCTCCGTTTTTCGCGAAAATTCGCAAAAATTAGTCGGTTCGTTTTTTTGTTTTTTCGTTGTTGTTAGTACTGGTTTGGGGGGGTAGCGGGCTCCTGAAGGCAGCTGCAGGAGTCAGCCAGAGCCACAAGTGACGGACTGGCAGACTCTTTGCACGTGCTGCATTTCACATACTTGCATGTAGTGCAATGCAAGTAGATCTGGCTTAGGGTTAAGATGGGTTAGCGCAAGGGCTAGGGTTAGGCTAGTGACGGGTGAGGTTAGGGTGAGTATTGAGGTGCACCTCTGGGTGCCTCTCTGACCCACTTAGAAGAACAGTGTACTGGCGTATGGGTTAGGCTTAGGCTTAGGGTTCAGGTTCGGGCTACGATTAGTGAGCTGTTTATGCCCGATTGGCACATCCCAGAAGTCTCTGTGGTCAACCTGGCCAAGTGGCCTTGCGATTGGTGGAAAATTTGCATGGTCCACTCTCATGGGCGAGCCCATCATTGCGAATGCACAGGTGTAAAAAAATGAAATGAAATAAAATAAAATAAAATCAACAGAGACTTTTTTGCAAGAAAAACCCACTGCTGCTACTGTAAAAATTCAAGCAT
>JAHTLZ010003518.1:2617896-2644688 GCA_023846285.1 Phrynocephalus versicolor | reverse complement strand
AAAACTTTTTTTCTGTGCCGCTTGGCATCGCGCGACGCAAGTAACGAGCACGACAAATCAGACAAAATTGCTCGTTCGTTGGTTCGAGCTCGAAGTCTGGCGGAGTAATTCCCGTTACCGTTTCCGTAGAGTAACGGAACCGAGTAACGGAAACGGAAACGGGAATACCGCTAAGTCGTGCCCATCTCTATTCATTATACCATTCTTCTAAACATAGTTCATATTTAGATTTTCACTTTCTAGCAATTATTAATCTAGCTGCTGTCAACAGATTTGTAATCAACTCTTTAGTTTTAACATCATAACTATGATCCACAAATATTGATAACAAAGCAATTTCAGATTTGGGCTCTATAGTCATTTCTAGTATGTCACTTAGTTCTTTAAAAATACATTTCCAAAATTTCTGTATCTTTTTAAATTCCTAGCACAAATGATAAAAGGTACCAATCTCATTATCACATTTCCAGCAAAGCTTAGAAAAATTTGCATTCATTTTATTCAGTTTCACTGGCGTCAAATACCATCTTAAACTTATTTTAAAGAAATTTTCCTTTATTCTAACAGACATAGATCTAAGTATTCTCATTCTCCACATTTCAGCCCAGTCTTCTTCTCTTATTTCTTTTTAAAAAATTTGTTACCACAATAATTTCGATCCAGATCCTCCCCTATTTCATCTAAATCCGAAATAATTTTATATAGTTTACTAACAATATCTTTTACTACTATTTCCTTCTGAGTATCACTTTAATTTGATGCATCTTGTAATTTGCAGTTCTCACCATGAAGACAGCAATACTGAGTGAATTTATGTCTAAGCTACCATAGCCATTGGTTATGTGAACTGATATCAAACCCTATTTTTTTTAGTTTTTGTTTACTGAGTATTGCATAGTACAAACTTAGCTTTTAGACTGACAAGGTACCATGGAGTGGGAACAAAAAGCTCAAAAACATGCTCTGAAGTCGTATTCCTCAGTGTAGTAAGTTGCAACTGAAGTAGTCCCCTTGAATTATGGACTTGATAGAATAGTGGACTCACCAAAATGCCATTGATTCAATAGACTTACTCCTATTGTGAACTTAACTACACTAGCAAGAAGATTTCAACCATAATGAAGGAGAATTCACTCCTGGTGTTAAAAAAAGTTCTTCCCTTGTTTAAAAAAAATCTCTTAGCTCTCTAAAGGATGGCTTTGTTCTTGAAAAACAAAACAAAACACACACATCATTTGTCTCCCTGAAATAACATTCTTCCCATCAACATTTGAGCTCACATTATTTGTGGAAAGAAACATGTTAGACTACATCATGGTATAATAATTTGTACCTCCAGGGAAAAACTGTCACAGAATGCCATTCAGCACATGATGGAAGTAGAATCAGACTAGGGTACAGGAAATCCCAGTTCAATTCTTCACTCTGTGCAGGCAAAAAGAAAGCAAACTCTTGGGAAGGCTGAACTGTGGGGCATTATGGGGAGGGAGGTAGGCGAAAAGAATGTCAGCTGCTTGTCCTATACCCTTTGGGTACCTTTTGATATAGACATGTGTGGTGTGATACTTAATGCCTTTGCATCTATCAGGCACATATTCTCTTTCATTCAAGGATCTCCAGCAGAGCTGGCCCTGAGGCATAGGACAAGATGGCAGACTTCCATCCTCTCCCACCAAAATGACTGACCTGCTGATTTTACTTTGCAACGAAGAAAGGGTATATGGGTGTTGTAAATGCAGTTCTGGTTTTATCAGCAGGATCCATCACATCTTTTGCTTCAGAGGGCTCAGTCATTTGCAGTGCAGAAGCTTTGGATGGGGTTTCAGTCCATGGCTGGCTCCTAGACACCTCTTGACTCAGTTTGATCTGAGTCAGGACACCACACTGTCATCAGTGAGAGTATCATTACCAAGTTAGCATCCAAAGCATTAGGTGTGCCTCTTTGCCTAGTGCATCACTATGTCCCCACTGTGAGGGGGGGAGGAGGAAGAAGGAGCAAGCACCCTTAGAGTGTACATAGCAACACCATCTGAGAGAATTCTTGCTTCACTTCTGCCCTAATCTCTGGTGTTAATTACACATTCCTCTCAGTCTACTCTCCATATCACATAAGAGATGAGGTGGAGGACAAAGTGCTTGAGAGGATGGAGGGTAGCTAGATCTGGCATATGGCATTTTATGAGATGGATTAGGGCCATGAAGTTAACTGACCCTGTATATAGAAAATACTGATCTAAGAGGACAAATGACTCTAAGGGCCTTTTCACACGACCCCTAAGATCCACTGGCCACTTAAATTTGGACCAGAGATCTTAGGGGTTCGTTGCTCTTTCTTCCTCCCCACCACTCCGCACTTCCTTGCTCCTGTCTGTGTGAGGGGAGGGAGGAAGAAAGAGAGGAAAAAATGCAGCTCACTTCTGCCCGGAGCTCCGTCGTCCTGATCCTTCTCTTCTGTTTGCTTTTTTTCCCTCCCGCCCCTTCTCTTAAAGGGGCGGGAGGCAAAAAAAAAAAAAACCAGAAGCGAGGAGAGCCCCGCACTCACCAGATAAAATCCGGACATGGCGATTTTCACCCTCCTCGAGCAGGTACAAGAAAAGTGCGCTGGGACGCGCTTAGGTGGGTGTGGTCGCACTTAATTTCCTGCAAACTCCGGAGTTGGTGGGGAAACAATTGTAAGCTCCGGAGCTTGCAGCCATTTGCTGCAGAGTTTAGGGGTCGTGTACAAAGGCTCTAAGTCAGTAACTGAAATCCATTAGTAAGTCATATACTGAGTAGGAATATTAAATCAGAAAGGGTTTAGTGAGTCTATTCCTCCATAGGTTCCGTTGATTTGACGGGGTACTCTACTGCAACCTACTACTAGATTTTCAGCCAATGTAAGACCAGCTTCATGTGTTTCAATGCCAGCAGTAAAACAAAATCTGGATCTCGCTGGAATTTCATTTGGTCCCAATCATGGACTGGGCATTATGTTTCCTCAATGGCAGAACACTAAAGACCCACGGCCAGCCCCTGACGTGTTTCTGCCTTGGAGCAGAATAGCAAATGCTGCCCACACCCAGCCAAGTGAAAATACTGTATATAGTGTGGGAGGTCCAACACCTCTAACTCCCTACTGTTTTTATTTTTTAAAGCCCTTAGTAACACTAAAGAGCAATTTTTATAGATTTCTGAGCCCTCCTGGCCTAGCTTTAACTTTGGATAGTGACTGCGGGCGGGGAGCAAAAAATGCCATTTTTCAGGAGATGCTGGGAAGTGTGGTGACATGTATGGCCCTGCATACGGCAAGCACAGGACATGCCCAGGCCACACAACTGCCAACATTATCTACCTGATATAGACCATAAAGTCTCTGTAATGACTTTCGTATCAGAGGGAGAAGGTTCTTCAAGTGTCCCCCACCCTACAGTAAATATACAACAACAATAAAGTAAATAATGAGCAAGCCTGCAACCTGGGGCAGCCACCTGACTGTCGAATGGTACAGCTGGCCTTTTAAAGAGCCAGTACAATGCCATATTTTTCTTAAGACTTATTTATAATGCTGATCAACTGATGTTCTTATATGTGTGGCTGTCTTTACAAGTACAGCTGCACACATGAAGGTGTCTTCCCAGCAGGTATTTGCAGTATAACTGTGAAGGCTATCATGAACAGAGCTATGGCCGTTCTCTCCATCCCGCCACCCTCACAGGTACGTCTCGTGGGGACCCATGAAAGGGCCTTCTCGGTTGCTGTGCCCAGACTCTGGAACTCCCTCCCACTAGAGGCCAGGACTGCCTCATCTCTGTTGTCTTTCCAGAAACAGGCAAAGACCTTTCTCTTCAGGCAAGCCTTCCCTGAATGAAGGACTACATATTATGTGTCTTTTATATGAATCTATAGGATCACATAGACTTTGTGCTCATAACTACTTATAATAATCCTATGTGATTACAATGTTCTCAAAGTTATTTCCCATCACTCATAACTTTACATGGAACTTTACTCTCCTTTTAACTGTTCGCGTTCTCTTGTAGCTTTAATGTAATGTTGTCTATTAATGCTGTAAGGTGTCTCTCAATTCCCTGTTCTCAATACTTGAACATGTCTTAATTGTACTGGACTGTATATTATCCCTCATTACTGTAAGCCACCTTGGGTCCTTTTCCAAGGAGAAAGGCAGGGTAAAAATACTCTTAAATAAATAAATAAATAAATAAATAAATAAATAAATAAATAAATAAATAAATATGTGGTGATGCCACATTGCGACAAATCATATCCCTCTTTAAATGGCAAATTTCCACATTTCTCACTAAGCCTTGAGTATTAAATACTTTTGAGATGGGCATAACTCAGGAATAAATGATGAATGTGAGGCAGAATTGTTTTTGTGGGAGAAGAATCAGCAAGAAGCAGCTCTCATCTAGTTTGTCTCCTGAACAACAACCCAATCTATTTCTGTAGAAGAAAAACGGCCCAGTCGTTTGCAAATGACATTCAACAGCACTGAAAATTTGTCATGCCATTGTCACAACCCCATTTTAGGAGAGCAGCTGCCATTATACCATGTGTATTGGCTGACTTTATTTCCAGTAAAAGTCAGCCAAGAGCCCGTAATTACGCTGAAGAGTTTCCTGGAACCTTGCTTTCATAAATGGTGTCATATTTTGAGTCATATATTATCAGTGTGCCTGGCTCAGATTATTACACTAATATATCATTAGAGCAACAGCTAACTGTAGTGATGAATTAGTTTAATACAACGCTAAAGCAACAGCTCTCTCCAATAAATCTAATTTGCTCACACTCTCATGTATAAGTGCTGGGCAACACAGCACTGCAAGGAGATTTGCTGAAAAGATAGTCTTTACAAGGCAGCTGTGGGGAGGGAACCCAAGCTCAACTTCACAATGAGGTAATCAGAGACAGGCCAAAAGAACTGAGTCCTGCAATAAATGTTGCAATGTTCAGTACTCTGGTTCTATTATGTCTGCCTGTCTGTCTCCCTGCCTGCCTGCCTGCCAGCCAGCCAGCCATGCCGTCTTATATGTTACTCCATTTCCCTTCTTGCTACTTTTTCACATCCCACTATCAAGCACTCAGTCAACATTTTATAGCCACCGAAGATGGTTCACTTAGGGCATTTATACACGGCCCCTAAGCTCCGCAGCAAAGGGCTGCAAGCTCCGGACCTGAAAAATGTTTTCCCACCAGGTCCGGAGTTTGCAGACAATTAAGTGCGACCCCACCCACCTAAGCGCGACCCAGCTACACTTTTCTTGTACCTGCTCTTTGATGGTGAAAAATATTTAATGCGGATATGCTGGGCTCTCCTCACTTCTTTTTGTTTTTGTTCTTTGCCTCCCGTCCCTTTAAGAGCAATCAGGAAGTCACCGGTGGCTCGCCTGGCAGCTCCCACGGGCACCGGGGAGGTAAGGTTTTCTTCTTTTGTCCTTTTTTTTCCTCCCTCCCTCACGCAGCCAGCAGCCAGTGTGGAGACGCACGAAGAGCGACAAACCCCTAAGATCGCTGGTCCGAATTTAAGGGACCAGCGGATCTTAGGGGTCGTGTAAAAGCGTCCTTAGGTGTTCTTTTTTTCCTAACTGCAGTGTACTTTTGCAAACCTCAGGGTTTCTCTGTGTCTGCTGATTCTTCACCCTTTGTATATGAGGGCTGCCATTTTGACTGTGTAAGCAATCAGTTTCAGAGCACCAGCTGAGCTGTCCTGGAACTTGATGTGTTGTTCGACCATTAGGTCAGGGAACCAGACCTTGTTAGCTCAACATGACAGTAATTTATGGTGTCAACTTTTGGTACCCTGTCAGTGAAAGATGGTTTGAAAAGTTATAGGGGACATAGGCCTATTGCACTCACACAATATGAGCACAAAGACAAAACAAAAAGACAAAAACAAAATAAATAAATAAATAAATCAGATTATGTGGTATAAGAAGGGAGTTGATGAGTGTCTGTAATTGGACCCAGGGTGTCATTGAATGCAAGGCAGGGAACAGAGTGCTGGTGTTGTGACTTGTGATCTTTTCTTTGTTCAGCCCTGGCGCCAGTGGCAAAAAAATCTTTGGGGGAGAACTCCTACTGAACCTTCCACCTGCACCAACAACAGTGCAGGGGCTGAAAATGTCCCTGTGTGTCATGTGTACTACATCTGGAAGTTGAGTCATGGCAACTGGATTTCTTTTTCTTGAGAGATAGAGACGTTTTGCTGCTCATCCAAACAGACTGACGATTGTGACGAAACTGTTTGGATGGGCAGCGAAGCGTTTCTCTCTCTCAAGAAAAAGAAGTCCAGTTGCCATGACTCGACTTCCAGATAAACATAGGACCTCGTCTCTCCAGTCCTTGGGAGACACACACACACACACACACACACACACACACACACACACACAATTACAAAAATACTGGCTGTATACAACGCTAAATGCTAATAAGGGCCTATCTATAACCTAGAAAAAATACAGGGAATTATATACCCTAGGGCAGGCATGTGCAAACTTTGGCCCTCCAGATGTTTTGGACAACAACTCCCACAGTCCTTTGCCATTGGCATTCTAAGCTTATTGTGTATTTCAGACTGATGAAGCAGCGAAGCATTTGTCTCTCTCAAGAAAAAGAAGTCCAGTTGCCATGACTCGACTTCCAGATAAACTCACCTGGATGACTGAGAATCTTCACAGACATGTGTACTACAGATTATGTATGTATGTATGTATGTACGTATGTACGTATGTATGTATGTATGTATGTATGTATGTATGTATGTATGTATGTATGGATGTATGGATGGATGGATGGATGGATGTGTGTGTGTGTGTGTGTGTGTGCGTGTGTGTGTGCGCGTGTACCTGGCCTTTCAAAGACCACTTGTTGCCTCCAGCTCTGAGTTGTCATATCATGGTGGCATTTCCAGAGTCAGTTAGCCCAGAAGCAGTTGTGCCCCCTTTCCAAACTTTTGCCTGCTCTAGCTCTGTGACAACACAAAGATTTGTCCCTTGCTTTCAGGTTTTAGCAATGAAATCTCAAGAGTATTAGCTGCTTCTGATTTGGCAATCTTAATAATCAATGAGACACATTCAAATACATCAAAGTCAAAGGTTCATGTTAAGATAATGGTAGCTAATATTAACTAAAATGTGCTATCTCCCCAAAAATTAAGAATTCAAATAAAAAGATTGAGGTACGTGGTACTGCCAGACCTAGAATGCATTACTTAGAAACAATTTCATCATTATAATGATGTGCTCATTTTATTTTAAAATATTATTATTATTCACCTTTCTGGTGCAGAAGAAGGGCACATTCTGGAGTTTGAATGCTCTCTTTTCCAGGTATGGTGTTTTCTGAGATGTGTCACTTTAGCTTTGAAACTTGATAGATGCTAATTCTGCCCCCAGATCCATCTTGGCAGCTATTTCATTGGTATTTGGTGGTGGATTGACCTGTGGGCAGGTTCTTGACCGTACCTTTAAGAAAAGTCACAAATAAAAGGGGGAAATCCCCCTTTTGCTTTCCCCAGTCTTCTCCTGCTTCCAAGAAGAAGTTTTCAGTGTTTTAAAATGTTTATACATGATACACCACATCAGTGCTGCCCTAAAAGCTCCTTTTTAAAAATTCCTCTCCTCCTCTACAGAGCAGAAGAAGTTTGATTTCCCAATATCATGATATAGAGATGGGCACGACTCAAAAAAATGGTGTTTTGTTTGTCGTTTGTCGTTTAGGGGGTCCGTTTCGGTTCGTTTTTGTTTTTCATGAATTTTTGCAAAAAATTTCATTTTCGTTTCATTACGTAATGAACAGAACCAAAAAAACGAAAATGAAAAATTGCTGTTTCATTAGCATTCATTACAGTTCAATGTATTTGCTGCAACCAAAATGAAACACTCGACAAAATTTCTGGTGTTTCGTTTCGTTTCGTTTCGTTTCCTTTTGGAGACAAAAGTCATTTTTCGTTTCGTTACATAATGAAATGAGAAAACGAAAATGAAAAATTGCTCGTTTCGTGCCCATCTGTAATCATGAAGTGTTTGTCTTCATAAGACACTCCAAGATATGAGAAATTGTAAAAAGAGAGCCTGAAGTAGTGCTAGGGACTATTTTCCCTGCCTCTTCCTACATTCTACTTCCTTTTATTTTTAACAGTTTGCTGCTGGTCATTATTTCCAGAACCATTTTAGTGGAAACTCTGGATCCCTGTGTATGTTTCAGAACAGGTTAGTGCCCAATATGCACCATCCAGATTTAAGCTAGGCAGTCAATGGGCAAAATTGCCTTAATCACATGACTGATTCGGGAAATTAAGGGGATTTCTTCCACACACCTAATACGTACAGTACATGTTTTCCCTGGAAACAGCTCCAATGGGGAAGTGGCAGCAGAAGGAAGGATGGAAGCTGGTAGAAACTTTGCCTACAAACTCGAGCTCTACTACATAGCCAAAGGTGTTAGTGCTATGTGGTGCCAGATTGTAGCCTCCTCCCCCACCCCACTTCTGTGAAAAACAAATGCAGAAAGACACCATATCATCCTTTCGCGTGTTGTTATATCTGAAGTCATGCTGTAATTCAGGGGTATCCAAACTTTTCGCAAAGAGGGCCAGATTTGGTGAGGTGAAAATGTGTGGAGGCCGACCATTCAGCCACATTTGGCCCCCAGGCCGGACTTTGGACAAGTCTCTATAACAGTGGTGGCAAAGCTTTGGCACTCCAGATGTTTTCAGACCACAACTCCCAGAATTCTGAGCCTAGATTGCCAATGACAAATGACTGTGGGAGTTGTGGTCCAAAAACATCTGGAGTGCCAAAGTTTTGCCACCACTGCTCTATAACATGCAAGGAGGCGGGGAGGATGCTGCAGCAATGAAGCCAAGGGTGGGTAGGCTGAGCAGGTGGGTGGGGGATGGGTGGGTGAACAGAGGCAGGGAGGGCAGGCAAACCATAAAACTGCAAGCTGATGTCTCCATCCGGTATGGGGAGGTTCAGCTGGCGGGGATGCCTGATAGGCTGAGCTGGTGGAGAGAAGAGGCTGCAGGCCACTCAAAATTTGAAAACGGGCCGCATTTGGCCCCCGGGCCTGACTTTGGACATGCCTGCTGTAATTGCACCCCCCCCCCAGTGTGAAAGTGCAGCTTTCTCACACATAGATAGGAAATATATGAAGATGACAACATGCAGTAGCTATGCACATGCAACCATAGACCTACTTTTTGCTATATGTTTTAATTTGAAAAGCCCAGCGTCTGAGCCCCTCTTTTCTTTATGTGGAGCAAAAGCATTGATATGTGAGTTATGCCATTAAAAAGTATGTATTATGATTATGGAAGGCAGTAGGGTCATGCAGGTTTAGGTGCAAAGGCTGTTATCATGGCACCTCCATTGTCAGACACTCCAAGCAGCAATGTCAAGTCATCTCAAGAAGCTGGTTCCTGCTGTTTTTTTTTACTCCCACAAGAAGCAATGCTTTGGTAAAGCAAATGGGCCCTAATGGCCCATTAGGAAAGCAGTGCTTGGAGTCCTTCAAACCAATTATTTCTGCATTGATATCTGATGACCTCTGCATTTGTTCCCCATCACTCTTCAGCATGTACTGGTTCCGCTTCCTGCTCCTGATCAGCCACCCGCAATTTCAACAGCCCAGCTTGTTTTCTGCTTTGTTGGCTGGCGAGCTCAATGCTCTCCTTGAATTACAATCTTAGAATAGAATAGAATAGAATAGAATAGAATAGGAATATTGTCATTGTACATACAGTAGTACAACGAAATTGAAAGCTATCCCAGGTGTGGGGGGAAAAACAAAAAAACCTAAACTAAAATTAGAAAGAAAGAAAAATACATTTAAAAGGTAAAAAAGATTTTAAAGCACTCATATACATCCATCACAACTCCCCAAGCTCACAGTATTTGGTTGCAGCATTTAAGACGGTTATGGCTCTTGGATAAAAACTATTTTTTTTAACTCTGTCTCCTCTTCTCTTGCACTTCTCTCCTGTTGCTGTGCTAAAATTTAAAAGAACTGTAATCCTGTAGCTCCTTCCGGAGATTTCCTTCTACTGGCAACTAATTGTTGCCTTTGGAGGCCCGCTGGGAATGGAAGGCCCTGCCTCTCTGGCCTGAAATGATTTTCTTCCTCTATGTTTTGACTAGAAGGGAAAGAAAAAGCTGGCACAGATTCGGCATTTGTGAATTCTCTTAACAATAACTGGATGTGACAGGTACTTGTTTTATATGAGTCTTATTTATATTTAAACAATTAAATGCCATTCTTCCTCCAAGGGACTGCGGGATTCCTCAGTTTATCCTCAGGAAAATCCTCACGTTTCAAGTTAGACATTAAGAAGAACTTTGACTAAGCTTTACTTGAGATTCCAACATGTCATCAGGAACAACGTCCTGGCTGAGACTATGAGCTTTCTGACAGTGGAATGACCGGCCTCAGAAAATGTTGGGTCCCTCTTCAGTGGAGATTTTTAAACAGAGGTAGGTCAGCCATCCTTCAGGTATCATTTTCCTGCATCCCTAAAGGTTGGACCCTTTCCCTACTCTGCAAGTCAACACTTCCTGGATTTTATGAGCTCCGCAAGGTGGACTTGTCTATAGAGCAATCACTGAACATGCTTCATGGCTGAGGACTGGAGAGAATTGAACCTATGGGCTCTATCACACGTGCTTTAAAATGCTGATTAAATTTCAAGATAAAGCATTTCCAAAAATCTTCTCCCCATGGCCACCGGGCTTTTTAAAAAACCCTGGTTCTGCCCCCTTTAGCAAGTTTTCCAAGACCTACCAGAGAAGTTGGGAATTTTTTTTCTCCAGTAAAAAATGCGAGCCAGAAGTCCGTGGAAGCTCACATCAAGTCTCCCGAGTTTGTTCTGGTTGTTCCAAAGCTGCCTCACCTTGTACAGATTAAGATATGAGGGGCTGTTAGTCTAAAGGCACTGGGCTGATTCACACATTATGGTTAGCATCCTTTCAACAATTGTGAAGTGCAATGCCTCTGTAGGCATACCTCCGAGCATGATTTCTGTCTAGCAGTTGCACCAGCTAGAATCACCAATTCAAATGAGATTTCCATACAATGTTCGGTTCACATGCATTTGGGAACAAACAGGATTCTGGCCTATGTTCCTAGCTCCGCCTCCTTGATTTTAGAAAATATTTTAAAATGTAACATGAATAAGTAAAATATATACTTGGAAAAAGCCAACGAAACAAGTGTGGAATCAAGGTTAGAGAAATGGATTAAGGCTTGAGGAATCCAGGTTCTGTTCCCCAATGAGCCATGAAGTTCATTGGGTGACCTAGGGATCAGTCATCCATTTTCCGCCTGATGTACCTCACGTATCGTAATGAAAATTAGGAGACGAGAGAAGAACCATGGACACCAGCCACCTTGAATGCTTTGGAGAAAACTTAGGATAGAAATTTAACACAAACACAAGCCATTCTTGGTTGCACAAAGCCATACACCAGAAAAATGTGATTCGCTGGAGCAAGCTGTTGACAGTACAGCCAGCTGTCTATGCAGGTATACAGCAGTGGCAATGGGGGGATCTGATGGTACTGTAATCCACTCTGGGTTTTAGTTAGAAAGTTAAAGGATCTCTCTAAGGGGATCAGTGTTTTTTTGAAACTTTGTATAGCTCATGTAAAACAAAAAACAAGCCCAGGAGACCTACCTTTGCAGCAATGGAGTGACCACCAGGTGTCACTCTTTACAGACAAGTAATGAATCTAATTGTCTTCTACGAGGTTTTTTTTAAAAAGAGTGACTTGGAATGAGTGGAACAGTAGCAAAACACCTTGGCTGTTGTAGGCAGAAATTAGAGGTCAATTAAAGAACAAGAGATAGCATTGAACCGTCCTGCAGTGTAATTACAAGAGGAAATAGGTGCATAGATCTGTGAGATGCACATCACAGCGGCCAGCCAATCTCTCTATAGATTACATAGAGACATGGGCTTTATCTGCTGTGCAGAAAGGGTAGTGCTGGCTTTCAGCAACAAGCTCTTTGGAAGAACTGCTCTTTTCAAAGCAATTTTTGTTGTATTTTCTGGGGCGTAGAAGGTGGGGAAGAGATAAGACTTGAACAACGACATAAACATGAAGAGCAACCAACAGAAAAAACAAGTTATCCAGGAGACAGTTTGGAAAGCAGCCTCAATGAATTCAATGGAACTGTGTCTTGGGTAAATGAGCTTAGGATCAAGGCCTGGAATTTTGGTCTTTTGCATGTTCCTTTTCTGACAATGGCTCTTGGGGGGGGGCAAATATTTCTATAAAGGGCAAATTGCACACTCCCTGAAGCTTCTGGAAGTATCACGTGGCATTTGGGGGATTAAGGGAGGGAGGGAGGAACTTGGATTATTGGAATGGTGGAGCTTGGTGAGAGGCAACTGTGCTGAAAAAATGGAGGGGTGGGGGTGGGGGCCAAAAATACCACCTGGACCCTCAGAATTTGTACACTCTGATGTTGTTTAATAGCCTCCAAATTCCATTTCTCTAGGGAGTGTGACTGTGACTGTGACCTTTTCAACAGAAGCAAAGGGATATACTTTTGAGTAACAGGACAAGAGCATTGGTTTTAATGCCCAACATTGATATTCACTTTGTGCATGAATGCTGAATAATCAGTAGCATTTACTCAATATTTCAAAAATGCAGCACTCCCATTTTAAAATCCAATTTTTAGTCATTTATACTCTCAAATAATGAGCAATAGAAGTGAGTGACATGTTCCTCAACAGGGTGGGAGTGCTGAGTGAATAATGAGCAGTGTGTTATTTTTAAAAAGAATGTTTTCAAGTTCTGCTTTGGGGGAAGGTCTGCACGCTTGAGATGCAAATGAATTGTCTAGATGTGATTGCAGCATACAGGGTAGAATTTCTCCCTGAAAAGTATGATCCTATATGCATTTTCATTGAACACTTGTTGGATTCAGTTTTGGATATTTCAAACATTAACACTTATTGAGAACAAGGGTGTGAATACATTGGGTGGTAGAAATTCACTTGCCTCCATGAAGTTACACTAGGGAATTCAGGTCTCCTTGGGTCTTTCTGCAAATTGGCCACAGAGTGAGGGACAGCCTTGTTTGAAGCTTCTATGCAGCTCAATCTATAGCTCAGCAGGTGATAGGATTAAAAGTGAACTGCTTAATAAGCTGCAAACAAGAACTTTCTGAGTGTGCGCTGTCTTCCCCCTCAGCATCTCCTCAACTGGTTGAAGTAATAGTTGGCCACCCCTCTGGGGCTGCAGCTGGTGGGAAAGCACATATCCACTGTTTGACCTCAGCAACGGCCTCCAGGAGTGGCAGCGGCACTCATTCACCACCACAAAGACTTTAACCGCCACTAACCTGTCGCAACGTGTGGGGAGGGGGTTGGGTGGAAGGAGAGAAAGGGGGAGGGAGGTGAGTGGGGGGCGAAGCAAGGAAGAAGAGTTTGAAAGGTCCTGAGGAGGAAGCGCCGTGGACAGCGAAGGGAGCTAAACAGTTACTGTGCTGCCACCGCCACACCTGAGTTGACCGTGGGGAACAATTGGGAAGGTCAGGTAGGCCGCAGGCTGTTCAAAGTTTATAAATATATGCTGGTCTAAAAATATATACTGGAATGTAGTAATTGTGATGTTTAAGAGTTTAGACCTGAATAGAATAAGGAGCATGACAGGAATGATCCATACAACATAAGCAGTCTTAGCTTCAATATTATGCCTCCAGACTAAACCAAACTGAGGACTCAATTCCATGGCCATTACAAAATGCTGTTTTAGCACATTCTGCTATTCAAAAAAGCTTTTAATAAAAGGTCTCAGCATGATATAAAGGCAGACGACTTTGCCAGAATATTTTGCCAAGCAAGTGTGTTTTATACTTGGAAATTACCCATATTTTTCACTCCATAAGACACATCGGACCATAGGATGCATCTAGTTTTTAGAGGTATGTATGTGTGAAAAAATATTCACACATATATACTGCGGTCATGGTTCACCTCCAACCCAGTTTACTCTCCGGCCATGGTGCTCTTGGGAGGCCCAGAAAGGCATGGCTGGAGAGTAAAATGCAAAGACAAGCCTCCCCCCACTTGAGTATCCATGCTGGGAAGCCTCAGGCCATTGCAGAGGCCTCTGGACCTGGTGCAGGTTCCAGCTCCAGCTGCAACCCTAGCGGAGGCGTCCCAGCCAGGCTGCTTTTAAAAAAATTGCCTTGCATGATTGATTTGTTCCATATAATAGGAGATGGAGAGTAAGCAGCCTGATTGGAGACCATAGATATGAGAAATGGGCTAGAGAGTAACCACCCACCATGATGACCATAGAGATGCAGCTCTGTGGTGATCATGGTGGGTGGTTACTCATTAGCCCATTCTGACTAGTTCCCCGCCCCGCCCCCACTGGGCATGCATCTATTCTAGAAGGGATACTGTGACAAATGTAACGTATGGTAGTTACTCTACCACTGGAACAGCAAAGCTATCAGCTGGGTGTATTCTATTATCCTTCAGCAAACATTTTGGTTGAGCAAGTTGTGTAGATCAGAGTACTTTGCATGGCTCCTGTAAGTGGTGTAAGTGGATTGGGGAACAGGTGGGACCATGGGATGGGAGCTTTGCATGCATGCTGGGAGTTGAGCAGGAATTACAGCACTGGGATGCTCTGTCTTTCTCAGTCCAGCGACCTTTATTTTACCCATTTTATTTCATTTTATTTTTGCAGTATTTGGAGAAATATAAATACATACAAATACTCTGAAATATTCAGCTACAAATTGAATCAGACAGGCTACAGATCAGCTTGAAGCAAATTAGTTGTGATTTGTAAGACAAATAATTCAGATCAAATCAAAGTGGATGGCATTCACACCCCTAATCACCTTATGTTCCTGGAATTCTTCCTTTCCATGGCAGGTGTTTGGCGTTAGATAGAAGAGTGGATTCATTCTTCCATTCATTTTTTGTGTGGCAGCTAGTCTGTGATGCATGAAATTAACACCTTCACATCCAACTCTCCCAGACTTAAGTGCCTTGTCTAGGCCTTTACGCTGCATTGCTCCAGGTATAATGTCATCTCAATGGCTCATCACGTTTCAGGGTTGACAAATGATATAGATTACACATTATCCCATCAACAGATGGCACATTTCAGGAAGTTTGCTCCTGAGGCCAGCATCAACCAAGAAATAGTACCAACACTGTAGAAGCTAAGAGAGTGAGGGTGAAGGATCATTAGGCTTGACTGTTGTGTTTGATAGGAGGAGAAGCTATGCCAAGACTTGGTCAGAGTTTTGTCAGTCCAGGGCAAGGAGGGGATGGGTGACAATTGGCCTGTGCTGGCTGATCACTTTATGCAGTCCTATATACTGAAGCACATGCAGGGCTTAACTCTCACATTCATTTCCTGGTGACCATTTGGGGGTGCATGTCAGGTTCACAGTCAAGAATTCCCAGGTAAGCAATTCTAGGAGCTCATACTAACCACAAGATATCACTTTAATAAAATCCCCAGTGCACTTTACCGTGTACCTCTACCCATCAGCTACACCAAGCTTGGTGATGGTGCTAGAGCCCTTCAGGGATTGAGAGCCTTGTCAGTTCCAGGTGCTGAGGCACTACATAAGGGTGAGGGGATTTGTATTCTGTCTCTGAGGAAGGAGCATCTCATTACATATCAATTCTGGTTAATCACCATCCAGGTGAAGGAACATATTTATTCCATAAATATGAGGCAGCTCAATCTCTATATCAATATGTTTCAGTTAGCTTGCAGTTCACGAGCTGTGTAGGTAGAAATTTAGATGTTACAAACCTTGAGTGCACTGATCTGAGGTGTCCCAGGAGAGACAGCATATGTTGTGGCCACAGAACTGTTTTCTGGGCAGTGAAGCACATGAAGACTTTTGGCCTGCAGTGAGGCCTTAGTTCATTGGCCATGGAGGCAGTGCTGTGTTTTAAGGTGGGATTACTTTCTCCCCAACATGTGCAGCAGTTCTATGTCCCATTATCCAAATGTGGTTGTAATTCATCTGTGACATAATGCATTTGTCCCAGTGAAAGAAAAGGGCCTCAGACATCTCCATGGGGAAAGCAGAGATGGCCTTCTACAATCATAGTGTGTTCTCCTTCCCAGCGAAGTTTTTGGTAGGGTAAGGAAAACCCTACGGCAGTGGTGGTGAACCTTTGGCACTCCAGATGTTTTGGACCACAACTTCCACAGTCCTTTGTCATTGTCAATCTAGGCTTGGAATTCTGGGAGTTGTGGCCCAAAATATCAGGACTGCCAAAGGTTTGTCACCACTGCCCTAGAGGCTCAAGCCACACTTAAGTGTTACTAGGGAAGTGAGCAAAGCCATGGAGGGTAGTCTGTGACTTTCCATGACAGATCAAACTATTGTTTAGGAGCATCCATAGTTGTTGAGAAGTGACAGGGTATTTATTTATATATTTGTATATTTATTCATTATATGCTGCCTTTCTCCCACATAGGGGGCCCTTATGTTTCTGGAAAAGGCAGAAAAATCTCCATGACCACATTCCTCAATACTTTTCGTTTAGACCTACAGTATCTTCCCTGGGACCAGGGAGCTTAGCTGTGTATCATGTTTGTTGATGCAGTTGGTCAAATGGATGGCATGGGGTTGACAAGGTAAGATTTCACGAACAGCTTTAATTTCAGGGAGGATCAATAGGGGCAGCTCAGATCATGACATTCAGAGACTGGCCCTCTGAGGCTGAAAAGTGACAGGCTGTGCTTAAAACTGTGCAGCTGGGGAGGTCCAAATAAACTTGAGAATGTCTCCCAGAAGCATTGGGTAAACATGGCTCTCACTAAACCCCATAGCCCTCTTTTCTATGATGAATTCTATGATTACCCCTCCCCCACCCTGTAGATTTCTCTGTTTGCTATGACAATACACTGTGGTAATTAAAGTTTATTTCACACCAATATAACCAAGAGTGCTGAACTATATAATAGCCATAGTGGGTTCAGGAGCTCCTCCCAAAAGCTCCCTGTACTATGTTCATGAATTATTTCTTAACAGTGATTGGAAGCTTCTTTATATAGTGCCATTATTTTTGCATAATGATTCTTCATGCAGCATACCTAACAATATAAAGAAAAGCAATTGACTGTATATTCAGAGCCAAAAAGAAAAGAAGTTATTAATGTTATAAATTATGAATTCAACTAATATAGGATAATGTGTGTGCAAAATATTGTAGAGACATTGGAGCGATCACTATCCTCTTTCCCCATAATATTTTGCAGTTATTAGTGGGCTTTATAAATCTCCTTTGGCCTTCTTCTACAGGTCCAAATTGCTGTAAAATAAATAACTTGCAGAGATTCTTAATGTGACGAGGAAAATCCATCCACAATTACAAATTACAATCAATAAAACAAACATCATACTGAGACACTAATCCTTTTCCTCTCACTATGAAGGAACCTTCAGGCTAAGAGGAAAGTATCCAGAGCAATATAAATATCTACAAAGTCAATTTGTTCCTGTGGAAAATTCTAAATGCCACTGCTTAGTTCCATGTAAGGGATTTCGCATCCAAATGATTATTATTAACAATAGTAAATGTATCCTTATACAACAGTTGTTATGAGAAATCTTGAAACTACATTAAACATAATATACTTTCATGCCCTAGAAAACTGGCATGACACTATTGCATCTGAGGAGAAGGCAGAGGACTAACTTGGTTTTTTTGTGGTGAAGCACTGGACTACAACTTTATTTTCTTTGTTGTGGAGAATATGGACATGGGGATTTTAAGGCCAGCCTGTCTTCATTGGCCTAATGGCCAATGTTGTCAGGTACTACACATAGTTAAACATTCCCAGCCTTTCATCTTATCTGCTGGGAAGTTCCTCCAGTAGGACATCCATGTGTCCTCTTTTAAAGTGGATGGTCCTCCATTTAAAGGGTGGCTAGCTACTTATCTTGAAAGTGTTGTCCATTGAAGGACCTTGTAGTATCCTTTTGTGGATACTGCGCAGCAGATGCCAACATTTCTGCAAGAAGTTTGTAGGGTCAGAGCTACTCCAGTGTAAATTGTCATCTGGTAACAGATAAACCATTTGACTGGACTGCCCAAGACAGATGGCAACTCTCCTACTGATCTTAATAGAAATGGGCTGGACCTCTAATAATGAAGTCTAGCTTTCAAATTTCATGTTACTTTAAACTCCAAAGATGTAGTTTGTTGGACACTAACTCTAAATGTAATTTTGAAGGCACCTTATTGTTTAATGTCAAATGTACAATTTTCTTTTAAAAAAACTGCATCTAACTAAGAGGTTGGCAATATAATAAGGAAAAGGGAGACATATGGAAATTTCTGTTTCATTGATCTTCTAAAATAAATGCTAGATATAATAGTCAAGGTTCTGAAAAGTAATGTGAGCTAGGCAAATGTGTTGTTCAAATGACTAGATTGCCAATGTTATTAAACTTTTAACATAGCTATAGAAAGCATTTTTCCAAGCATTTTTAAAATGCCAGGTTCTCATTGTGTATGCAGTTTGATGTCATAAAGTTGTGCTTCAGTAACAATGTCAAAATGTCCAATGACTGGAATCAAATTTCCTTTGTAAATTCTATATCAAACAATATTAGTTACTATTGTCTTTCCATCAGCCCTAGTGGCATATGAGATGTAAGTCAATTCATAAGTCAATGCTGCCTCATTACTGGCATTTCAACTTGCATGAAACTAGTGGAAACTTGCAGGAGAATTCCCAAGAACCTCATGCGAAGTGCTGAAACGATGACATCAAATTTATCTTAAGAGCACACTAGATGTCATTTCATCCCTGTGAAGAGATTAGAGTCATAGTGGTCCCTATTGGTGAGCTGTTGCACTCGGACCCAGGATCCAAAGCAACTGCTCAGCTGAGGCTGTATTCATACAGATGTGCCTGTCCTTTATCTTGCAATTTTCTCTTTGTGGTATGTTGCATGGTCCCATCACATGATTGCTATACCATGTTGGAGTTCAGATGCACATAGTTAGTCCCACATAACCAGAACTGTGTTAAACTTTCATCTAAATGATTCAAAGACAAGTCAACACATTGCCAAGTAATTGGTAAAGACTTCACAGACAAATCAGCACCAGCCAGAAGATGGGACTGTTGGCCAATGGGGAATCAGCAACATATATATTCCATAACCACCAGTTCAAAGATTAGAGTGGGCAAATAATGAAGAATATAATGTGAGCAAAAAAAGGTCCCTGACTTTCAAAATTTGCTGCAGATTTGCTGCAGATAGCTCATTTGGAGATGGCGGGGGTGAATGTGAGATTCCCATGTGAGTTGTCTGAATCCCAAAAACAATCCGAGATTGATGAGGGACACTCGAGAAGCATTTTGGATGTCTGAAGACAGCCTGATTTTGTCTGAAACAGGGGTAGAAGGACACTGTAAATCACAATGCAGGCAAAGGCGTAGGAACACCAACAGATGCTACAATAATCCTGTCTGTGTTTGGAGACAGCCCCTGAGAAACTGGCAGGAAATATTCTACCCCTGGCAGAGGGGGGAGGGTATAAAAGAGGATTTACCAACTGGGGAAGGCAGGCAAGCAGGAGTGGAGACCAGGTGCTCAGGAGATAAAACGCCTTCAGCCATGACCCTGTAGAGCAGTGGTTCTCAACCTTCCTAATGCCATCACCCATTAATGAAGTTACTCATGTTGTGGTAACCCCCAACCATAAAATTGTTTTAGAATTATTATTAGAATAGTTCTACACACTTACACGTAGGTGCACACCCACATGCCACAACATTCCCTGAATTTTATTCCCCCCCTCTCCCCTTCACGCCCTTCACCTCCCAATTCTGTTAATTTCTATTTAATGAATGCCATGAGGAAAGCCTACCTCTTCTTTTGTCTTATTTGCAAAACCCATCTGAAAGTGAAGCGGCCACCAGAAGAAAATGTGGGAGGGGGCTTTTTTTGCCCTCTAGTACATGTAAACACACACACACACACACACACACACACACACACACTGTCAATTTTGGAGGGGAGGAAGATGAATCATTTCCATGCAGGTCAGGGAGGGTGGTGGGGGGTGAAGAGGGGGGCAGCAAGCACCTGCTTGAGCCTGTTTGCAATGGCAATTAACACACATGAGCCCCATGTGTCGCTTCTCCCTTGGCTGTCAGGGAAGGAAGGAAGGGGGATGGAGAAAGCAGGGAAGACCGGCTGGCAAAAGCCAGGGAACAAGAGGGGGACCTTGCGCTCAACAAAAGAAAAGATAAACCTAGAGTAGAAGGAGGAGGAAAAGAGAAGTCCGGGCTAATTGAACAAAATGCTTCAGGGTATCTGACACAGTCTGAGGGAGACCCTAAGCCAGTCACCGTGGGGACGAGGTGTGGCAGGATGTTCAGGAGGAGTGGTCTGTTAATTTACTGGGCTGAGGAATCTCACAAAAAAGGCACCTCAGGGGTGTGAGGCTATATCTACAGGGAGGATCTCTGACAAGGAGTTTGGGTGTAAAATACCCTTCATTAACTGTTGCCTGTGGTAGTTGCCTCACTGATTAAAATTCATCTCTGTCAGGCTCTTGTCTACAGCTTTTCTGCACTATCCATGAAGGGGTGGTGCTAAGCCTGAAGAAGTGGAATTTTCTTCAGAAAAGCTTGCAATTTGTTTGGAATTTTTGTGGTCTAATAAAAAGTATCACTATCTTTTACGTAATCTGAGAGACCACACAGCCTTTTCCTAGTTGTTTTGGTACTACACAAGATACATTAATTGTTGCCTTTTCCATATTGGTGCAATGGTTAAACTGCTGTACTGCAGCTGTAACCATGCACCTGACCTGGGTTTCATTTCCATATAGCAGTCTTAAGGTTCACTCAGCCTTCCATCCTTCTGAGGTTGGTAAAATGAATCCCCAGCTTGCTGCTGCTGCTGGTGGTAATATGTGGCCTGCATTATTATTTGTAAACCACCCAAAGAGTTCTTTAAGCACCATGTTGCAATATATAAGTAGCACACTTCACTTTTACTTTTGTTTGTTTGTCTGAATATCTTCCTGGAGTGAGTCCCAAAAAGCCTACAAGTTTCTTCAGCCCAAATCCCTGACCTTGTAAAAAGTCAGCTTTACTTTGCATTAGAACAACTCTTAATACTGACAGTTGAGCTTTTTGTTATGTTTTGTCACTGATTCTTGAGGACATTTCTAATAGATTTTCCCTCTGCGCATGTACATTAACTTAGGAAGGTTTGTTATGAAGCCATTGCTAGATCTGTAGAACGAAGACAGATTTCCAGAGATTAAAGCAGCAGATCTCTCACACCACAACTAAGGTCAGAATAGCCCTTTATCAAGCCCTTGAAACTGTTGTTGCACAGTGATTGAGGAGTTTTGGAAATTGTAGCTCCGAGAAGTAGCTTTCCAAATTCTGCAGAGGTTTTCTCCACCTCCATTTTCGACTGTCAGCGATAAATAAGAACATCAAGAATGGATCCTTTTTATCATGGTGGGTGGAAAACATGTGTTTTGTGTAATGTTCTAAAAACACCATAATGGATCTGCCATTGATTCTGGGCCTTTAGAAGTGTAATTTACAGATTGTTAAGATTCACTCAAAATGATGTATTCACAAGATTTTCTTGTCAGCAGGCAGCTAACAGACAGTTCCAGATATGGAGAACAAAAGCTTTTAAGCACTAGCGTAATTATTTTCCTCCAAGGCAGGAAAATATCCCAGCTTTGTTCTTCATAACATCCTTTATTTGAATGCAATGTAACATGAAGAGGGAGGGGGAAATCACAGAGAGTATTAAAAAAGAGCAACTGAATTGATATTAAGCAATTATTCTCTCTACATGGTGGTTTTTCTTCAGTAGAATGGACAGGGGGCCATTGTGGTTTACTTTTTAGACCACTTTGGTTTAAATTTATTTTCTAGTACTACCTTGTGGTTTTATAAAAAGAGCTACACTAATAATATTTTGAAATGGCATTGGGAAACAAGCCACAGAAATTTAGTTATTACTCAACAAGTGTCCTTCCTTCATTCCTTCATTCCTTTGTTCCTTTGTTCCTTCCTCTTTCTGTTTCTGTATTTGACTGTCCTGTAATGTCTGTGATAAACCTGGACCTATTACGCTGCCACAGTTAACAATAATTAATAACTGTTCCCCGATCCAAGTATCCTAATCAAAATACCAGCAGGTTTTATTATGAAGGGACTTTTATTATGAAGGATGGATTTTGACACCAATGTTTATGATTTAAAATAAAACATAATTTTTATTGATGTACAAACAGGTGTTCAATTTTATTGTTATGGTAGCTTAGCTGTTGTTCTTAAATATTACTTGAATGACTTATTACTATAACAGTTCTAACTTCTTATTATAAATTAAACCAGACAGCTTGACAGTTACAGACTCTCACGCCTGACTAACTGACACTTCAGGCAGACCAACTGAACTCTGCTGCCTATACTGGTTAACTCAAGTCTAGATCACCCTTAGATCACACAGGAGAGAACCCCTTCTCTTCTCAGAGAGCATCTTTATTTCCACTAGCCATGCACACCAGCTTAATGATTAGCTAGGCAAGAGGCAACATATTCAAAACACATATTAATTCATATGTAAATTAATACATATTAATAAACAACAATAAATATTCATACATAACATCCTAGCCATCACAATGTTCTCACATACAAATACCCCATTTAAAAATACCACTGAAATTGCTATCTATTGTCATCAGAGGCAAAACGGGGATGAAGAGCAGTGTTCCATTTAATCTCATTCAGGTTCTGATTTGCCTCACTTGATCCCTCTTTGAGATGTGTGTGTGTGTTGCGTTGTTACAGTCGTGACCGACTCTCCATGACCCCATGTCCATGGAGTTTTATTGGCAGGAATACTGGAGTGGTTTGCCAGTTTCTACTCCAGGCGCCTACAGCACCTGGTATTCCTTGGTGGTCTCCCATCCAAGTACTAACCAGGGCCGACCCTGCTTAGCTTCCAAAATCAGGCGAGATTGGATATGCTTAGAGTGATTCAAAAGCAGTTGTTGAACTGAAAAAAAAAGGAAGAGCCATTATGAACTATCTATACGGGGAATGCGGCAGTATTTAATGATTACTTGTAACACTCCATTTGTTCATTGCCTTGATTCCAGAATCCACAGCTTTTCTACTTCAGTGTCCTCAGCTCTACCTGCAAAATCAAAAACTGACTGGAATGATGAACACAGTTTCCTTTTGTCACACGGGAATAAAATGTCCCATGCCTGAATAATTTCAGAAGTAAATCCTTATTCAAACACATTTTTGTTGGCTGAAAGATAATAGAAAGCAAGTGACTATGTTTTCATGCTGCCTGTAGTAAGGCAAGCCTTGTGCGAAATATCAGAAACAAAGAATGGTTTGCTCCATTGCTAACCCATTGAACAGTTGAGTTGGGAATGACACTGTGGGTTGTCAAGTCCAAGGAATCAACAGTTAAAATATTCCTGACGGATGGCCATCTAACCTTTGTTTGAAAACATTCCATAAAGCAAAGCCCATCACGTGCCAAGGAGGCCTCTTCCACCATTAGTGGTTTCTGGTGAACTGGAAATGGCTCCCGAAAAACTGAAAGTGCCTTCTGAATCACCCAAAACCACTTCTGGGGCCTATGACAGGCACCCTGGGCCTGTCAGATACCCCAGAAATGGTTTCTGGCAAGCCAAAAGTTACTTCTGAAAACCAGAAGTGCCTTTTGGAATGCCTGAAACTACTTTTGGGGCCTCCAGCAGGCCTTGGAAGCCTGCCAGAGGCCCGTTTTGGGCAGCACAGGCCCCCGACAGCCCCCCCCAGTCCCAACCAAACCCAGCATCCACACATTGTGGAGTTTCCTTTATCGTGAGTCAGGTTGGGTCCCTAACCCCCGCGATAAGTGGGGGATTACTGTATATAGGTGCTCACTTGACTTGATTACATATTGAAGGAAAACTAGGTCTGCTGGTGTGTACACTGTCTATATTACAAAAATGGCCTCCATGTACATAATGTGGCACTTCTCCAGATCAACTAGAACTTGAGTCATGGCAATTGGACTTTTTTTCTTGACAGATTGAAGTGTTTCACTGCTCATCCAAGCAGTTTTGTCAGTATCACCACTAACTTCCCTCAGATTGACAAAGCTGCTTGGATGAGCAGCGAAATGTTTTGATCTCCATTAATTTATTATTATTTATTTGATTTATATACTGGCCATCTGGCAGAAAGCAATTCTGGGTGTTCACAATATAAAACAAACTGTTACAATATACAAAGACAAGAGTATAATATACAACAAGAGTACAAGAGGATAATAAAAAACAAAAATATTAGAGATATGAACATAATTGAAACAACATCATTCATAAAAATCAAAGGTAAGTAAGATAGGCTAATGGCAGACAAGATTAGATCACAAAATCAAAAAAGCAGCATAACAGGTCTCTCAAGAAAAGAAGTTCAGTTGCCTTGACTCAACTTCCAGATAACCTCACCTGGGTGACTGAGAATCTTCACAGACTTATTCTTCAGATAAAAGGAACCCTTGGCCAATTAGAATGGCTGTTCACTTTGACAAGCTCTGTATATATATGCTATTTACACAGTTGTTCAACAAATGACTGAGGGGAAAACATATGGCAGTGGAGGGAGATATTCCACACAGTTGTGTAACTTCTTGCATATTCTTTCAGTTTATTTGGTGTTTGGGTAAACCCCCAGTTCTGTTTTCTTATTACTGGAATTGGGAATGGCTACTGTGCTTATTTTCTATATATTTTAATGCATTCATTTAAATAGTCACAATTGATATTTTGTGTGTGTGGTTTTATTACTCTTTTTAATTCTACTGCAAATAATTATTTTTCTTCATCTAATATATGGTAAACTTGTTTCTTATTACTCAGAATAATTCATTGGACATCTAATGAAATAGACTTTAGTTCACAAAAGCTTTATGCCACAATGAATGCATTAGTTTTTAAGGTGCCACAAGACTTTTTATTTCTCCATATCAGTTCTCCTCACTTTCCCTATATAGTCATTGTATTAAATCATGTAAGTTGTTTTCCACAGGAGGCGAATATAGATAAATAATTATTAGTAAGAAAAATTACAAAATGTTCTGCTTATATATGCCCCATACCAATTCAAGTAGTCTCTGGATGATTTACAGTATGCAGGCTACACATTGCCCTCCCCCCTCCCACCAAGCTGGGTACTCATTTTACCAATCAATGGAGATTGTAATGGAACTAAGAAGAGTTAGATCTGAATTAGAGGCATTAGATGTAGGCAGAACCCAAAAAATGATGAATTGTTTTAAAACAAATTATGAGTATAGAAATAAAAATACTAAAGTGTTATCACATGCAGTTTAAAAAGATACTTAAAGGGCAATTGTATCAGTGAGAACTAAAGAGGAAACAATAGTAACATCACAACAACAGACATTAGAAACATTTATGGACTATTATCAAGAACTGTTTGAGAAAGAAATAGATGCAGATGTAAATACTAAGAGCTTTATAAGCTGGCTCCCAATAAATCAAAATTTACATGAGCATAAAGAACTTAACTCTTCAGTGACAGTATCAAAGGTAAAAGCTGTAATTAAAAGTCTTAAGAAGGGAAAAGCACCTGTGTGCAATGGATTTATAGTCTATTTTTATAAAACATGGGTAGATGATATATCAAAAAAAATTAGTAAACTTGTTTAATTCAATATTGGAGGGGGAAGAAATTCCTAACTCATGGAAAACAGCTAGGATAGTAACCCTATTAAAACCAGAGAAGGACCCTCAGGATTCAGCTTCATATAGACCCATAACTCTGCAAAATCAGGATCAAAAGGTTTTTTTTTTCAACAATACAGGATAAAAGGATAGTTTTAATTAATAACTAGGTTCATGGAGACCAGTATGGGTTCATGCCTGCTAGACAGATGCAGATGCAACCTGTAGAGTATTAAATGTTATACACATAGCAAATAAAAGCAGAAGGAAGCTTGCAATTCTGTCAGTGGATGCACTTAAGGCCTTTGACAGACGGGAGTGGGTTTATATATTAGAATCAATGGGGGGGAATGAACATGGGGGAAATTTTGTTAATGTGTTAAGAAAACTATATGTAGAAATGAGGGCAACAATGGATCAGAAACTGAAAATTTCCAGATACACAGAGGAACTAGATAAGGTGACCCATTGTCCCCATTAACTTTTGCATTAGTAATGGAACCATTAGCTGCACAAATTAGAGGAAATGAAAATATTAAGGGGCTAGAATTTAAGAATAGAAATAATAAAATAAATTTATATGCTGATGATATGCTTTTGTTTTTGGAAGACCTGTTTAGAAGTATAGATGTACCTAAACAATTATTACAAAAGTATAAAGTCTACACAGGTTTAAAAAATTAATTATCAAACCCCCAAACTTTTATGTCTTAACTTTTCTATTACAGAACAAAAGGAAATTCAAATGAGGTCAAATTTAGACCTACACTACTCAACTTTTAAATACCTTGGAATTTGGATAACAAAAATGCACATCAATTAATGTATAGAAATTTCAAAAAACTCTTCACATTTGTTAAGGAAAAAAATGAAGAGTTGGAAAAAATAAACTTATTTCTATAAGGGAGACTATAAAGCACACATTTTACCTAGATTCTTGTTCTTAATATATCTTGGCAACCTGACATAAAGAAAATGAGTTCAGTCCAGAAAAGTCTAGAAAATTTTATTGCAGGTAAAGGAACAA